>CM045555.1:6824557-8024557 GCA_024721245.1 Mitragyna speciosa | reverse complement strand
ATCTTGAGTTAGCTCAATCAAATCAAAAATAATTTCAATAGGTAGGTAACAATTACCAATTACAACTTTTGTAACTCCTAGATAGTTAGGTATCAACTTTTGATACACATATCAAATATGTCTCCTAACTCTTTACCTCAAAGACACATAACCTTGAGTTAGCTCAACAAGCCATGAACCTTTGTTAAATCAAACCCATTATTCAGAGATCACATCTCATAGTATAAACATATTCTAGGTAGAACAACCTTGAGTTAGCTCAACAAGTCATTCGAACAAGAATTGTTTAAACTATAATAATGGAAGGCAACTATTCATGATTTAATATTTTAATTGAATCAAAACTATTATTTAGAGATTATATCTCATCGTAAACATATTCTAGCTAGAATAACCTTGAGTTAGCTCAACAAGTTATTCTAACAAGAATTGTTTAAATTATAATAATAGTTATTATATATATATTTTTTATTTAAATCAAAACCATTATTCAGAGATCATATCTCATAGTAACAAATATTCCTGGTAGAATAATCTTGAGTTAGCTCAACAAGTTATGCTAACAAGAATTATTTATACTATAATAATCGAAGTGATCTATTTTTATTTTTATTGAGGGATAAATTATGGTCTCATCGTGCACATTTATCATATATGAAAATAAATATTTGATCAAATAAAGCATACAATATGCAATAAATAAAATCACATTATTTTATCAAATATAAAAATCACATATAATATATCATGCAAATAAAATAAATCTTATTATTTTATAAAATATAAACCACATAATAAACATTCAAATAATCACATTAAAAGAATATATAAAATTCTTGTCATGAATCTATATGTATATTAATTCTAATCACATTAGAATTGATTTAATTGAATAATTTGAGAAGTTTTTGGGTAAAAGATAATCAAACAAAAATTATTGGGCAGCCAAACAAAGAAAGGAAGAAAATCAGGGGCCAAGGCGCAAAAGGGAACAAATTTCCCTTTTCCTGGCGTAGTCAAAACGCCCATTTTGACCATATTTTTTTTTTTAACTGTGGCACCAAACGACGCCGTTTAGGAAGGGCTGAGGTCTCCTGGTCAGCGCCGTCACACGAGCGTTGACCAAAGAAAAACTTTTTTTTTTCCTCAAACGACACCGTTTCAAGACTAGGGTTTCCAGCTAATAAATGATGCCGTCATGGTCATCGTCTTCTTCGCGTTTCTCTCTTTCTAGTCTTCTAATGGCGGCGCACCACATCTGTCAACCACCGGCCACTCGCTGCAGCAACCAGAAGCATTCCGGTTGCCGACCAGAACTATTCTGGTCATAAGCAGCGCCACCGAAACAAGCGACCAGATTTCTCTAGTTGCAACCAACTGGACATAGATCCGGATTTGATTCCTTCGGCACTAGACAAATTCTGGTCAAACTATCCGTTGGATGCGATCACGAGATTGCCGGCTGCCTTCTTGGCCGTTTGAATGGCAGATCTTTCACCTTTCTTTTTTTTTTTTTAATAAATCATGACTCCGGAAACAATTTTCCGGCGTGGGATCTGGTCAACAGGGCCGAGAACAATTCCTGGCGACTTATTCTGCTCCAAATCCATTTGAATATTCTGCCAGAAACTTTTTCGGCCAGCAACAACTTTTTTTTTTATTTTGTTTGATGAACAGTAACCAAAAATTAAATTTTACTGAAAAATTCAATTTTCATATTTTATGAACAGTGTCGAAAATTTTAATGAAAACCAAATTTTCATAAAATTTCATCCAACAAAACAAGCAAAATTTCTAATCAAATTTTGCATAAATATTTTGAAACAAAATTTCAAAAATATATAACTTCTCAAATTCATCAAATAAATCACATATACATATCAATAATTATTCATGACAACAAATTATGCATAGATAATCAAAACACAATACTCTGATACCACTGTTAGAAAATCAACATGCTAATAAACAATTGACACAGCAGAATTTAAAATTAATTTCTAAGTAGGATCATTGATTATCTATACAAAAACGAGAACGTACCTTTTAATGACGTAATTAAACGAATTAACCTAGTCAAAGATACGCGATATCAACCACAACCGCACACGTGTCCGGCCTCTAAGGTATCCACACGAACACCTTCTTGGGATCCTCATCAGGATTGATCAACACCAAGTGAATATGTTAGATCCACTCAACACGTCCCTAACGTGAAGAAAATTGTACAAAGAAAAACTATTTTTTCTCTCCCTAATTTTCTAACGTTATATTGTATGTTGTATCAAATCTTGGTGTTTAAAACTTATTTATAGAGTAATAATTAAGATATCTTGTCTAACAAGAATTCTGTAATAAGTAACCCTTACCTATTAGGATATCTTACCAAATAAGATATTTAGTAGGTTTTAATTTCCTTCAAAAGGTAATTCTTCCACTACTATAATTTCTCTATTTATTAATAAGTCCTTACGATTAATTATCTCACAAATTAATCCTATAATTATCACATAATTATTTAAATCAATTTAACCCAAAAATTAGTTCTATTGTGTGTGACCCTCTAAGTTCCTAATCACTTGACAATAAATATAAATTATAATCTTAGAATTAATTGACTTTAGTACAAAACCAACAAATCTCATGTAATACTATCCCTTTCTTAGCTTACACTCGGCACATGCTTTTCTGCATGGCTTTTAAGATTTAGGGCCACTTTTCTGTTTAGTGTTTCACCAGTTGTTATGTAAGACTGGAGTACAATGAATTGTCAGGGAGAGGACTAGGGGAGGTGGACCAAGAAAATTTTAACGTATTCCTTAGTTATCATGTATCACATATGGCCAGAAAGTGCCGAATCAAACGTGCTAAATTAAATTATATTTTCATTTTGTTTTAACATTTATGCAGCTAATTACTTTCGTTTATTTGATTGTAGTTAGGTAGAAAGTATCATACTTGAGGAACATCTAAGATTTTTGGGAGAAATATTGGTGACGAGAGAAGCAAAATATGAGAGGACTTCAAACTCAAAGGGGGTGCTTAAAGAGATTAAGAAAATTTCTTCGGGTAGGAGAGGGAGTACTTTATGCTTTTAGGATAAAAATTACAGTAGAATAAAGTGTAAAACAAGCAATTTTGAAAAATTTTTCCTTGTTGAGATGACTATTAAGTCAAAGGCAAGTATTCACTGAAAATTTTGCATTTTTTTACTGTTATAAGTTAGGACCACCACTCCTCTGGAAGCAAAAGCTTCAGGTTTATCTGAACCAGAATCATGCTGCGTTGCTAGTTCTATCCATGAATAGAACTCCATATGCTGGATTTTTGGGGTTATTAGAAAATCTTAGGATGACTTGTCTGTAAAGACATCTTTCTTTTCAATTGAAAGGTATATGGATTTTTCTAGATGTCACCTGGAATTGAGAAGGATGTTTTTTGATAGTATTCAATTTTGAGGGCCTAGAGGTATGCTTAGGTAAATTGTCCCATGTTACAAGGGCATGCAAGCTATAACAATCACAGTAAGATAGTACTGTGTTCATAAATACTAAGTGGAATTTTTCTCACGAACCTCTCGATTTGCAGACGACAATGGAGGGGCCATCGCTAGAATGGCGCAAATAGTTAGATCAGGCAATCTTACCTACAGCTAATGTAAGGTAAGAGTAGCATCAATATGACAAAGTATAAATAGTTGATGGAGGACAACCTGAAAAGAGAAGTTATAAATAGTTGATGGAGGACAACCTGAAAAGAGAAATAAAAACAACTGTTAAATTACCTCATACCAACTTCTAAGAAGTTCTTTGATATCTTGCTTTTAGCTCGTCGAAGAGTTTAAAAAAACAAAATAGAATAGAAGACTCTTCTTTATATTGGCCTTCATCAACTAGTGGGAATGAGGTTATATTGGCCTTCATCAACTAGTGGGAACGAATAGAGAGTCAAGTGGTTAAAACTCTACGACTTCACTGCAAAGGTTGGGGAATTGAATCCTACCATCACTATTCCCCTCCCAATGTAATAGTATAAGTTTGATAAAAACAAAAAATCAACTAGTAACTAATAATCCGAAGTCACACTAAAATAGGCAAATGACCAAATAAATAAGTTATAGACCACTAAATTGCACACGTATAAACGCTCAGTTACCGAGTACCAAACCTTTAAGCTCAAATTGATATTATTATTTGTCACTTGGCCCTCATGATTACCAGTAAACTTTCAACCTGCTTCTTAAACCAGAAAAAAAAATGTGTCGATTAAAGACCAATAGAGAAATGGAAAATGCTGTGATTCCGTGTCAAAAAAAAAAAGTATTATTGAGAAATAGCAAGACTTTTTTAATAATTTATCATTTTTTTAAAAAATTATATATGTATATATTTGCAAAATTTGGTGACGAAATATTATTGCAATGCTCCAAGTTACTAATCAAACTAAACCTACCAGCTTGAGCCATTGAATAATTGGACGCACATTAATTAAAAGTATGCACGATGACACCAAATTGCATGGGAGGCTTGGTAAGTTTCAACTTTAGTCTTACCAAATGCCTTCGCAAATAATAATTGCTTTTCCTTTAGAATCCCCGGACATAATACTTGCGTTGAAGTTGGATTAATTTGCGGCACAATTAATCTGACTTGAAATACCTTCTAACTACATATGAAACTGCAAACACTACATGACTCAAAACAATACATCTGGTGTATGTGAATGTCAAGAAGATTTTGCTATCATTCCGAGGTAAGTACTACGTGAGGTCTGTAATTTTCATCACACTAGCAACTAAAAGCCGAGTATTTCTGACTATGAATGATGTGGAACAAGTTGTTGAAAAGGAAGGTTCTTCGTGGATTGTGGATTGGATACTTGGTCCATAGGACAATTTCACTATCCGATCCGGTCTCACTAGTTCAAGACAAAATTGAACTGTACCTGGTCCACATTGATAGGGTAACCGGTTATTTGGTTAGCTGCAAAAACCAATTCGGACAACTTGGATACCAATCCTAGTTTTAATTCATTAAAAAGTAACAAAAAATGGAACTAAACCAAAAATATACCAAAAAGATAAATTAAAACAAAAAAATACTAAGAAATAAATTAAAACCTAATTTACTTACAGACTAGGGTGGGTTTGTAAGTTGAAGATGGAAGAGGGTTATGATGAAAGAGAAAAAGGATTAGGGAAGGTAGAGAGAGATTAAGGGAGGAGGCAGAGAAAGTGAGGGGTGAGAGAGGGCAGTAGAGAAAATGCGGGGGGAGAGAAAAGGGGGCAAAAAGAGATAGTGAGATACGGACAAAGAAAGAAAGAGTGAGAGACAAAGGAAGAAATAAGTTCATAGAGAGTGTGAGTGAGAGGCAGAGAGAGAGAGAGAGAGAGAGGCATTAAGAAAGGGTGTGAGACACAAAGGAAAAGAGAGTGAGAGGTAGGGAAAGAAAAGAGGTGGAGAAAGTGGGAGCCTAGGGGGAATAAGGATAAAATGTAGCCCTAATGGGCAAATTTACAAAAAAAAAAAAAACCCTTGTATATGTATTGGGTCAAATACTCGCTAGTTCACAAAAGTGTAAATCGATTCCCGAATTGGAGTTTTTTGGAACCGAACTAGTATTCATCTTGGCATCAATAACTGGTTCGGTTACCCTATCTGGATTTATTTTCTCAATTTTTGGTTTTTCGATGTTTTTTTAATAGCTATATTGAAAGTATTTGGGGCAATTGGAGCATGATAAGAGGAGGAAGAAAAAGAAGAAAGGCGTGCGAGGATGAGGCAGAAGAATACCAGCGCCAAGACCAGTGATGAGACTGGTGATAGTCATGATCGGGTAGCAACGCCAATAGAAGACTGGCATTGAGCTGGTGCTAAGATTGATGTCAGACATGCGTCGGACTGGTTTTTATATTTTCTGTAATTTTTTGTAATTTTTTGTTTTTAATTGTAAATTCATTTCTTTTTTGGTTCAGACTTACTCCTACATATATATATATATGTATATATATGTGTGTGTGTGTGTGAGTGTGTGTATGTATGTATATACGTACATATATATATGGATGTACAACTGTTATTGGTATCATACTCTTATCAATTATTTTTCAATAAAAGGTGATTTTCACTAGTTATCTTTCATGCTTCTTGAGATATAAAGATTCTACCAAATCATTTTGAGGATAGATTGTGAATTTTTCTCTTAGTTCTTCGGAAGTTGTTCATGAAACAATTCGCTAAACTCGCTTTTGCATCAATCAGTATCAGAGCAGGCTTCTCTTGTTCTTAAATTATTCCAATATCCGGTAACAAATCTAGAGATGATTTTGCCCCTTAGGACGATCTTTAGATTCAAAACAAACGTATGGAATGCCTGGAGCAGAAACAAAAGAGCTAGGATTCAAATGGAATCTTTCCAGGAAAGCATGGATTTAATTATACAATGTTTGAAATAGATGATGTTGAGGGACCAAATAGACAAGAAGATCAGGGTGAAAGAGCAAGCCTTGACCATTCCTTGGTCATTAATGAACAATGTATAATACCTTGTATGAACCAAACCTATAAGGATGATTTGTCTGATAACGTGATGTTGGTGGGTTTGGTTGCGAGGCCCCTACTAAAAGAGATTCTCAATGTTGAGATCCTAAGGAATTCAAGTTGAAGGTGGACGTTCCTTTTTCCTACGGCAAATTAGGTATACAGGATTTCTAGGATTGGATCTTTGAGATTGAGATTTTCTTTGAATACATGGAGATCTCTAAATACCGATAGTCAAACTTGTGGCTTATAAGTTGATGGGAGGAGCATCGTCTTGGCGGGAGCAATTGTAAAATCATAGGCGTCGTCTGAAAAAGGAGCTTGTGAGGGCATGGTTGAAGAGAAACAATATTTGATCTCCCAATTCCAACACTGTGTTTAAAGAGACTGACAGTTTATAAATACCATGTAGAGTATCTACATTTATTATCCTACAATAATGTGATTGAGATTGAGGGACAACGTGTCTCAAGATTTCTCTATGGTTTGAGCCTGAGTGTGCGGGACGAAATTCATATTCAACCATTTTTACTTTGGTGGATGCTCACAATCTAGCATTGAAGGCCACGATGAGTTTGGCTAAGAAAAGAAGTACCCATGGTGATGGTGCGTGAAGAAAACTTGATTCAAACAAGTTTAATGTTAGGGAGAGCCAAAAGAACAATTAAGAAACCCAAGCTAACCGTGAGGACAAGAGGCCAGTGATGGATGAAAGGGTAGCTCCCAAGAATACCTGTGAAGCAGCCCCAACCTACTAACAAGAAGGCCCCAAATCCCTATACAAAATTTATGGGGATAAGTGTAATAGGTGTGAAAACTAGAACATGCTTGTCCTAATCATTGATAGGTGAACATAGTAGAGCATGAGATGGATGATGATGAGGTAAATTATATATGTGGAGCTGAGTTTGGAGAAGATTAAAGAGAGAAACTCGAGCCTGCTACTCTTATGGTACAAAAGCTGCTTTATTCACCTAAGATAGAGTAGGAGACTCAACGACACAAACTCTTTTGAAACTAAGAGCAGAGTTTTCAATAAGCTTTTTGATTTAATTATTGATAATGGTAGTTCTGACAATATTATTTTCAGACAGCTTGTGAGAAAAATTAAAACCACTTGTTGAGGAACACCCTAAACCTTACAAAATCAGTTGGATTAAAGAAGTAGAGTCAGTTAAGGTGGTATTTTGTTGTAAGGTGCCTTTTACAATTGTCAAGTATTCTGATAAAATCACGTGTGAATGTTCGGATATAGATGTTTGCTATATTTTGTTAAGGTGACTTTGGCAATATGGTGTAGATGTTGTCTTTTTGTAGGACAATTTCTACAAATTCATGAAGGATGGTAAGAGGATTATTTTGGTACCTATGACCCAAGTGATCATTTTGAATGGGTAGATAGGCCCAATAGTAGTAGGGAGGTCATTGTTGTTGCCAGATATGGGTCAAATTTATTGCAGATATCAAAGAGTACACAAGTTGTTAGTTGTGGTGATAATAGGATTTTCATTGCTAAATCCAAGCCTAAGATTCCAACGAAGGTTCGTGTGATGCTGAATGAATTTGAAGATGTTATGCCTAATAAACTTCGAACTAGACTACCTCTCACAAGAGCGATTCCGCACACCATTCATCTAGTCCTTGGGGCTAGTCTACCTAATCTATCATATTAGTGGATGAATCCCAAGCAAAGTGAAATATTGTAGCAGATGGTTGATGATTTGTTAGAAAAGGGACCCATTTGTGTAAACATGAGCCCGTGCGTAGTGTCGACTCTTTTAACTCTCAAGAAAAATGATTCCTAGCGGTTGTGTCTTAATAGCCAAGCCATCAACAAGATCACTGTTCGTTATAGTTTTTCCATTTTTAGATTAGTGGATATGTTGAGCTGGTTGTTTAAAGCACATGTCTACACCAAGATCGATTTGCAGAGTGGATACCATCATATACATATTAGTTTTGGAATGAATAGAAGGCTGCTTTCAAGACCAATGAGGAGTTATATGACTGGTTGGTGATGTCTTTTGGGCTTCCAATGAGCCTAGCATTTTCATGCAACTGATGAACGAGGTCTTGAAGTTGGTTATTGGTAAATTCATTATGGTCTACTTTGATGATATATTGATTTGTAGTGCTAACGAAAAGAAGAATCTTGAGCATTTGTGCCAAGTGCTTTGAGTTTTGCAAGAAATCAAGTTGTACATTAACTTGATGAAGTGCAACTTCAAGACAACAAGTTTGGTTTTCTTAGGCTTTATTGTTAGTGCAGACGATATTTTTGTTGATTAAGAGAAGTTGAAGGCTACTCAAGAGTGGCCTACACCTTGTAATGTGCCAGATATTCGTAGTTTCCATGGGTGGTGACTTTCTATAAGCATTTTATCTAAAATTTCAATTCAATTGTGGCTCCATTGACTAATTTTATGAAGAAAGGAAAGTTTTAGTGGGGGTTCCAATCAAGAAAGGAACTTCAAGGAGATCAAAGAAAAGTTGGCTACTGCACCATGCCTAACCCTCACAAGTTTTGACAAATTGTTCACAATGGAATGTGATGCATGTTGTATGGGGATTGGCGCAGTTTGGTCTCGAGAAGAGAGATCGGTCGCTTTTTTCAGTGAAAGTCCCCTGAAAAGTGATCTACCTACAAGTAAGAGATTTATGTAGTCGTTTGTACTTTAAGGCATTGGGAGCATCAATTGATCCTAAATCAATTTGTGCTTTAGGCGAATCACCAAACTTTAAAATATATCAACAATCGGAAGCATATTAGCAGGATGTGTGCTCATTGGAGCACGTATTTACAGGAATTTCTCTTTATTTTGAAGCATAAGGTTGGGCAACTGTTGCATCCAAAATCAAGAGCACCGGGGAGGGGGGGTCCGTGACTGTCGCGCCCCGAAAAGGGCAGTCTGGTCTGGTGACCTTTTTCAAAAAGATAGGTTTTCGAAAAAAAACCGTGCACGTGTGTGAGAAAAAATTGAGTTTTTAGTGAAAAAGTATTATTTAGAAAAATGGTATTTTGAAAAATAAAAGAAGGTCGAAACTAAAAAATGCGACAATTTGGCCAAATGGTTTGAAAAAAGGGTTTTATTTAGAAAAAATGGAGTCGCCGCTTGATATTGAGTTAGGGTGTACCAAGTTACCTGAAAAATAATTTAGTAAAACAAAATAAAATTTTAGAAAAATATTTGAAAATTTGTTTCTGACTCTAGTCTACGAAAAACAAGAAAAAAAGGTCTGGTAGTCACATTTGAAGAAAGGGAAGGCAAAGGCTCGCGCCTAAAGCACCCTTTCCACCTATCCGAGGCTAGTTGCGAGGTTTAATCAAAATTTCCTAAAGTAACCCTAAATTCTATCGCGTTTGGATGTATCTATATGGATGCAAATTCTAAGTCTAATGTGAATATCGAGAGGGTCAAAATGTTCTGTCGAGATTTGGTCGGGATTATCACATTAATTGTGAAACCTGGAATGAGACCCCAAAGGGCTCACGAGTGTATATGCAAAATAAAATGCAAAAAAAAAATAGAAAAATATTATAGATAATAAGTGTCAAAGAAAGTGGGGATGCAATATAATGGGTATGGGGGACTAATAACTTGTGACTGAATGTTCTTACTCACAGAGAGGGAAACGGCATGTACGCCACCGCTTCCTACATAAGTAGGTGACTATTTCTAGTCAGAATACGCAAATGACCTAATTTCTAAGTGAAATGCAACCTACATGCCATGGATTATCGAGTGTTAAAAATAGATAATAATATTAGGATATATATGAAAAATCATGCATAAATGAAAAAGCCTAAACATGAGAAGTGGTGTGTGAAAATGATATAAAATGCACACGGGTGAAACTATCATTAAAATGACCAAGGGTCTAGTGTTGGATTAGCTCTTTCTAGGAAACCCCACTAGCGTTGGACTAGTGGGAAAGCGATAAAACCACAATTAGCGTTGAACTAGTGTGGTGCCAGAATAACAAACTGATAAAACACAAATTTAAATAGTAAAACATGAATTAAAAGCAAATAAGCATGTAGAGACATATAAGAGCACGTAGAAGCACATAACATGTAAACATAATATTCTAGATGCAAAAATCCTAAGGAAAGCAGTAAAACATATAAGCACACAAGTACACAAAAACGCATAAGCCCTAACTATTATATCGGGGGATTTAACTTACAACTTGAGGGAAAAAAAGTAAAAAATAACTTATCTATTACACTTGCTATCTAAATACAAAATTTTGCTAAAAATATAAGAAATATTACCTAGTTATTACATTGACTAGCTAAATACAAAAATATTACATTTTTTGCCAAAATAATAAAATTCGAAACTAAGGAACATAATGCAAGTAGATGCGCAAAAAGTAGGTAAAAATAAGAAATACATGAAAGAAATGTACAAAAAAATTCACACAAGAGCACATTGGAGCACATAAAAGAAATTAGCAAGTAATGGGGATACCTCTTTGAAGACTTGGTACTAATGCTTAAGAATAAAAGTAAACATGTCAACGCATCGCAATATAAATGAGTGAAGCGTGAAATATGTAAGTATTGACAAATTGGGGTAAAATATAAAATTTAGCAACTAAAGGGACTAAAAATAAAATTCTGTAAAGCTTAAGGGGTCAAATTGGAAATTCTAACTAATGAAGGGGTAAAATTGAAATTTTACACAAGTTTAGGGGCAAAATGCAAATTGAAGCAAATTGTAGGGGTAAAATAGTAAATTCAAAGGGAAAGACATAATTGCAATTAATTGGGGTTTAATTGAAGAAAACTAAACTTGATAGAGGGGGGCAATTTATAAATAAAGGGACTAAAGTGTAGAAGACACAAAACTCTCAAGGCCATAATAACACTAATCACAATCCTAAGGGGTAAAACATAAAACATGCTTTATATAAAAAATAAAAAATATAGAGTTTTCAAACTAAACATGAACAGAATATAAAAGCATAAGAAATGATGAACAAAAATACTAAAAACAAAGTTTCTAAAATTAAAAAAAAAACACTAAAAACAACCTTTTCATTCAGTTTCTTCTCTACCCGAATTCACTTCCCATACCCAACTCCTTCACTCGAATTCACGTGCTTCTCTATTCTTTCTCTCCAATTTTCTTCTCTCTATCCTTCCCTCTTTTCTTTGTCGTTTCTATTTTCTCTTCGCTCCCCTCTATTTTCTTTCTTTTTTGGTCTTTCTCCCTCCTAAATTTCTCTAGCTCTCTCTGCTTTCTGCTTTCTACTTTCACTCTCCCTCTCTGTTCTCTAATTCTCTCCATCACCGTTTCTGGTCCTCCATCTCTTTACTCTCTTCTTCTATTTCTTTTCCCCTGCTATCTTTTCTCTCTTTCACTTTAATCTCCCTCTCTCCCTCTCTCTCTCTCTCACGCTCCCGAATTGCAAACCTCTCCCAAAAACCAAATTTTCCCAAGTCTCTTTCAAATCTAGTTTTCAAACTTCTAGCTGCCAAATCTAGCCCTCAGCTTTGAATTCATCACACACAAAACAAAACCAAATTACAGACTATAATTTGAAGGAAGATGGAGAAATTACCTAACTGTGTGAGTGGGAGATAAGGTGTGACTGGTGAAGGAGGCTGTCACTATGGCTGCTGGTGATGGCGCATGACTGACTAGCTGTGGATGGGTGGCTATTGTCCTTGCTGCCATGGTGCTCCAGTTGGCAGATTGGCGATAGTTGGAGACTTGGGTTTTGGAGGAATTGGTGAGGATGGTGGTGATGGTGTTTTTGGTGAATTGTGGTGATATGAGATGGTGAATTGTGTTCACCGTGTGTGAGGTGATGACCAAATCGTGTTGTTCTGGGATTGTTTTGATGAATTGGTTGATGATTCGGTGTAGTTAAATGGCGATTAACAGTTGGCTACTAGTGGTTTGGTGGTGGGTTATACTTTGATCAACTGAGCTTGGGTTGTTGGTTGGTGGCTTGGGGTGATTTTGTGATGACTGGTGAAACTGGTGGTGGAGGAGGAGAACGGGACTGTGAATTGGGTGTTGATTTTCAGGTGGTTGGAGACAAGGGAGGTGACCTGCTGTGGTGGTTACGATGTTTGATTGATGAGTGCACTAGTGGTGGGGGATTTTGGGCAGTTTGTGTAATTGATTGGGGCGATGACTGGGAAGCTAGGTTTGTTTAGGGAACTGATTGTGTCTAGTTTTGGACAATGAAAAATGGTTGTTTTGGGGCTTTGGTTAATTGGTTCGACAGGCTAAGATTGGAGAAAATGGTAGTGGGTTGTCACAGTTAGTGGTTTTTGTTAGTGATTATTGGGTCTTGTGCTAGTGGAATGGAGATGATTGCATTCTGATGGCTTTTAGGGGTGGCTTGATTAGGCTGGAGCTGGGTTGTTGTGACTGTAATTGAGTGGATTATGGTTGCTCCGGTGGAGCTACTGGTAATGGAGGTAGTTTTGTTGGTGGGTTAGAGGTTGGTGACTCTGGATTGATTTTGGATGAGAGAGTTTAGACTGTGTATTTTCGTATGAGTGCATGGAATTGTTGTGAAATTGGGTGTGCTTATGTGAGTGTTGTGTGTGAATTATGTGCAAAGATGCGTGAGAGTGCATGGATATGCTGTGTGTGAATTGTTTGTAAGGATGTGTGAGGGTTTGTTAGTTTATGTGTGAATGTTGTTTGAGTGACTATGTGTTCGCGTGGGAATGCTGTGTATAGTACGTGAATGGAGTGAATCTGTGTGGGTGAGTTAGTGTGTGAACTACGTGAATGTGTGTATGTATCTGGGGAATGGTTGTGTGAATTGTATGTGTGGATTATGAACCTGTGTCTGAATGTGTGTGTATGCTTGTGATGGACCGTGTGATTGTGTGTGACTATGTGTTCTTGTGAATTTGTGTCTGAATCTATTTGTGTAATTGTGTGTGGATTGTGTGAGTGTTTGTGGCTGTGTGTGTGTTTGTGTGTTTTGAGTGTTGTGTTCTTCGTGTTTTAGGTGTAGACTTGAAGATGAATATAAAGTCATAGTGTGTGCTCTAGGTGTTCTAGGTGTAAACTTGAAGATGAATGTAAAGTTGTAGTGTGTGTTCTAGGTGTTCTAGGTATAGGCTTGAAGATGTATTAAAAAATGTAGTGTGTGTTCTAAGTGTTTTAGGCGTAAGCTTGGAGATATGTTAGTGTGTGTTCTAGGTATTCTAAGTATAGGTTTGAAGATGAACTAAAACCTAGTAGGTGTTCTTGGTGTTTTTGGTGAAAACTTGAAAATAAATGTAGGAAAAAGTGTGTGTTTTTGGTGTTCTTTGTGTAATAGATAAAACTAAAAACTAAAAACTCTCTCGACTTTTTTTCCTTTTTTTTATCCCAAAAATGGGCTATTTATAGTGCACAAAAGACTTATCTTCCAATAAATGAATAAAAGACTAAAACGTTCTTGACAATCAAAATTACAACTTTACCCCTACAAAAAAATAAAAAATAAAAACTTATGTTCTCTCCCAAAAACACAAAAATAGAAAAAATTAAAAAAAATATAAATAAGCAATTCACCTTAAAAAAAGTTAGAAAAACTTAGAACCATACTAAAAACCCAAAAATGAATTTGGAACCCAAAAAATGGCGAAAAATGTTCAGTAGGCGAAATGACTGTTTTGCCCCTATACTGTTAAACATACAGAAAATATCAGTTAAATCCGAAAAAATCACGAAAATTTGAAAATGTATGTAAAAGTACAAAATATGAATTTAGACCCCCCAAAACTAATGAAAAATATTTACGATTAAAAAATTATTGTTTTGCCCCCAAAATTACTAATTTTCTCATTTTTATCCAAAAATCAGAATTTGACTCCAAATAGTAGGAAAAGGTCTCCCAATGTTAGAAAATAAGTGGTGTGTCAAAATTTGGTGTCTATAGCAACAAAATAAAGTAGTGGATGCTTCAAGTAAGAGAGTAACCTTGTTGGGGAACTTGAGCTATAAAGTCAAGAGATTTGAAGTTTCTAAGGGGTCTATGTAGATGATGATGACTTCAAGGAGGCATGATATGTGTGTTAGACCAAAGCAACACAGGATGATTTCCATATCTTTGACTGGTATCTATTCAATGGAATTTGTTTTTGCATCTCATGTTTCCTTGCATGAGAAGTTAGACTATGACTTGCAAGGTGTAGGCCTTAGTGGACATAAGGGTATTAGCAAAACTATTTTTGGTCTTGATTCCCATTATTATTGGCTCCAATTGAAGCGCAATGTTCATGGGTTTGTACAAAGGTGTCATGTTTGTTAGGTTGCGAAGGGCCAATCCTATCATACTTGTTTATACACTCTTTTTCTAATTCCCAAGGGCATGGGCATATGAGAAGATTTATCTATGGATTTTGTACTTAGACTATCTCGTTATGAACGTGGGTGGTTTCCATGTTTGTGGTGTGGGACATGTTTTCTAAAACGATGCAATGCATTCTATGTGAGAAGACTTCAAATGCTTCACATACTGCTCGTTTGTTCTTTCATAAGTTTGTTTGCTTGCATAGAGTGCCAAGTCTATTGCTTCAAATTTGGACACTAAGTTCTTAAGCCATTTTTTGTTGACTCTATGGAGGATGTTTGACATTTCTTTGAACTTCAGTAGCACAGCTGTTCCTCAAATGGATGGATAAATAGAGGTTGTCAATCATACACTGGGGAATTTGGTGCATTGCATTTGTGGGGAGCATTTTAAGCAGTCCGATCATGCTTTTCCTCAAGCAAAGTTTGCTTTCAATAGTGTGATTCACAGTTGTACTTGGAGGTCTCAATTCTCAATTGTCCACATGGAGTCTTCTAAACGCGCTGCTTGGTTATATTTTTTAGAAACATGTTTTTTTAAAAAACTGCATACACATTTTTCAACTAACTTTTTATTGTAAAAACACATTTATCGAGAAAAATCTTTAAAACTACTATAGTAATATTTTCTAAAAAACACTAAAAAATAACAATCCAAATGGAGCCAGTATTGTTGTAGAAAACATAACTGAGGATGCATAAGCTATCCAGGCGAAAGTAAAGGCGAAATTGGAGACAACCAATGCTAAAATCAAGGCTACAGCAAATAAGCATTATCGTTCTTTGGTATTTGAAGTTTGAGGTGAGGTGATGGTTTTCCTGCTAAGGAAAGATTTCCTATTGGCAAATATCATAAATTACATCCAAGGAAGTATGAGCCTTTTAAGATTCTTCAACAGATAAATCCTAACGCTTACGTGGTGGTTTACCAAGTTCTTTGGGCATTTCTAGGATTTTCAATGTCGTGGATCTTGCATTGCATCATCTTCTAAGGATACTCCATTGTATCTAAATTTTTAAGATAACTCGAGGGCGAGTTCTTCTCAAGTGGAAAGGACTGATGTTAAACAAGTTGTTGAAAATGTTTAGAGCAAATGGAGCACGACAGGAGAAGAAGAAGAAGGGCGCGTGAGGTTAAGGCAAAAGAAGAAAGGCACCAAGACCGATGTTGAGACTGACACCCGTCATCATCAAGCAGCAACGCCAGTAGAAGACCGATGTTGAGTATGAAGCCAAGACCGGCGTCAGATATGCGTTGGACTAGTTTTTTTAATTTTTGGTAATTTTTTGTTTGTTGTTGTAAATTCGTTTTCTTTTTGGTTTAGACTTTCTCATATATATATATATATATATATATCTATAGGGGGATGAACAATGGTTATTATTATCATACTCTAATCAATTATATTTCCAATACAAAGTGGTTTTCACCAATTGTCTCTCAAACTTCTTGAGATTTAAATGTTCTAATGAATTTTTTAAGATAGATTGTAAATCTTGCTCTTAGTTCTTCAAAAATCATTCGTAAAATAATTTTCTAAACCTGCTTTTACGTCAGTGAAACTCAAAGCAGTTCTTCTATTCGTGTTTGAAAATATGTTGTTCACTTTGAGAATTCAAGCCGATATTTCACCTCATGAAGTATGAACCATTTCAACAGTCCTTTAAGAACTCTTATATCTTATATGTATTAACAGTGGGAGTTTTGAGAGTTGTTACATTTTCTTTTCCATAGTGCCCTTTACAAAATAAATTAATGGCAATATTATGTCACCCAAATTAAATGCCTTTTCTTAAACCCGTAGGGCTATTTTTGTAATACTCATATGAGTATTTATCTTAGGAATGTAGGTTTTATTAAAGCATGTTTACTAATATTGTCTATTTAGTTTAGGAATATTGAGATATAAAATATGGAATGTAGGTTTTATTGAAGCATGTTTCCTTAATTTTTTAAGGAATAAATTTGTAAATTGGGATCAATTTTAAGCTTTGGAAACTATTTTGAAATTTCTTTTAGAAGCTAAAGAATAATAATTAATTGGTGGATGAACGAAAGAGGACAAAGTTCTGCTTTTGAGAGATTCTGATAACATAATATAATAGCAAGTTTCCGTGCAAATAAGATAGTAAAAAAGTGTTTGTCCTATGAGTCACAAGTCGAAAATTTTGGATCACAATTCCTTTGTGCTCCAATTCTAATTGAAAATGTTTAATAGCTTCAAGTGGTTGAATTACTATATTGACACGACTGTAACTGCAAATAAGTTAGAATTAAAAAAACAACTTCATCCTGAAGCTCAATAAAAAAAACCATAAACATTCCTCTTTTTAGGTTTCCCAAATACGTAGGAGACAAACTTTGATGTCTTTATTATGGAAATCTATAAAATTAAAACACCCTGCAAAACTTTTGCAACTTCTAAAATCAAACTTAAGATTGCCATAAAATTACTTCAAAAATAATTTAAGATTGCCAAAAAATTACTAAAAAAATTTCCAAAGTTCAAAATTCATGACCTTAAAAAAGTAATTGCACAAAAACTTAATACCCAAATCTTTTTATCATTCTAAAATAAAAATGAGCAGCCCAAAACAAATAGAACTAGAAATTTTTTAAACATAAAATTTATGCTTCTTTAGGAAACAACGTACTAAAATCACATTCACGAAAATGCAGTTCTCCTTTTAAAATTTGAAGCTTGGAGACCAAGCAGCAATCAAAGCCAAAGTCCCAAAATATTGTGAGGTAACACTTTTCATCTTTTTTCAATTTCAAATCTCGTTGTCACATAGTCATAACTACACTTTAATTTCCATGAATTGTTATCTAAAGAAACAATAGTATATTTGTCAAGTAGGTATCTGACATGTGTGTCATATAAAAGTTTAAAAAATTATAGAAAATTTTCAGGAGAACAAAAAATCTGACTTTTGGCCTAAAAACTTGAACTTTTATGTAGGAAAAAAGGTAAATAGATTTGAGTAAACAAGTTGGTTGGCCAAAAAGAAGACGGAGGAAAGAAAGTTGTTAGCATACTAATCTTTCAACGGTTACAATCTTATGCACCAAAAAATCATGTGTATTGCTTGGCCTAATTAGATGAAAGACGCTCCGTGATCTCCAATCCGAGAACATATATTACCGTAACATAAAATATATCAGTATATGTTGTCGTCCAAGATCCACATCTTCACCATGTAGATTTTTCTATGATAAATAAAATTCATTTCATGCTAAGCCATATGATTTTTAAAATTTATGACTAATTTCCTAAAAAATTATACATAAAGAATTCTTAGTAAAATTACTCAATTTCTGTAATTATTTGTATGCATCATTTTTTCATAACTTGTAAAGTTAGTAATTCTATGTAAGTACTGTAGCAATTTTTTTTTTTTTTTTTTTGGGCAAGGTATAAACACATTCATAGATAATGATTATTTTTCTTTCATACATAGAAAAACCGGCTAGATAGATAAATAAGAGGTCATAGTTGTCGTGTAGCATTTACTGCCCTTTTTTTATTTTCTTTGGACCATTTCCAATTGGAAAATTGAATGGCTTGCTTCTCCTTTTCCTACCACTAATAAAGTAACAAATTGGTTTCTAGGAATTTGACAAGTGAATCTGGGTTTCAAAATTTAGTGTGCTATAGCCTGGATGCATTAATTCTACGGTGAACAAATGATTGAATACTACATTAGTTTTTTTAAGAGTTTCGCGGTTCATCAAAAATTAACTTAGACAATAATTAGAAACCAATTTTGGAGTTTGAATTTTAATAATTTATTGTAACGAGATTTCTAATAAACAATTTTTTTATATTTCTAAAATTTGCAACCAATTTTTGATGCATTTGCACGTAGTACAATTATTTTTATAATAATTATTTGCAATAACATTTTTTAAAATCAATATACTTTTTAATTTACCTAGACCCTATATTTCAAATAATCAAAATATATTATAAATCAATTAAGCCTCAAGTGAAGGAATAAAAAATTCTTCGTTGGAGGAGTTAAAACTTAGATATTGTTTAATACAACTACTCAACTTTGTACATCAGTCAACTTATACTCAATCTAATATTTAATTTAAATTTACCCAAAAGTTAACTTACTACTTTAACTTTTGATCTAGATCTTATATATATTACTTTCCCATAGTGCCTTTACAAATAAAAAAAAAAGAATACTAAAGGCAATATTATGTATTTAAAGTTAGTTATCTTTTTTTAATATATTTAGAAATAATATTTTTATTATAATATATTTAATTAATTTTTGTAAGTAGCTGGAAGGAAAATTGAGCTTTAGAAACTACCTTGACAATGCTTTTGAAATAACACAGTTAATGAAATAAAAATTACATTAGAAACACTCCAAAAAATTTTATCATTTGGTCTATCTCAGGAGCCATCATGAAAGTCTAGAAACACCAAGGTCTTTTATTTAGATCAGATGGTGCTTATTTTCTTTCCATTATTTTACTGTCATGGCTGCCTATATATTTTTCATAATTTCATGATTTGACCAATTTTATCTTAGTATCATTGATGCACATTCCCTTTTTCTTTCTAGTTATTCTCACAAGTGGGGAAGAAAAATTAAGGAGCTTCAATGTTTTCTCCCTATTCTACGATGCCATCCTTTAGGACTTCTAAGTCCGATCAAAAGAAATCTATTTGAATAAAGTTTTCTTTTTACATTATTTTTTTTTAAAAAATATTATCATAATATCTTTTTAGAGTGTATTAATTATGTCTAAAAAAGAATCTTTGTAAAACGTGTCTACTTCAATTTTGTGGAATTAGGCAGTTAGAAAAGAGGAAAAATATGCATGTGCTTTTTCCTAAAATTGAGTCCCGGATCTCCCATGGATGGTAAATACATTGCTACTTATCTATGGTAGGAATTGTTGCAACTTTTAAGTAAAATGTTTAATCCTGAAGCACTTACAAAGAAAGCCCCAGCAAATTTGCTTGAATAATCAATAATGCTTTAGTCCTAATGATGTTCACTAATCTTGAACCTTTTTATTTTCTTGGTGGCAGTTGAAAGAGACTAATTATGATAAGGAAAAGTTATATGCTATTATAGATTGTTCAAATCATACATATTATAGCTTTAATTCCTTAGGAAAGTTAATATTCTTCAAAATTTTTCACGAGCACTTTCATGAATACCTTATGAGTTTAGCATCCACTTTTAACCTCTTGGTCTATGTGTGCATACATTATGTCATATTCATTTTTTTTTTAACTATGAATTTCTTATGTCATATTCTCAGCAGATGCAGAAGCAAATGATTTCATGACCTTAGATCTTTGATATATTTACACACACACATATACATAAGTATATGTATATGTATATATGTGTATATATGTGTATATATAATATGTGTTGTAGTTAGCTATTTATAGTCTAATTTTATTAATTTCATCCTTTATTTTAATTTGCTTATTGATTTTATATGTCCTTAAGATTTTGACTGAAGTGTGAGTAGAAAGGTTCAGTATCTAGCCTAATAATTCGGTTGTGATGCAAGTAATTTTGATAGACTCCTAATTTGAAGGGAGGGTGTGAGTGATTATTGGTAGGATTTGGCTAGACTCCTAATTTGATTACTTATTTATCTTTCCTATGAATTCTAGCTTAATTTATTATTTTTGTTGTTACTTTTAAATTAGAAAGTACTCTAAAGTTTTAACACCGTTATTTCTTATGGACAAAATAAAAAAAATCAAATATAATGTTCAAATTATTGATAATTATAAATCAAACAAAGATAATTCATCAAATTTTGCTTACTGTCAATGAATTGATGTTTGCATGCAAAGGCACCATAATTTATCAAGAGACAACAGATTATCGGGTGATAAGTTTTATGATATTTTGTCCATTACCATATTTGTTTACCATAATTTTTTTCTTTTGCCCTCTTATTTTCCCTATTTATGAAAATTTTCTTTTAACTTAAACTTCAATAGCTACATGGAAACCATAATGAAAATTTCCTTCCCTCAAGTTTTATTCTTAATTAATTTTTTTGATTTTCATGAATCAGGGATGTTGTTATTTCCATCGAATCTCTAACAAGACCAAAAATATTGGAACAAAGATTGAAAAATAGTTATTGGAAATCTATTACGAAAAATATATTATTAGAAAGTAATTCTTTAAATCCTAAAGTATTATTATTGGAAATGCAACTATAATTTTCTTCCTATATCTATTTTTACAAATAATTTGTTTTCAATTTGTTTATGCAGTTAAATTTGTAATTCCATACCCAAGTTATCTTTTCAATTTCAATTAAAAATGCTAGAGGAGAAAATTTTCAATTTTAGAAATAGTCTTTAAATTCATGCAAATGTTAAAATACTCAAGGATTGTCTTATCTATTTTTATTTAATGTCTAAAAGTCATCCCTAAAAATTTTTAAATCTATTTCTTTTTTCTCATGAAATTAATTTTAATAATTTTTATTTATAAATAAACATAAAATTTTTCCATTTTTAATAAATTTATTTTTATTAATACAACCTATTTGACTAACATCATTCTGCATGGAGAAATTGAAGTAATTACATATTTGAAGAGTATTTTAGGTCTACATAATGAAATTTTTCATAAATTTGGCTTTTAAATTTCTTTCAACTTTTGATACAATCTATTTGACTTACATCATTTTCAAGGAGAATTTAAACTAGGTAAATGTGTATTTTAAGAGTATTTAGGGTTACACAATAAAATTTTCATATATGTGGCTTTTAAATTCCTTCAACTATTGCTCATGGAAAATGAAATATTTTATATTTAGCATACATAACCCATAATTCTTAAACTAAATAATATTTACAAAGTTCCTTAGGATCTTTTGAATCTTTGATACAGCAATAGAGAATGATCCTTCATAGAGCAATCTTCCAGCCAGCATCAATTGTCTTTTATCTTAAACCAGATTATGGAATGCTAGACCAAATTCATTATTTGATGCAATGCCTCAACCAACTAAAGATGTTTCCAATGCATTCCTTATGTTGCCAGATTTGCCTTCTAAAATTTTCAAATACAAATGCTAATCGCTTTATTGCTTATCAGATTTTCTAACAATATAATAATCAAGAAGGAATAAGTAATATTAATATGTAAAAAAGTTAAAAATCAAGAGTCATATGAAAATTTGAAACTATTTTCATACTAAATTTACACTAATTTTTTGACAGTTATATCTTTGAATGTATTTTTTTTAGTTTTGTTGTGTAATAATAATAATAATATATAATCTAAAACAAATATCAATAGAATACTTTATTTCTTTCTTAATTTATACTATTTTGTTTTAGTTCTTATATGTGGTCAACTATTTTTTACTAATACTATATTGTGGCTGTAATAATGACACTAATTTTAACTTGTAAATGCATTTGTTATGTTAGTATGTTTCCTTTATTCATCTTTCCAGTATATTTTTCTATTATTTTGAACTTTAAATGAATTTAAATTAGCTTTCTCCTTATGATAGTACGAAACATCAGCATATAGTATACCATCTTATAACAATCCAAACTATTTTGTAACCTTCAAATTTTTTGTTATTTATTTACTAACTTAATTATACACATTTTACAATTATACTTACTAAAAAATTTGCGTTGCTCAATGTTATATTTCCACCTTAAGCTTCTAGATTTTTGCATTGAGTTCAATACGGTATATAGCTTATTAGGTTGGGATTTCAATCACCTAAGATTTGGCACTAAGTGTCTTATGATCATAGTAATTAAGTTTTGGATAAAAAGGAGCATGCGTATTTTGACCTATAATACTATAATATGATTATATTATTTTGATTATCAATTTAATATCTGATACTTGGGCCATCGGCCCACAAGATATTAACTCAATTTTTGGAGGGGAGAGTCCATTGCGGTAGCTTGCTGCCAAGCCTCTCGAGTGTCGCCTTGGCGTTGCACTATTACCTTGGCTAGGCGCACCCCACAAAAAAAAAAAAGATTATTGAACTTATTGTATTTTTTTCGTCGTGCGAGTATATATACTACCTATTATAAAATAGAATGGAAGTGGTTTTTTTTTTTTTAATGAAAAAGTGTTACTTTTAAGGGAAAGTGTATGGGATTAAGAGAAAGATTGTCAATTTTAAAATTTCTTAATATGCCTCCTATCCTTTTCCTTTGTTTATTTTTCATTGGTTTTCTAAAATTTCCTACTAATACTTAAAATAAAAATACTTTGATAGTATTTTATATGTTCAATTGAAGGAGAAGTAGAATACTCCAAATGAAATTTTTTAAATATATAATAGATTTTATTTATTTTTATTAATTGTAATAGAGTAACAAAATGATTCAAACAATTAGAACTTTTTTCCTTTCTTAATCGATCTAAAACAACACATTATTTGATTATCACAAAAAAAAAAATTACTTACAATGTGCAACGCACATACTTCTATCCTAGTTAACTCCAAAATTGTAAGTCATAGCTCAACACAAATCGGTGTCAAAATAACAAGGAAAGCGAAAACAAAAGAAGGGGTCACTGTCGTTGCAGATGGCACTTATGCTAAGTGGCAGTAAATGAAGGGTATGGATTTTAGCTTGAATTTTCTAAACTGATAGTTGTGGTTAACTCTGTGATGCATTATGTCTCCTGTCGGCAGCATACAATACTGGCATAAGGCATCACGCATCCTCATCTGGTCACCTTTTTACAAGAGATCAAAAAGAGCGGAATAGAGATAGAGAAAGAGATGGAGAGACCATTTACTGCCAATCACTTTCAATTTGCAAAAGGACCAAATGTTAATTGAGTTTTATGTGACATCATATTTGTACGTGAACAGTGAGTTCCAATCATTTCACTTCCTCCATTCTCCTTCTCCCTTTGCAGCTAAGAAAATTTAACTTTTTTTGTGTTATACAGGCATCATGACTCGTGGGAACGACTTGTGATAAGTTCCATTTCCACTCCCCAAAAAATCACTACTCACAAACTGCCTGCCTTCAGTAATGCCACTCTTTGGACCAATTAATATAGAGATTTGTCTTTGTTGTTTTCTTTTCGGCAGAGGAGGGAGGGGGAGGAGTTCGGTAAGAGAAGTGAGAAATGGTCAATGTAAATGTTAATGTACTTGTACTGCTTCTGCTACTGCGGTTAGGTTCTTTTCCATTACATCTTGATAATTATAATATTAAAATTATATTTGATAATCAAAATCCTTCATAATATATATTTTTATTTATTTTAATTATACACAAATTTTAAATTTTATTGTCAAAATTTTGATACTTGATTAATCATCACACTTTTTCTCATAATTTTGACCCATATTTCATGCAAATTGAGTGATAAAATTTTTAAAAATAGATTTAATTTTTAAGTATATTGATTTACTTATCAAAATAAGGCTAATAATATTATCAAATGATGCTTAAAAATTTTAATTGTTTAGATGTAAATAAATAAAGAGAAAAGTAGCAGAGAAAAGTGTAGTGGTACTAATACTGCTGTACTAGTACTAGCATTTTTGTACTACTGCATACCTTATTTGTAACTACATATGCTAAAACCATATAAGGGTTGATTCTTAAATTTGTTCCACATTGAATAGAATTCATTAGCCTCATTCCAATTATCATCGTGTCCGAGCCTTATGTTGGATCCGAATACAATTTCGCTGGTATCCACTAAATGATATTAGATATGAACGACAACATTCATTAAATTCTATATCCTAGAGGGTTTGGGATTCTGTTATATTTATGTTATATCATTTAAGTAAGTGACAAATATACTCTTATTAATTATGTCTCTAAGGACATAGACACGTGTCGCTTACTTAGGTGACGTAATATAAATGTAATACCATAAAATATAACGGAGAACCTATAGCCATTTTAGAGTGCCTCTGAGCCAAAAAAAAAAAAAAATTTAATTTGCTGCGTGACCAAATCTTTGTCAAAAGTGTTTCCTATACTATTCTTAGAAGACTAGTCATTGTTGAAGTAGGGAAGTGAAATGCATACTTAAACTTTTATGCACTGACATTCCAAAGATTGACAAAACAGGGAATTCATAGCTGAAGAAAGCCAAACAATAAAGAGAGTAGGCTAGGCTTATACATGATGAAGTCCATACATATGTAAACCTTTTCATCTAGCTCAAACGAGGTGTGTTTTTATCCTGTTTTCTGGGTAGGTTTTTAGTAATTAACTTTGATGCAGTTTGTATTTAGAGTAGGCTCAATACGATTACCTTGATAAGGTTAACTTATTTTATACTCGTCTAGATTTTAGTAGGAAAAACTGCCAATATAGGTTTGAACTCCTAAGGAATCTCATTTTACTTGTTGAACTTGAAATTTGAGAGAATTAGACTATTACTTTCAAAATACACAATATTAGTTTTATTTTCAACTATGATTTAAGTTTTGAGAAATTTTGGCATAAACCTCTTAATATTTTGGCCTTCACATCCAAGCCATGGCCTCTTATCTTATAAGAATCACTACCACATTGCAACCTAGATATGAAAGTTGTGATGTTTTGATTTTAAACCATAAAAATTTTTCTCTCGCACTACAACCGTTGCAAGTTTATTAGGAGTTTCTATTCAATTTTTAAGAGGGGAAAAGAAAGGAACAAGGGAGAAAGGAGAATGAAGAAGGTAAGGACTGAACCCCACCGTAAGCTGATCTCAGAATACTTGATTGTGTATATTTTATGAGTTTAACAAAATGGAAGAAATAAAACTTTTTTGTTGATTTGATCTACCATATAATGACAATTAACTTTTAAACTCCGGATGAACTGAGAAACATTAAACTAATTTCTAAATTCTAAACCCTACAATTGGATTCCTCTCAACATCACTTCATCTGGTGTATTTCAAGAATTGATCAACACGACAAATACAAAAAATCTTCAAGGACAGCTAGACAAAACCAAAGATTTCCAAACGTTTCCTATTTTGCTTAGAAAATTGGAAATTGCTTTTTACATCACATATAAAAATCAGAATTTGCTCCCCAAGATTTCTAGCTTTCTCCCTCACTGTAAATCTCCACATGTCTTGTCTCTGCCACTTCCAGATCCCCATTGCACTGATGTCCGCATTTAGGTTCCACGACAAGTGTCAAACGTTTTATCTTTCAATAATCCATTCGGTAATTGGAGCAAAACCAAAAAAGATGGTGAAGGTCTGTTTTACTATTTAATCTTCCAAGGACTTGTAAATTGGTAGGCAGAGACACTTCGAAACCACCAAAGCCATTTCATACATGGGGACTTGGAGACCTAAAAATGGCTCGCTCCCAGAGATTACACACTCGTGCACTCTTGATAATTGCAAGAGCATGAGTTGCAGTCAGTCAAAGGAACGACCCTTGATATTTGCACGAAGTGCCACCCTTCTCGAGAATTTTTAAGTGAAGATCATGCAACCAAAGAAATCCCACATCCCAATTGTCTCCGTGCAAGTATTACTGGTAATATTTTTTGGGGAGAGGGGGGCGGTTGTTTTATCAAATTTGGTACTCCCTCCGTACTATTTTGATAAGTTTGTTTTTCTTTCTCATTCGTCTCAAATTATAGTCTACTTTCCAATTGAAAAATATAATTAATTTTCAACTTCTCTAAAATGCCCTTATTTAATTACTTTATTATAAGTGAGAGTGCATAGCAAACCGTATATTCACACATTAAATGGAATTAATTTGACTTATGGTGTTATTTTCATTTATATTTAATGTAAATATTTAATGATGAATATAAAGATATTTTAGTAATATAATAGATTAATTCATTCTTTCAATAAAGTTAACTAACTTTTCTTAAACTGTGTGAAAAAACCTATAAGCCTATCAAAATGGGACGGAGGGAGTATTAACTAAGTGAGATTATTCAGTATATTTGCTTTGTTAGTCCCTCAAGAAACTAGCAATTCAAGATTGGCATTAGTATTCTCTTCATTGAGTACCGAAAACTAAGTTCCAACCGTCATCAAAATTAACTACTAATAGGGTTTCCTTGAAACTGCACTTTAGTTGGGTTTTATGAAGGACCAAAAAATTGCAAATTTGCTGGAAGCTTGTGACAGTAGAACAAGTCAAATTGGTCATTTCCGTTTTGAAAATAAAACATTAAAGCCGGCCCATGCTAATTCTTCCATTGTGATCATCAACTACCAACTATTTAAGAGTAGTATAGGGTGTAGATGTGAGGTAATTAGAAATGCATTTAAGATATATGAAGTACTGTTTATTTTCACACCAAGTTATTAGTGTATTTCTGGTTTCATAAAATGTAGAATATATCATGTAATTTACTATTCCTAATGTGCCTTGCGTAATGCTCAAAACTGTACGGCAGTGAGCCAAGTGTCCTTTCCAACGTTAATTTTTCGATTACCAAATCATGAACATTAATTTTATATATCTTTTTTTTTTTTGGTTTTTTAGTAATTACATCTTGATGCATATTAGTTCTATAATTTTGACAAGCAATTTTAGTTTCAAAATCACCGATCACAAGTACTGAAACCCTCATAAGTATTCTACTCGTCCATAGCAGTGTTCAGCTGCATTATTGCTCCATTATTGGACAATTACAATTTGATCTGTTGCTTTCCTTGTCAGAAAGAAGTATTCAATTTTGTCACACATTCCCTTTGTCCATTTACATATCAACGTATATTTTACATTTCAATGTATATGATTCAGCCCATTCTCATTCCATTTGAGAGAGAAGTTATAACATATATGAAATCAGTATATACATAATAATAAAGTTCATAATAGGTATGACAACGGTTTGAATTTCTTGAATTCGGTATACTAAATTATTCCAATTGAATTCAAAAAAATGTACATATCTCTATATATTAGTAAATTACTATTGTGCAAAAAAAAAAAAAAATGCAAAGTACTGGTGTGCAAATAAGATTCTTAGGGTGAAAAATAAAAAATAATATTAGTGTAGGCCTGTGTGAAATTAAAAATATTATATTTGAATTATGTAATCGAATTCGTACCAATACCAAATTGAATTTGGTGTGAAATCGAAACCAGTATATACCTATCCGAAATCTTTTTTTTTTATTTTAAATCGAATTTAGCACAAGATTTCAAAATTAAAAAATTAAATTTACCGAATTTATTGAATATTAACCTATTTTCACTCGTAATCAAATTTAGCACAAGATTTCAAAATTAAAAAATTAAATTTACCGAATTTATTGAATACTAACCGATTTTCACTCGTAAAAACATGCCGCAAGCGCATTTTAACGGCTTACTATGGTTCTTTCCGTATCGTCTACCAATGACGCTTTAACTAGCATTAAAACTCAAACCCCAGGCTGTGTATGTCTAGCATTAACATTATGCTGTAACTTTGTAAAATCATAGTGTAATCATTTTTTACGCGAAACAATGATGTTTGGGAGTTTCATTTTTTGCCAGCATAGTATAACTCGTCTTTCAAATTTTGGTTATCAAATTTGGGCCGTGAACTGGTGTTAACTGAAACTTGTGAGGACTCATTTCCGAGACGAAGAATCATTACTTGATCAAGAAGAAGTAATTTCTACTTAACAGAAAAGGGGAAAAAAACTTTAACTGAAGAAAACTCAAAAAGAATTTTTTAAAAAAAAGTACTTTCTTTTCATAAATATTTTAAGTTCTTTTAATACATTAATTGCGCCAAATTAAGCTCTTTAGTGCGAAGTTTTTCCTTTTTTAAGTTAGAATGATGTTCTTTTGTTTAATGTAAAAGGAGGATATATCGATAAATGGAGACTGATCACCTGCATTCTTTAAAATCATGAACTCCGAGTGACTTCCTTTTGACAGCTTATAGTTTGATTTCCACCTGTCAAAATGCTAAACGACCAACACGCACAACAATGGCAGTGAACTAAATTGCACAGTTGAAGTTCATTTCTCAGTCCATCTGGTGAAGCTATCCCATATTTAAAATGTATATGAAATAAACTCAAGAGAAAGTAAATTTGTATAGAAAACTTTAACTCATAACCAAATATTTAATTACAACTGCAGATTTTGGTGTAACCATATTTAATCTTCTAGACTCAATCCTCCAAATTTCCATCATAACTTTTGATTGCGTTGCTTAATATTTGTGTCACATTAGTCCAAAAAATCTCACTTGAGAATGTTTAAATCGTCAACACATTCCAAGACACTGAAAACCTTAAGATTTATGTGCCGCCCAAAATCTGATTGATGTAAAAAATACAACAGTGACTCCATTCTCGTCACTATGTCATGATTGTCATGCAACAAGAACATTAGATACAGTTCCACTAGTTCCCATTCTATTATCTCCTCCAAATGACCCATACTTAGCAAATCTATATGTCTATTAAAAATATATAATCTTGCTCCTTTATGAAGCTGTTATCATCAATGTTTCACTGAGAAACCTTGTTTGCCATATCAACATTTTATCAATCTAGCCTGTATTGGATAAAAAAGGAAACACTTTATTAATTCAGCGAGACACTATAATTGATTTTGTTTCATCAACATCCACTATAAGAAAATACTGTGGTAATCAAAAGTTACAAAAAAAAGATAAATTTTTTAATAAATGTGATAATTTTTTGTTAAAACTTATTACATTTCTAAAGAAATTTATCATTTTTACTTAAAATTATGATAATGAGAGCTAACTATATTACTCTTTGACATTACAATATTTTACTTTTATACAAATGTAGACTATGCCACATCTCATTTCCCTATGAACAGTTTTTTAATATACTAATTACATAGGATGGAACCCACCACTCACGTGTGATCAACATGAAACTGATTTTCTTCAAAAAAAAAAAAAAAAAACATGAAACTGATTTGTGTTATAATTTCTCCAGTGGTAAATTGAAGCTCCGACTCAAGACTTTGCCTTTTCTCTCACTTTATTGTTATTATATTGTCTCTCACCTACATTTTCATCGTTTGCAGCCTTTTAACTTTTAAGGAGGGGTAAATTTCTTGGTTTCCAGAGCATCATTTGAACCCTTATGTTCTTTCACTGTCACAAGTTATCTTTGTTACTTGGTGTCTCCTCCTCATACTTCCTCCCCCCCCCCCCCCCCCTCTCCTCTCTCTCTCTCTCACACACACACACACAGATAGTGTTTATATAGGTTAAAAGAACAATACTTAAGAATTCTTGCAGAATCAAGTATTATTTGTGATTTTTGACTAAGCTTTCATTATGACAGAACCTTGCTACAATAATTTCTTCACTGGATGGTGCAACTTCATCCCTCTTCATCCTCATTTGTCTTCCTCAAATGGCAACCCTTCTTATCCTCATCCTCCTCCTCCTCCTCATTCCTATAATTCATGTCCTACAAACACAACGAACAACATATCATCAACAGAAATTGAAGTCTCACTCTCACCCCCATCTCCCCCAAGAAAAGAAGCACTACCTCTTCTCGATAACCTAATATTTAGCACAGAGCACGAGCCCTCATGCAATACCATGGAAGATGAGAGGAGCAGCTATAAAGCTGAGCATAATTTTTGTAGAACTCCTCATCATGATTGTGTAACTGTTGCCCTAAACATAGGGCTTCCAAGCCCCAGTTCTGATTTCTCCTCTTGTGGGGAGAAAAGCGAAAAGGAAAGTGATGTACTTTCAGGGTTGCCCTTGAGTAAGGTAAACAAGGGTCAGTATTGGATTCCTTCGCCTTCTCAAATTCTCGTGGGTCCAACACAGTTTTCGTGTCCTGTTTGCTTGAAGACTTTCAACAGATACAACAACTTGCAGGTATGGTTTGAGCAAGTTAATGTCAATCTTGATTTCGTGCAAATGTTGAGTATTCTTTCTCAAAGATTAGAAACTAGTCCTCCATCCAATTAAGTGGTTTTGAACTAATTGCGGCAAGATTTTTACCCAAAAACTAACGCGCAGATCTCTTTATTGATGGAAAATGCAGCTTCCAATAAAATAGTTGGCTTAGTTTGTAACAAAATCAATGCAACTAGCATAGGAAAAGGTTCAAATTCCAATTTTTGTTTTATGATGAGAAGTGAACCTTGGAATGTCTGATCTTATTATTATATTACACCACATCTAATTACTTTTTTAAATCGACATGTTATAACGAATTTGACCAAGTATCATAATGTACTGCAAGGGTTTCAGGCTTGCAGCACTGGATTTGCTCGAGAGGTTCTAATTTATGGGTCGATTCTTCAGTTCAAAAACAATATACTAATATTTAGCATGAACCCCTTTCACTTTGTGCCAAGAAAGATAGTTTTGGTTTGAAGATTAATTTCACTATGATCTAGCGTCTTGATTTTGGTACTAAAACCAAATTCATTATTGAAATTTCTGTGATATTAACCAATTATAATTTTTAATTATCGCAGAAGATCGCTTCAAACGGCTTTTCTGGCTTCCCAATTGGTCATTTTTTTCTTTTCTAGGTTAAGTGCATAGCCATAAATGGATAAGTACATTTACTTTTCTCTGTTTTAATCATTACATATATATATATATATATATATATATATATATATATAAACAATCATCCTGTTGCATTTGCTTCCTTATTCTTTCTTTTTTTCAGTCTCCTGTTCCTTTCCCCGATTATCAAGTGCTAGTAAAACTTTGAAGTCTGTGCTTGACTGCATACATCTTCTTGTTGTTCAAGACAGGATGGCTGAAAGATTACCAGTGCAATATAATACTAGTTTATATGACTTTCATTGGTAGAATCACTAATTGAGCATTAAATTTGTGTGTAGTGCATAATCTGTAGTATGTAGCATCAGTGGACTGGGAAAAGGGGAGGAGTAAGTGAGACTGTCACCCCTGGATTTTAAGTATCCATTTACATGAGTAAAACATTTCAAAAAGTTACTACTTTTTTTTTTTTCCTTTTAAGAATCTAAATTTTGTCCTATCAATATATTAATAAAATCGAGAAGTTGCCCACATTTTAAATATTTCCAACTATCTAATGCTATTAAACATTCGGTCATCTCACCCAAGTTTGAGTTCAAGTTCAATTCGATTTCAATTAAGGTCAACTGAGTTAGAGTAATATAAATTAATATTGTTATTTTGTAATATGAGGTTCCTTTACATTCTTGACAGAGGTCTTTCCGAATTAACAACACCTGACCGACATATAAAAAGAAAATAAAAGATTATCTTCAAGATCTCTACCATCTAAATTGTGAACACCTCAAATCATGCATGATTTCAAATCTGTTCCCATGTTGTTTATTGATCATTATTGAAACTAATGCTTGAAAAGCAATCCACGACCCTAAAATAATAATAATAATAATAATAATAGCAACAACAACAACAACAACAATAATAAAGAGCAGTGATGAATGTGCTTAATTCAAGGAGAATATTAGCTACGTAGTTAGTTTACAAATTTAAAACTACCACTTAAAGTTAAACTTTTAACTTTAAAAAATTACATCAGACCAATTTAATCATCCTTGGATTTTTGTTTAGTTAGATAATAGTACATAATTGGTTCCAAATTCTTTAATAATCTACCTCAGTTTCTTGCACGTAGCTATGCTTCTTTTCCAGTTCGTTCATGAACTAATCCCTTATCTCTCTCTATATGGTCACATTTTGGTATGATCATGGATTTTGTTGAATATCATTTTAGATGCATATGTGGGGACATGGATCTCAATACAGAAAAGGGCCCGAGTCATTGAAGGGAACTCAACCAACGGCAATGCTGAAGCTGCCTTGTTATTGTTGTGCACCAGGATGCAAGCACAATATCGATCACCCTCGAGCACGACCACTGAAAGATTTCAGAACCCTTCAAACACATTATAAAAGAAAGCATGGAATCAAACCCTTCATGTGTAGAAAATGTGGTAAGCCTTTTGCAGTGAAGGGTGATTGGAGAACTCATGAGAAAAATTGTGGCAAAATTTGGTATTGCATTTGTGGTTCTGATTTTAAGCATAAAAGGTCCCTTAAAGACCATATAAGAGCATTTGGAAATGGTCATGGTGCTTTTGGGATTCATCTTTATGAAGAAGATGATGAATCCGCCTCTGAAATTGACCAAGAAAGGGAATCTCCAGCTTGATTTTCTTTTTTTTTTTTCTTTTTGGTCTTTTCTTTTTGCCTTTGTTTTGCGTGGTGGTTTCGGTGAGGGCTTGCTTGATGTTTGATAGGTATGGCTAGTATGTCTTTGTTTTCTATAAAGAACTTGGATTTGCAATTTGTAAATCATTCCTTTTAATGGAATCACAAGTTACGTAGTTTACGAGCCAAAGGAAATTGATCTGCTAATCAAAATGACTAATGTTGCCCTCTGGAATTGTGGTTAATTGCTTTACAGCAATGGTTTTCTAATTTGTTTGGCCTTATAGTTCTTTTATCAATTAATTTCAAAGCCAAGTTTGAATATTCTGGATGGAAAATTCTTGTTTGGATTTGATCCACCACTCTACTTGTGATTTTGTCGTGGATTATATGAGCCAAATAATACGTATTAAAATTGTAAAATGGTGATATGATCTTTACTCAAACTACAATGCATATAAATAAAGTTGTATATCGGGCATGAATTTACCTTCCAGAGTACCCAGGAAGGGGCTTTTAGCACAGCAGCCTTTGTTCTAAGACCTCAGCTCTTTGAGGTTGGGCTTTTCATCTATGTTTTCAGACTCGGACCGGGTATCGACCCGGCCGAGCTCAGGGGTCAGGGGTCAATGGGTTCGACCGGGGGTCGATTCGGGGTCGAACCGGATGACGTCATAAATATTATATATATATATATATATATATATATATATAACAAATATATACACTTACTAATTTTTTTCTTAATTTTAGTTGTTAGTCTAAAAAATTATAGCCAAAATACCCTCAATAACCATTTTAATATCTTGCTATTAATAGTTCAAAAAGCATTGAATTGAAAAAATTAGCAATAAATATAATAGACTTAAATTATTTACTTTTTAATATAATTAGTATAAAGAAATAGAAGTGAGGCACCACTAATATTTTGTAATTGGTCAAAAAAGTTGGTTGCCTTTTGACAGATAACTGGGCCAAGCAAATAAAAATCATGTATTGATTTAGCATTGATGTTCATTTGTTGGATGTATGTCAATGGGCTCATGTCATTGTCAAAACTCAAAAACAAATAATTGTTGGAATCTATTTTCTTCAGACAATGAATATGGAAGCCTACAAATATGTATAATAGCCCATATCTAATGAAGTGTGGAGCATTAATGTGGTTGGATTTGTAAAAAAAAAAAAAAAATCTGGGCGGTTTCCGGTTTCCGGTTTTGCCCGGTCAAACCCGGTTTTTGACCGAGTTTGACCGGGTTTTTTAAAACCGGTTTTTTATGCTAATTCGGACCGGACACTTGGCCGGTTCTCGGTTCGACCGGTTCGACCGACCGGTTCGGTCCGAGTTTAAAAACACAGCTTTTCATAGCTTGGCGATTTTATGCATCCTTTGGAAAAGTCAAGAAATGCTGCCGTACTCTCTTTTTAAGTGCAGCATCACAAGTGTTGCATTATACTACTATACAATAGAATCAGTTGCTTCAGCCAGCCCAAGGGATGTCACTTTACCAGGTGATGTAACACCCCAGTTTACAATTCTTAAATGAAAGAATAATTACATAAACCTCCCCTGAAGTTTATGACAATTACACCTGGCACTCTTGAGGTTTGACAAATTTTACTAACCTTTAGCCAAAATGACTATAATGACATAATCCTCCTTGTAATCACAACTAACCACCCATCTAAGGGCTTTCAAATCTTTAAAAAAAATTTCTAATATAATATATTATTCTTATTATTATATTTGAATTGATTTATGAATTTAGGGTTTGGGAGTTACTAACATATAATTGGTTTGGACAAATAAATTTGGATGTCTCGCTAGAGAATATCTGCAATTTTTGTCTCTATAATCCGGTTGCTTGTGGTGGTGGTGGCTGTTCAAGTGGTAAAAATAAGATGGATTTTTAGTTTTTATTTTCCTGATCAATTGATAATGGTGTACTTGTGTTGGTGGGATTATTTTGTGATTGCAAGAAGTTGGTGGAAGCAGTGGCGGTAGTTCAAGTGGTAAAAAATAATAATATTTTTTTTTGTTTTTTAGATTAAAAAGGAAAATTTTGGATTTTCATTTTGAAATTTGTGTTGACAAGGGAGGTCTTGTTACCTAAAAGGTAAATGCAAGGGATGATTGTGTAATTTTTGAAAATTGAAGGGTGCTAAATGAAATTGTTAGAAACCTCAAGGGAGGTTTCTGTAATTATCCAGAAATGAAACGAACATGATTAAACATAGTTCATCACCATTTTTAAAAAATATTTTAAACATGCATTGAAAATTTTATTCTGAGTTCAGAAATTGATCCAAGATAAACACCATAAGGCGTCATTTCAAGGTTAACAACTAGGAGATATGTAAAATTGCTTTAACACCCCTTTAGAAAATAATTTGTGCTCATATAACTTTATCTGATCACATAATTTTTATACACATCTTGTCAGAACTCATTTTCAAAGAAAGAGTACAATTTGACACTGAAGTTAATAATTAAACATGCCTGGACACGCAAAAAGAGTTCCAAAGTAACTTCTAACTTGTGAACTGATCCCTGACCACGCCTTGGTCCGTAGAACAGAAGAATGGCTCCAATCATTTCAAAACAAGAATTAAGTCTTAACTTAAATATCAAATAGTATGAGCTAAGACTATGACATATCCTTGCTGCAGATGCAGAAACGGTGAAGGTAGAAATTCATACATTGTATTTTGGCAATGTATTTATAGCAAAGATATTGTATGCATGTTTAGTTGATGGGAACGACCATTTTGCTTCCTGTTAGTGGATGCAGAAAGAAGATGGTTGCTGGATAGAGGATTTACAGCAGCTTGATTCATCTGAATTGTTTCATATATGAAAACAGTTAATAATTTACAATCATATTTTTGCAATCATGTCTACTAGTGAAAATAAAACAGTATAAATTTGTGATTAAATTCTACTTTTGGAATTCTTTATTTCTTTTCTACACAAAAGGGGACATCTGTTGTTTGACCATTATTTCAAATGGGTTAAGAATCCATTTCAATCTTGAGAGTGTATAGTGACAGGTCCACAAAAGCTCCAAGGATTCAAAATATTATTACTTTATTCCTTTTTATTTTTGCAAAAAGGATGTAAACTAAATTGATTCTACACTGATTCTGGCCAAGCAAAAAATAGGAAAAAGGTCGTTGACTAGTTAACAGGAATGCATCAACATCATGAATATGTTTTTCATCTATGTATTAATTTCAAATTCAACACTTACGGTGGCGTTTCGTCAATGGACAATTATGTGGGATTTTTTTTTTTTGAAGTAATTAAATCACCACGTAAGGAAACGGGGTCATTTGGATTTTGGTGTAGTAACCTAATTGCATAGTGTAATAGCATCAAAATTGAACTCTTAGTGACTCACTTCCCTAAGTATTAAAAAAAAAAAGAAGGAATAAAATAAAATAAAATATTCCAATGATAACAGAGAAAGTTAAATCTTAAACTAGCTCCTTAAAAATATTGACTTATCCACTTGGCCAGCCTTATTCTCCACTATGCTATGTGACTTGCTATTTTCTTCACTGTTTTATCCTGAAACAAAAAGAAATGATCAAAAGGCAATCAAAAATGAAAAAATTATTGTTTTAAAAATATTTCTTCTTGGGAACAACCAACTGATCTGAATAAATCATAATGAGATTCAACGTATTTTATTTTCCATTTTTTAGGTAAAAAGAAAATACCAAATTTTACGGAGAGGGTTTAAGAGATAGGGGTATTAAAAAAAGGCAAAAAAATAAATAAAATGGGTAAAATGGATCCCTCCAACTTAAAAATAAGGGTATCTGAACCGGTTTTTGTCACTAGTTTGGATACTTAGCCAATAGTTTGGGAGTGCGAATTACTGGTTACTCAAACCATTCCATATATAATATGAATTAATTTTTTTTAAATTTAAAGTTAAAAATTAAAGTATATTGTATGTTGAAAGTGCATGTTCATTATTCAAATTTGGATAACCAAAATTTTAGACTTAATTTTATATTGTTATATGGTTTTCATGATTAATTTTGTAAAAATAAAAAATTAAAAAGTCTTGAATTAGTTATTGTATGATATTAATAAGAGTTTATTTTAGAAAATAAACAAAATTTATGTGAATGATTTATCTATAAAGTCTAACTAAAGGTGGGAAGTGAAATTTTTTTTAAAATTTTGGATTTTATTTTTTTAAAAAGTAAAACTAATCAGTTTGCTTACTTGGTTTATCCGAACTCCATTTTCAAGTAATCGAGCATACAATTTCTGTAGAGATAAACCAATTCGTAGTTCGAATTTTTGTCCAACCGCTAGAACCAATTCGGGTTGAATTTTTGGGTCAGGAACCGGGTACCTGGTCCCAACTGACTGAATTAAACTTGAGGACTGAATACTTTGTCCAAACCAATAAATGCGATCAAGAAAAAGCCCAATGGCTCAGGATCCATTTATAAAAGGATTGTCCATTAACGACGGCCAACTGACCCATAAAAAAAACCAAAATGAATAAAGCCGCAAAAAAGATAAAATGGGTAAATTGGAAAAAGGAAAAAGTTTTACCGGCTAATTTCGCAGTGTCTGAAAATCTAAAAGGGCCACAGGTGAACATCCTTTCTGCCAACCAAATTCTGCTTCTTCGCCAAATGAACTGATGAAAAAACATCTTTGATTGAATCCCAGATGGCTTTGGCTTATAATCTTGCTCAAAGTTTCTTAAGGAACCCATTAAATTTTCAGAAAATAAAGACAGCATCAGTAGTTTCAGATATCAACCATAGACAACCACAAAAATTACAGATTATTTGTGCAGAAGAGAAGAAGAGATGCTTGAGGTGCAACATTCTTTATCAAGATAAAGATAACTCTCCAACTGCTTGCTCTTTCCATGGCCACACTACTGGTATGCACTAACCTTCTTTTTTTCTTTTTTTGTGGGCTATAATACGACTTCATGTGCATATTTGTACTAGTATTCTTTTTCTTAATGTTGCAATTGGAAGTTCATGAAATAAAATAACTCTAGTTCTATCAATAGTTACTTATCAAGACAAAACAAGCTTGCAGTTTTGGTGCACCGTTATTGCTTTTTAGACAATATGAAAATTTTGAGGGGAGTTTATTTGTTTGATCAAAATAGTTTGTGATGTTAGGAATCCTTTTTCCCCTATTACATATCAAGATCTAGGAATAAACCCATAAATAAAATCATCTTAAATTATAGGTCCAAAAATCAGCCTATTAATCATTCATATTCAGAATGATTTTGTGTTCTTCAAAAAAAAAAAAAAAAAAAAAAGGCTATATAACATGCCACTTTATTTGATTGCAAGTACGAAGGAATAGATGATTATCAGAAACCAATAAAGCATATGGGCTTCGTAGATGGAATTGAATTATTCGGCATAATTGTTGGTAGTGCCCCTTAAAGGTGTTTAGGCATTAGTCCAGGGGAGGGAGATGGATTGGGGAATATGATGATTGCATAATGTTCAACTTCATTCTAAATCATCCTCAGGAGCATATCAATCCTTCACTTCTTTACTGATGTAGTTAAAAGTTCTTTCATACAATTCTTTTGGCACCAGACGTTCAGAGAAGTGGCTTTGTGATGGTAATGGAATCAGTGTCTCGATGAACTGAACTTAGTTAACAATGATTTTGCTTTTATGGAAACGAATACATCATTGAAGAAATACCGTTGCTATACTTTTTCCTCTACTGGACTGAGTTCATTTGTGGTGTCTGGTTGCGATGAAGAATTAGGAGCACTTCTGTGCAAATTACCTTTCGTATTTTATAGATGCATATTGCACGACCAAGTAAATATAGTATGCAAGTTGTTGGAATATAATACTAGTATGGTTTTAATGATGCTAGAGCAAAACTAAATTAGAATCAACTGAGAAGGAAAGGGTGAAGGTAGCTAATTTTCCACTAGCATTCCCCCTGCTTGATACCTTTTGTCACTTTATTTTGTTTGAAGTACTTGTTGATCATCCTAGAATCAGATTATCGTTCTACTTCAAGCACAAACTTACTTGGTGCTTGCTGTTTCTAAAGAGATCACTTAAAGCAAGCTATTGCTAGCATGTCAGATGCAGTTTTCTAAAATATCTGAAGTTCCTTTGATCTTTCACTGGGATTCCTTTTTTCTTTTATCCTCCAGTGCAGTATGTACTAAAGCTAATTCAAGCAATTTTGATAATATACTCATCATCTATCGGAGCTTCTACTATAGTGTGTTTTTTTTTCCCCCCTCCAAATCTTGTTAGTTTCTGCAACCTTGAAAAAGCATACAGAGGTTTAGAATAAAGAGTTGCTACTTCGGAATTTAAATAGCCATTATAGCAGAAAAACAAACCTGGTAAAGTTAAATGGTTGCAGAATTATTAGATTCTCAAGAGCTAAGAATTTATCATAAATGGAAAGGTTGCTTTGCTCTGGTGCATTCCCGCATTCTCTTTAATTTTTTTTTTAATGGCAATTCAGCAAATGCATTCTATTGTGAATATTTTCTTCCATTAACATCTCCACTAGTAGAATTTCATTATATGCAATTTCATTATATGCAATTTCTCTATTTGTTTTTTTTTTTTGCAATTATAGTTCTCTACAATTTTTTGGGCAACTTTTTTCTTTCTTGAATGGAATTACATGCCTCTATATTAATGGTAATTGAGCAATCAAATACATATGTTGTAAATTTTCTGAGGTATATTAGATAAGGGTATGCCCATTTTATTATTGTCGGCGCTCTTTCTTTTATGAAACAAGCAAAATTCAGCTGAAAATAATACATGGGTGAATTGTTTAAGCTGTTCTGAGGATGTAGGATTTCTTTTGCGAGTTTAGCAAAATCTTTTGGTGAATTATCAAGGTATTCGCCAAAATGAACGGCAGTGTTTGGGGCATTTTTTTGTGGCTACTGTGTCATAGATATTCAGAAGACATTCTTGAACATATCTCTGCCAATTTCAGAGTAACATATGATGATTGTTTCTTGGAAACTTTTTAGAGACACTGGGGTAATTATCTTTTATCTGTTTTTTGGAAACATTTTAGAGACACTGGGGTAATTACCTTTTATCCCCTTGTGATCTTGGCAGGTGTTCCATTAACATCCTATGTGTTTAAAATCAACATGGTTGCATGTGATAAGGCGTGTTCTTTTGTTATGCTTAATGCAAACCAAAAATAAATTCCTGACCTCTTTAACTCAACTGAAGTATCTGAAAGTAATAAAATAATACTTCCTGTTGTGTATACAAGGAACTGATAACAGGCCTTATCAGATAGATGAACATAAGAAATCCTTTTCTTGCCTTCCGTTGCTGGTTCTTTAGAACTTTGAGAATTAAAAGGCTTATTAGTTGATATATCGATTAGCATTTAAAGTGTGCAACTTTACTGAATTTGGAGTTCTTTAATTTTGCAGGAGAGAACGGACTATTTGCATTTGCCCCACCACACCAAGGTATTGATGGAGAGTGGAGTGATAAATCTGGTGTAATTGTGTATAGATGGAATGAGAAGGATAATAGACCGAATACAGGGATATCCAACTGGAAAAAGAGATGGAGCTGTTGTGCCGAGTATGATGAGAATGCCCCACCTTGCCGGCAAGGATGGCATGTCTCATATGATGATGGCTTCACTTTGTATTGACATTATGCATCAGTATATACTGTTGTATTTGCCCTGGCTGGAATTTTCTCAGCTATTAGCCCCTGAAACCATGTCTCAGTGCCTAACAATTATTCGGTAAATAAATGCTACTTTGTTATCTTGTAAATTGCAAATATGGTTGCTTTTATGTCTAAGATGCATTTGCACACAAAACTTCATTTATCTTCAGTGTGAAAGCTTGATCGTTCTAGATGAAGAACATCAAGTCATCAAACAGTTTAATTTCTAGAGTTGTGTATCAAATATTAAAAAGATCCAACATCTTTAATGTAAATGATTTAAGTATAAAGTTTTTGTACTTCTAGAGTTGCTATATGTTGAATTTTTGCATTTTCGTGATGCATCCACGCCTGATTGTCTTGGTTAATGTGTAAATAGTCAGTTAAAATAGATTATTACTTTTTGTCATTTTTTACTTTAGGCCAACATCAGTGAGATAGGAAAATTTGAAGGAAGGCTTTTCCTGTTCCTTTGTGTACATTGCACATTTTGCATAACTACATATTCATGATCCATTCTTAATGCATTTGTCTCATTTTGAGTCAGTTTCAACAATCCGGTCATTTGTTTGGGTATTCATTATATATGCCTACATGCAAACTACAAGTAGAAGTTAACCGCTTTCTGGATTACATTTTTGCTTAACCAAATATTTCTGTGCTGTCGAGTACTTTGCTAAGGTCATTAGCGTCTGATAATGACTTATTTCCCCCCTCCTTCCCAACCCAAATAAGAAGAAAAAAAAGAAAAGGAGTAAAAGAAATTAGGTGCAGAGTTCTGTAGACATGCTGGGCAAGTTTCTGCAAAAATTTTTTGAAAGCATGAGCTGCTTTGGGAGAGAATCACGGTCTTAAACTCATGAACCTTACTTGCTTGGTCACAAACTGCTAAAGAATTTGGACTTGCATCCTAGCTAAGATTTTTGAAACAGAAAGAGAGTCCGTCAAAATTGTGCATCAGTCTCTATACAAAAAGCTATAGTATTGTTATATTGGCAAGTTAGAGAAGAAATGTGTATACCTTTATCATGGAAACAGAGTTTTTTTCCTAACACAACCATGTTAATGACACGATTGATTGGAATTTTAGCCAAGAAGAATGCAAAACATGTGCATTTAACATAAACAAAACAAACAAATCCATCAGTTATCAAAGAAGATTCACAGGCAACTCTTTAATGGTTTATTACTACTTGCAATTTTATTTTCCTCCATGACAAAATTCTGCAGATACATTAATGTGCTTTGTCTATCCAACTGTTTTGAATGACTGGTGAAGGTGCCTCAGTGCATCTTGGTCCCTGTTCCATTCTTGTGTTGGTGCATTAACAAAGTGAGCATATAACTTATTCTTTGCACAAGTGACTGATATCAAGCTGTGAGCACCAAGTCCATCAATCTCATAATCATAATCTACTTGACCATTCTCATCCTGCCTCTCGTTTGAGGTCACACTATCTGCAGTAGAAATAAGGTCTTGCAAATTCACATCTGATAAATTGTTCAGCACAACATCTTTTGGTGCCAGTTGCCAAAAACCAGCAAGAAAAGTTAAGTATTCTTTCTCTGCCTTCTTTTTTGGGTTGTAAAATTCACTGTCTGTTCCATTAGTCCCTTTCTCAACCTTGGATACTAGCCTCTCTTTCCATCCATCTGGGACGTCATAAATGTACTCTGCTGATGCTTTCTTATCCGAGTTACCACCGTAGCCACCATAAGTGGATGCACTGGCAGCTGTGCCATAGTCTATGGAGTAATTTGAGGGTGAGTCTGCAGCTAGTGAAGGTGGTTAAGTTAGTTAAGCTAGTTTTGGGAGGTGGAATTGTGAGTTGGTATTTGGATGTTGGTGGAGGAGGGGATGGATCTGGAGATGATGGGGTGGTACTGGAGGAGGAGGGGATGATGGCTGATGGAGAGAAAATGGTGGCCATGGATGGGACTGGCAATGAATCTGAGTTAGTGGATGTGGTTTCTTGTTGAACCTTTATATAGGTTAGGCTGATTTTTTCCTGCCTAATCCTGGCTGGTGAATGGGGCTAACAGGTTCCCTAAATGCGGTGAGACTCAAATGAAAAATAAAGAGTTGCTGATATCACGTTTAAGTCCTACTACTTTGTTTCACTTTTCTTTCTTTTGAAGTTGGTTAATTACGCGTATTCCCCAAATTTGGGACTCTGTAATTCTTTGCCCCCTGTAGATACAAACAATTTATCCTCCATAGTTGATAAGTTGTACTTCTAAATGGGTCAAAATGACTCCACTTGTAAATGACCAAAATACCCCTACCCACATCTCCTTTGACCACCGTAATTCTATTGTGCTCTGTTCCTCTAGTTCACTTGCATAAAAAAAACAAAAAAAAAAAAAAAAAGAAGACGGAGAAGTAGAAACAACTAGAAATAGATGAACAAATTCGTCAGACAAGCTTTCTACTATATTTCCGAAATTTCACAATTAAAATTACATTATAGCAATTTCTCCCTCTTCAATTTTGAATTCTTGTTTCATATTTGGATATTATGTATAACTAATTGATTATGTGCTGCTTAATGTGTTATCTGTTGGAATTTGTTATCATTGAAAAAATGTTAAAGCATAAAGTGAAAGATGACATTTGCACGAAAATTGTTGTTGTTTTTTTTTTTTTTTTGTGATTTGTACACTTTAGAAAGTGGATATATGTATTTTTTTTCAGTTGAAAAAAATTTCAAGTTGAATGGAATTCAATTAAGCAGAGAATTTTATTTATTTCATGTTAATGAGATGTTTGTAAGAAATTCTCAAACGAAAAACACTGGAGTGATTTATTTTTTGCGTGTGCATGCACAAGTGTGTGCGTACATCTGTATTTGAGAGAGTGGATTCATGTCCCAACACTGGCTAGAGTTTGCTGCCTCCCTACCGAAGAGGAAGAAGAAAATCTAGAAAAAAAAAAAAAAAACTTGAAATTTTGTTTGAATTTTTTCTTCTTTTTTTTTTTCCTTTGTTTAGATGAATTACAACTCTGTGTATGCACACAATTATGTGTTTTCATGTGTGTATAAATTAGTGTATTCGCATGGGTGAGGTGTGATTCCTAGTTTGTCCTATATTAATAGATAATGAAATAAAGACAACATCGAAGCTAAGGAAGCATGGAAAAAAAAGGTTTTAAAAAATATTGCATTCAACCTCTCAACTTTTCTTTGTCTCATGGATTGAATCCCTTCAGATTCCTGAATCTCACTCAAAAGGGCAGCATTGTCCTTACGCTATCACCCATCGACATCCATGTCATTCCACTGAATTTTTGTTTTTTTTTAGGAAAACTTTTTTTCATTGATTCGTATCTGCAATAGCAGCACTCATTACATTAATTGATAAAGTCAGAGAACCAGAGATGATCTCCGCTAATGTTTAAAGCTAGCCTGGAGGCTTCATGAGCAGCTATATTTTCCCTTCTACTGATAAACTTACATTTGAAAAATGAAAGGCCTTTTGCTAATTCCTTCATGTCTTCAACTATGTGACCAGTCATCGAAAGATCAAGTTTCAAGCAGTTAATCTTGTTGACCACACAGAGCATCACCTTACAATTCCAGATGAGTAAAACCCATCTCTTCAGCAAATTCCAAGGCTTTGAGGAAAGCCATGGTTTCTGCATGCTCCGCATCAAAGCAGAAAGGAATATTTTCAAACAAACACTGCTTGAAATTCTCCCGAGTGATTTCTGACTGTTACACCAATTCCTGCACAATCATTAGAGTAGGAAGCATCCACATTAAGCTTCAAAATGCCTGTTAGAGGCGGCTTCCATTTGCCATCAGAAGAACTAGGATTCTGATTGCTAATGGAAGCCACTCTTTTGCTACGATGTTCTTGATATTCTGCCAGTAGTGAGAGTCCATAGCTGCAGATATTTTTTGCTCCCCTAGCTGTTCCACTGAATTTTTGGATGGAAATGTTGACTCGAATATTTCACCAGTCTTAACGTGTAAAGTATATGAATTCAAAGTATTGTGGGCAAAATGTTATTGAGCCCCAAGCTTGGGGGCAAATTATAATCAACCCTCTTAATTTCTTCCACCACTATCTAAAGGAAATGTCCAATGGGGTGAGCAATGAAAATAATAAAATTTAAATGTGTGTGCACGCATAAAGTAATGATTTATACACTCTACATTTTGATGCACGTATCATTTTTTATTTAATGTATATACTAAATTTTCTTTAAATTTAAAGATTTTAATTTATATTTTATCTAAGATATTCCTACATTATAAAATTTAAGTTTACATGCACCCAAAAAAAATTTTACTCTTTCACATGATCAAAAACAATGATGGGGCATATGTAAAAGATACATACATATATACATACAAACATGCATACATATATCCAAACACGCATACGAACACACATAATAAAAAATGTCTATTTATATCAAAACTTGCTCTCATTTTGATTTATTTAAACTCATTTATTTTCTTTGTATGCGATACCAAATTTTTTTATCAACATACTATTTTTACTATCTAACAAATGTAATTGGCACAGTTGCTAAGGAATTCATGGAAAAGAAATAACACAACGGTATCTAAAAACCAGTTGTAGACCAAAATTTTCAACCTTTTAGATTTATTTAGTGTACACTAAAATTGTTCTAGTTCAATTTATTGCTTAATGAATCGATATCAAGCAAATGATAATGCTCGAGTAACTTGCTTTATCTTGGGGCCTTTGGCTACTATGGGAAAATGGCATTTTGTTGGTTATGCTAATATGGAATATGTACTCAAGCAAGAACTATTCTATTTGCAAATTATTGTTGGTCCAACTATCTATATAAAATAGGAGTTTATGTACAAAGTAAAATTCAAAAAAGTCCTAATTGTATAAGAGAAGTTAGTTTTGGCATTAATATATGTAAAGCTGACATAGGTCTAGTTTTGACATATGTTTAATATAAAAAATTTTCCTAATTTTATTTTGGTCCAGTTTCTTTCTCTTAGCCTTTTCTGGGTAGGATAAATTAAAGAAACCAAAACTGTAACGCAAATTAGAGCTATTATTTAAACTAGCTTTATTCTGATAGAACGCACATAATACGCATTAATCAAAAATAAAAAATTTGAAGAAAAAGGGATAAAGAAAATAATTAAAACTCATAAAGTAACTTGCGGTATAAATGTAGATGCAATTTTTTCTAATTAAATATTACCTTTTCAATATATACGAACTTTTGTAGGAATAACATTACGGCCTATTTCTTTCTTGCCCATTAATTCAATTCTCATCCACTGACCTTTCCTATATCCATTTTTCCATTTTTTAATGTACACACATTGGCCCTATCTTTTATAAGATAAATATGGAATTCTAACTTAGCATGAGATTTTAAGAAGAGTTGCTCTTTGGAGAGCACAGTCTGATGAAAGCTGCAAGCTATTTTGAGGAGATAGTTATTGTCTATCATTGGCCTCTATGATAAAAGCAGTTGGGAGACCTGAGAGAGGGTGGTTTACCCTGCGGCGGATATCGGAGGTTCAAGTCCGTTTACCTTCAACTCGTGAATTTAACTAATACAAAGTTATATGATAGACCCAATTTTTCCAATTATGTGGTTCGATCTATGATTTACCATGAAAAATTAAGATAAGATATTTAATATTATTACAAATGTTGAACTCAAATTAAGGTGGTAATTTAATATCTAAGATAAAAGTTAAAATATTAATCATTAAATATTTCTAAATATTATATAAAAAAAAGTAAAAAGAAATTTACAATAAGATAAACTCCACCATCTCTCATAGTCCTACTTCTTACAAACTCTTTTTTTTTTTCCTCAACACATCCCATTCCTTATACATGATTAGTTTAAATTCACTTTTAAAAGATATTTGATGTGTTAGTATGTTAAGAGAGAGAGAGAGGGAGAGGGAGAGAGAGAGATAACCAGTCCAAGTCAGTGCTATGTAGACGATGTTTTGAATAGAATTTATATCATATTTTACCTCACAATTTATAAAGGCGAAGCAATCGTTTTGGTCAAAATATGTCACTTTTTATATTTTCAAAAATGTCTTTTTTTTTTCAAAATTCATGTGTTTTGAACTTTAAGTAAAAATGCATATCCGTTATAGTAGCATGATAATACCTTTATTTCACTTTTTTTTTATTTTTATTTTCTGTTCCTCATGATTTCATGCTAGTTATGATTAGTTTTGAACATTTTTAAATAACATAATTGTTGTATTTTGATATTTTTTGCACCAAATGTAAGTTCTTACTAAAATTAATCTTCTAGATTTGACATGCATTGAGTTTACAAATCACTAGTGTATACAATAAATTTGGTACAATTTTTAATTTTTGTTATCTTACTCACTGACTTGCAAACTGCCACCCATCCACCAAAATCAGCAGGCTTGTTTTTTTAAAACCGACCATATGCTTTTAGAAATTACTAAAGGTCATACTCAATTTCCTTAAATCACGTAATTCTACCCCTTTTATGATATTAGCTAAAGCACTCTTGAGGTAGAAATAATAAAAATAATCAAATACATCCAAAGCTTAGTTTTTTACATTATTTATCCTAGGAAGGTCATTTAGACTAAAAGTTACAATTATTTGGCTTCACGATTAAATCTAATTGACTAGTGAAACTTTAAGTTGGTCTATGTATTTTAATAAAATTCATAATTTGGGTATCATATTTCCCTAATCTAAACAAAAGAAAACCAAACAAAAAAGAAAGAAAATGTACGTAATAAGGCAAGACTAATCAATATGCATTAATCTGAAAAAATGTCACTATGTTCATTGTGGGAATGCTTGACATAGTCCTATATAATTAAATCACTAGTTTGACAAATGAATTGACTAAGATCAAACTCATATTTCCATTCACAATATACTTAATTTTTTCTTTTGATAGATGTACATTTTAGGATTTTTTCGCATTGTAGTTTGTTTCTCTTTCTATTATTATAGTGATGTCATCACTACTATGTGATTAATATATTCAAGAAAGTAAAAATAAAAATGTTACATAACAAAAACTTGTTTTCATTAAAGGCACTTACCATACTAATAATATCTAAAAGACAATATAGTTTATAAGTACCTCAGCACTAACCATAATCAATGACTTGACTTTAAGATTTTTAAGTAGGATAACGGTACTAAGGATAGTATTTTGATAAAAGTATTCTTTTTTATTAAAGTCTTAAAATACAAATATGTGTTCTCTTACAATTTTTTTTTTGGCTCGCACGTATCATCATAAATAAAATCTTAAAGGGTAACTAGACCCAAATTAAAAAATTTACATGAATAATTATTAAGTTTATTTTCTAAGGGAAAACTAACATACACAACATTGTTCCTAACAAAAAAATAATAGGATATAAGACTACTATATTTTCTCTCGATTTTAAAAACATTTTCATTTTACACTACCAAGAAAATTCTTGTTGTTTATCAATAAAACTACACAAAGGGGGCCCAAAATTTTTTGGAAGGAACCTGAAGTTTAAAATCTCTTAACAACAATACCGTGGGAGTCATATACAAATTCATCATACAATGAGGGCTCAATTGCAAATTCTGAGGATCATTAGTTTCCAGAAATCCAACCGCCAGAGGCCGTATATATTTGCTCTCCATTGCAGCCAAAAGCCTTGAGGCCTGCAATTCCTCAATGCAACCATGTTTAAAAAGAGGTAAACTTTTGTCTTCAATCTTTTATCTAATAATCTTTATCTTTCGTCAAGCTAATCCAATTTTTGTATACATTTTCGTGTATAGAATTTTCTTTTAAGCATTCTTGTGGGTAATCTTGGTTAGAAAACCTTCAAAAAATGTTGTGCTCACCTGACTACTAAAGTCCCCCCCTCTCTCTTATTGTTCTTGTTCTTGAATTTGGAATTTCTGGTGCTTTTACCATTTTAAGTTTTTTTTTTTTTAATTTTGAATTTTGAATTTTGAATTTGTTTGATTTCTTACCTTGGGAGTTATATGATAATTGGGTCTTGTTAATTTGTCAAATTTAGTTCAATCCCACAAAAAAGCTGAAATTTTGATGCTTGTTTTCTAAAAATTTCACATTTTTTAAAAATCTTATCTTGCAACTGCATCCATCCATCCAGTAATTAGTAGTATAATTTAACGTCGATGGTTGTATAGTTGGGATTGATTGAGCAGAAAACAAAGAAGGAAGGAGTTGCAATTATTTCAAGATGAAGGAAATAAGGAAGAAAGGTCGCCAGTGGTCCATGTATTTTCTTGATGTTTATTTGTTACTCTAGGCCAAAGAACACAACTTATTATGTTCTGATTCTGATACAATCAGTCATTTGCACTTGTTGATATAATTTTTAATTGGTTAAAGTTCTTTTCTTATTGACTGATGTACTGGATGACTTTATTGAGATGCTAGAATGCAGTTATTGATTATGAGTCCTTTTTCTTTTCCACAGTATAGCTGTAAACTTTTCTGTAAATGGTTTTTGTGATTTCGTTAGTTGCCTGTTTGTTATCCTTACTGTCTTTTGTTAGTAGTCTTCTTCTATGAGTTCAGCGGTATATAGCCGAAAAACCATATTGTTCTCACTTGTTATGGTTTGAATTCATCTAGGGTTCTTTGCAAGTACTTTGCACATGGGGCATGTCTAAAGGGGGAGCATTGTGAGTTTTCGCATGACTGGAATGACCCGCAGAATAATGTAATTCTTTATCTGGATATTGATGTCGTATGGAATGTTATGGGATAGTATTTTACTGGAATGTTGTTGCAGATTTGTACCTTCTATCAGAAAGGTGCTTGTGCTTATGGGAGCAGGTGTAGATATGAACATATTAAAGCTTCTCGCCCACTGTCTTCAGCTTCAGCTTCATCAGAAAATCCTTCTCAATATCTACAATCAAAGCCTATTTTGGCTGCTCATCCTTCTGGAGCTATAACTCCTTCAGTTGTTACTGCTGATAGTTCATGGTTAAACAGATCTTTATTGCCTACAAATGAACCGGCCTGGGGAGAAACAGCTGGGCATGGAGTTATAGCAGAATTTAGTGACGTAGGAGAGAGAAGGAATTTTAATCCAGGTGATCAACCAATCTGTTCATTTGCTGCTGCTGGCCATTGTCCTCGTGGTGAAATGTGCCCTCATATTCATGGAGACTTATGTCCAATTTGTGGGAAACATTGCTTACATCCTTTTAGGCCTCTGGAGAGGGAAGACCATTTTAAATCGTGTGAGAGAAGGCAAAAGCAACTGGAGGCATTAAAGCATAGTCAAGAAATAGAGTGTAGTGTTTGCCTTGAATGTGTACTATCAAAGCCCAAAGCAGCTGAACGGAAGTTTGGAATATTATCCGAGTGTGATCATCCATTCTGTATATCTTGTATTAGGAATTGGCGCAGTAATTCTCTGGCATCTGGAGTGGATGTAAATTCTGCACTGAGGGCCTGTCCAATATGCAGAAAGATCTCTTACTTTATCATTCCTAGTGTCATTTGGTATTTCTCCAAGGAAGAAAAGCAAGAGATTGTCGACAGTTATAAAGGAAAACTCAGGTACCATTTAGTGGGCCCAAGTACCACTTGACTACTTTGACACAATCTAGAAATATTATGTATTCCTTTTTGTTTATGTCTAGTGAAGTATATTATTCGGCTTCTTAAGGTAGTCTTTTGTGACTATTTGGTAGATGGGTTAAAAAAATTAGATTGAAGAAGAAATACACAAGTAAACTTTACTGGCATTTATACTATTTATGAGTGTTAAGAAAACGCATGCTTTATCATTTCAATATATTTAGCTTTCCAAATTAGTGCATAAACCTTATTACTTATGAGGGTACATTTAAATGGAGGTCTAGTAGGAAAGGTCACCTAAAATTTTGAAGCTGTGGTAATAACTTAATAAGGTTCCGTATACAGTAATATCGTTAGAAGTTGTTGGTAATTTGGCCAAAGATTTGTCATTCATGCTTGAATTTTGTCGTTTTTAATGGTAATTTAAGGCCAGTATTTCTCTTGTCTTGTTCTACTGTCTTTTTGTTAAACTTTAGGTTACATTTACAACCTATTTAGTTTTCATGAAAATAATGCAGGCAAAAGTGTGTGCGCTTTTATGCATACGTGCAATTTTCGCAAAAGCATGTCCTAATGGGTGTGTGTGTTTATCAAATCTTCAACATATCCCATGCATGCCCCAATCTGTAGGAAATAGCACTTCTTTTCTGTTGTTTCCTGCATGGTTGGGGACTTGTATTTCCCTCCTCCTAGAGGTGTTGATGCTTCAAATGAGTGATTTTGGAGAGAAACTACCTATTTTAAATATCAGACTATTATAGTATATAGTAAGCTACTTTATCCTGGAAGCTGGGTGCTATTTTGGAGGGGGGAAGCAGGGAAACATTCAATATTGGATAGGGATTACAACATATTGTTTGTTGCTTGCTTACGTGTCCAGCCACCAATTCAGTTTGTAAGGACATTGACCTGGACACCTCCCCCCTCACACCCCACCCAGAAAAAAATCCAAAAAAAAAAAAAAATGCTTGCTTGTATGTGGTAAGTGACTTTAGTTGTTCATTTATTTTTCAGGTCTATTGATTGCAAGCACTTTAACTTTGGAAATGGAACTTGTCCCTTTGGCACTAGTTGTTTCTACAAGGTAGCTGCTTTGATAAAAATCCATATTTGTGTGTTGAATTCATTCACCATACTTTATGTGATTGTCTTTGTAAATCTATTTTCTTCTAAGGGTTCCTTTGTTGTACATCTAGATAGCTCCGGTATATTTTTAAGAAAGTATACTCAATATTTATGTTGTTGACACATGAATTTGCTAGAATCAGTGGCATCCTTTCGTTCCGCTGTATTTCTGGGGCCATGGTTCTTTACATTGTTACTTGTAAATTCTTTTAGAGAATGCTAAGTGGATTCAAAAAGCCGGCACAAAACTGGGTTCTTAGTTGGTGAACAAAGCAGAGTACTTGGCAAAGGCAAATTGGTTTAATTAATTTTTGGGGGTCTTATTCGATAAATAGGGTGGTCTCCTTGATTCAGAAATAATCAGGTTTATCTCATAAACAAGTTTAATATGCTTGATTTAGCATTTTCAATTGTTTAATAGCCATTAAGTAGCACATGTCCAGTGATTTAGTTGCATTTTTATCAACGTCTTCAGCTTCTGAACAAAGGCAATTTGGCACAAATGAAGTCTATTTGCGTTCTATTTTGCATGTCAATGTCATTAGTCAGAATTGCTTGATAATTAAGGTCCCGTTTCATAGACAATTATACATTTTTTCAGGTTAATAACTCCTAGGTACTCTTGTTTGCCTCCAACTTTTGTTTTTTGTTTACTTTAATATGGTATTGAGAAGCATCCCCTGAGATGCTTTTGAAAGCAACTTTTGGCTTTTCAAAGCTTTAAAAACGAGAACACGATTTCAATTCTAAAACAACTTTTAGTAAGGTTTAAAAATTTGATGAAAACAGGCCATGAATCAATTAGTAACTAACAGTGTTGGGCCGTTGGCACACTGTTTGAAATTCTTCCATTTTTAGGCCACTGTCAGAAAGCTACAAAAAATTGCTTCATTTATATGATTTGAACAATACAATCGGATTCTATATTTGGCTGTCTAAAATAACTCTTTAACTTCAAGACATGAAGAAATTCTATTCAAAGGAGTCTATATTTAGTTATCTTGTATGTCATAACTGATGGCTGGGTCTTCATGGCTCACTTCCTCTTGGTGATTCTATTCTGGCCATGAGCATATGCTCTAATTGGGAAATCTTAAGGAACTAAATGTCTACCATCTCCACTGAGGTCCTGACTGGCCAAGTTATAAATGTTGTAAAAGATTGTGGTAATGATTGTTCCTCTTCTCTGGTTTCTGCTCATTAGTCATGTATGATGTGCCTATTTGCAAACTTTAAATTATATAGGAATTGTATTTTCTACTAGGTTATCTGGTTGAATTGGATGGAGCCAAGCCCAAGCCTTTTATGATTTGGCTAGATTAAATTTTACTCTGGCTGGTGTTCAAGCTTCAGTTAGTTGAGATCAATCTTTCAGTGTTTGGTTTGATACTGCATTCACTAGTTTTGAGCTCATTAAAATTTCATTTAAACACTTCCTTTCTTTTCCCTATTTTACATTTGAAGACATTTATTTTTTTCAGACCTTGCAAATGTTGATTTTGGAGCTAAAAAATATCCACACTGATATTGTGTTTTAATACCACTTTCTTTACATAATACACATGCAATATGAGCCCGCCTGACAAGCTTTCTGGCAGAATATTTATTTGCTCGAGGTATCAGGTGGAAAAAAATAGCAATCTTCTTTTGAAATTAACTCTGGCTTGTTCATGATCAAATTCAAACCGAGTTTAATTGGCCTGAAGAGTAAAGCTTGAACAATTTGATTTAAACCCCTTATAAGTGCAGCCTTAACTAGCTGATCTTTTATATGGTTGTTAGAGAGCTTTCCATTTGAGAAATTCTATGAAGAAACTGTATGATGGGATCTGGTTATTGAGTGGTTCTTCCTGGATTGTGTTAGCCATGTCTGGAGGCACGTTTTGTAACCATTCATTGTTAGTGTGCATCTTCAAACTTATTGGTGTGTGGGGCTTAGGTTGTTCAAGAAAAAGAATTTCTGAAGTTGTAGATTCATAGACAATTAGGATCCATTTGGTTGGATATACAATGCTTTCATTGAGAAAATATTTTCCTGGGAAATAATTTCCAAGAAAATAATTAATGTTCTACTTGCATTTTCCAGTGTTTGGTAAAATTTTTTTTTTTTTAAATATTCTGTGTAGATAGTGCAAAATTTTGACGAGTAACTATTTTGTACTAGATCTTATATGTACTATTTATTTTCCTTTAATTTTGATTCTGAACTATGGCTTTTAATCCTTCTTTTGACTGTGCACTTGGTTTTATTCATTTTTTATTTTCTAATTTTTACTTTTGAAGTCTTTTGTTCGTAATTGCTGCCCTTTGTATTATTGGCTTTTCTTTGCCTTGTGATAAACTTGTCTCTGATTATGATGGATGAAGATGTCCCTTGTTACAGCATGCATATCGTGATGGTCGTCTGGAGGAAGTAGTTCTACGCCATCTTGGGGCTGAAGATGGACAAACTGTGATTGCTAAAAATATTAGGTTACAACTTCTGGCTGTCAAATTATGTTCGTTTTAAAAATCCTGTTCTAATTGCACAGCCCTCAGTGATGCTTTCTGCACCCTTTTTTTAAATTTATTTATTTTTTAAATTTTTTATAATCTCGTGTGAATTCATTGTTTTCCAGGCTTTCGGATTTCCTCAGTAATTTGCAAATAAGATGAAGCATGCTTTTGAGATTGCAGGGTATGTATAGCGTGCATATGTGCTTCTACCTTAAGTTTCCCTGCTTTCAGTCCCTGTTCCTGTATATGTAATTCAGTTGATAGTTATAGTTGCTATACTTTCTGCCTTCTTTTAAATTCCATCTTTAATTAAATTTGCATGATTTAGATTCCTGCGCATGTCAAGAAACGCCACTTGGTAGTTGGATGGAGAAACTTTGACAGTTGAATTATTACTGTCAGTCACTTTTGAGGAAAGGATGTTGCATTCTTGGTTGCTTCTTTTATCTTATTCTTGATACTGTTTACCTTATATTGTACTGTGTGATTGCCAAATAAACAAGCATGATTGCTTTTTAGGTGCTCTTCTTTACGGCTTTCCAGCATCATTTCGATTCTTTATGTTATTAGATGGGTAAGACCTTCTGTTTACTCAAACTGCATTTCTTGCAGGGTAGTTTGAACAAAGACTTAATCAGTGAACAGATAAAGTTCTTTTAGGAGAGGGGCAAGATTTTTCCTCTGTAAGGTGAGTCTCTTGTATCTTTTGGTTCCAACATTTTTAACCATCTTTTCCCGTTGAAAAGACAAAAAATCTGTCCAAAATGTTATTGTCTTGAATTGGTTTCTCCATATTTTGTTTCTGAATAACCTGCTGCATCAATGTCCATATGAAATCACGCTAAATACAATTATGTTAACTGTCTTTTATTCAGCATTGGTTTTATTTGCGAATTTCAACAAGTTTAAATAAGTTGAATGATAGTTTAGCTGCATTCCCCTCTTAGTGCACATGGTATCATCAAGCTGGAGGAGTTTTTCCAGCTATCAGTTGAACATCTTTATGCAGCACTTTAGATTAGTGTGCCTCTGTGTGTGTGTGTGTGTGTAGATGCACACTTCAAAATAGTATATGGTAGTAGTAGATGTTTACTCACTCTTTGATACCGCTTTCCTTTAGGAACATTGAAAATTTGGACTAATTTGCAGTGGGTGTCGTCTTCTTTCTAGCTCCACCTCTCTTCTCTTTCCCAGGCAATGTACCGAATTACTTAAAAGGCAAGATGTTACAAGATGGTAGATTGTTGGAATTTTATGCCAAAAGTTGCGCAATGATATCTTACGGTGTTAGTTAAATTGAAGATTAAAACATTTTTATTTTTCTCTTTTTTTCTCCAACCCATGGTGAGGGTAAGGATTGAAAGTTCAAATGCATCTCTTATTCATTTTTATATTGGCATTGTTATTACGTAGATTATTATATGTTACATTCCTTTGATCAGATCTATCGGTTATTTTTACCTTCTCTTGTTTACCCTTTCCTTTTCTGACTTTCAGGTGTACAGGTTGAGGTGGATATAGCTATCAGTTTCAAGGCAGGAAAACTCGAAATTATGGGATTTACTTTCATCTTGAAATTTAAGATACACGTGAGAAGCTGCTTTATTTGATACCTGAATAGAACTGTAACAATCTATATATTGGATTTTACAGGGGGAAAAAAAACATAAGTGAACGTAGTAAGTAACATAGAAAATAAACATGTTTGATACCTGCTTGTCCACCTTTATGGAAAGCTACACTGTAGCTATGTAATTTTTAGCTGTTAGTTACAGGTTTCGTAATGATTTTGTCTTTGGTTGATATTTTTGAAACATATGGCTTGAGCACATGGTAATGAGTTCTTAGTAACTAAGAATTTATGCGACTATTTGAAGGCTTTCATTTAGAATTTTTACCGCGTTCGATATGCGTTTTACCTTTTATCTCTCCAATTTAGTTTGTGGAATTTCAAAAAAATGAAGGAATTTTCGTTCTCTCTATCTAATCTTTGGTGTAACATGAGAATAGAAATCTTTCCGTTTATGGAGCCACCATTCCTTCTTCCACGCAGTGTCTTTAAAGAACCAGTTACGGAATGGTGTGGCATCATTATGATGATTAGCCAATATAAATTCATACAAGAAAATCAGGCAAGAGCAATCTGAACTTTTGTATTATTCATACATCTGTTTATACAAGGGACAAGAATCACTAAAGTCCACACACAGACAACATTTATTCCATTGTTTACACTAAATCCAAAATACCCATAACACAAAAAATATTCTGTATAATACTACAAGAAATCTCAGTCTACCCACAAAAAAGAAAAGCCCTCACATGAAAACCAATCTCAGCCAACTCCAACCCCCAAAACCAATCTACTCACATGTATAGGAATAGATGAATATTCATGACAAAAATCTCAAGAATTAATAGACAAATGAATTAGTGCTTTGTGAGAGCCAGTAGAGACAGCATCAGTGAAGAGCACAAGATTGCTACGGAAAATGTCAAGGAGTATGCCCCCGAGCCATGTTCTAGAGCGGGTGCCGGAGCAGATTCCATTGCCACTTCTTGAGCAATCACGGTGGAGCAAAGCAAGGCTGCAACGACTAAGAGAGCCAAAACCTTCATTGATGCACCAGCCATTTGATCCATAGAAAACGACCACAAGTTTAACAAGGAGCTAAAAAATATTAGAGCAAGTAATTTTAGTTTTGTGGTGTGTTATTAGTGCTAATGGCTATCTTTGAAGGGTATTTATAGTGGATGAATGCGTGTGGGGCCTAATAGATGAAAAGGTGTGCAGCTGTTTCGAATGACAGTAATAAGCAGGCCACCTGTTTCGGAGGATAGTAATAAGCAAGCCGCGTTAACTAACTACTAGAGGGAGGAATGAAAGTTCGAGTCCAAGAAGCAATTGACAATATAGTAAATTAATTATAAATTAGGAGAGGGGTTTGGAAATTTGGAGTTTTTGAAGGGCACGTCTCTGTGCAGAGATTAGCTAGAGACATGTGGCACAGGGTGGTTTAACTAACTATTTGCAATGTTTTACTAAACCAAGATTTTTTGTTGGCCTCTCTAAATGTGGAAGTAACTTTTTTTTTGACTTTTTTTTTATTTTGTTGAAATGAATGTGTTAAATCAGTGTGAATTTGTTATTAGTACATGTATATTTAAGGTTAATACAAGATATTGATAATTGAACTAGGAACTAAAATGAAGAAAAATTTATCATTTTCATGGATTACAAGTATATACTGAATTTCACATTTTGGTTAGACTGTAAAAGTGGAGATGTATGAGGGGAAGTAATTGAGTCATGTTCCTCATTTGCTATGGAAATGAAGCTGAAGTCCAAGCTAATTGGAAATCTTATATAACCTATATACATAAACTTTTTCAATCATCGGCAAGAAGAAAATTTGTACTCGATCTTGTTTGCCTCTAAAGCACGGCTTTTGGTTTTCGGCTTTAAAAATTCAAGGACAATTCTTTAGCTCTGGGGCTTTCAGCTTTTTCAATACGTGAAGTAGTGATTAATGTTGCTACAACTACAATGCTTGGTTCACACGTTTTCACCATTCCTACGTCCAGAAAAGGTGGATAATTTGACATCTTTCCCTCTTTTTTGCATATGTTAAAAGAACATGGATTTTTATCTCAAAATCAATTATTAAGTGGAGCAGCAATTTATGTAGGACTTTGTAGATAATTTATGTAGGACTTCTTTGTTAATCTGGGTTTGGTCAGGCTGCTGGGTTTATGGAAAGTCCGATTCATGGGGCTTATAGAGATTGTCCAATTTATTCTAAAATAATGTCCAATTATAAAATATTCTTTCTCTTCCTATATTTTAAACGTTATAAATAAGAGAACTGACATGTCCCCAGGATTTTTTTTTTATATTTCAATTAATTAATGTGATCGACTTTATATGTTTCCCATTGTTAGCAGTGTACATATTAATTAGTAACAATTACTATCATTTAGATTATTGAGTATTGTACTTAGATCAATTAGCATCATATTAGGAGCCTAAAATTAGTAAAGTGAGGGGGAAGGGATGAGGTTGGTAAAAATGTTTGACGAATTGCAGAAAAAATCCTATGTTTCCAAAAGATAACATTGTGAGAAATTCATAATCTACAGGAAATACGATCATTGTATTGATAGCCTTTATGAGCAATACCATATCCTAGCTAGCAGCAAAGGCGAGCTTGTGGTTCTCGTTTCGAGCGTTTATGTGGAAGAAGAAGAACACAACAAGCATAGTCAAAATTTGAATTTGAAAACAATGAGAAGCAACACCCAATAATACCTTATATAGAGAATATTGTGAAGAACTGGGAAAGTAACATGGTTTATAGTATAAACACTAGTAAAAGCAGCTTCGCCCCAGAATTATTTTGGAAGAGATGCAAAAATAAGAAAAGAACGGATAGTGTCTAAAATATAACAATATTTGCTTTTAGCCCTCTATTCTATTAAGAACTCCATGTACAAGATAAATGAGGCAGAGCGCCATGAATCTTAAGAATAGTCTCAATAGCAGTAGATGTGTATTGTTGTGCATTATCTGACCTAAATAGTTTGGTTGTTTTAGGGAATTAGGTTTCAACCATTTGTGGTAAATTCACGATGTACAGAAAAGAGTTCAAAACGAGATTTTAGTAGATAAATTTAGGTGTATCATATTGCTTATGTAGCCCAAGCACAATTCCAGCTATGTTCACTTGTTCATTGCTTTCATCTTGTGGCATCGGCCACATGTCTGTAGGCTGATTTGTATTCGTACAAATTCCACAGACCATCCTTTGTTGCATATTCCTGCAGCAAGTTGACGGAAAAGAGAAGTTAGTTCAGATATTTATCGTTCAACTGATGAAGTATTTACCTCATTCACTCGGCGAACGAGAACATCTTGTCTAGTTGCAAATTGCTGCAAATTTGTTGCCATGTTTGTGATCAAATTCCTTGCCTCTTGAGGCGTCTTGTCAACTAAAGTACCACCACTTGCAGCATCAATAATACTCCTCTCTGTTGCTAGTAATCCTTCATAAAAATATTGAATGAGAAGTTGCTCGCTTATCTGGTGTTGTGGGCAATTGGCACAAAGCTTCTTGAACCTCTCCCAGTACTCGTACAGGAACTTTCCAAAATTCTGTTTGATGCCACAGATTTCTTTTCTCATAGCGACAGCCCTAGATGCTAGAAAATACCTCTCCAAAAATGCTTGTTTCATGCCATTCCATGTGGTTATGCTCCCTAGAAGCAGGTAATATAACCAATCCTTGGTAGTATCCTTCAAGGAAAAAGGGAATGCTCGCATCTTGATTTAGTCTTCAGTGATACCAGGTGGCTTCATGCTCGAGCAAACTACGTGAAATTCTTGCAAATGTTTGTGAGGCTCCTTACCTGGAAGACCATGAAAAGATGGCAGGAGATGAATCAGTCTAGATTTTAACTCAAAGGTAGCATTTTCATCTAAATTAGGAAAAGTAATGCCTAGGGGCTGTTGGTTCAAGTAAGGTGCAGCCAACTCCTTAAGAGTCCTGTTATTAGCCATGATCTCTTCTTTTGACTCTGAGTCACTAAACGATTCTACCAATTCAATAGCCAAGTTTAATTCAGGAGATGAAACAGATGACTGCTCTTCTTTACTTTCCCTAGTCTCTTTTGTCAGTCTATGCGCTGTCCTCTCTATTTCTGGGATGAATAATAATTCACTTGTTCGAGAAGAATGAGGCATAAACCAGAAAAAATACCAAAAAATAAAACTTAAAAATAAATAAAATAAAAAAATAAATCATGACGCCAATCCCCAACAACAGCGCCAAAATTTTGGACGGGTGTCAACCGCACAAAAATTAATATTAAAAACCTAATCACTAAAAGATAATTTTGCATATAGCAATGAGTAAGGTCATCTCCTTAGGGATTGGTTGATCAACTTATTTCAATGTCACTAACATAAAATAGGGGGGTTTGGGAATAATTAGAGATAACTAATTAAATTAAAATAAACAAAATTGTAGAAAATAAAATTCAAGAAATTCAAGAATGAGAAAGCTCTAGCCAAAGGAATGATATCGAAATTGGTTCATTCAACTGATCATTGATGCAAGGATAAATTCTAACAATTACTGATAAATTGGTTATAACTGTTGATAGGATCTAACAGCCAGCTCTTCCTTACTGTTTCGATAATTAAGGTAGGACTGTTAATTACCTCCCTAATTGAGAGACAATTTAGGTACGACCACAGAATTTAATCTCACAATTGCAGTACAATCTAGAAAAGCCCAATTCTAATCAACAAATACGCTACGAGGGTTCATTTAAATTAGATTGTATATTTTTGTATATCTCATATACTAGTTGTAACAAGCATTAAAATAGTTAAACAATTACAGATTCAACTATTTTGACTAATAGAAGATTATATGATAGAATTAAATACCTGACCAATAATATTTAATCGAACACAATAACCCTAAGCGTTAAAACCAAAAGATATACAAATGCCAACAATTGAAAGAAACAATTAAAATAAATTCGATCTCACAGTTTGTAGAACCAATTCTTCAATATTCCCTTGACTAGAAAAGAGGTTTAGTTACACCCCATGAAAGTAAAAAGATGCAGAGAGAAAAGAAAAATAATTGTCTGTAAAGAGAGTTGAAAAATTAAAGAGAACAATCCAGCCAAGAAGCTATATTACAATACTCCCTTCTTCCTCCAAATCTCATACTTTTTCTATCCTAATTGGAATCTTATCACAAAATGAATTGTTTCCCTTTATGATAGAACTCTAATTACATTATAATACTTTCCTATTTAGCTAATTGATTCTAATTGACAAAAGATAATAATAGACTCCTAGAAATATGCGGATCTTCCAAAATCCTGCGCAAAAGTCATAGCTTGAGTCACAATAGGATGTTTCTACTTTTAATCCCACAACTAAGTTTCGTAGTTACAGCGCGCCCACGCCTTACAAGCAAAACTCTTCGAAAATTTGCCCTTTTTGCTCCAACTTACACCAAATACACCAAAACACCTATAAAGGACATAAAACATAAAACTAAGTAGAATCAACTCATAAACACAACAAAATACTAAGATATAATAGAAAAATACATAGTTAACACCAACTAAATATGCATTATCAAATACCCCCGCACCTACACAATGATTGTCCTCAAGCATTTCTCAACCAAGATAAACAAGCATTTCTCATTAAAAATTTCAAATACTAGTATGAATATCATATTTTCCCCAATAATTTCCAAAACCCAGAATGTACAAGATTCAATGAGTTCCCCCTAGATTTCACTCTATGCATTCAAAAGTATTTTAAGGGTGATTTACTCTCATACCGACGTCATTGAATGACATTACCATATGCTTGCTAATATATCACATCTCCACCACGTGCATAAAAATTTAATGCAAAAATCTAAGGGTCTTTGAGCAAGATTGTAACGGGGCTAGGGTAAAAGTGCGGATAAAAAGAAAATTTTACCTGTAAATGCATGTCAAAAAGAATGCTTAAATTTGCTACATGACCACAACTATTTTCACGTACTTCAATGCCTCATGTAATACATAACTTGAGCAAACTAAACAAGTACAAACATATCTAGGCTTTTGCCCAGCATCACTAAACAACACATACATACACATCACTTCACAAATATTTTTGTACTTTTCAACTTTTTTTTTATTTTTCTCTTTTTTTCCGTTTTTTCATTTCTTTCTTTCTTTTGAACATGAATAGAAATAACATCAAGATAATTGTACTTGCCAATGCTTGCTTTCTTCAATCAACATTGCAATGAGGCATGTAATTTTCATGCAACAAAATTCAGACACTTCTTCGACACAAAGTTGAAAGCAAAAGTTAAAACAAACAGGTTTTGGTGAAATTTTAGTGATTAGTCAAAGAAGAAAAGGCTAAGGCTCAAAAGGGTTCACTAGTGGTATCATGTAAAGGTGGGTATTTTAAAGAGTCAAAAAGGGTTAAACCTAATTGCCCTTGTCATTTTAATGCACCAAATCTCATAAAGATTTGATCTTGATATGCATAACAAAGTAAGTTCTAGAATGTCACATGTAAAACCCTAGAAGCTTAAAACCACTTAGTTTCTATGTTATGAATGTTAGTTGTAAAATTTTCTTATTAGTTGTTGTTGTATAATTTTCTTTTATAATTTGATTTCTTGAATTATTATTAATACATGTTTGATGATAATCATAGGAAAATTTTGCCAATTAAATGTTACCAACCAAGCTTAGATATTTAGAAAAGTAAGGCCACCTATTACTTAGATATTTAGGATATTATGCCACCTAGCACCATGAATGGCCACCTATTATTGGCTTTTACTTTTACCAATTTTTTTCAATTTTTGGCTCAAATTTCCTTGCACTTTTTGCTCCTCTTGGCCGGCCACCATAATGCCAAAATACTCTTCAATTTCAACTATTTTAAACACTTAAAAGGCCTAACTTAATCTTTCCCCAAAAGCTTAACCTAACTAGAAAAGAAATCCCCTCAAATTTCATCAAATTCTCTCCAAGTTTCAAGTTCAAAGTTCTTGCTCAAAGTTCAAGGTTCTTAAGGGACTAATCATTCACTCTTCTTCAACTAAAACCCTACCTATTTTGAGGTAAATTCATCAAGAAACTTCAAGTTCTTTCAAGTTTTAATAGAAGATTTCTTATGCTTTTCTTATGATTTCATTAAGTACTTAAGATTAATGGTTATATTTTGTTCTCTTGTTATATATATGAATATTTATGCTCATGATTATGAGGTTTCCCCTTGTTTTGATCCTTTCTTTGATAGTAGATTAACTATGTTATGACCTACTTGATTAGTATGGACTTGTATAAGAATTGATGCTTTATTTGAGTAGCAAATCTTAGAATTCATGGCTGAAATTTTGACTAGAGTTAGAAGGCATGTTGGGTAGTCTTGTTAGAGGAAAATTCTAGAAAAATTTCAGTATTTAAGGCCTAGTTTAGTGGGCTGAAGTTGCTGGAATTTTAGCTTGCAAACTGGCACTTCCTAGTTCCAAAACCTTGAACAAATTTCAGCCTTACTAGTATACAAAATTTCAGCTTTGATAACCAAATATTTCCAGCTATATTAACCTTGTTTTGGCCAAGTTTTGATGACATAAACTGCTGGAAATTTCAAGCTTGTGAATTAGTTGAAGTGACACCAAATATTGAGCACCTTAAACTTAATCTACTTAACCGGTTTTTAGGAAAATGTTGTGCAACAATTTTAGAACCTTGTTAATCAATTTTAGGAAGAAACTCTTATGAAATTTTGAAGATTTAAGCTGGTTAGAAGCTAGACTTTTATTAAATGAGTAAGTGAAAATTTTACTAGTTTAACCTTACACTTGATTTTAGTATATTTTCACCAAATAACCCTAATTTGTTATTTAACTAGTCTTAATTTAATTAAATATCATTAGTTTGATATTAATTAGCTTAAAACCATTAATTTACCTAAGTATAGGATATTTCGGAGTTTTCCTCATTTTAACCTATATTAATTTTGCTAAGTTATTAAATTATACTTGACTATTACCGATAAATCTTTCTTGGACTTTAAAAGCTAGTTTATCTATAAATTAACTTATTTTGGACAAAATTTCTTCTTACACCAAAAACCTTGAACCCTAATCAATATTTATTTAAACTACCTCTTTAGTCCATAGTATTTAGCAATATTTTCTTTTGGTCCAAAATTTATAGCGAATTATTAAAGTTTTGCAACTAATATAGTAAATAAAGCGGAAATTAGTAACGAATTTCTAGTATTAATTATTCCTTTTGAATTTAACCTTAATTTTGACACTTAATGAATTATTTGCCCTTAGAACCAAATTACTTTCAAAAGGAATTTCTTGAATTTCTTTATTGGTTGATTTAGGGATTTTACCCAGATTCCTTTATTACAACTTCTTGGATTTTCCTTATAACTAATTTACATTTATTTTAAAACCCTAGTTAAACTTGGGTATATTTTACAAAATTCTTTTAAAGGAAAATTTAGTAGATTAATTAGGCTACTTTTGAATTTCAGGATCCGAGTTTGAACCTCGCACATTTTACGAGACACTTTCTTGAAATTTTCAAGTGACTGTTTCCTTATGTGCGCTTGATGCATGTTTAGTGTTAATTTCCATTTTATGCCTGATAGTTGTTGGCTACTACAATGTGCTATATGAGGGTAAGATGTGTACTTTATCACATTTATCCCGCAATTTGTTACATGCCCAACTTCTATCAAATATGAATATACTTATTTGTGAACTTTCAATTGAACTGAGCCTTCATGCTAGACTTCCGTGGTCACACTTCACCAGTTACATAACGGTTGGTCATACTAGTTAGGAGGATATAAGGTGTTTGGGCGTTAGGGATTTGTGTTCTCTCCTTTGAGTTGAGATTCCTCAAAGAAGCCGACTCTGGATTGAACAAATTATTTTACCCTCCAGGGGTGAGATCTCTCCTTGGAGTGGAGGTATTGAGGAGGTAAAGGTGCATGGGTGGTTTCGGGTACTATTATCTGATATTTACTTGATCATTGGCAATGACCTGGTTTTCTCTATTGGTCCGAACACTATTACCACATGATTATGTATTTGATACTCCTGCAGTTGAGCTTGTTCCCGTGGTTGAGATGTATCCTTTTTTATTTGATTAATTATTTACTTAACTTGTTCTTATATTGTCTTATGGCACTTGTTATTTAGTTATTTATTTTTCTGATTGTCTGCTTGTGTGATTGCATGTGTGGGAACCTCACTGGGCTATTATAGCTTACCCCTTTTATTTGTTCTCCTTAAACAGGCTCTTATTATTAAGGCTGGTAGTGAGGATTCAAGAGTAGTTCTTGGTAGGATTTTGTTAGAAAAAGAATGTTTGAGATTTTACTGTATTAGTTGGGTGTTTATGATGTAAACTATTTAACTGGTACCTTTATTCTTAAGTTTGAATCATATGAATGTATTTATGAGTTTCTATAAAATATCGATTGTTCATGGAATTTAGTGCGTGCTTGACCCGAGTTTTGGTACGCCTTAGGATAAGGTGGGGCTGTCATATCACATCCATGTGTGATAACCACTCATTAAAAGAAAATAGAGCAAATTTTATGAATGGAATGCTCAAAAGGCTCAAAAACTCAGAAATGGTTAACTTTGTGTCAAATCTTGTACACTAAGATTTCAATCCATTGTTAAGATATTAATGCAACACTCATACTAGCAATGAAAAATGATACTAATCATGCTTGTCTCTTATTGAGAAATTAGAAAGACAATATTATTACAAACAAAAAGAAAGAAAAATTCTACCACAATTAAAGAAACATAAAAATAACACATAAATTAACTACAATACATTAATACCACATAAAGCAAAAGCATAAATCCTCCCCCACACCTAGACTCTACATTGTCCCCAATGTAAGAATAAATGTTTAAGTGAGGATAATCGGTACTTCCCTAAAAAAGCAGCTAATCGTTGGGAGTAGTAGGTAGGGTGAGCAAGAGCTATGGACTTCTTCTTAGTGAATGAATTCGACTACTTTCTTCGCATTGGTACTACTATGAACTATAAGTAAACTGGACAAAACACAATATAATTAGCAGACAAATTAGCAACCCCAAAGAAATAGTCAACCAATGCATCTGTCAACCACTCGAAATAAATTATTAACAATTAAATCGCCCGAATTAGTCCATTGAATTAATCATTGCAGTAAATCAATCACTTAACAATCCAAGAGCAATCCAATAAGCATAACAATCATTCCAACAGTGTCCCAAGGGAATAATGAGCAAACCAAATGGATCAATTACAAAATTAACAATTAGAGCAGAAAATTAACCAAATGAATTAGTGGAAAAAAAATTTTAATTTGGCTATCTGCGAAGAGGAGAAGAGAAAGCGATATCGATGGTGGGTTCGACTGAGAGAAAAGAGAAAGGGATAGTGGGGTTGTGGTAGTGAGAAGAGAAAGGGAAAAGGGGACAATAGGAGACGGAGGCAATGTTAGTGAGTGGGACAAAGAGGGGCAAGGTTGTTCAACAGAGGGGGAAGAAAAAGGGGAAGGACTATGCTGTGAGAGGAAGAGAGAGAGAAATGAGAGAGAATGGTGGCGGCTGTGGGTGTTGAGTTGCAGAGGAGGGGGAATGCGATGGTGACAAGGTAGAGGGAGTAAGGGGTGGAAAGATAGTGAGGGTAGGGAGTGAGGGAGAAAAGAAAGAGAAAAGAAAGAAATATGGATTGAAAGAAAGAGAAAAGGAAAGAAAGAGAAAAGGGAAATCATAAAATAGTAAAAATAGGAAAATAAGGAATATAAGGAAATAAGGAAAATAAAAAAAATAAATTTCTCTCTCTTTCTTTCTCTCTCTCTCTCTCTTCTTTGAAGAATCTATTCACAGAAGACTTTGAAGCCTAAGAAATGGGCAAATTGTATAACAAAATGTCTTTTGACATTTGACTCTAAAACTTCCCTGAGTAAAATTTGTAAGGCGTGGCCTTGTAAGAAAAAGTCTTTTGACTTTTTTTTTTCACGTTCCAACTCTTTGAGTTTTGATTATAAGATATGACCACGCTATACAAATTAAAGTCCCCTGTCTTTTCTTCAAAATTTCGTCGCAGGCCAACTGTAAGGTGTGGGCACGTTCTATAAAATGAAGTCCTCTGACTTTTTACGCTCCTCAATTACATAATATAGGACGTGGCCACGCTCTATATAGGAAAATCTTTTGACTTCTCAAACTGTGATCCTTTAAAAGCACCAATTCAGAACGTGGGCACGCCCTACTAAAAAAAAATCTTCTGTCAAAATAAAAACATTTAGACTTCTAACTTAAACTTAAGACAACTTAAAAATATAAATAACATATAATAAATTGAATAATTTGGGTTGCCTCCCAATAGCGCCTTTCTTTAATGTCTTTGGCTAGACGCAGATCAATCTCTTCAAACTCCATAAATTGGATCCTCTAATAGAATCACTTCCACATCTTAAACTTGGAATCCTTCATAGTAAGGCTATAGACGATGTCTATTCATGACAAACTTTTTATCTATATTCAAAATTTTGATTTCCGCTGCACCATCACGAAAAATGCTAGTAATAACAAATGGACCAATCAATTGAGAACACAACTTACTTGGAAATAGCTTAAACTCAAAATTATTAAGTAGAACCTTTTGCCCCACAACAAAGTTCCTACTTGAAATTTGTTGGTCATGAAAAGTCTTACCCCTCTCCTTATAATACATAGCATCCTCATGTACCACATTCTTTAACTCTTTACCCATTTTTAAATCACAAATTATCTCCAAGTTGGGATGTTTGGTTGGTGCTACTTTTACTTCATTCCTGCTATATAGTTTAAAAAATTCCTGCACCCTAGGGTTAGTTGTACTAACAGCAAACACCGAATAAAAGCTAGTGGGATATTTTATGCCATAAAAAATATTAAAATGAACAACCTCCCTATCAAACTCCATTGATAATGTACCCTAAAAAACATCAATTTTAGTTCGGGTAGTACATAGAAATGGTCTACCAAACAAGATAGGTGTCGAATTAGGAGAGTTATAGTCATTCATTTCAAGAGCATAGAAGTCAACTGGAAATACTAATTTATTTACTTGAATTAGGACATCTTCAATTAAACCCTCAAGATATGCATTAGTACGATCAACTAATTGAATAATGACCCCAGTTTCCTTCAAAGGTTCTAAATTTAGGGACGCATAAATAGACTTAGGCATCACATTAATGGAAACCCCTAAATCTAGCATAGCACTCCTAATATTAGCATTTCCTATTTTGCAAGAAATGGTAAACGTACCTGGATCTTACATTTAGGAGGCAACTTTTTTTGCAAAACTGTTAACACGTTTTCTCCCACCACAATCTTCACATCTCCTCTCAATTTTCTCTTATTGATGCGCAAGTTCTTCAAGAACTTCGCATATCTTGGTACCTGTTTGATGGCATCCAAGAGAGGGATGTTGATTTTCACCTTACGGAACACTTCCTAAACCTCCTTTTCCTTGTCTTGCTTCGCTGGTTTGGCTAACCTGCTAGGAAAAAGGAGTGGGTCAGTTTTAACTCGAACCACAGAATTCAGACTTACTTTTGAATTTGTATCTCTGCCTTTTTCTTCCAACTCCTTTTCAATTTTATCTTCATTTTTGCCCTCAGGGATGATCAATTTTGGTTCTTCAATCTCCTTTAAAATATCTAAGAATACGCTTAACGACTAACAAGTGAGATTATCTAAGACAAGATTGAAATCTAGCATAAAAACAAACGGTAAACATAATATCCGGTCTACTAGCGGTAAGATAAAGCAAACTACCTATCATACCTCGATACCCTTTTTCATCTACTTTAACACCTTCTTCATCCTTATTTGCAGAAGTACAAATTGGTGTGCCTACTTGTTTCGAACCTTCCATACCCAAACTCTTAAGAAGCTCTTTTGTATATTTAGTTTGACTTATGAAAATTCTATTTTGTTTGTTGGGGAATTTGAAGACCAAGAAAAAATTTTAATTCTCCCATTATGCTCATTTCAAATTCGTTTTGCATTATAAGTGAAATCTTTGCAAAGTTTTTCATTTGTAGCACCAAAGATAATGTCATCAATATAGACTTGAATAAGGAGAAGTTCATTTTCATAATATTTTGTAAAAAGTGTGGTGTCTACAATCTCTCTTTTAAAATTATTTTCACTCAAGAAATTACTCAACCTTTCATACCAAGCTCTAGGAGCTTGTTTTAAACCATATAGGGCTTTAGAAAGTTTAAAAACATAACTTGAGAATTTTTCATATTCAAAATCGGGAGGTTGTTCAACATAGACTTCTTGTTCAATAAAATCATTTAAAAAAGTACTTTTTACATCCATTTGAAATAATTTAAAAATTTTGAAAAATGTATACGCAAGAAGCATTCTTATAGATTCAAGCCTAGCCACCAGTGTAAATGTTTCATCAAAATCTATTCTTTCTTCTTGAGCATAACCTTTGGCAACTAACTGTGCTTTATTTCTTACTATTTTACCTTTATCATTCAATTTATTCCTAAAGAACCATTTTGCGCCTATTATCGGGTGATCTAATGGTCTTTTAACCAAAGTCTATACCTTATTTCTCTCAAATTGATTCAATTCCTCTTGCATGGCTACTATCCAACAATTATCTTTCAAGGCATCTTCTACATTCTTGGGTTCAAATTGGGATAGCAAAACAAAATTATCAACTAAAGGTTTATAAGAGAATTTAGTCCTAACTCTTTCCTAAGGATCTCCTATAATAAACTCCTTAGGATAATTGGGTACAAATCTCCAAGTTTTGGATAGATTCTTTGTAGTGTCATCTTCTTTCTTTTCATCAACTATATCTTCACTAGTACTTACTTCTTCATTAGGAATACTAACACCTTCTTGAAGAGTAAGATTCTCCAATTTTTCTTAAACACTAACATCCTCATCTTCACTAATCCCTTTTGAAACTACATTATGTAATTCATCAAAAGTAACATGAATGGCTTCTTCAACTACTAAGGTTCTTTTATTGTACACTCTATAGGCTCTCTTATCACTAGTATATCCTAAAAAGATGCCTTCATCCGTCTTCTTATCAAACTTGCCAAAATGTTCCTGAATATTCATAATAAAGCATTTACAACCAAAAACTTTAAAATAACCAATAATTGGCCTTTTTTCCAAACATGAGTTCATAAGAATTTTTATTCAAAATTGGTCTTATAAAATTCTATTCATAACATAACAAGCCGTATTGACCGTTTCGGCCCAAAAATATTTTGGTAAATCACATTCTTTTATCATAATTCTAGCGGTCTCTTGAAGAGTTCTATTTTTTCTTTTAACAACCCTATTTTGTTGGGGAACCCTTGCAGTAGAAAATTCATGTATGATACCATTGTGATCACAAAATTTGAAAAAATCACAATACTTAAATTTGGTTCCATTATCACTTCTAATTTTCACAATGGTTAAGTTTAACAAATTTTAAACTTTTGCAAACAAAGAGACAAAATTTTTAAAAGTTTCATCCTTGTGTGCAAGAAATAGTACCCAAGTGTATCTTGAATAATCATCCACAATAACAAAAGCATATCTTTTTCCCCCAAGGCTTGTTACTTGAGTAGGACCGAACAAGTCAAAATGTAAAAGCTCCAAAGGTCTTGTAGTTGAAACACAATTTTTAGGTTTAAAAGAGACCTTGGTTTGTTTTTCAAATTGGCAAGCACTACAAATCTTGTCTTTGTCAAATTTAATTTTAGGAAGCCCTCGGACAAGTTCTTTCCAAGATAATTCACTCAACAAGTTCATATTGAAATGAGAAAGCCTTCTATGCTAAAGAAAAGGATCATCACTAAGAGCCTTAAGATATCTAATCTTATTAGAGTCTATTTTATCTAGATAAACTACATAGATGTCATTATGTCTCATTCCTCTAAAAACAACATTATAACTCGAGTCAAGAACCAAACACTCATGCTTTTCGAATAGAACAAATAAATCTCTATCATATAATTGACTAACACTTAGAAAATTATAACTAAGATTGTCAACAAGTAAAATATTTTGAATAAGAGTTTCATTATTGTTACCTATGTCACCTACTCCAATTGTTTTAGCCTTCATGTCATCTCCAAAGGTGACTTTTTCGCTATTCTTTTGCTTTAGCTTGACAAACGAAGATGGATCTCCGATCATATGTCTTGAGCATCCACTATCAATGAACCATTTTGACTCCCTTGATGGTATTTTTTAAGCTCACCTACACAAATGTAAAGAAAAATATATTTGGTACCCTTTTATTTTAAATTTTGGATCCATACTAGTTAGCACAATTTTTAACAATCCACATTGTTTTCATTCCTTGTTCCATATTTCTTTTAACATAGCAACTATTTTTCATGTGACTTACTTGACAACAAAAATTACACATAATATGAGCATTTTTCACATGCATAGGTCTAATAAATCTTATTTTATTCTTTCTATATAGAGTGAATTTATTTGTACTAAGCATACTCTTGGTGATTTCTTTTTCTAAAATTTCTTGTTTTTGTCTTCTAAGAAAATCATTAAGTTCATTTATTCTAATTTTTAAATTTTCTTGTTCACTCTTGATTTTATTGTAAAAAAGGGATCTCTCATCTAACTTTCTTTTCAAATTATCAAAATTCAAAGTCAAATCTACATTGCATTTCTTCAATTCGTCATTTTCAATTTTCAAATTTTTGTTCTCTTCAATTAATCTAGCACTTTCACCTAACAATGAGTTAATTTTCAATCTCAATTCTTTGTTTCTAGCATAAGATTCTTTTAAACTATTATGCAATTTGCAAACAAAGATTTCAATATCATCATCATCTTTATCATTCCAATTATCACTTACATTGTGACAGCCCCACCTTACCCAGAGGCGCACCAAAGGGCTTAGCGGACTGCCTGCCTAGCTCTCGCCAGGACTCAAATCACGCACTCATGCAAACATCCAAGCGTACTTAACTCAAAATAAAATAAAATAAAATAAAATGGAATAAAATAAAATACACTCATATTATTACTTAAAGGTACAAGTTACATCAAAAGCTTACATGTCATAATATACATGATTCTCACAAAGATAGGCTAACACAGTTTGGCTATTACAATAACTAAAACATCTATAATATTCAAAACCAGTTGCTCCAGCTTTAATTTTTCAGGAAACCTGAGTAAAGGAAAACAAATAAAAGGAATGAGCTATAATAGCCCAATGAATGTCCAAGTCATGCAACCATATCAAGAACTCATTATTTTAGTAAATAAAATAATTGATAAATTAAATGAACAAGATATGAACAATTTAATTATCAAGTAGTCAAGGCGGATACAGGGCTCGACTACGAGAGCAAGCTCAACCGCAGGAGAAGCAAGTACTGATCATGTAACCAATGAAGATAGGACCGAGATAATAGCTCAGATCTTTATCCAAGGACATGCTAGTTTTATCACACAAGCCCTAACCACCGTTCACCTTATAACCTCCGTACAAGCTACCACATCCAGGGAGCAATCTCAACCTTGGAGGGCCAACACGCAAAAAAGTTCAATCCGGAGTTGGCCTCTTTGAGGATTCACAACTCAAAAGGGAAAGAAGGTCACGCCCTAAAACACCCAACACCTTATAACCTCCCAAGCCTGTCCGAGTTGACTATCCGCGAAGTAACGGTAAAGTTAGTCACGGAAGTCTCACGCACAAGTAACACGTTGAATAATGAAAGCATATAACACATTACGGAATAGATGCGATAAAGTACACATCTTTCCTCAAGTAGCACATTTTATCACATAATATTTGCAAGTGTAACATAATATTTACAAGTAGAACATAACATTTCATGCATCATGCACACATAAAGACACTCACCTGGAATGTCTAAGAAAATATCTCGTAAAATGGTCGTGATGCGTTTTCGGACCCTGAAATTTAAAAGAAATAATATAATGAAAACTCAATTAAAACCCTAGTAAATTTAGTAAGAAAAATTTAAGAAAATACCCCACTTATAGGGTTTTGGTTTTAGGGTTTCTAGGGTTTAGGGTTTACTTATTCTAAGAAAATTTAATCTATCACTAGATCATTTCTAAAAATTTCTACACTTCAATTTCCTTCAATTGAACATATTCTAAGCTTAAAATCTCACTTGTCAATTTTTCTTCTTTTAATTCTACCAAAATTTCGACAGCATTTCCCCTTAAAATCGGACTAACCCAAATTTTTTTCCTGCAAGAAAAATCAACAATTCAACCCAATTCAACAAGTTCTACAACTTTTATGTTCAAATTCAATCAAAATTCCACTAAATTTCAAGAATTCTACTCCAAGAATCTTCAACCAAACAACATATAACACATGAAATTTCAAGGTTTAAAGGCCATATACTAGTCTATCTAACCACAAGAACACTTTATCTAGCAAGTAATTCTCCAATTCTAACTAAGTTCTCCAAGTAGTACCAACAAGAATCTTGGTTTAAGCTTGCATAAAAACTAATTAAAACTTGAAATTAATAGGAAAAGTTTATAGTAAATACCTTAGATATGCTTAGAACTATGCTCAGAAAGGAAAGAAGCTCACTTTCTATGGTGGATTTGCCCAAACTTTAGAGAGAAAACTTCAAGAAGTTGAGAGCAAAATGAGAGAAGAAGAGAAAGGGAGATGGCCGGCCAAGAAAGAGAAGAAAGAGAAAGAAATAGGCTAGGAAAAATGAAAAAGAAATAAAGAAAAGGTGGGGAAAAGATTAACCAATTAAAACCTAACAAGAATAAAGTAAAAAGGTAGTCTTTTAATGCAAGAGTAGCTAACTTGGATCAATTTGATTGGTAGAACTCATTAACCTCTTATCACCTAATACTAGCAATATTAAGACACAAATTATTAAAGCAAAAAGAGAGTAAAATAGGAAGAGAGAAATCCGGCCATAAGGAGAAAGAAAAAGAAAAAGAATTTCGGCCAAAAAAAGAAAAGAGAAGAGAGAAGAATTTTCGGCCAAGAGAAAAATTTCAGCCAAGGGAAAAGAAAATAAAGCAAGAAAATAAGTGAAATTTTTGAGTAAAATTGAGCTAAAATTCAAGTAGTCAAAAGACTAGAAAATAGTAAAATGAGCTAATCAAAATTTAAACACTAATATAAATTAAATGGTCAAGTAAAATTATTCTAACTTTAGTACTTAGGTGTTCTTGCTTAATAATGAAAATCTTAGCTAATTAACTTAATTAACTCAAGAAATCTTCCAACTAATAAATCAAGGATTAACACTTAACCCTAAATAAGAAAAAATGTCTTTTGTAAGTGCATTTCTAAGGTGTTACATACATTCTTGTTTATAGAAGAGCAATTAGAGGTTACCTCATGGTCTCCTATGGCCATAAATGCCATTTGTGCAATTTCTTCTTCTTCTTCAATTTCTCCATCAGAATTACACTCATTCTAAGTCAATTGGAAGTTGTTGAATCTTTGTTTTCTTTCACCTCTTCCTTCCTTCTTTTTCTTTGAAGGACGTTCATTTATATAATGTCCTAATTGTCCACACTCAAAATACTTGTCATTTTGCTTCTTTGATGCCTCTTGCTTTCCTCTATTTCTTGAGGAGCTTGATTGATTAAGATTACTTTGTCCTCCTCTTCTAAATCTTCTCTTGTTTGTGAGGAACTTTTTGAAGCTCTTAGTTAGTAGAGCCAAGTCATTGTCTTCCATTTCCATGTCTTCACCATCAATTGAGATGTTTTCTTCATCATGTTGTGAAGACTTCAATGCCATATTTTTCTTGATTTTGGCCTCTTCCTCCTCTTGTACCTTAGATTTCAATTTAAGCTCAAAAGAGGTCAAAGAATTTATAAGAAATTCAATAGGCATAGTATTTAGATTTTTGGCTTCTTCTATGGCTGTGACTTTACTTTCCCACTCTTTGGGTAATGCATTTAAAATCTTATTATTTTTCTCACATAAGCTATACTCCTTTTGTAAAGCCTCTAAATCCTTAATTATGTCATTGAATCTACAATACATTTTGTCAATGTTTTCATGAGGCTCCATCTTAAAAGATTCATACTTAGTAACTAATAAGGCTTTCTTTTGCTCCTTAATATTGTCACTACCTTCATGAATATCCTTCAATTTATCCCAAATTTCTTTAGCCATCTTACACCCCTTTACTCTAGTTGACTCATTTGCATCTAAAGCATTAAATAATACATTCATAGCCTTGGCATTAAGAGTAAGGTTGGTTCTATCAATGGGAGTAAGTTCTTGTCTAGTCTTTTGTCTACGGATACCGGTATTTTGATCGACAATGTATGCTTCATATGGACCCTCATTCACTATATACCAAAGCTCAATATCAATAGATTGTAAGAAAATTTCTATCCTAGCTTTCCAACTAGTATAATTCACTCCATTAAACATAGGAGGTCTAGTAATTGATTGTCCCTCTAAAAATAAAGCATTATTTGAGGTTGCCATAGATCTCTCCTAGCTTTTTAGGCTATATAAAAAAGGAGACCAAGCTCTGATACTAATTGTTGGCCCAAATGCAACCTAAGAGGGGGGGTGAATTAGGTTCCTTTCGAAATAAACTTGGTTACAATAATTTATCCCAAAACAAAATAAATTTATCAAGTTGTCTAAATGATCAATTAAGATTATGATGCAAGAATCAATATGGAAGATAAACACAATAGACACAAAATTCAAACAAGAGAAAAGTTGTGATACACAAACTCAATTTGCTTCCAAGCTTACAAACTTGAAGCCTTGATCACTTGAATTCCTTTCTTTGTTTTGTGACTCAATATCAACTTGTACAATAAGTTGGATCACTTCTCACTCACCCTAGACACTCTCTAGTTGAGTTAAGAAGTTTTATAACTATCTAGCTAAGCCTTTTAACTATACAATTGAATTGATCACTCACAAATTTGAATTCACTCTTACTATTACAAAGCTCACTTAATGAGAGTATCTTTTTTTCCACAAGAAACACTCAAAAATCACTATTGTATCAATTGCCAAAAGTTGCTTTACATTTTACACTATTTTGCTTTTATACGTCATGAGAAAATAGCTTGATTTGACCTCTAACAGCTAAAAAGAAAAACTAGTCGTTAGACACAATTTGCCTGGTCCGGACGTCCTCATAGAGAGGTTCGGACGTCCGGACAGTCGTCCAAACCAGCATCCGGAAGCTGTATCACCACATTCAAATGGTCGTCCATATACCTTCTGGCCATCCCTTTGTTTTGATATTTTCCTGTTTCCGGACGTCCGCATGGTCGTCCGGACCCTCGTCCGCATACCTTCCACCTATCTTGAATTTTGATGTTTCTATCTGTCCAGACGTTCGCATAAGCGTCCGGACCTTCGTCCGGATACCTTCTGACCATTTTCAGTTTGGATGTTTTTGTGCATCCGGACGTCCACAGTGTGCGTCCGGATGGTCGTCCGGATAACCAACCTTCTTCTTTTTTCAACCTATCTTTCTGTCACTGTAATAGAAGCTCATTTAACATATTAGTACTCTTCATCATAAGTTTGATACTCATCAAAATCTAGATGATTTAGATCATGAGGTCATCAAAATCCCAAAAGGGTTGCTTAGGTAGAGTATAGGGAAAAACAAATGATTCAGGCAGAGTAGTACGAGGAGGACAATCAAAAGTATATATGCGGCCCTCATGGTAGGTATGAGGAGTATGAGCACCAGCCGATTGTGGTGAGGAAGTTACTCATGGCACCAAGGTAATCAAATGATTCTTAGTGCCACAAGCTATTTCAGATCAAATGCACAATTTTTGGGAATATCTGTTACTTTCTTATAGATAATGGTAGTACTAAGAATATTGTCTCTAGATACTTAGTTAATTCTCTAAAGTTACTTGTGGAAAAGCACCCTGAGCCTTGTGAGATAGGTTGGATTAGACATGTTGAGCCTATTTGTATAGTTGAGAGATGTACGATACCATTGTTCCTTAGTAAGTGTTATCAGGATAAGGTAGTGTGTGATGTGTCATTTGCTTTTATGGTGTCCGTGGAATTTAATGTTGATGCCACTCTTTGTGGTCGGGAGAATGTCTATAAATTTGTAACAGATGGTAAGAAAGTCACTCTAGTACCTAGAAAGCAAAGTAAGCGTCTCAAAGTTGGTCCAACTAATCCTAGTAATAGTAAATTCGCTAGGAACTTTTTGACTATCTCTCTTTTGGAGGGAATTTTTTTTTGGTAGATTCCGAGGCTTGAGAAGAAGTGCAAGATCTAGAGGTAAAGGGCGTATTGTCAATACGGGACAAAGAGATGGAGGAGCCTTTGTACCTAGATGTTTCCATTAATTCAAGAGTAAGTTCTTCTCAAGTGGGAGCAAATGATTCGGAGCAGCTTATAGACAACTTCTAGAGCAAGAAGGATCGTGCAAAGATGAAAAGCAGACAAGATCATAAGAAGTTGGTGAGCGGATAGCACAATTGAGCAGTTAAAGTTGCTGGTCAGAAGATGTCTTTTATTACATCGAGCCCACACCTTATATTGACTTCTACCTAGTAGTTGACAAGAAGATTTCTTTCAATACAACATGCCAATGCTTTATGTGGAGGAGTCTATAGTTAAAAACGTTCAGCGTTTTTTTTTTTACATTTTTTTTAATTTTTAAGCTATTTTTCTTTCTTTTTTTTTTTAGAAAACTAATGTGGCCTATGAACAAGCATATCCTAGAATTTCTCTAGCAGCTTTCACACATTTCGTTGATTTTTACTAATAAATCGCGGGATTTCTCTCATTTCTACCAGTCCTTAATTCGTTTTCAGGAATTTATTCGTGAAACATATTCCTTCGGACTACGCTTCTGTATCAATATCATATAAGTTGTAACAAAATCCACATAAACCCTAACAAACTCTAGCTATTTACCATGTTTTGTTCTATTGAAGTCATTGTTGAGAAGATCAACTTTAAAGTTAACTTTCACAAGATTGACGTCTATATTTTACGAATTCTAGTAACAATGATAATATTTTATTAATTTTAAATGGAAAAGAAGAGATTTATGTAAATAACCCATCTAATATGAACTACTGTAACCTTCCTTCATGTGCATTAGCATGCTTTCATAAAAGCTAAAATTTCCCCACGACTCTTTTTAGCAGTCCGAGCTCTTGTTAGCAATTGATTATAGACCTTGTTACCTTTATGCCAATCAAAGGAACTAGACCCATCACATGTAGCCTTGGGCTTTTCTTGAAGAATGATTTCATGAACAAATTCTAGGTCCAATTCCATGGACTTCCCCAATATCAAGGCTTGCATCGAGGGGTTCTTTTGCCTCCTATTGTAGCACTGCATTGAGTTTTATGACAGTTGGACTTGGACCAATTAATGAAGTACTGGCGGTCTTACGCTTTAGTTCTATTCTCAATAGCTTTTTTTACTTTGATTTTAGCTTTTGATTTTTAAAAATCTATTTTGTAACATTCTTAATTACTTTTTTTTACTATATTTTTAAATTTTTTAAACTAAAATCAAGAGCAACTGATTTTCAGTTCTTATAAAAATCAGAAATTATTGAGAACAAGTCCTTTGTTTACAAACCCACCTTGGCTGGCAAAATATATTGTGTGGTTGAGATTGAAAAGTAACAAAATTCAAAAAATTGACAAAAGCCAAAAGATTGACCACAGAATTATTGACATCATGAATTTATTACAATATATGTTTTATGAATTAATGTGGTGTTTGATTTTGAAGTGATGTATATCTATTCCAACTATCTTATGAAAAATAGAGTGGGATGTTGCTATAGCAGCTCCAACGTCCACCATCCACCATGCGGCATGCCTCATTGAGCTCATTTGGCCATTAACTATTCATCACTAAATTTTTTTAGGCTTTTCAGGTAATTTTTTTAGGCTTTTCAAGTGTATGCTTATATGCAGGGTTGTTTAAGCCAAATATTTTTTAATTTTTGTAGGGAAAATAGAGCTGCAAATGAGCCGAGCTGAGTTGAGTATTCCTGATTCGAGCTGGTGGTCATTTAATAAACAAGCTGAGCCAAAAAAAACTTTGTGTTCGAGCTAAGCTCGTTTAGCTATATGAACGAACCGAACTCGAGCTTTTACAAGCCGAGCCGAACTTTATTCGCAAATAGCTCGATTTAAATAAGTGTAAAACTATTATTTGAGTCGAGTCGAGCCGAGCCGAGCCGAGTATCTCTTGTTCAAACTCTTGTTCGTTTATTAAACGAGCAAACTCGAACTCACTCGTTTATTAAATGAGTTAAAATTTGTATTTGAACTCCGCTCGTATAGTTATACGAACGAGCCGAGCTGAAGCTGAGCCGAGCTGTGTTTGTGAACAACTTGGTTCGTTTACAACTCAAAGGAAAAAAACTCTATAGATTCTTCTCTCTTCCTCAATATTTTTCTTCCACCGTGGAATAAACATAACGCTAAAACACTTGCACTCCTCTAACCCCACTCTCTTTCTTAACCCATCACCCAATTAACCTAACCCTACCTCTTTTTGTTCTTTTTTCCTTTTTTTTTCCCTTCTTTTCTTTATTTAATTCCAAGGTTTTTTACCTTTTGTTAGTTTCAAGATCTATAGATTATTTTTTTTTTCAAAATAATCCGTTTCAAATTGTTAAATCTCATTAGTGTGAAAGGGCTGTGATCTTCGTAAATTTTGTTTAGATATCTTTTTTTTTTTTTAATGTTCAGGCTTCGTTCACTTATTTTTTAATTTGTTTTATTTATTTTTCACTTGAGTATTTCTAAAGTAAATTGATTCTATCAATGGCATGCTTGGTTCTGTTTCATGTATATAGTGATCAGTTCTTCCTAAATTATGCTTGGCATCTTTGTGATTTCCATCTGATTGGCTTTGTTTGGTTATTTCTTCTGTGTATAATATTCATAAGTTATTTTTTTCGTTTTTTTTCTTAATTTTATGCCAAGAATGCCGTGGTATTTCTTTATTTTTGTAGTTCTGTACAGCTTTCTTAGTAGAGAACATGCCGGGAACAAAGGTATGATGAGTAGCAAACAAAAAGTTTAAATAAACACTTAAAAAATATTAGGTTAATTTTTGTTGTTTTGTTTTTTATTTTTTCCTTTTGCTTTGAATTTTGTCCAGCTTATTCTATATATGATTGTTTTTTTTTTTTTAATGTTTCCCAACTTCAAGATCTAGCAAAGGAAGGAAACCAATCAAAGGTATCGATGAAATCTCTACAGACTAAGAAATGATTCCGCATCAGAAAGTAATTTAAATATAAAACCAAGAATTTTCAGAAGCAATTCTGATTGATTTCACTCCTCAAGAATTCAATAATTACTTAGAAATGAACTTGGAAATTTCACATTGCACATTCCAAAATTAGGATTATGAATATCCAACATTGCTTTGGAGGACAACATATCGAAAAAGATTCAACAAAAGGCTTTGTTGGGAACATTATAGCATATTGTCTCCTAATAATTGAACGGCAAAGATCAACGGAAAGCCTCAGCTAATTTTTCTCCAAGAAGGACTTGTGCACTTGTTGTTAGGTGCACATTATCATTTTGCAACTGCAAACCCTTGGCATCAATAACAATCAAATTAGTAATGTTAACTTTCAATTGAGCTTGTCTCACCTCCTCGGTAAAATTTCCTAGTCCCGACGCCAAAGCCACCTGTAAAATTGAATACAAATAATACATTCAGATATCAATTGTCAATGCTGCTACTAAGTCCCAAGTAATAATTTATTGAAATCATTTTTTCCAGTTCCAAATTCCAAATATTGATATTCTAAGATTCAAATTTGATAAATAACAGACCTGGCGTTTTCTTGCTAGACGTGTATTTTAGCATCTTTAAATTGGTAATTAGTATCTATTTAATCTCTATCATTGGTGAGTGATCTATCACGTTTTGACAAAAACTAATTTGATCCTTCATACTTTTAGTTACAATCAATTCACAATATTTGGCAGAATTATTCAAAAATCATTGAAAATTTTGTCAGATGGGCTCAATTTATCTATTAAAAATTAAAAATACTTTAGGGACATATTTAGTTTCTAATGAAAACTCGAGGGAAGAAAGCTCAATACAAACCTCAAGAATCACAAGGTTGGGCAAGTTTAAATCAGTTCGGAGGTCTGATATAAATTTCTGAAGCCTCCCTTTGTATGCATCAGCATCAGCTTTCACCACTGTATCGCTCTCTCCCTGGTACCAAACAAGAGCTTGAATGGCACCATCAGTCTTCTTAGCAGCCTGAGCTCTTGTTACCAATTGATTATACAGCTTTGTACCTTTCTGCCAATCAATAATTTTGGTCCCTGAAATAGCACTAGGAACTAGACCGATAACGCCGAGCCTCGGGTTCTTCCCGAACAACTGCGTTGCGAAAGGAATTCCCGGTCCAATTCCGTTGGCTACTCCTGTATCAATGCCTGCATGGAGGGGTTCTTTGGCCTCCTCCCATTGTAGCCCTGCATTGAGTTTTAGGACATTAGGACTTGGAGTAGATTCAGGAGGTACCTTACCGTCCCATATATTGTTTACAACACCACCTTGGCCGACAATGTTACTCTCACCGGCTAGCAAAAATATGTTTTGTGGCTGTGGAACTTGAGATTGAGAAGTAGCTAAATTGGAAAAGACTAACAGGGTTGACAGCAGAATTATTGACATCTTTTGAATTCGTTTTCCTTTGATTTGATGATGTTTGAGTTTGATTTTGGATGAATGTTGTCTAATTTGTAGACTTTGATTTAGACAAATTTGGAATAAATTTGTTGAATGATCCATTGTGTTTACATCAATATTTTGAATCTCTTATGTAATATTTGTATATATTAATTTTGTTATTTAATTATTGGAATGTTACTACAATTTTAGAATGAGGATATTTTCCTTCCGCCAAGTCTGGATTTTCTTACTTATTTACTTTCTTTGTTAACAATCTTTTCCTTTTTTAACTTATAATTTTGCTGAATTGATATAATTCAGGATATGACTTTTATAAATCACGTACCGATTGAAATAAGCTTTCATTTTACTTACCTTTTTTCTTTTTTTCTTTTTTTCCTTTTTTAACTTATAATTTCGCTGAATTGCTACAATTCAGGATGTGTCATTATCTCAATCAGTACTGATTGAAATAAAATTTATTTTTATAACTTATTAGTTGCTTTTTGTTGATCAATTTTGATTGGTTTTTTATTTCTTTAATTTTTTTCTTTTTATAACTTATGAGTCGCTTTTTGTTGATAAATTTTGATTGGTTTTTTATTTCTTTAATTTTGGTGACATTTAGTATTTTTAGTTAACAATGAACATGATAAAAAATATATAACTCCAGGAAAATACATGGGAAAGTTATACTCTTTTATTTTCGCAATAATTATACTCCTAATTATGGTTAATATATTATGGGTTGTCTTCACAAGACAAAATCAGAATACAGGCAGCAAGCCTGACAGAAAGTTGAGTGATGAATCTCAATGATCATGACTGGATACACTAGAAAACTGCCTATTTTAAAAAAAAAAAAAAAAACCCCTTCAAATAAAAAAAAACCAACCAGATTTTTAACTGATTGTGCTTAATTAGCTCATCTCATGCAGAAAATTTAATGTCATTTATGGTACACATATAAATCACCAGTTTATAGTATAATCAGTAAATAAAATGTGTCATAATTCAGTGTACCTGCTGCAAAACATGATTATGCATCCTGCCTCTTATCTTGGAAAAGTTCCTAATTTCTCACTAAAGTGTCAAGAAAATATGAGACCTGAGACACAATCAAACATTAAACTATTTTCATTGATTGGCTTACTAGGATACAACCTGTCTGTTCAATATTTACATACATCAAATATGGCAATCTCTTTTGTTTTCCTTCTTTTCTATGCGCTCCAAATCCTTGCCTTATTCTTTTCACCCCCAGAAGATATGTATATCCACATACATGTCAATTGAATTCTGAACCGGAACCACTAAACCGGTTCCAAACTCTTGATATTTATATACATCCAGATCCAGAGTCAATCTATGTGTCTAATGGCAGAAAACCATACTCAAAGCTAAATGAATCCATTTCCGGGCCTCGCAAATTTCCCATTTCTCGCAAGTTGAACGCGGTGTAACTGTCCAGCATTTTGATGTAATTGACCAGCATTTTGATGTAACTATCTAGCATTGTAGTATAACTATTTTTCACGCGAAACTATGTCTGATACCCATTTTTTACCTTGTTAGTTCAATCTCATCCGTTCATTTTTAATCCTTTTGATATGAGCCATGAACTTGTGTCAAATGATGCTTGTGAGCCCCATATACATCCATTGAGTATCCATGTATAACTATTGAACCTCCTTCCATTGCAATCCCGCATTGAGTTTTAGGATATTAGTATTCGGATTGATTCTGGTGGCATGTTCATCATCATATCACCACGGCTAGCCATGTTGCCGCGACAGGCTAGTAAAACTATTTGTTTTGGATTGAGAAGAAACAAAATTCACTATATTGGTGAAAGCCATAAACGTCAAGAATAAAATAAGCCTTGTCAATCTTCTGCTATTATATGGTCTTCGGAATATTTTAGACCTCCAAGATTGAATGAATTGCCATCCATTTATTTATCGTCTTAATTGGATACGTAATATATGTTTAAAATTTTCAAAATAAGAAGAATTGCAGCTTTACATAAACGGCACTTTTCAATAGAAGTGTGTTCTCTCGCTATGTAAAGGCATGAAAAACTTTATATATACCATCCATGTGGGCTGTAGAAATGAATAGTTGTCAGTTATCTTTCTCTTTTAATTATTCCTACAAAATAAAATAAGGGATAATTACACATGCCTCCCCTGAGGCCTATCGTAATTGCATCTAGCTCCGCTCAGGTTTTAAAAAATACACTTACCTCCCTTAGGCACTTGGGATTACTAAAATACCCTTGCATGTCACTATAATTACCTCAGGAAAAATTATAAGAAAATAGAAAGGGAAAAAAGATGGGAAAAAAGGAAAATAAAAAGGGAAAAAAAAGCCTAACATTTGCTTTAATTTACTCTTGAGAATGTAGGTTCACATAGCACAAAATTTTCAAATTGTTATGATCATCTCTTTTTTAATAGTTATCTTGTTTATTTATGGCATATTTTGAATAATAAAAAAGTTGATAAAGATGTAGAAATTAGAGCACCAAGTGGGAGAGGTATATTGGGTCACATAATTATTAAGCATTGGTGGTAATACTGGACAATATTATGACTATTTTTGACTTTATGTTGGATTAGTTAGTTTGTTATTTTTCAAGAATTGTTTTTCTTATTTTAGTATAAAAATTCTAGGGGCATTTTAGGATATTCAATTAGTTTTTTTTGCTGACATCAGCAAAATGGGTTTTTTTGTTACCAAAACTATTGAAATAAGAGAGGTGAGTGTAATTTTTGAAACCTGAGGGGAGCTAAGTGTAATTACTATAAACCTTCGGGGAGGTATGTGTAATTATCCCATAAAATAAATCTGTGAAAACACGTGATTGTTTAATGAATTAATTTTGTTTTTCCAAAGGCAATCAATCATTAAATTTTACTGTGAATTAGAGGTCATTTTGTAGGAATTTTAGTATTTCAATATTCGTTTTAATTTTTGTTTTAACAACGTTGAGGTTTAATTTTTGTTCCGCAAAAGTTAGTTTTCAAAGTGCAAAAGATATGGCGGGAATACATTGATGGAGAAAATGCAAACAAAATGATAAAAAGAATAAATTTCTCCTTGCGACATGGGAATTTATAGACACGTATGGTCACGATGACTTTTATAAGGTTTCTCTAATGCATTCTAGGCACGATAAAATTATACCATTATTTTCATTATTGCAATTATATCAATATGTTGATTAAAACCTATTATTGCAGGTTTTGTTTTAGATGTTATGAAGAAATTTATTTTTATTTCTCTCGAAACACATTCAAATGTGGGAGTGCATTTATTATAGAATATGCTAGACCTATATACATAGAATTCATATGGAATTCCTGAATTTATTTTTTTGTTTGGTTCTTGTATTTGATGGTTGTAAATACCAAATTTTGACACACTGCTCATTTTCTAACATTGGGGACCTTTGCCTACTATTTGGAGTCAAATCCTAATTTTTGGGTAAAAATGAGAAAATCAGCAATTTTGGGGGCAAAACAATAATTTTCTTTTATCATAAATATTTTTCATTAGTTTTGGGGGGTTTAAATTGATTTTTTGTACTTTTATACACATTTTCGAATTTAACTGATATTTTTCATATATTTTGACAGTACAGAGACAAAATAGTCATTTCGCCTTCTGAACATTTTTCGCCACTTTTGGGTCCCAAATTCATTTAGGTTTTTAAAGCATGTTTCTATTTTTTCGACTTTTTTTTTTTCGGGATGAATTGTTATTAATAAATTTATTATTTACATTTTTTTTCATTTTTCGTGCTTTTAGGAAAGAACATAGATTTTTATTTTATTTTATTTTTTTATAGGGGCAAAGTTGTAATTTTGATTGTCAGGGATGTTTTGGTCTTTTATTCATTTCTTGGAAGATAAGTCTTTTGTGTACTATAAATAGCTCATTTTTTGGGGAAACAAAAGAAAAAGCTTAGAGAAAGTTTTTAGTTTTTCATTTTTATTTTTGTCTATTACACCAAGAACACCAAAAACACACACTTTTTCCTATATTTATCTTCAAGTTTTCACTAAGAACACTTTAAACACACACTAGTGTATCTTCAAGTTTTCACTTAGAACACCTAGAACACACACTAATATATTTTCAAATCTACACCTACAACATCTAAAACACACACTAATTTATCTTCATACTCTACACCTAATACCCCAAGAACACACACTAGCTAATTTCACACACTTATTCACTTTCTCTCTCACGCACTACACACACTCTTCCATACACTTCTTACACCTTCTCTCACACACACTTTTCTAAACAACACACAATCACACACATTACGCACACTACACACACTACACACATTCATACTCGCTCACGCACAAACAACACAATCTGCACACACATTCACACAAAGATACACAATTCACAAAACACACACATTCGCGCATTTCACACACAAACACATCGTCCAATCTCACACACTCACAAACAATTCACACACCAACTTCACAAACAATTCACACACAAATGCACACGCATAGCTCACACTCATTTCACGCACACTGTCATCATCACCATCCATACCGCCACTTTAACCCCCAATCTTCAGCTCCAAACAACCAGAAAACTGCCCAAATTTGCAGCAGAAAAACAGTCACCAAAACACTGCCATTATAGCCCAAAAACCTGCAAAAACTTCCCAGAAAATCAGCCCCAAATCTAGCCGTAAGCCAGCCACAAAAACAACTCAAATCGTAACCTAAAATCAATACAAAATATAGCCCCAAATTCCTGCAATTCCAACCCCAAAATCCTGCAATTGCAATCCAAAAGTCCACCAAAAGTAGTCAAAATCAGTAGTTAAAAAAATCATCCAAGCAGCCCCAAAACTGCCCAGAATAATAGCTTAATTCCTACCCAAAAATCAGTTAGATAAAACCATCAAACAGCCACCAAAAACGGTCCCTCAAAAGCAGCCACATCGCAGCCTCAAGTCACCATCAAGTCCAGCCTCCCAATCGCTATCAAAACAGGCCCAAAACACCGGTTTTAGCCAGCCCTCAACCCACACCAATTCCGGCCCCTCTACCATTCAAATCACCACCCAAAGAACGGCCCCAAATCATATAAAAAACAGTCATAAAGACATCTATCAAGCCCACCACAATCAATCTCAAGACAGCCCGTAAGCAATAGAGCCTCCACCAAAATACCTCCGCAGCATCCCATACGGAGCTCCATCAGCACCACCATCTTGGGCAATAAAGGGTGAAACTCTTGATTCCTTTTCTTTGATTTTGTATGCCATTAAGTCCAAGACAAATTGTTTGAGCAATTGATTGGAGTTAATCAATTTCATGATTTTGTTTAATCAATTTCATGATTTTGGTAGATTTGAGGTTTTCCTTTTTGCTCTCTATTTGGTTTGGGGATTATTTTTAGGTATCTTTGGAATATTGGTTGAAGAATAAACTAGTTTGACTTTTGTGGGAGGTGTTTTGGCTTTATGCCTTGCTCTCATTGAAGACGAACAGCTTCAGGGGGGTTGTTTCTGGGCTTTGTGTTTAGTTTATGTTCTGTAATTTTCTTTTCTTTGTTTAATAAAAATCAGATTATGTTTGTGGATTGCTTTAGTTCTCTTTTTTGTTTAGTGTATTAATTTTATTGATTTCTTTTCAGATTTGATTTAGTGAATTTCGGTGTAGTTAATTATTTTTAAGTAGTTAAGTCAATTGTGATTAGTCTAGTCTAATTTGATTCAGTGTCATCTCCCTTGTTATTCTATTATAAAATTCATTGTTAGGCCCTAATCCCCAAGATCTTTATCCATGTTTTTACGACCACAAGACTTTTCTAATGTTCGTATTTTAGTCTTTGACAATTACAGATGCGCCACTTTAGGTTTTGTTTTATCTCAATTTGGTCTTGTTAAAATGCATTTGTTCCTTTACAATGGCTGAGATTTACATCTTCCCCACCCTACTTGCTACATTCTTCATTTTGCCTCCTTATACACTGCTACAAAATTTTCAATTTTACCCCATACTTGCTGTAAATTTATGTTCTTACCCCCCAACTTGCTGGAAGTTTGATTTTAGACCCCATCAATTGCTGAAAATTGTATCTTAGTCCTTTATATGTTGCTGGAATTTGGTTTAAACTCCCATTAATTGCTGAAAATTGTATTTTAGTCCTTTTATGTTGCTGGAATTTGTTTTAAACTCCCAAACATTGCTGGAAATTCATTTTTGGCCCCTTTAAATTGCAGGGAATTCATTTTTGGTTTTTTTAAGTTGCTGAAAATTCATTTTTTAGCCATGTGTTGCTGGAATTTGCATTTTTAATGCCTATGACTTGCTATAATTATATTTTAGTCTCTACATATTGCTGGAATTGGTGTTTTAATCCTTGCACAATACTGGAATTTGTTTTTTAATCCTTTTAAGTGGCTAGATTTTTAATTTTAGACTTCCATTTGTTGCTGGAATTTGTATTTTAGTGCCTCTAGTTGCTAGAATTTATTATTTTTTCCTCCATTTTACTTCAATTTTGCGTTTCTACCCCCTTCGACTTATGTGAATTTTTAATTTTATCCTTTAAGCTTTATAAAAATTTATCTTTAGTCCCCTTACTTGCTAGGCTTTACATGTTTCCCCCAGTTTATCAATATTTAAATCTTTTAACATTTATTTGTTTATATCGAGATACCTTAACTCATTTGCTCATTTTGATTAGTATTGGTACCGGCTCTTCCAAGAGAGGTATCTCGATTTCTCGTTATTTTTCTCTTTATGTGTTCCAACATACTCCTACGTGATTTTTATGCTTTTTTAATGTGTTTTATTCTATTTTATATACCTTTTGCGTATTTATTTACTTTATGTTATTTAATTTCAAATTTTATTATTTTGGCAAAAAGTGTAATATTTTTGTATCTAATTAGTCAATGTAACAATTAGATTACATTGTATTTTTAGCAAAATTTTATATTTAGATAGCAAGTGTAATAGATCGGTCATTTTTATCCTTTTCCCCCTAAAATTGTAGTTAATTTTCCTGGTGTAATAGTTAGGGCTTGTGTGCTTTTTGCGTGTTTATGTGCTTACTTGTTTTATCGCTTTCCTTAGGATTTGTATGTAGATATCATGCTTATGTATTTTGTGCTCCTACGTGCTCTTATATGCCTTATATGTTTATTTGCCTTTTTCAAGTTTTACTATTTTAATTCATGTTTCATCAGCTTTTATTATTCCGTCACCACACTAATGCTAGTTGTGGTTTTTCTTGTTTCCCCGCTAGTTCAACGCTAGTGGAAATTCTTAAAAAGGGTTAGTCCAGCGCTAGACCCTTAGGGCATTCTAGTGCTAGGTACATTCGTGTGCATTTTGCATCATTTCACACACCATCCCTTTTTTAGTTTTTCATCATTTTGCGTGATTTTATATATGTAAATAATCATCATTATTATCTATTTTAAGTATTTGATAGTGGATGACATTCATGTTGCATTTTCACTTAGAAGTTAGACCATTCGTGTGCTCCGACTAGATATAGTTGTTTACTTATGTGGGAAGCAGTGGCGTACATGCCGTTCCCCCCTCCGTGAGTAGAAACATATTAGTCACGAGTTATTAGTTCCCGTACCCGCTATGTTGCATACCCACTTTCTTTGACACTTACTATCTATACTATTTTTCTTTTTCTTTTGCATTTTATTTTGCATCCACACTCGTGAGTCCCTCGTGACCTCATTTCGAGTTTCGCAATTAATGCGATAATCTCGATCAAGTCTCGACAGGACATTCCGACCCTCTCAACACCACACTAGATTCAGGACTTGCATTCATATAGACACATCCAAAGCGCGATAGAATTTACGGTTAGTTTAGAAAAATTTGATTAAACCTCGCGACTAGCTTCAGCTAGGTGGAAAGGGTGCCTTAGGCGCGAGCCTTTACCTTCTCTTTCTTCAAATGTGACTCCCGGACCTTTTTCTCTTATTTTCGTAGACCGAAGTCAGAAAAGGGTTTTTCAAATAGTTTTCTAAAATTTTTTATTTTTGTTTCGTTAAACGATTTTTCAGGTAACTTGGTACACCCTAACTCCATACGAAGTGGTGACTCCATTTTTAAAATAAAACCCTTTTTCAAAATTAATTTGCTAAAACTGTCGAACTTTTAGTCCCGGCCTTATTTTCTTTTTAAAATACTATTTTTTCTAAACTTTTTTACTAAAAACTTGATTTTTTCTCACACACGCACGATTGTTCAAAAAGCCTATCTATTCGAAAAGTGTCATTAGACCAGACCACCTTTTCAGAGCACGACAGTCAATGACCCCACCGTGCTCATTGATTTTGGACGCGACAGATTTTGGCAACTTCACTGAGGATCACTAATGAGTCCGAGCACAAGGTTTAATCACCTTTTCCTTCTTTAACCCTTCTATTCCATCGCGTTTGGATGTTTGGATTGCATTTTTGTTTTTTAAGTTTTTAGGATTTGTTTTGCATTTTACACACCTCGTCTCTCGTCTATCTATATGATGTATGGTTTAATTATCTTTGCTTTATCCGACTGCGTTTGCATTTGGGAGGGGGTCAGTCACCCTTAGAGCTCACACTTTATCATTCCCTCCTCTCACAAGAAGCACTCTATACTTGCAATCGATATATTTCATCTTTTTTTCTATTTTTAGTGGTTGTCACCCACCCATCCCTTTAGAACTAGGACCGATCTGCCTAGACATGCGGCCATCACATTCGTGCATGTAGCGATGTCCATAGGATTACTCAAATCACCGACCTAGGACCCTTGGAATTGACGAAGTTGTTACTTTTGGGTCCTTAACTCTGAAGGTTTGGGAGCCTTAAGCCATATTGCAGGCTTGATCCACTTGGGCATGTGACCGTGGCACGACGTGCACGTAACATTGTTTAGGAGATCACCAAAACTCTCAGCTTGAGTCCACAAGTCTAGAGTTTTGGGCTTTGAAAATCGATTCGCTTGGACATGTGGCCGTGGCCCAATGTGCGCATAGTAGTGTCCAGGGGATCACTCGAACCACCGACCTAGAATCCTTGGAATGAATGGAATTGTTACTTTTTGGATCCCTCAATCTGAAGGTTCGGGAACCGAAGCCTTATCGAATCTGGATGAATTAGTGAGCTCAACCTCATGCATCCATGTAGAATAACCTAGGGTAGAGTCAGCCTTACCCTATCAAGCACACGAGGCACAAGAGAGGGAACCAACCTCTTTTATTTTCCTTGTTATGCCATTTACTGTTATCTATGTGTATTATTATTATTATTTTTTGCTAATATGCTATGTGTTATTTGTTTAATAAACTAACGCAATTTCTTTCCTTCTTTGATTGCATTCACAACCAAAGAATAAAGAACCCTAGCATGTTGCTCTTGTAGGAAGCCAACCCTCTTTCGGCACGTTTAAATTTTTATCTCACAACTAATTTCTTTGAGAAAGATAGAAATAGGATTTCCATAATTTTTTTTTCAAACTACGTTTGGTTGTAAACAAAATATCCAAGGGTCCAATCATTCTAAATTTGTAAATTCTCAAAAATTTGATTTTTCAACTTGTGTATTCTTAAATAAGAGTTACAATTTTAAGACATTTTTCAAAAATTTACCCATCCTTGTAGTACTCTTGTTGTACTTGTCAGTTTTATCCGAACTAATTTTTTCTCGGAGTCAATAAATGTACCCAAGTGGTCAAACTTTTTTACAATTCATATTCATATTTTTCGAAGAAATTATGCATCATTTTTTCCTTATCCCCTACCCTCCCATCCTACACTGCATAAAAAGGAATTTTAGCACATGTTTCATTCTATTTTAAGAAACTGGCATTTTTTACTTATGTAACCCTAACTAATGTTTTAATTTTTGGCTTTCTTTCAGTATTGTATCTTATAGCCCTATAGAGGCTCGATTTTTCAAATCAAATAAATTAAAGCAATATTTTTTGTACAATTCATGTTCCATCTTTCTCAGAAATTCTGCAGCATTTTTCAAATTTTGCATTTTGGCATATTTTAATCTACTTTAATAAACTGACATCATGCATAACCCTAGAGGGAATGCCATTTTGAAAATCCCAATTTAGGAGAGCCATCCTTTTGTCTTGGATGCATAACCCTAAAAAGACATGCACGTTTATGTTTTCAGTAAATCTTGGTGGGTAAGATCTTAGGTAAGGTAACACGAGCATAATGGAGGCATTTCTTCTCGGCAGATGTGGCATATCTTCGTTAAAAGGGGGGTCTCACCCTAAAGGATTGCATTTCATGCTAGGCCTACCCTTGGCATAATAAGGGCTCCCCATAGGACATGCATCCGTTTTTGTTTTCACCTATACTAACTTTGATTTTTTCATTTTTACAGGTCGCCCAGGAGAGGCAGCAAATTGGGGAAGACGTCGAATATATATTTGATTCAAGCATTTTAAACCATAGTTTTATTCCAACGAAGCATCACATACTCGACATTCACAATGCCATAAAAGCATGAGTGCTTTTTTTCGAGTTATCCAAAGGATCAGGGGAAACCAGTTGGTAGAATTAATAATGCCTAGGATCTATATAGACGAGTTTGACTAAGACAAGCAGTGTAATACATGAAATTGTATTTCATAGCTAGACAACTATTTAGTTTAGATGTAATAATAATAGGAATAATTTGGATGCTAATAATTGCACTCCTTCTGTAAATTTCAAATTGTCTTGTGTTCAAAATTTTTTCTCAAATGAAGTGTTAAATAAGTTACTTTCTCAAATTTGTTTATGACATTTTATTTTCCCTTCATGTTAGCTATTGAAAAGAACTTTCTTTAAATCTTTTGTTATATTGAGCAAATAATTCTTTGATGAAACCATGAAATAAATTGTATTTTTTCTCAAAGCCTAATGCTAGATTTGTAAAAAAAAAAAATTCTCTTTGAATAAAAGAAAAATATTTTCCTGTATGTTTCGATGGTCCAAAAATAAATGCCTCTGATCTTTGGATGTCACCTTATTTGAATCTGATGATTGCCACTCCGGTATCTCTCTAGTCCTGAAATAACGCAAACTGTTAAGCATAACTAGAGTGATACCAAAAAGGAATAAGGATTCCCTGTCAAGAGATTCTGAATGGTACAAAAAGGAAATCCAAGCTTAATTTGGAAGTGGCAGAAGCCACAAATACTGGTACAAAGACATTGGTCAGGGAATAAAGTCAAGATGCACTTTTACTTTGAAGACTTAGAATTTTTCAAGTTTCCAACGTATGTTTAAAGGATCCAAGCTCAACAAAAGGAATAAACATGCAAGGGATACAATTTCACCCAGTTCACAAAGGGAGTTTATTGTTTCATATCCACAATTTTTATTTACCTTTAGAATGTGTTGTATAAGTTATTGTAAGATTAAAATAATGTGATGTCACATGCTTGTGAGTTATTGCTAGCAATCGTGATTTTTGTCTAATTCCCCTACTTATTGAAATTACTATATGTACTTTGGCAAATGTTTTCTTCAAGTACTAAGAAATGATTATTATGTGGTTTGGAGTTTTGTTCTTATAGAAAATATGTCTTGTAAAGTGGTTAGAATTATGTCTAAATTTTGCATGTTTGAAGAAAATTTTTCTTCTTTACTTAATTTCACATGTTAAAGATTGATTATGGTCAGATAGTGCAATCATATAATCTATGATGTAAAAGTTATTATGGGGAATTTTATTATAAAAAGAAAAATCAAATGAAAAAAAATCATATGAAAAAAAAGAGGAAAAAGAGAAAGGAAAAGAAAGAAAAAGGATTGTATAACTTTTTTCTACTCCAATGGTTCTTGTACTAAGTAATCAGGAGTCTTCATCTAAAAATGTCGACTTTCGTGTCAAACGGTACTTGAACTATGAGTAATCCATTGCAAATTCGAGTAAGTAAATTATTGAGTAATCAGGGATCTTCATCCAACCAATGTCAATTCTTGCGTAAAAAAGCAGTTTTATTTCTCGAATACAGTTTTTGCTATTTGCTTAGGATTGAGATGTTGAGTAACTAGGAACCTTCATAATTAATGTCGGTTTTCACATCAAAAGGCACTTTCGTATCTTGAGTGAATTGTTCACTGGAACAAAATTCCCTCAAGTAAGAAATGAAATTGATCATAGACATGTGATGCTCTTTGTTTGATCATATGATTCATTTATTTGTGAAATTTGGTAAGGCGAAGAAATTAAATTGAACTAGCTTAATTGTGATATAATTATTTCTTCTTTTCTTGATATTATGAGTATTAAAGACAAGACAATAAATTACATAATGGCTATTTACTTGGTCTTGAGGAAATACATTTTATAATGCACATGTGTGATTTCAATGTTTGAATCATTAGTTGATCGCATCTCTTTCGATTACTTGAGAACAAGCAATGATTCAAGTGTGGAGAAATTGACAGGTGTCAAAATGATGCATTTTGGAGTATTTGTGTTTCAATCAAGATTTAAATTTTTTGAGACAGTAATAATTTTGAGTAGATTGACACACAAGTTTTGTGATTTTCTTGCAAATAAATGACATTTGGACAGAATTTCAATCAATTGGAGCACGAAAAGAGGAAAAACATTACCCAAGGGAGGCCATATTCTGATAGAAATGACTGGTTGGATATGTCCCTTGATCATTAATTCAGACACCATCAAAGGGTTTCTTGTTTGGTTTTTAAAAGAGGACGGGTCAAAGGCGAGCCTTCTTTCTTTTCCCTTAAACGTTTATTCCCTAGTTTTCCCCCTTTGAGCCTTCAAAACATGTGATTTTCGTTTCATAACCCACCTGAGGGTTGAAACCCGCACTAGGGCAAATTTTGTTTTATTTGTCAAAAAAAAGAAAAGGGAGACAATTGAAAAGAAAGACCAAAGAAAGTAATAAAACTGGGGCAATTTTTTTTTAGAAAAGAAGAGAAGAAGAACTCTATTAGCAAGTAGTAAAATTGGGATGAATTATTTGAAAATGTGACCTCAAAGCTGATTGGACCTTTCATGAATTTTGCCTTCCGACCTCAATATTTCCAACACATTACCTGACCCATTTCAAAAATCGAGAATGTTACCGACCTTTGCCTTAATGTTTGTGATGATTTTTGAAAGAAAATTTGCAAATCGAAGAGGCAGGTGATGTTAATATATCCATCCCAAATCACCAAAGAAAGGTCACCTTACTGATGTAAAAGGTTTTTCAAATATTTGTCTGTCTCAATGAAAAGGGAATGACTATCTCAAGTCTAGCGGTTGCTATTCACTACTCCCTGGGAAAGTGATAATTCAAAAAGCACTGCGGTTAGGTAACCTTGACAGTCAAATGTTCATAAGTGAGAAAGTCAGTATGCTGACATCGGATTAATTTAGAAGTTGGTGACTACAATTGTTTAAGGTTTCTCGTCTGTATTGATCATTTTGTGGCAATTTCAAAATTCAAATGCAAATGACGCCTAAAGATCAAAAGGCATCTTTTAAACCATCATTTCAAAGTCAATTTGAAAAATGCTTTATTTGATGACATTTTATTATTTTAGTTTTTACGTGTTTTGTGTTGTTTGTTGTACAAAAGTTCTGTTGAATTAATGCACATTAAATGTTCTTGTACAAAATTGAATAATGGTGGTTACATACATTGAATTCAAAGGCAATTTCAAATTTAACAGAAGTCAGAGTCATACACGTATTGTAAGAATATTTGGCGAATTTGAACTAAATCATGAATCAAAATATATTGAATTCAGAACATCGCAGAAGGTAATGCGAGGGATTGATTAGATATTCAAAATGGCAGCCCACGTGTTTATATATGCTAGTTGAGTCAAGGGACTACCAAGTGGTGGCAATACTTTTGCAATCATAGTTGTTTTCTTTTTTGCAGGTGCGATCAAATCATCATCACTTGAAACCTTCGTCAGAAACGAAAATCGAGGCAAATTTTTTGAGAAAATTTTCATTTCAAAAATTGATTTTGATGCTTTATGCTTAAACATATTTTGGAAGGGACTAACTTCAAATTTACACTGGGGCAAATTTTTTAAAGGATTGACTTCAAAAAGAATTCATCTGATTTACACTAGAGGAAAAAAAAAAAAAATAGAAGCGTCGCACCCTATTTTTCGAAAGAAGAAAAAAGAAGAGATTTTAGTGTAAAAGAGAAGTAGTAGGTTTTGCAAAAATGATTTTTTGAAAACAAAATTTATTTTGGAAAAAAGAAAAAGTAGTTTGACAAAGACGTAATTTTTTAAAAATGCTTTATTTTGAAAAAAAAAAGAAAAGGGGCCTAAAATGGGACTTTAAAATGCGATGGTTTTGGGCCCAAAAATAAAATCTAAAAAGGGTTTTTATAAAAATGGGAGTCGCCACTTGGTATTGAGTTTTGGTGTACCAAGTCACCAGAAAAGGTTTTATTACAAAAAGTAAGAAAAATCAAGAATGATTTCTTTGGAAACATTTTTGAGAAAAACGTAAGTAAACGAGAAAACCCTTTTAGACAATTTTAGGTCTTTGAAAACAAGAGAAAAAGGTTTGGGAGTCACAGTTGAAGAAAAGGAAGGCAAAGGCTCGCCCCTAAGGCACCTTTTCAACCTAACCGAAACTAGTTACGAGGTTTAGTAAAAATTTTCCTAATATAACCCTAAATTTTATTACGTTTGGATGTAACTATATGAATGCAAACCTTGACCTAAAAGAGATGTCAAGAGAGGCAAAATGTCCTTTCGAGGTCTAATTAGAATTAACGCATTAATTGTGTAACCCAAAATGAGATCTCAAAGGAGTCACGAGCTATGCAAAAATAAAATACAAAAGGAAAAAATAAAATACAAATATAGATATAAGTGACCAAGAAAAGGGAATGCAACATAACGGGTACGGGGGACTAATAAACTCATGACTAACTGTTCCTACTCACGGAGGGGAGAACGGCATGTTAAGCCACCATTTCCCACGTAAGTAGATGACAATTTCTAGTCAAATCACACAAATGACCTAAGATTCTATGTGAAATGTAACCTAAATGTCATGTATTGAATATATGTAAAAATAGATAATAAGAATAATAATACATAAAAATCATGCAAAAATGGAAAAGGCCTAAAAAGGGAAAAAAGTGTGTGAAATGATATGAATGTGCACAAGGAGTGATCTAATGTTAAAATGACCTAAGAGTTTAGCGTTGGACTAGCCCTTTCTAGGGATTCCCACTGACATTGGACTAGTGAAAAAACCAGAATTAACCACAACTAGCGTTGGACTAGTATGGCGACGATACACTTGGGCCAGAATGTTCAAACTGTGACAAGTACCAGCAACATCAAGGGACTATCAACCTGATCTCAAGCCATATTTTTTCTTTGGGTATTTAATCATAAGTCAACCACCTATGCATGTTGGATATATACTTATCCCTCCTTGCCGTAATCGAGTGCATTAAGTTTTCCAGCTTAAAACCATATATAATAGGATCATGGTGTGTTTGTCCTTTGAAAAGATGCCTCAAAAGCATCAACCTTAATAATTATAGCCTGGTATCCGTGTTATCTCAAGCTTTCCTCTTTTCCTTCAATACAAAGGGCCCAAGTTATAATTGTGCGAGCGAAGGGAATTGAAAATTGTTTGATTAACCAAGAGAAAAATAAATTTCAACGCTAGTTATCAGGTTGATAGTCCTTACTTTAATAGCATTTGCATTTTACTATCAATTTGTTATAATTTTTATATTTTGTAATTTATTTCATTAAATAGTGGTACCTTTAATGCATTTGCTCATGTTCTTAGTATTTAGTACCGGGTCTTCAAGAGATATCCCTATTCCTCATGAATTTCTCTTTATGTGCTTAAATGTGCTCTTATGTGATTTTTTTATGCATTTTTCTTCATATATTTCTTATTTTACATGCTTTTTTGTATTTATTTCCTTTATGCTATTTAATTTTTTGAATTTTATTATTGGGCAAAAATGTACCATTTTTGTATTTAGCTAGTCAATGTAATAACATAGATGATATTCCTCATATTTTTAGCAAAATTTTGTATTTCAATAGCAAGTGTAATAGATAGGTCATTTTTGCTTCTTCCCCTTCAAGTTCTAAGCCAAATCGCCCGATATAATACTTAGGGCTTATTTGCTATTATGTGCTTATGTGCTTATATGTTTTACCGCTTTCATTAAGATTTGTATCTAGATATCATGTCTAAATGTTATGTGCTCTTACGTGTTATTATATGTCTTTATATGTTTACTTGCTTTCAATCCATGCTTTATTGCTTTAATTCATGTCTTATTAGTTTTATTGTCCCGTCACCACACTAGTCCAACACTAGTTGTGGCTTTGCTCACTTCCCCACTAGTCCAACGCTAGTGGGAATCCCTAGAAAGGGCTAGTCCAACGCTAGAACTTCAGGACATTTTAGTGTTAAGTGCACTCGTGTGCATTTTACATCCCACTTCACACATTTTTAATTTTCTTTCTATTTTGCATGATTTTTATTATTATTACTACTATTTATTTATTTTTGACATATCTTCAAATGCATGACATATAGGTTGCATTTCACTTAAAAGTTAGATCATTTTGTGAGTTCTGACTAGAAATAGTTGCCTACTCACATAAGAAGCGGCGGCGTACATGCCGTTCTTCCCCTCCGTAAGTAGAAACATTCAGTCACGAGATATTAGTCCCCTGTACCCGTCATATTGCATACCCACTTTCTTTCTTCACTTACTATGTATTATTATTTTCTTTTCGCATCGCTTTTTTGCATAGACACTCGTGACTCCCTCGAGGTCTCGATTCGGGTTTCGCAATTAATGCGATAATCCCGATCAAGTCTCGACAGAACATTCTGACCCTCTCGATACTCACATTTAGATCTAAGATTTGCATTCATATAATCACATTCGAACGTGATAGAACTTAGGGTTAATTTAGGAAAACTTGATTAAACTCGCAACTAGCCTCGGCTAGGTGGAAAGGGTGCCTTAGGCGCGAGCCTTTGCCTTCCCTTTCTTCAAATGTGACTCTCGGACCTTTTTCTCTCGTTTTTTCCGTAGACCGGAGTTGAAAAAAAAATTTTTAACTATGTTTTATAAAAATTTTGTTTTCATTTTATCAAATGATTTTTTGATTAACTTGCTACACCCTAACTCCATACCAAGTGACGACTCCATTTTTTTTAAATAAAACCATTTTTCAAAATAAATTGGCCAAAACTATCGCACTTTTAGTCTCGGCCTTACTTTCTTCTAAAATATTTTTTTCTTTCTCAATAATATTTTTTCACTAAAAATCAATTTTTTCTCACACACGCACAACTTTTCCAAAACCTATCTTTTCAAAGGAGGTCACCGGACTGGACCATCTTTTCAAGACGCAACAATCAACGATCCCACTAGTACCTTTTACGATTTTTAGGACGTGATAGCACATATAAAAAATTTTCACACAAAATTTTTATTAAAAAAATGCATTGAAAAACGCGCCATTAACTTAAAAATACAAAAATTTAAATAAATATTAAATAACTTTAAAAAATCATTAAAATTAGAAAAATAATAAACTATACAAAAAATATGAATTTAAAAATTAAAATAAAATTAAAATGTATTTACATGTTGAAACTACTATTTTGCCCCCAATACGACTATTTAGTCACAATATATACAAAAATTGCAATTAGCCCTCAAAAATTAAAAGGTATCTCCAAATGAAATAAGATACATCATTTTTATAAAGGGTATGTCAAAATTTAATGTCTACAAACATAATTGCAAAAAGAAAATTCCACTCAACTCTGTCATAAGCTTTAGACATATCAATTTCAAGGGCCATAAAAGCATCCTTTCCATGCCTTTTATTTTCAAGCCAATGGACGTACTCATGTGCAACTATAAGATTAGCGACTATTTGACGACCAGGCACAAAGGCAACTTGGGGCTGACTGATGCAATTTTTTAGGAATGGTTTGACTTTATTGACCAAGATCTTAAAAATAAATGTATAAACTATGTTACACAAACTAATAGGTCTAAAGTGAGAGAGATTGATTGGAGTATCAATTTTAGGTATAAGAGTCACCAAAGTCTCATTAAAGGCTTTTGGCATATGACCAATATTGAAAAAATGTCAAATTGCTTCAGTTAATTCAATATGAATAACATGCCAAAATTTTTGGAAGAAAAGAGGAGACATACCATCAGGACCTAGAGCCTTGTTGGGGTGCATTGAGAAAAGAGCTATTTTGACATCTTTTTCACTGATTGGTTGAGTCAGCTGCAAATTGGTCAATAATTGTTTGGGGAATGCCATTGAGAATTTTCTCAAAATCATGCGAATGAGAACTTGTGTATAGCTGTTAATAAAATGCAGCAATTTCTTCCCCAATCTCATTCTCTTTCTCACACCAACTACCATCTTCTTTTTGCATTCGTGAGATTCTGTTTCTTTTCCTCCTCGAAGCAACACTTGGATGGAAGAAGGCCATGTTCCTATATTCTTCTTTAAGCCATTTAATTCTTGCTTTTTGTGACCAGAACATTTCCTCTCTATTGTAGGCCTTGACTAGTTTAGTTTTGAATCTATCAAGTTGTTGCGTTTATCCTCTCCATCTCTCGATTTCACTTCCTCAATTTCCTTCTTCAGCTTATCAATTTCTATCTTACTATTTATATTGAGCTCTCTACATTCCTTTACTTTTCTAGACACTTTGAAACCCCTTGATCCTTCTATTTGTTTGCTCCAAGCAGTTCTCACCACATCTGCAATTTCAAGGTATTGTAGCCACCTTGCATCAAAGAAAAACCTCCTCTTGATCTTTGTGGCTTTCAGATCAGTATCAATCAACAGCATGGCAGGATCAGAAACAGTGTTTTCAATGTGCTTTGCCTTTGCATTTGTGAATTTGGCAAACCACTCAACACTTGCAAGTGCTCTGTCTAATATTTCTTTGATCGTTCCTCCTTTTCCCTAAGTGCTACACCATGTCCACAACTTTCCTTCAAATCTTAGATTAGTTTGTTGACCTAAGCTGATGAATTCCTTAAATTTCCTAAAGGTCCATTCCCCTCTACTTCTTCCTCCCCATTTTTCATCATTTGAAGCTATTTCATTAAAATCCCCTATGTAGACCACCTTATTTCCCCATACCTGTCTTCTTTGCTTCAAAATTTCCCATTGAGTTCTTCTTTGTTGCTGATCTGGACTCATATAAACAAAAACACACTACCACATTCCCATTTGATCTTCACAAGGCAGTTCTACCTCAATTGTAAATTGGGTGGCCAAAATGCTAAGAACCTTAACCTCATTTTTCCAAAAAACCACCAACCCTCCAGTTAAACCTATTGAGTCTATCGCAAACATATTTTCCATTCCTAACTTTTTTTTTTCTAACAAATATTTTTTATTTTTTTGTTTCACATAAATATACAAAGTTTGGAGAGAGGAGTTTGCAAACCTCCTTCAAACTGGGAATTACCAAGGAACTCCCAGCACCTTGGCAATTCCACCCAGAAGTCTCATTGAGGTTGTGGAGACTAGATTAGGCTAGCCTCCCCCCTTCCGCACTTTATGATACAAGTCCCTCATCTCCGATTCTTACTTTCTTTGATATTTTCTCATCCTCCTGCATGGTCTCCCCTTCCTCATCTCTCAACTTAACCTTCCTTTTACCTAACAAAAACTCCGTGTTTAATTTGATGGAAGCTAGAGGCAATCTGCTCAAATGTTCCTCTTTAGCTTTTTCCTTCTTGTTGTCTTGCTTTTTTGTCTTCTTCTTCCACACATCTTTCCTTCTCGGTTGGGCTATTCCTGTACGTTCCTTATCACTGGTTGGTTTATTATTTGATCCCAAGTCAGCCAATGGGTTTTAGTCAATTACCATGTAAGGGTCCCTTTTAGATTCTACCACACTTCCTCCCCCACTACAGCCCGTTTTCTCTTTGTCCACTTTCTGTATGCCCTATCTATTTGCCTCACCTTGGCTAATATTTTCACTAGATAATTCTGAATTTGACACTTTTTAGGAATTGTTTCCGACTACACCTGTTTTCTTTACCCCTTGTTCTCCGGCCACCTGATTTTGATCACTTGTATCTCGTCCCTTTTCAGATATGGCCTCTATTGCCCCCTATCTCGCTAGTTTACCATTTCATTGAGGAGATTTGTTTCCCGCTACTTTAAGCCATAAATCAAATTGTGCATTATAATTCTTCTGGCCGGTATTGATCCTATTAATGCAATTTCTTTCATTATGCCCAATCACCACACATTGGAAGCAAAAATCTAGGCAACGTTCATACTTGAAATCAATCCATCTGCTACTTCCTCCCCATCTTGACCATTGTTCCCCAAAGTAATGGTTGACTCACATCCATATTTACTCTAATCTTTAAATGTCTACCTTCCTTGTTCCCTTCCGTTGGGATGATTACCTCCTCAGTCGAGCCAAGCACCTTCCCAATCTTCTTGCCCACTTCCTTTGTTAGGCAGTGGATCAGGAGGTTCCATACTTGAACCCACATTGGGGAGAACAAAAAGGCTTTCTGGTTTTGATCAATATTCTCTACCCATTCTTTTACATTCAGCAATTGGTTATCAATAACATAGCCTCCCCGCAAGGACCCTTTGATGTCCTTATCCATGAAAAAGAAGAATTGATGCAAATTCACCCCAATTTCTACTATCCTCAAATCCTTCGGATGACCCCACATGTAATTAACATAATTTTTTATACTAGTTGAGTTGATGACCTTCTCCCCCACAATCTTACCGATCAGGCTCATTTTGTATTCCTTCTTCCTTTCCTCTGCATCATCATTACTCAATTCCACCTCTTCCTTTTCCTTGCTTGACAAATCAAATTTTTTTAGTACTTCCACTAGTTCATCTTCCATGATTTTGAGGAAATTTTCTGCTTCTCAGAATAATATTTTAAGAAAATTTGCTGCTAACCCACCTAAAAGGAAATCAGTTCAGAGTTGAGAATATACTTTTTAACCAGATACAACAGCAACAAAAATGACACAAACAAGAAGACAAAGAAAGAAGAAACGACAACACATCAAAAATAAGGATGAGAATAGTGCTTACTCGTTAAAAACTAGAAGAAAGGTAAAAGACACAACAGAAAGAAAACAAGGCACTTATCTCCACACCATTCACCACCAAACTACCCAAATATATGCAATATTTGAGGCATTAAAAATGGTCAAGGTCTCCTACCAATAGAGAAGGGATTGAGATCCGTACGTAGCTACAGGGAAGATTAAAGAATGCATTTATGGCCCATTAATTGATATTGTCTACAGCTACGTTAACTCTGTAAGGAAGATACTCTCATAGAGAGAGAAAAGAACTCTCATAGAGAGAGAAAATATACACTCGACTTGGTTTTTTTGTGACATTTAGAAATGTTTTTTCCGGACTTAATCGAAAGATTTCTCTGGAGCTACTTAGTTCATCTAATATTGAATAATACAATAATAACCTTCATGGATAACCATCTATTATCAAAACAGAATTTAAGATTTCATCTATTGAAACACTCATATTAATTTTTTTTTTTGAAGCAAGTGATGGACGAGGTAATGAGAATTCCAAGGCAAATTATTAATTTTGGTACCATTCAAACTTATAGTTAGTTGGAATATATTTATGGAGTGGCGTTATTGCCAGTGCAAATCATCTGTTGCTTGAGCAATTTTATCATTAATTGACAAAATTACCTTCCTAATATCAACAAAATTACATTCACATGTCTTTAGAGCACTTGCAATTTGCTTTTGTTTCCTTTCTCTCACTTCGTAATCTCCCTTCACCCCATTCATCATCCAAATCTCTTATCCCTTACAAACTGTGAGGACCAATATAGGTGAATGAAAATGGCTGCATGATTTATGTGGATTCAGGACAATTTCAGTTTTTATCAAAGGCTGTGAAAATATTGAATATGAATCTCACACTGGAGGGAGGAATTTTGGGAGAAACAACTTGAAATATAACTTAAAAAGTTTCAGCATATAAGGATGATTTTTATTTGCTGGCTTATTGCGTTTTCTATGGGCTTTTTTGGCTTTCTAGGAGGGTTTTCTTCATTAGACATTGTTATAGAGTGCCATGATGGTTGTTATTCTTTTAAAGAATGTCAATATGTGATTTCTATAGGAAAATTTTTTTAATCAAATGAATTTTGATTCCACTTGCTCTTCTTTATCCAGTTGTAATTACTCAATAATTATTAGGGTAACTGTTTGCAATAAAATTTTGTGTAGGCAAAGCTTAGCCATTGCTATGTAAATTTCACACTCTAGAGTTGATTTCTGTTTTTTCTTGACATTTAAGATCCAATATCCCAATTGAATAACTTTTCTAATTCATGCGAAGAAGTAAGAGAGCTGGGAGTATCGCGTGAAGCAAGTATAGGGATAACAATTAAGATTTAGTCAAAGCATGATGAAAAACAAAGCATATTGGTTTCAACTACAACCCTTTAAATTGAAAAAACACAAAGAAGATAGCATTTTTTTAGAAGAGAAAGGAGCATTTAATACATACCACTACCTTCAGCAGTTCGGCAAGCCTAATAGATGGATACTGCATGGAGAACTTGAAAAGCATCATTGAAAACAAACAGATAAAGGCAAAGGTTAAAACATCAGATAATAAATCCACAATGGACATAGCATAAGGGTCATCTCTCAACTTAAAAATTTTACAATTCATCCAACAAAATGAAAGACACACAGAAAATCTTAAAATACAAGAGGCAAATAATTGTTGAAGCTTAAACATTGCTCACATTACATACTTTAGAACCAATACACATGAAAATATTATCAGAATACTACTGGATATACTGCCTTAATAGCTCAAAAGAACAAGATTGTACAACCAAGCTGAAAAGAAGACATTTTGCATAAAAATTAGAAAATAAATAATAGCAAAAGCTACAAAAGCATGAAAGCTTATAGGGACAATTGATTGTGTTGGATTTCAACCAAATAGCTCCACATGGATCCACAATAATATGGGGTGGAAGAGTCTCTCAAAATTTGGGCTTCACCAGTAGGTAGAACCAGACGAACTTAATGAACACAACTCTATGTAAGAGGTCGAACTGCTTATTTAAACGAGTGCAGAGTACCTTGGGGCCACTAAAATTTTCTGAGTGAAATATTTTCGTAGCCAAACTAATTTGGGCTAAAAATCATCCAATTAATTTTTAAAAACAAATGTATTGGTCATTCCGTCGGTTTCTAAATTAAACTTAACAGAAGAAAATCACATAATAATATTCATGTATCATTTCTTTAGGGGCAATGTTGTCATTATATTATTATTCGTTTGCAATTCGAATATCAAATACTCTACTCTTGTCCCATTAAAAGCTTTATCTAGTTTTAAAATTCACAAAAATAATGCTATTTGTTTTTAATAAAATGATGTCTTATATTTATGTCTATTACCTATGTCATAAATTCTCGGTTGGTAAATCATAGGTGATTTAAAAGACTCCATTTGTTTGGTTTTGTTTTATTAGAAACATGTTTTTTAAAAACTTCATACACATTTTTCAATTAACTTTTTATCTCACAAATACATTTATCGACAATGATCTTTAAAACTGCTACAGTAATATTTTCTAAAAAATATCTCAAAAAACAATCATCCAAATGGAGTTTTCAAAGAAAATAGGAACCGAAATTCTAAATTTGCCGTTCCCAAACTGTTAATTTGGACTTTCACCTAAGTACATTTTTGGTTTCATAGGTTTAGACGAGTGATTCTGCATAGTCAAAAAACTTGAGGGAATAACATGTTTCTATTATAAAACATTGTAAATGTAAATAAATTAGGAAATTAATTTTTTTTTTAGGTATAAGAATTTACTCGTTAGACTTTGGAAACTAAAATTAGTTTTTTTTTTTTCCCACAAACATTAAGGATCATGGCAACAGCTATCCCTGATGACGGCGACAGAAAATCCTAAAATACAAGAAGCAAATAACTCACATTCTAGGCTGGCCAAATGTCCTTGGATCCATGTTGAGACCAAATTAATTTCTTATTTTTAAAAGGAAATATAAACTGCATTTTAATTACGACAGTGTAGCAATCTTTCCCCAAAAAAAAAATTATTAGTAATTCTAACACATCAAAATTGTAAAGCAAATATGACAGCTTCAATGGACGTATTCAGCGTTCATACACAGCTAGATTATGTTTAGCACGTCTGCACGGAGCAATTATTTTAACAGCTCTGCACAAAAAGATGAGTTGCCAATAATAATTCCTACTGTAAGGTTAATTGCAAGCATACCATCTAACTATGCTACAATAGCACGGTGTCCCCTCATCTTTAATTTTGAGCAATATATACCCTTCATCTTTCTTTTTTTTTTTTTTTTTTTTTTTTTTGATATACTATAGTATTATGAAACAATGTTGTTCCAACATTCACTTCAACCTCATAACAATCATTTTTCATTATTCCAAAACACCCTCATCTCTTCTTCGTGAAAATTTTCTTTTATTATTTGAGTAACTCTCTCCTAAACTTAATATCTTGCTCAATCAGTATAACTAACCAATTAAACATCCTACAAGGGCTGCAACTTAATAGTACATTCTCACCCCTCCACTCACCATCAATGATGGCACGCTGACCTCCCATGTCTCTTCTCTTCTTATGTAAAAATCATTAAGATGTATAAATATTGTAGTAAGCCTAGTATTAAGAAAAATAGGTATAATCCCATAGTATTTACATACGGCTTGTAAATAGAATACCTACTATTATGATCTAGAAATTAAATTGTTAAATAATATGCGTTGGAATATATGTTGTCATATTAACAATGCTTCTCACGATCTTGTTCGATTAACAGCACAGTGCAACTTTTTCCAAAAAAGATGATGATTGTGTAAAATATATGGTTTTGCAATTGAGTTTGCATTGATGAAAAATAGTTCTAAAATAGTATTAATATTAATATTATATTTGCCCTTTTGACTTTCCAGTCAATTATAACAGCTAGAATTTGATTTCAAAGTTTTATAAAAATACAATTTCAAAGCTTTAGTAATGTATTTTCATCATGGAAATAGCCAGTTTTAGAAAAATTTACATATATATTGGAGAAATAAATATTGACCATAAATATTGTTTCGTACGAAACAACAAGGTGCATAAATAATTCGAAAAAAAGGATTTTCTTACACCTTCCAGTTTAAGAGAATTGCATTTTCACATTTATTTGAAATTAAAGATTCAAAATATGCCTTAGATGACTATGAAATGGGAAAAAATTACAATTGGTGTACGAAATATGATAATAGCAACAATATTAAGGATATAATTGGTCTAATGAAAAACTAAATTCCTAGTAAGGGCAGAAATGAATTTCCGAGTAGTTCCACCTTTGAGTAAATTGAGAAAAACTGAGAGTTGGTGGGGGTACATTATGTAATTGGAACACTTGGAGGGCATTGTGACAATGGAGTATAGTTGGTGATATATTTTGCATTTAACCTCTTTGACAATTCATTTTCCTACCAAATCATTCTAAGAAATACAAAGTCCTTTTTTCGTTTGGGTCTAAATCTGGGTTTTGGACACGTTATCATACGTATAAAAACGAACATCAGATATGTACCAAGTTGGAAGCACGAACCAAGTAAACAAAGCAGCACTAATAATAGTGTTTATTTATCATAACCCCCAAGTCAAATTGAGATTGTTTTCAATTTTTTGTAACTTTATGAACTTGCAATTCATGGTCAAAAAGACCATGTTACTCTCATAATCTAGAAATCCTTGTCAAATTTACAAAAAAGGAAAAAAGAGATTAGTTGAGTATCAAGTTTAAAATCAAGGAAAATATTCTCATTCCCTAATTTGAAAGATGCGCTTAAGAAAAAACTTGCATAAGATGTTCTCATTCCTTTTTCTACTTGTGTTGTGCATTACATTATTTATAAATCTAAAGTTGGATATGTTGGAGTTTTTACCAATTTAATTCTACCATACAATCAACTTGAAATGGAAAATCTTTCTTGGACTTGCTAGGCAATTGGTTGTTGCTGCTTCTGTTCATCACATTCTGGGGGCTCGAAACCGCAAAATTTTTAGAAAAAATCAATAGTTTTTTCTAGAGCCCATGGTGAGAAATATATCGTTCATAATCACAAACGTATATACACTACGATAAAATCGTGATGCAATAAAAAATGGTAAATTATATAAAAAAATTACTTAATAAATTTTTTGACAAAATTTAAACCTCATAGCCTAACTCTGTCTTCCAACATTTTTTTGTTATTTTGTTCCTATCAGAAAAGGGTTAGTAGAAATAGAAAGAATTTGGAACTAAAAGCAAAGGAGTTTTGATCATCTCTTTTCTTTTTTAATTAATTCTGTATATTCTCGCACCAAAACACAATGGAACCTATACTACTGTTTTCATGCTCTTTAGCAAATACATTCTCGCACCAAAATTACATTTACAACTTAATTTTTATGGTAAAAAAATTACAAATGTTTTTTGGGCAGTAAAAGTTTACAATATGATGTACCGTATTTTACCTACTAATAAGCTAAACAACCTCCGACTCTTTAAAACCACTTGTACAAGAACTCCTTCAAAGGACAAGCTTAAAGATCTCTTATCCTCATGGACACAACTACTTTAGAGCAAAATCACCCAGATATACAAAAATACTTTTCCAAAAATAGAAAAAGAAAAAAAAAAACCCACCACAAAATGAACTTCCCAAATTTACAAAATAGCCCAAACCCACCCTTATAAAAGGCTCTTTCATCAACAAGGTATAAAGCAAAAAAGCATTGTCAAGCACAAAAGGCTTTCGGTAACTATTCTCAAATCTTTCTTGAGGTTCTTGCCGTTCAAGCCTTAACCAATTCACATACAAAAATGGAGATGAAGAAGATCGCTTGTGCCGTCCTCGTCGCTGCTGCCTCCATGAGTGCAGTTTTGGCTGAGAACGCTGCACCCGCACCAGCACCAACCAGCGGTGCCAATGCCGCTTTGCCGGCCGTTGGAACCTTCGTTGGTGCCTCCCTTTTGTCCTTCTTTGCCTACTACATGCACTAAATCATTGGCTGAAGTGGCAGAGGAAATACAAAGAATATGAAGGAAAGGGTAGAAATCGAATAAAGATTTGTCAAGGCATCCTGTCTTAATATCGATTTGGAAATCAAAATGTTCTCATGTTTTTCTAAATCATTCTTATTTTGTTTCTTGTAATCGAGTTAATTGACGCGATGGAATAAAGGAATAATTTCGTAGTAATTTATTGTGAATTGTTTGAAATAATGTTGTTAAAGACACAATGTCCGATATTAATTTCCTAAGGATTTCTTCATATCTTTTTAAGCTACTCCACTCATTATTAATTGGTTTTGGAATAAAAAAACCAATTCTTTAATGAAAATACAATTTCTTAGTTCCTATTTTACCTATATCTAAAGCCTAGACCTTGGGAATTGTACATAGTGTCCAATGCCGTTATTTTTCAACCATGTTTGATGATTTGTGATTATAAAATGAATACGATTTTTTGGGAATGTTTGATGATAATGTTTTAAAAATGTGTCTTGATGGGAAATGGTTACTCCAAAACCAAAATTCATCACATATTGTTCCCTAATTCCAGAGTGATTGCATGTCAGCATTTTGATTAATTAGAAAGGTGCTTTAATGAAAATTAGATGGTCTTTTGTCTCGTTAGGTATGCTTAGGAAAATAAATTCTTCCGAACCTCTGGACATTCCAACATAACATATCTCGAGTTCTTGTATTCATTCTTATACACAGAACAATCATCGACGTACATGATAAGGCACAAAAGCATATGATCAATTTTTGAACGATAAATAAAGGACAAAATGCATGCATGGATCCTCAGAGGAAGGTAGGTCAAATTGCAAAATACTTCAAATCTTTTCTATGTCTGATTTAGTTCCTCAGTTTTTACTCTTAATTTGTGGGTCCTTAGACTTTTATCCATGTACCAATTTAAATTTTTTATTACTTTCTCTATCCAAAAATTTATTTATTGACAAGAGTCTGAGGAGTATGAATGAATTATATTTACCCAGTCTTTCTCTATTTGACTGAAATCAAAATAATTTTCGTTAATGTTGGAAGAGTTAGAGTCCATCATTATTAGTCTATATCCCCTAAACTGAAAACTTTAATTTTCTTAAACCAATTTTGCACTCTGACTTTTCCCAGTTTAACAAAAATTAGATTAATATTAGTCTAACAGAGAGAGATCTAAATATATATTTTGTACTCATTTTCCTTGACTAAATAGTCAACCATCATAAAAATGATTTTCAGGCCAAAGATGTCATTGAAGAACTGAAATAACATAATGGACAATGCCACGCCGTCATCGAAGAACTAAAAGCACCGTTGAATTACTAAAATAGCATGAGGACCAAATAAAGTATTAGATGCTCCTATATGCTACGTTTTTAGACTCAAACTGGACACTAACTCAACCGAGATTAGAGGTCAAGGGTCAATAGGTTCGATCGAGGGTCGACTCAGGGTCGAACAGATCACGTCATACACACACACATGTAAATATAGGTATATATATTATTTGTACCTAATAATTTTTTCTTTTTTCTCAATTTTAATTGTTATTCAAGAGTTAGAAAAAAACAACGAGTTCAAAAAAATCATAACCAGCCAAAAAAATTAAAAATTTTGGTTTTTTCCAATAAAAACCATTTTTTTCGATCAAACCCAATTTTTGACCATGTTTGACCGGTTTTTTCAAATGACTTTGATAAGATGCTTGGCCGATTCTTAGTCCAATTGGTCTGATTGGTCGGTCCGGTCTAAGTTCAAAAACATAGCCTATATCTTGCAAGATTGTAATTTTTTTTTTCGGATTGGAAGGAGGGAAAAGGCCCATTACACAAGAAATAGTATGGGGAGTGCAACACCTCTAACATCTAGACTTAATAGTCTTTCAACCGTGTCTGGAAGATCTCTGAAGTTGGTGAACCCTGGCGCTAAACCTCTTCCCATCTTTGCCAAGTGATTTGCACACCCATTCCCTTCACGCCATACATGTACCAATTTATACTCCATTTTCACTTTGAATATAGTCCTGATTTCTTCAATTAAGTTCCAGTATTAACAACCTTCTTTTGCCCCCTGAATTAAGGATATTGCTGCTTGTGAATCCGATTCAATTATCACTTTGTTTTATCCCCTTTTCAAGACTATTTTGAGTCCAAGCAAAATGGCCCAAAGTTTTGCTGCCACATTATTTGCTTTACCTAAGTTAGCACTAAATGCCTCCATCCACTTGCCCTGCTCATCCCTGAGAATCCCTCTTGCACTAGTCACTCTTAGATTTTGGACTGAAGCTCCACCCACATTCATCTTCACCCATCCCGAAGGTGATTTTTCCCAATTGATAAGTCTTGATTCTTTTTTCCCCTTAGCCTCACACTTGCAATTGAGTTTCTAAGCTACAATGGCTTGGTTTAGTAGCTGATGAGCTTGGACCCTCGTCATTTTATCTACTCCTTGGTGGACCTTTTTATTCCTTACTATCCAAGCCCGATACACTACTTCCTAAAACAGCATAGGCCAAACCACTTCGTTGTTCCTTCCAACTATGTTTCTACTAACATTCCAGTCAATCCACTACACTAACTCCTTGGCTTTAAATTCTTCCCATTTGGATGGATGAAATAGTCGTCTCCATATTTTACTTATTCATTCACAATCTCTTAGAGCACGTATAATAATTTCCAATCCTTCTCCACACAGATGACACATTCCGTTTGGGTGTAGATGCCTTCTATGTCTTTCTGCAATTGTTAGCATCTTTCCATATCTAGTTAACCACAAAAGAAATTGCCATCTCACTGGTCTCTTCACCTTCCATATCTTCTCCTAGTTGGGATTTTTTTCCTCACTTTCATGTCGGTCAATATCCAACTTATAGGCTGATGCTATTGAGAATACTCCGTTAGGCTCTAAACTCCATACAACTCTATCATGATTCCATGGATCATCATTCAACTACAGAGCTCTTATTTCCTCCATCTGATTTTGATTTAGAAATTTTCCCAATGCCATCCAATCCCACTCAGATCCTATCCAATGATCTCTATTTGTCTTTCACTCTCCTTTTGGGAAACATCTTCTCTAACATTACATATTAAGGGCTGGTTTGAGGCCCAATGATCAATCCAAAATTTGGCATTTGCTCCATTGCCAATTCTCCATTTAGCCCCTTTCATTAGAAGTTCCCCTCCTTCCAGCAAGCTTTTCCAGATATGGAATTGCCCAGCTCTTTTCTTATACGGAATGTCACTTTGTTTCCCATATTTCTCTTTTAAAACCTATGCCCAAATATCTTCCTTTTGCTTCACATATCTACAATATGTCTTGGCTAACATAGCTCTATTCACACTCTGTAGTCTTCTTATTTCTAGACCCCCTCTATCCTTGGGTTGTGTGAGAGTATTCCAATTGACCATGTGCATCCTTTCAACCCTCTTCCTCATCTCCCCACATGAACTTTCTAATTATCTTCTCAATTTCCTCAATGACTGATCCAGGTAACAAGGTTGTTTGCATTGCATATGTAAGTATAGTGGACAGTACCGATTTGATCAGCACTAATCTTGCAGCATAGGACAGACATCTATTCTTCTAGCCCTGTAGCTTTTTGTTAATTTTTTATTATTTCTTTATATGTTCTTTTACTTACTCTCTTGTGCAAAAGTAGCATCCTAAGGTACTTCCCTAAATTATTAGTCAATCCAACCCCAATCTTGCTGTGGAGTTGTTTCGCTACCATCCAGGAAATATTCCCTGAAGAATATAATTTGGACTTTTATATACTCAGTTTTTCTCCCCAAACTTCACAAAATTGGTGGAGCACCTATTGCATTATATCTGCATGTGTCTCACTGGTCTCTACAAAGATAATAAAGTCATGCAAAAAATAGATGTGAGAGGCTTGGTTCTTTTCTGGAGGTTTTAATTGGTTTCCATTTCCCTTCATCTACTGCAGCCTTACTACAAGAAATTAAGCTTTTACCCACACACATGATGTGTGGGTAAAAAATAATTCTGTGTCAACAAATGTCTTTACTTACACATACAATAAATGTTAGCATGTGTCTCTATCGTACTGCAGAAGAATGTTTTTACCCACACATATTTTTATGTGTGGTAAATGAGTACAATGTGTGGGTAAAAGTTATAGAATGTGCGGGTAAAAACTTCACAATGTATGGGTAAAATGTATTGAATGTGTGGGTAAAAACTTCACAATGTCTGGGTGAATTTCATACATATATTGGTGGATACTACTTATGCGTGGGTAAAAGCATCAATATATATAGATAAAATTTACTAAATTTGTAGGTAACACATTTGTATGTGTAGGTAAAGGAACCTATATGTGTGGGCAAAATTTGCCTATGTTAATGTAACCCCACATGTATATGTGGTTAAAAGTATCTGTATGTGTAGATAAACAATACATGCATATAATTGAATTTAAATTATTATATATAATAAAACACAAGAACTAAACAAACAAACAATGTCAATAACACGATCCAAACACCAATATCAAACATCCAAATGTTAAAACAATGTCAATAACACGATCCAACACCAATATCAAACATCCAAATGCCGAAACATAACTTTTGAAACAAAGAAGTAGCATATTCAAACACAATGTAAAAAAAGTATCACAAAGCATGAAAGAATTTAAATCCGATCCTATCTAATATCATATTCTAAATATAACCCAATCAAGGTAATTTCCTTCCATATCTTGGCCGTCATAGACTACAATCACAAAAGGCCATAATGTTTTTTTGAAGCATTTTGCAGAGTGCCTGGTTCTTGAAAATCTTTTCATGAAGTCTCTTTCTTGAAAGGTTTACATGTTAACTCCACTATGATCTGCCAACCACAAATGCATTGAGAAAATTTCAATTGTATAATTCGTCCCGAAAATGTAAGAAAAAAAATTAGAACCACAATTATATAAGCTTTAAATGAAGCCAACGTTGTTTCAATGTGGATAAGAAAGTTTGAACACTGCTATGGTAAAGATATCTCTTTAAAATGTGACAAATTAAAATCCATACTAAAAAACACAAATTCAGCTATATTCAACTATCATAAGCAATAATAGCACGAAAGCAAGACTTGATACAGCCAAGCTGTGACTTTCCATCGCATAAAATATGCCGCTACTATTATTTGGTAGATCCCTGCATCCAAAAGCTAGGGATTAGAAAATAATCAGTTATGAATTTTACTTTAAAACAAGTTGATACGCTCTCTCCAGTGATCACTCGTACAAGCAAGTTAGAATAAGGTATACTCTCTCTAGTAATCACTCGTATAAGAAAGTTATAATAACTAACAAATACTTATAACTTGTACTATAATAATAGAAAAGGTATAAAACTCGATAATTAACAAGAAAATTATCAATCTTGTCCCCCTAGAGAGAAAAATAAATACTGAAACTAAAAAAAGTGCTATTTAACTAACAAACCAAATAGAATAGAAGACATACCTGGTCAATGTAGTTAGAGAGTATCTTTCAGCTAAAAAGGAAAAATTTATAGAGAAAACAGTAAAAGCTAAAGAGGTAAATAGATTAGAACAAACTGAAACAGGAGCAACACGGTAGGTAGAGGACACATGATAACACATTTGTAATATTTAAAGCATAAGATTCGGTAGTACATATGGGTTTGCATAACGCCAATCTACATGTTGCTTTTGGCAATGAATTCCTAACTAATGTGTGTTTAAATGGGCATAACTCCAATTCTACTCGTCTAATTCTTACAAAATCAAAATCTTTATAAATTAGACTCAATTGGAGCATTTCTTATGCAGATAATAACTTCTAATCCCACCATAACCCAATCAAATTTTAATCATAAATCTGTCCATCTACTATCAAAATCTTATTTTCAATCATACCAAAAATCAGTATTCAATTGAGCATAACTTATTAGTTCACAACTCGGATTGATTTGACTAAAAACTAGATTTTATGAAAAATTAACTATTGTGAAGAAAGTAAATCAAAATTTCAACAAGAACGGAATCAAAATTAAGTCAAAATTTTGCACCTCACCAACTCTGGCTACGCAGGGTGGATGTGTTAGCTTATTGTTGTAATTTCTAGTATTAATATAGAAAGAACTAGGGCATGAGCATTATATGACTAAAATATATGTCTCAAAGGCTATAATTTTTGTGAAGAACATCAACTCATATTTCAACAAAAACAAGTTCAAAATCATGCTACAACTTGACTCTTCACAAAATCTGTTTACACAGTCTTAAAATTTTAGCCAGGTTCTTAAGAATTCTGGTGTTAATCTACAAATAATTAGGCTATGTACCTCATGCCATTGGAAATATCTATGAGTCTAGTTTTTAAAACAATAAGAATCATTCAAATCAAAGCTTTCTATGCAAAGTTATAACCAATTTTCTAAGACTGCTCGTGAGTGACTGTTTATACGAGTTTTTTCTAATCACAGTCAATCAAATTATAAAAGTGACTGATACTATTTCAGAACACACTCAATTACCATTAACAAAGTAGATCTCCTACTTATTCAAAAAGTTCTAAGCGATTCATATTGTAACAATTTGACCATTTAAATTTCAACAATTAATACTCAATGAGAAACGTGCACTTCAACCTACTTCTTTGCATCAAAAGCATTGAAGAAAGCTATAGGCAATAAGATCTTCCATTGTATACCAGCCAAGAAAAGGCATATTCCTATAATATTAACATAGACTTATATTTCTGATTTTCCAATTGTTAGTTCCAAGCATTATTTATATCCCTTTTAGTTTCTATCCAAAAAGTAGAAGCATTGCAGCAAATTCTGGAGACACAACATAAACACTCAACGTTAATAATTCTCTAATCTTTAGATTGTAATAGTATACAAGGAAGAATTAATAAAAAAAAATACAATATAAAATGACCTGAAGTTTCTAAAAGTGAAAGTGACTTTTTGTTACTATTTTTTGGTTTTTACATTATTTAAGTTACTTTTTGGGTGTTTTGCAGTTGCGATATCTATGATAGTGTAAGGTGTGAAGTTCTCAACAAGAGATGATATTGGTGTTGCAAGTGTTGTTGTTGAGTACAAGATCGCAGAGATGGGTTATGTAAGGTTCTACGTTGCACCTAAGATTGAATAGGATGAAGAAAAGACAAAACCTTGAGTATGAATGCACTAGCATTAGTAGTTTCCATATCTATTGATTGAATTGTTGTCTTCTCATAATCTTTTTTCAATCTTGTTTACTTGAGTATTCAAATCTTGCAAATCAATTAATTTATTAAGACCTTCTTTGTCAAATATTCTTATATTTCAATTCTATTAGTGGTCGAAGAAATTTTGAGTTTCATTTTTATTCTCTTCTTTTTGTTTTAGTTGTGTTTGTTGCTTCATATCTTTAAAATCTCTTAGCCCTAATTTGGCTTACTCAAAGTGCTTCATTTTATACGTTGACATGCTTGGTGCAGCAGAATACTGTTCATGTTTGAAAATGACTTTAATCAAGCTAAAACGGTAGCGAGACTGAAATTCACCCTAGGTTAGACTTTCACAGACTCAATAGATGAAGCTATGTAGATTAATGTGGTATTTTTGTGCTTTTATGTCCTATTTCTTTCTTTCTTTTAGGGCTTGCAATTTTTTCCATTTTCTCTGTCTTGGTTGTTTGCATAGGCTTAGGAACACATCACTCTATTGGTTAGGAGTTCTAACAACTTCTCTCGTTTTTTCTTTTATTGTTTGGAAGATGTTTACTAGTTTTGTGCTCAATGCAATGAAAATCGTAGAATTGTAACAAAGAAACATAAATTACACAAATGCAACAAGAAGATTTGAAATAGAGAACATATGGTAGAAAAAAATAAATAAGTTGGAACTAAACAAGCAATATTTAATATAATCCAAAATTTAACTTACATATTTAGCTTCTAACTTCGGAGATGTCCAACCCCTCTCGAAATGCCAATGTCAAATACACCAAGTCTCAATTTGGCTAGTTGGAGCATTCAAATCAACTCTACGTGCAACATGATGGCGTGTTGTACTCTTAGAACCATTTCTAGATTCTCATTTTTGTTTTCCTTGAGCTTCAACATTCCTCTTTGATCGTTCCTTAACAAAAAAATGAGAAATAAATAAAATAAAATCAGTTCCATAACATAGTTGCTTTATATTGAATTAAATAAATGTACACATTACCTTGTATGTAGAATTACTCCAAAGGCCACAAAGATATTCCCAATCCTCTTGGCTAACTTCCTTATGCCACTTACTCTTTGCAATAATTGGATCATCCCTTCCTCCAATCTCTTTAAAATAGGTATGCAATTTATATCTATGGCCTCTCCAAGCTCTTTGCATTTGTCTACCAGTAAGTTCTGAACATTCTCATCCCTAAGATCAATATTAAAAAATGTCTAAATCACCATGAAAATAAAATATTGTAGTGCACTCATATCATTCATCAAGTAAGGACCTTATCAAATTTGACAAATATAAAAAAATGCTTACTTGAAGTTTGGTGCGACGGGGTTTCCTAACTTCAAATGGTACAAGTATTCATTCCTTGTATCATAAGCTACAATGTTTTTGTACAATGTAACCAATTTCATTATTGAAAAATTTTGCATTGTTGCATATTGCTTGCATCAAGGAAAAATAAAACTCTATAGTCAATCTGGCCTTAGCATTTCTTATTGCCTTTCGAGCACCATGACCGCACGTAATGCTGCAAATGTTTGAACCTTTTGTTGTATTAACACTAGCAACTAGTGGCTCTACTGAAGCAGATGAGTCTATAAATGAAGTAGGAACAAGTTAAATAACAAATAATAATAAAAAAACACAATAAAGATTAAAACAAAACAAGTTAGATTAATGCTTTTGTCATTTACTAATCAACTTGTAGCACCACTTATGGATGTGGATCTGGAAATGAAGTATGAACAAGATAAGTAATAAAAAATTGACAAATACATTGTTAAGATTTAAACATTGACATGGCAAATTAGTACTTTAATCCTTTACTAACCAACTCATAGCTCCACTTGTGGAGGTGACTTTGTAAATCAAGTACGAACAAGTTAAATAGCAAATAATTAACAAATACACAATAAAGATTAAAACAAAACAAGTAAGACTAATGATTTTATTATTTACTAACCAACTTGTGGCTCCACTTGTGGAGGTGGATCTATAAATGAAGTATGAACAACATAAATAATAAAAAAAATTAACAAATACATTGTAAGGATTAAAACATTGATAAGTTAAATTAGTGCTTTTATTATCTACTAACCAACTCTAGTTCCACTTGTGGAGATAGATCTGTAAATCAAGTAGGAGCAAGATAAATAACAAATAATAAAAAAATATAAAAAAAGATTAAAACAAAACAAGTAAGATTAATGTTTTTAGAATTTACTAATCAGAATCTGATGTACCAGAGGAATCAATGCGCCCTATGCATCATCCGCCACATCCTCCACGTCTACCATGTCCTCTTTGACCTTCCCCAACAATCTGTATACGGAGCAAGTTAGTTAGACCAGATTAAATTACTAGCAATTGAAGTTTTTCTTTTTTCCCCCTTTTTTGTAAATTGGTAGCAGTTGAACTTAAAGTTACCAATAGGGAGCCAAAGAATCAAGATAAGATAAAAATCGACACTAAAAACTTAAAGAGTTTGGGCCTGCAAAGTTGGACATTATAAAGACTACGAAACATTATTATATCTTGAATTCACTTTGTTTGTCCATCAACTCAAACTGTCTAGGCATTTTCCATAAGAGCATAAAAGAACAATAAATACATGGAACAAAGTACTATTTCAACCTAAGCCTCAAAATTACACTAGCAGCTATTCATCTACAAGTAATTATAGACTCATATCATACAAATCCAAATTAAGACCTTGTATGAAGATAATAAATGATTCTATCAGCAATTTGTTCTAGAAATTTAGGCTTAAAAAGAAGTTCCACATAGTACACCATAGAAAACCTCACTTGATCCAGAATTTAACAATTGATGAGTTCTCACACAGTATTCTGGCCATCAGGGGCATCCACAAGATTTTTTGACAAAATAAGTCAACTGAATTTACTTCCAAAATATCACTCTTCTTGTGCTTATACAATCTTCCAATCAAAATAACTTAGTGCAAACAAAATAAAATGAAGTAAAAAAAGCAAGTGCCTTCTAAAATAAGAGGGAAACAACATATCAAAATCATTATAAGCCAGTGTTTTTTCTAATAATAGGGAAAAAAACACAAAAGTTAGGAATAGATGCTTATGGTATATAATTACTTACAATGACACTACATTTCTATCAGAGCATTCGACTCCATGTCAAGAACAAGGATTAATGCCAAGAACATTAAAAGTTTACCATACCACCCACTTCCCACCTAAGGTCAACAAAAGTTTTGCCAAAAAAACAAAAAAAAAAAACCCAAACCTCATAAAACCCAAAAACCAGTATAGACTAAGATCAAAAGTATCAAAATTGCATCTTTTTTAGCTATTAAAACCCCAAAATTTAGCTATAAGAGAACACAAGAATCTACACTCACTCACACTAAAAACGCAAGAATATATACTCACATGAGCAGAGGAAGGGCAACGGAGTGGGTTGAGTAGCAATAGAGGAGCAGGCTGAGTGGCAGTGGAGGAGAGGTAGTGACTCGATCGGGAGGAATGGTGAGAGAGAGAGAGAGAGAGAGAGCCAATTTGGGGCTTTGGTTAATCTTTTGTTCTTTTTATCTATTGTAGTAGAAAAGTGTAGTTAATCTCTCAAAAAGAAAAAAAAAAGAATTACAATATGATATGAGTTCTTTTTGCCACGTCAGATGCTCTAGTTACTGCGTCAACCTTTACGTACATATATTTAACATTTCATAATATGTGTAGCTAAACTGTTAAAGGATTACCCACACATATCTTACATTTTTACTTATGTGTGGGTAATAAAAATTTTAAAAATGCCACACCAGCATCTAAAAATTTTCAATAATCCCGCCAATCTCTAATTTAGGGGGCAAATTTTCCCTCGAAATTTATATGTAGGTAAAAAGTTTTACCTACACACAATAAATGTCAAATAATACAGTAATTACTCTTATTAGGTTTACCCACACATACAAAATAAATGTGTAGCTAAATAGCTACACACATTATGTATCACAATTTTATGTGTGGGTAAAAACTTGATTTCTTGTAGTGCTTGATTAAATGATCCAATCTTTTCATGCATAATACAAAAAGTATGGTGATATTGGATCTCCTTGTCGTAGTCCTCTGCCTAGAGTGAAGGGAGACAGACGTTCTGTAACACCCTAGAAATTCATGCCAAAATCATTTATTTTGTATTATGTTCATTAGGGAAAAAAAAAAGGGCCGAAATTAGTGGGAAAATTAATAAGAAATGATTTTCCATTTTACTACCATGTTGTACCTTTACCTTTAGAAATTGTACCTAGCATCTCTGGCAAGATATAATTATAAGATAAATCACAAAAACCTTTTCTAATTAACCCTTGCCAAGTGTAGTCTTCCATGAAGAGAAAGTCAAGATCACTTTACCTTTGTCTTGTTTTGATTGGTCAAAAATTTTCCAATTCTTTTCCATTTCTTTTCTTCTTTACTTACCCAATTTTTCTCTTTTCTTTTCTTCTTGCTGGCCGGCTGTTCTCTTCTCCTTTTCTCTCCATTTTCTTTCATTTTTCTTGGATCTTTTACTTCCATTTACTCATTTTTCAACCATAGAAATTAAGTGGAACTTCTTCCTAAGCAACAATCTTGTCTACCTAGAGGTATTTCCCATGAATTTCTCTTCTAATTTCAAGTGAAAGATTATAGTTTTTAGCTCTTAAGTTATGTTTTTATGGTTAAGTATGATTGATTTTTGGCCATGAAAAATGAAGTTTTATTCCATGAATATGAAGCTTGTGAACTTTTATGCTTTGTAGATAGTATATTAAACTTGAAATGTCATGATCTAGGTTTGATTTGCTTGAAGAACTTGGAGTAGTTTATGCATTTTTGTGATAAATTTGAATGGAATTGAAGTGAGTTTGATATGAGATTAGTAGAACTGCTTAAGATTGGGCTGTTGGGATGTTTTCTTGCAGGTTAAAAATTTTTGGGTTAGTCCGATTGTAGGGGAAGTGCTGCCGAAATTTCGGTAAAACCTAGGAAATAAAAGTGATTAGGCTATGATTTAAGACTTTATAAGCTTTAATTTAGTGATTTAAGCGTGCAGAAATTTTTGTAGATTAGCTATTAGTGAATTAAACCTTTTCGAGCAAAACCTTAGAAAGTTAGAAAACTCTAATTTTGAAAACCCTAAACCCTAGGGTAAAACCCTAAACTCCAAAACCCTAGAAATTTAACCTTAGAAAGACTTGGGGTATTTCTTGAATTTCCTTATGAAAGTTCTTAGATTTTAGTCAGGTTTTTATACGATTATTTTTCTCGTGAATTTTCAGGATCCGGAAGTGAGACCCAACATTATAGCGAGATATTTTCTTAGGTTTAAGGTGAGTGTTTTTATGTGTGCATGATGCATGAAATGCCATGTAATACTTGACATTATTATTTCGATACATGAAATGATATGTTATACTTGACATGATTATCTAATGAAATGTGTTACTTGAGGAAAGATGTGTACTTTATCGCATCTATTCCACAATGTGTTACATGCTTTCACTATCCAACGTGTTATTTATGCATGTGATTTCCATGGTTGAGTATGGGAGAGATATAAGGTGATGGGCGTTATTCGGTGCGTGTTAATTTTTATATCTGAGTAAAGTCTTAAAAAGGGCTAGCTCATGCTTGAACTTTATGCATGACCTTGGACTTCCGTGGCTAACTTCACCGTTACTCCACGGTTAGTCAACTTGTTGAGTTTGGGGTGATATAAGGTGTTGTGGGTTATAGGTGCATGATATTCTTTCCTATATAAGTTTCATTCCTCGAAGAGGGTAACTCTGGATTGAATTTTTCAAGTATCTCGGACCTGAGCTTTTACCTCGGTCCTGATATCCTTGTTATCTTGATCATGATCGATACTCTTGCAGTTGAGCTTGCTCCTGTAGTGAGCCTGTATCCGCCATTGATTTTACTACACTTCACATTTCTTGTTCATCATTTATTAAATTTGTTAATTATTATCCTTAAAGGTTTATTTGTTATTGGTATACTGCATGACTTGAGCACTCACTGAGTTATTATAGCTTATCCCGTTCATTTGTTTTCTTTAACCAGGTTTTCCAAAATACTAAAGCTGGAAAAGCTGATTTTGGACCTAGTACATGTTTTGTTTAATGTATCTGGACAGCCCAAATGTGTAGGTTTTTATTGTAAATATTATTATATTTTGGGTTGTAAAAACTCTTCTGATATGTATACTTTTAAGTAAATATTATGAATGTATTTATTTATGAGTGCATTTTATTTCGAGTTAAGTACGCTTGGATGTTTAAGCGAGTGCGTGTTTGAGTCCTGGCAAGAGCTAGGCAGGCAGTCCGCTAAGCCCTTTGGTGCGCCTCTGGGTAAGGTGGGGCTGTCACACGTTCACTGTTCCACAAGATTTCCATTGAGGGGGCTTTGACACAACTCATGATCAAACGTATTAAGTTTGAGGGAAAATTCACCATCTCTAGAGTTTCCTCAAGAAATTCCTAACTAAGCCTGTCATATGCTTTCTCAATGTTAACTTTTACTGCCATATATCCTTTCTTGCTGGTTTGCCTTCTTATATTACGGACCACCTCTTGAGCTATGATAATATTATCCCCAATTTGCCTGCCTATAATGAAGCTATCTTGGTTTGGAGCTACCAATTCTCTCATCAAAGGCCTTATCCTTTTCATAATTATTTTTGTAACCACATTGTATGTGCAACATTGCATAATGATATGGGTTTGAACTGGTTGATGTACTTTAGGCTGGAGACTTTTGGGATTAGAGCTATTAAAGTACCATTCATCTCCTTCAACATTTCATTGTTTCTAAATGTCGCTTGAACATATTCTATCACTTTGTCCCCTACAATATCCCAGAACTTATGGTAGAATCCTGAGCTTACACCATCTAGTCCTAAAGACTTAATTGCCTTTATGTTAAGTATAGCTGATTTAACCTCCACTATCATTATTCTTTTGTAGAGTCCTCTTAATCTCCTTCTCTTCAATTGTGGGAACCTATTGAGTGTGATTTTGCCTTTATGCCCTATAGGGTCCTCCTCATATAGCTTCTGAAAATAATCTTGACCATTCTCTAAAGAATATCCCTATCATGTTGCCACTGTCCCCTGTCATCCTTTAAACAATTAATTCTTTTCTTCTTCCTCTTAATAACGGTAGATGCATGAAAAAATGTTGTATTTCTTTCACCATATTGAAGATAGTTGATCTTTGCTTTTTGGTACTATAGCATCTTCTCGTAGAGTAAGATTAAATTGTATTCCTCTATTAGCTCCCTTTCTAGTTTTTTCATTTTCTTGTCAACTTCTTTTTCCAAAATCCTTTAGACACCCTCAATTCTAGCTAGGCAGCTCCTTTTTCTAGCAAATATGTTGCCAAATATCTCCTTGTTCAAATTTGATAGACTCTCTATCATGTGTTTATTCTGGTGACAGAGATCTCTCCCACCTTTTTTCCCAACTTTTCCTCACTTGCTCCTCAATTCCAGGATGGATAGTCCAAGCTAATTGAAATCTCAGTTGCTTTGTTTGTTGAGCTACAATTTGTTCACCTTCAAGATTCGTCAAAAGAGAATGATGATCCGAGTGAGTTTGAGTTAAATGATTAACACTGGCTTCATAGAATTCAATTCTCCATTCTATGTTACACAAGTTTCGATCCAGTCGTTGTCTTACATTGGTTACCCCTTTCCTTCCATTACTCCATGTTAAAGTTGATTCCGAGAATCCCATGTCAATTAATCTACAATTTTGAATACAATCTCTTAGCTTATTTGAAGCAGAAAAGGTTTTACCCCCAAATTTTTCCTTCCTCCAGACTATCTTATTAATATCCCCAAGAATCAACCAAGGGAACTTGATTTGGTTGCCCAATTGTGTTAGGTTGCTCCATAGGCATCTACGCTGCACTTCATCTGGTGACGCATATATAATAGCTGACAACAACTAGGCTTTCTTTTCATCTCCAGCAATTGCATTGATAATATGTTTAATCATTGTTATTACCTCCATCTCTATCTTATTTGGGCCCCAAAGCATCCATATTCCGCTTGAGAACCCTGTGCTTCAACACAAGTTTTATTCCCTAATTGTGACATTCTACTAATTTTCTCTACTATGAAACTTTGTGTCCTAGTTTCCATAAGAATTAGAATACTGGGGTCATGAATTCGTAACATTTCCCTTAGATTCACTCTAAATGCCTTACTAGTTGCACCTCTACAATTCCAACAAAGTATCTTCATTATAAATAATAATTAACAGAGTAATGGGTTCAACTTTCCAATTCCACCGTGGCAATCTTGTCCTGGTCCATCAGCACCTTTCCTTGGTCCTGTCTTCCTTCTGAGAGATTATTCTTCTCATCTGGTGGCTTATCTAGTTCGACGAACTCATCTGGAATTATTTCTATTGGAACACACATCTCATAACCTTCTTGGTTTTCCCCCCAAGTCTTTGCCTTCAGATTCTCGACATAATTCCATTAGGTTAAATAGATGTTGATTTTCTTTCATTCTCTCTGGTCACAGGATTTAACTGTTTCATGTTTCCTCCCTTCATTTTCCTTGAACAGTCGTCTGGGTGCCGAATTACCTCCTGTGTTGCCCGATAGGCCACTGATTTTAACTAGGCTGAGTGCTTTCCTGGATAGTCTTAACCCATGGGTTCCCTATTCCCCTATTTTCCTATGTTCTTTCCCTTGCCCAGTTCCACTTGCTTTTACTAAACCTTTCCCTTTTTTTCCCTTTTACAAATTATAGGTTCTATGGTGGCACAGGTATGTCAGTGATTTTTCCTCTAAGAGTCTCCTTTGTATCCATCTCCACTCCTTGTTCCGCTTCAAGATCATCAATTTGGAGAGCTTCAAATCTGGAGGTAGAGTTTGTCTTAGTTCCAATAATGATATAGTTAACTAAATACAATCTAGCAGTTGATAGATTGTACTTAGTTAACTATAGCAATATGACTGCATAAAAAATGGTGAAATGACTAGACAGGGAGTCTTTTATTAGGAATCGTTTCAAAAACTTCCCTAGATTTTTAACTATTTCATTTTACTCTCTTGATGTTTCTACATAATACACTAACCTGCCTTATTTTGAGATTCAGCATAAGAATGTCAATCTATATGCACAAAAAGAATTGATCTTAAATGCTAAAAAGTATTCTTGATATTCTAATTTACCCTTTCACAGCTTATAAAAAAATTAATATGGCAAATTGAATTAAAAAGTGACATGAAAATACATAAAAATAAAAGATTGAAGTTGACCTATAAAAATTACTTATGACATACTGCAAAGGATAAGTAGATTGTAACAAAATCATGGAGAGACTTAAATATATAAATCTTGAGCTTGAAAATACTTAACAATTTAACTTTAGAAAAAGGCATAAAGTTACAAAAGAAAAAAAAAAGGCAAGAAACTCCATTAGCAATAATGAAATTGTCGATTTGATCACAAACTCCACGGCATCTAAAATCAATGTTTTAATTTATTCTTAATCAAACTTTTTAAGAATTTCCAAGCATCAAGAATTATATTTTCTTTCTATCATCAACATTTTTTAGAATATAATTGATCAACTTACAGTAAGTAATTTTTTAAAGTCATTTTATCTCATTTTTCTGCATTTCCAAATATTTTTCCATTTGGATTTATCATATGAGTCAAGCAAAGATCATTTTTAAATAAAAATACATTAGAAGTCATTTTATCTCATTTTTCTACATTTCCAAATGTTTTTCCAGTTGGATTTATTATATGAGTCATGCAAAGATAATTTTTAAATAAAAATACGTTACAAAATTTTATATGGATTTTTCATGTTAATGGACTGATTTTGTTACATTAAAAGTAAAAACATAGAAGCAAATATAGTATTAGAAACCTCAAGGTCACCAAGTGAAATTGTCATAAACCTCAAGGGAGGTTTTTAAAATTGTCCCCTTTTATTATGCAATTTCCTAAGTTTTTATTCGATAGGTAACTTCACCTCATGACAATCTAAAACCTAACTGTATCTCGAAATTCTTTAAAAAATTAGGTTTTAATTAAAATATTTTTTAATTTGAGAGATTGTCTAGCTTGTAATATTTTTTTGTACACAATTTTTAGAATGTATAATCAAAATATACTTAGTGTTTAATCATATTAAACCGAATCCACATGAATACGTGATGTTTTTCCCTCCTTAACATTTCATTAGTTAACCTTTTAAAAACTTATGGCCATATATGTCTCTTACCCAGAAGTAGATTTAATATAACTGATACATATATACGTACATACATTATACATACATATATATACATGCATATATCTGATACACACACACACAAACATACATACATATATACATACATATATATACATACATACATACATACATATAAAATTCTACGTATGATGCATGCATGCATGCATGTATGTATGTATGTATGTATGTATGTGTGTGTGTGTATTTCCTAATTTATTTTCTTTAGTGCTTTATTATTTTTAAGGAAAAAATCTATATTAGTAAAATTATTTTTATCTCCATATTCTCCTACACTTTCTATTATTATTTTTTTTCTCTATTGATTTCTTAAATTTTGTCATTTTTTTAATTACATCCTCCACATTTTTTAATTCTTTATTGTGTAACTATTATAATTCTAATTTTGATTTTTAAAATCTTTATTGTTCTTATGGCAGACAAATACTAACTTCTTCGATCAATATTAACCTCAAATCATTGTTGGGTTTTTATTTCCTTTTTTTATAAATTACACTAAACATTTTTTCATTGTTTTAATTTTTTTAAAATATTGGTGCAACATTACCTATTGATAAATCCCAAACTTTAGGTCTTTTTTAATTCAATTGTGAAATATGTGTATCTAGGGAATAATCTCTTCAAAGTGAATTCTCTCCAGATACACATATTCAATTCTAAATCTATATAGAATATATGAATTGTATTAAATATTTAAAACCTATTTTCATCTTTAAAAAAAGGTGAAAGAAATTCAATAGATTTAAAACTTATTTTTCGGTAAATAAATTAGAATGCCCAATATTTGTTTTACATCTTCTATGTGAAAATGTTCAATTTTCATAAGATCTTCTTGAGCCTTATTCAATATATATATATATATATATATATATATATATATATATATATAGGTTTTCATTTTTGCTTGATTTTAGATGATTTTTTTAATAATAACTTCTTTTTCAGTCACTTTTGAAGTACGATAATATCCCATGCATTGCACGGTTTGAAAGCTAATTAAAAATGACTTTCATGATTTATAAAAAATTCCTTTGATTATAATAACCACCACAACCACATGAAAATATTTTAAAAGAAATCGTCTCTCAACATCAATGAACGAAAAATTCTTCAAATTAATTAGTGACGTTAAGAGAACATTCTGTGTTTAAACAAAAAGGTCACCAATTGCACAGAAAGGCATGAAGCTGGTGCTTTCCTTACAACTTCATCTCTCTCTGATTTTTTATTTTTTTTATGGTTTAATCCCTCAATGCGTGGAGTCGAGCAACAAATTTTCCTCAATTGTTTTGTGCAATAACTGTTTAATAGTTTGCTGATCTATGCATAACATGTCTGGACTAAAACACCTTAAAATTAATATACAAACACATACATGTGTTATACACACATACACACACACACACATTACACGCAGCAGATTAGGTGCTTTTGTTTCAAAAATTTTCAACCCAAAAATTAGAGTATGAATTGAACCAATGTCCACAGAGATGAGAATCCCATCATGCATGTACTTGATTTAAACGTGCATGTCATTTCTTTTCTCCCCCACCATAACTTTATCTACAAATTAACATTCTGTCTTTGAGCTATTACCTTATAGCATAACCATATTCATGCATGCCTTACATGTATGACATGTTATATACATTATTCTTTATACATTATGTGAACAATGTTTTACTAAAAAGAAATATACAAAAGATACGGTAGTTTAAAATTGTCAAATAAGTTGTTATTAATAAACTAACTGGTTGCGTAAGATGCTTGAGAAAATTGCACTTTTGGTACTAAAAATTTGGAGATCAGCAGTTTCGGTCTCTAAAGTTTGGACAAAAGCAAATCTAGCACCAAATGTTTTAATCTTTCAGCACATTTTGTCCTATTGACGAGTTTTGTCAAAATCTTACCAGAATTTGACCACATGATATTCACATGCAGGTTATAAAATTTTCAAAAAAAAATAGATAAAATAAAAAATTTAATTACCATAATTTGTAATTAAAGATACACACCTAAATGCAGTATTCAAGCGAATTTTTTCAGTTTTGTCTACTTATTTATCGTGTATGAGCTCAAATTAGTACATTTAATTAAAAATTATGCGATTAAAATTATTTCATTTTTTCTAATTTTTTTTCAAAAATTTTGTCAATGGCATGCAAGTTTCACATGGCCGAATTTCAGTAAAATTTTGATAAAACTGGTCAATAGAATTAAACATGCTAAAAATTTGTAACATTTAGTACTAGCTTTGCTTTTGTCCAAACTTTAAGGACTGAAACTATCTATCTCCAAAACATTTGGTGTAATACCAGAAAAAGAAAGGGTTCATTAAATAAATAATAATAATAATAATAATAATAATAATAATAATAATAATAATACTTATTATTATAATTAGCAACCCTTAGAATAGGGACTAAGTACATAAATACTTAAACTTATAGGAATAGGATCACAAATAGGAAACAATTGAATAAATACTAATAGGGTTGTCTACTCCTAATAAATCCTTATACGATCATTATTTGATATCAGATAACCCAAGAGAAAAAGAGGAAGAGAACATCATTGGGAGGGAGTAGAAGATGACAAAGGAGATCACTATGGATTGTAAACAAGGTATCTTCAAATATTCTTGGAGTTTTAGTTTCATATGGGTGGTACTATATTAAGGCTTAATTCTTAAAAAAAATAAATTAAATTATTGTGCAGTTTTAATAAGAAAGATTATGGTTATGGAATAAACGTAGGTTTGTGGAAGGTTACGATGTTACTATCCATTGTCCATCTTGTTGCTTAAAAAAAATGAAAAATAGATTGAAGTCGCAACTGGCCAAACTTATTTCGCTGCAATTGATAGCTAGTTTGGGAGTTTAGGATAGAAAAGAAAAAAAAAATATAAGATAAGATAAGTTAGAAAAGAAGAGAAAGGAAAGGAAATGATATATAGTAACTTTCTAAGTTGTTTGGGAGTTTAATAAATAAGCGGGATTTATTGAGTAATAAAGTTTTGTATATCATTTATTGAAAAGCAAGATTGTCATATTGAAAATTTACTTCACTTTCTTTCACTTTCTTGCCAAATTTGGAGGGAAAATTTTTGTTAAATTTACACTAGTGGCTTTCCTTCACTTTCCCTCCTTTTCTTTCCTTTCTTTCCCAATTTTAACTCCCAAACAAAGGAAAATCATTTCCTTTCCCTAAATCCTTTCTTTTCTTTCCCTTTCATTCCTCCCAAACTAGGCATGAGCAATGAAGACTTTGTCTCTAATTATATTACTATGGAAAAGCAAAAACAATAATATATTGTAAGGTTATGACCTGATGGAATAAAAAACGCCATTTGTTATTTAGTTGGTCAACTGTGGACCAGTGGCAGATTTAAGGTGGGGCACTGGGGGCACGGCTCACTGCCTTCCCTTAAACTCGTTCAATACTTATGAGATTTATAGATATTTTCAAGTGTGCCCCCGTTAAAGTTTATGCTGAATCATATTGGAGCTTTTATTGAGTTGAAGATTCCCACAGTCTTCGAGTTTGATTGAACTAGATTGCTAAAAAAATCTTGTAGGCAATGAATTTATATCTAAACTAAATTAAAGAATACCTTTTTGAGTATGATTTCACTTATGTTTTATGTGAAATATATGCATTATTTCTACTTGTTATGTGAGCATTCATGTTCTTTTGTTTTAAAAAAATAATAAAGAGTAAGTAAGAAATTTTAATGTTGCTTTTGACCCCACTAAGAATTTTTTCTGGCTCCGCCACTGCCGTGGACCTAGGCTCCTGGAGAATATTGAGTCATGGTGGTGACTGGATTAATTGGTTTTGTAAGGATATTTTGTTATGTTAAATTATTTTGTTAGTTTCTTAAAATTGATCGTTTGTTTAGTAAATAACTTTCAGAGTCAAATGATATGTTAGTTTTAATTTTATTAAATAATTAAATAAAATTAGGTAAGTTCTAATAATAATTTGGGGTACATGAAACATGATGATTCCTTATTTAAGTATTTTGTTGTCATTAGTGCAACAAAACAGACAAAACGGACGCACCCTTTGGCTTCAGACAACGTGTGAAGCTGCCAACCTTAGACACCAAAGAGCTTGCACATCAACACTCAACCCACCTACAATATCTCTTGTCCTCATGGACACAACTAATTTATAGCAAAATCACCCAAAAAAAAAAATACTTCTACAGAATAATTTTTCGAAATAGAAAAAGAAAGGGCATCACATAACCATCCGATGCATCTCAAACCTACCACTATAAAGGGTTCTCTTCCGATTACCTTCATCAACAAGGCAGAAAGCATCCAAAGCACAAAAAACTTCAACATAAACCAAAAATGGAGATGAAAAAGATGGCTTGTGCAATCCTAGTTGCCGCTGCTTCCATGAGTGCTGTTTTGGCTGAGAGCTCAGCACCTGCACCAGCACCGACCAGCAATGCCAATGCTGCATTGCCCGCCTTTGGAACCATTGTTGGTGCCTCCCTGTTGTCCTTCTTTGCCTACTACATGCACTGAATTAAATACTAATTGGAACAGGGAGATATTAAGAATGGAGGGTGTAGGGAAAAAAAATCAAGATTTTTGTTAGTTGATTCTTTCTAAATCATTTCATTTGTATTTCGTAATCTACTTTTTCTTTTTCATGCTAGAAAATTTTCGTCTCATTTGTTTGGACTGATTTCCTTTCTTTACTTGTTTGTGTTTTTTACTCGAGCCTCGATCTTCAGAATTATATATGCAATGATGTTGATGATTTGTTGGTGATGTTTTGATGTTTATAATGCATGGACTTTAAATGTGAAATATTTCATTCTGATGTCAAAATTCAACAAATAAATTGTTATAAATGCAAAATATTTGCATTGTGTGAATTTTGGTCAGTTAGTTTGCAAAAGTGCTTTACTGAGATTAGAAGAATTTCCTTTCTAAAGGGGGTATGAGGCAAAATATACTCTTCAAGAGATCGAATTTAGACATTCCAATTGAGAGTTTTTAACGTTATGGTTCTTGGATGCCTATAACATTTGCAACTATTAATTTCATCTTTCCAAGGAACAGAAAGGTCAAAATGTTGTATGTTAAATAAAAGCAATTACCCTAGATATATACAATTAATTCTATTTAACGGAGACAGATTTTACCGCTTTTTCAGTCATGAGTTTGTGTTTGATTAGCCAAAGATTTGTGCATAGTACTGTGGCCAATGTGATTACAGAATTATTTAGCAACATGAGGGGGAGTGCTCATTGAGGAGAAAAATTGGAATGATGTTTACGGAATTTGAAGTAATTCCTAAAAAGCGATGGATATTTTAATCGTTTTGTGTGGGCTACTGTTGTACATTTTTGGTCTTTTCCTCAAGGTGAATTGAAAATTTTTTTATATAGATTCAATTCACTGTCTTTATAAACCTTGCGTCAAACTAAGAACAACATGGATTAAAATAATAGAGTAAATTATATCCCCCGGCGCCCCGCGGAATTTGGATGCAAAAACACTTTACCCTCCACTTCGATTATATACATTTTGTCTAGACTTGTCACCAAACCGGGTCCTACTCGGAATTGAATATTTCAAGCACCATTTGACATAAAATATTCTGAAACCAAATCCGTATGCCTGATAGGTCTCACAAGTTGGACCCAAATTCGAAACCAATCGTGTTCACTTAAACTCATAGTATAATGGGCCTTAGACCTTTCGATGAATCAAAAAAAATAATTCTACCTTATTAGCCCAAAGGCCCATTTCAAAATTGGTTCCTTGTTTTTTTTAAGCCCAAGTTTCTTTTGCTTTTAAAATTCACTTATTTCTATTTAACCGTTAAAGTCCAAATTTAAAAATCATTCCCTTGTTTCTTTCTAAATCTCACTTAAACATACACACACACTATAATTATTTTTTATGTTAAAGGTCCAAGTCCGAGTCTAGAAGGATTTGAATATTCCGTACCCGACCTGTTTATTTTAAAAGAAAACGAGTCCAAGTAAACAGAATTATACCTCCAATTCAGAACCTGAAAAAATTAACGAGTTCGGATCTAGACCCAACCCATTGACAACCCTAATTTTGTCCCCTCTGATTAACAAAATTTGTACCTTTAAATAGCCCAAAATAGGATGAAATTTTGCATGACGAAAATACCTCCTCTAATAATAGGTTAATTACATTTTCCCCTACTGAGTTTGAACATTAGCAACAATTTGCTTTCCAAACTCCCGATATACGCACTTTGCTCCCAGTTTTAACACTATCAATATTATTTAATGAAGAGGCACTTATTCATATTTTGTCGTGAGCTCTTAGAGAATTAAACACTTTATCCACTTTTTTCTTTTTGTGTTTAAAAATTTACAATTTTATTTTAAATATATGTAAATCATTTATAAATTTATATTACTTATATAATTTTTTGAAACTAAACATATTTCAATTTAAAATAATTTTTATATAAATGTAATGTAATGCTTCAATAATTAAAAAAATTGGATGTAGCCTCACATACTTTGTTTAATATTTATAATTACAATTTACTTTTTCAAGATGCAACAAGCTCTTTAATTTATTTTTTTTTAATGTACTGTATTATAGATAATCCCATTTATACTTTTTTTGTTTTTATAATATTAAATTAATATAAATAAATTAGAAAGAAACAAAATATTATAAGCATTTTGTCAAAATTTATATTTGAAAAGATAATGGTGACAAATTAAATGCAAAATTTGCAACTTAACAATCCATCAATTTTGAATAGTTATTGGAGTGCAAAAAGCAACACGATTCCACTATGCTTATATTGCATATATGCAATAATATCTGTCTTTTTAATTTAGGTATAACTGACATTTTTTTACACTAATATTCACTTTTTGAATAATTTTAATTCCTCAATTCTTTCTTGTGGTGTTAAAGATATCCATGCATTTTGGTAATTTTTTTATTTTGTTTTTCATTTATTTTAAATTTTTGTATTACTAAATTAGTCCATCTTTCTCAAGTGGTTTTCCGCTTTGAATTTTTAATCCTATTTTTATTGTAGATTACTCATATTTATATTTTTATGAAAATTTGGTAATATTTTAAAGTTTTTAGTTATTTTAACTATATTATTATGTATTTTACTCATTTTCCCTTGATTATTGGCATATAATCATTTTATGCGGATAATACCATTATTTACTCGTATTTTTGGACAAAAATATTCCTTCTAATCATTGATCAATCTTCATGGGGTGCAAAATGTATATATCTCAAGGGGGCAAAGTGTTACTCTATTAATTAAACCCAACTGTTATTCATGGGCAATAATGTCATTTAATTGCCTTTTTGGATGGAAACGTTATATCTAACATTTGGCTAATCATTATAGGGGTAAAATGTATAAAATCAAAATTCAGAGGTAAAGTGTTTTTGCCCCTTAAGGGGGGTAAAGTGTAATTAACCCTAAATACTAGATGCTAAATATTATGGCCCCTACTTGTTGAGCACAAGGTCCACATAGTGGAATGGATAAATATAAGAATTTCCTAAATGCATCCTTTCTTCAAAATCCAATGGCATTTAGTTAGTAAATTTATTTTGAAGAACTTATAGTTGATCTCATCACGTTTTAATTCTCTGTTCCATTAACAAGAAAGGGTGGGAAGGCATTATGTGTTCCTAGAATTCTGTTTGACCAAACTCCTTAAAACTTTTTTTCAATTTTCTGGGATAAAATACTTGTGTATGGGCACTAATTTCAGACATAATGACAAGTCTCACGTCGATTTCCCTATCCAAATCTTAAGTGTTTTGCTTATTTTGAACACTATTGAATTAGATACTCGCATACTTCCACATGGTATCATACTTAGAGCTTTGCTTCCTTTACTCGCAACCAAAAGTTCCAAAAGGTGACTTGTATCCTTCTTCCCTGCTTCCATCAATGGAATTTTGTTTAAGGGTGTTTTTTCGTTAGAGTTCTAAGGCCTTTTTTTTTTTTTTTTTTTTTTGTAAGCGATTTCTAAGGCTTTCCTTCAAGCCTACATAAAGAAGCTCCAATAACTGGTTTCTAGCTACAGCTATCTTGATCGTGCATGCGAACAAGTCTATAAGGTTCTAGACTTTAGTTCATCTCACTACAAAACAGGTTTCAATATATATATATATATATATATATATATATATATATATATATATTTGGTAAGTAACAAGTTTCAATAGTTACTTTCAAGAGACAATTATAATTCGAGTCACATGCACTTTAAATGATGAGATAATTTACGACTAAACTTGGCTCATCCTAATTTGGTTCAATTTCAATTGTAAATTTAATTTATTGAAAAAATGAAACTCGTTCTCCAAACGAGAATACGTAAGACTTAATGTCAGCCAAAAATCATTGGCACTGTTGTTAAGACAATCACCCCCATTTTAACTGGCAAAAATCCTAACCTCATTGTTCCTAAGTCCATTAACAAATTAATAAATAAATGTAAATTTTTTATTCAACTTATCGTCCATTAATTTTGATAATACTTTTTTCATTATGGATGCATCGCTGTATCATATATCAGAACATTTGCTAGATTGTTAGGGACATTAGCATCAAAACTTATAATCCCAAAATTGTTGTATCAATTTTCTGAAGCATGTCCATAGGAATCCGTTATCAATGTACATGAATCAACGTGGCAATAACTTGTTTACGTGTAGGAATGCTAGTTTGCTCTTCCTTTCTTTCCCCCCGACACAATTGCGAACACAACAGCTTTGGGCTGTTCCCCTTTATTAAAAAAAACACAAGTGTAAATCACGAGCTACCTGCACCGTGATCACATTCCTTACTTCAGTCCATTCTTGTCACAACCCACAATTGCAACAAAATGGGGGCAAAAGAAAACGCACTTTTCTATGCTTCAGAAAACTTGTGGTGCTGCCAACCTTTGAACCCAAATGGCATACATGCATATGAATACTCATCCCAGCTGTCGTCACCAGAGCCCATTACCTCCCATTTTTTTTTGCCTATAAAATCATTTGGACTTCAGCCATATCTCATTGTTGCATGCCTTTGCGTTATTTTCTTGGGGGCATTGAAATAGAGCATTTCATCGTATCTTCAATCGTCAACAATGGCTTCAGTGAAGGCTTATTATGCAATTGCAGCAGGCCTTTTATTGATTTCTATGATGGCTTGTACCAAGAGCATTGCTTATAGTACTCTGGAGGAAGAAAGCATGGCTCCTTCACCAGCTATGGCTGCTGGTTTGGGGTCTCCAATGCCGTCATCTTCGGTTTCTGCTTTTGGTTTTTCTTTAATGTTATATGCTATTGGTGTTCTAATGAACTGAACTTTTTGTTTAACTAGCTAGTACCAAGATGTTTAGTGTTTGTACTTTTATCACTTTTCCTTCTAGTGTAGCTATGTTACCTTATCTATGAATGTAACTATGCTCAACATTTCTGTTTCTCCCTCAGTATTTTCTCTATATTAGTATTTGTATTCCCCAAATCTATGTAATTTACATTATTTTTCTCTGCTGGGCTGGCGGTAAAAGGGGAGGAATTGGCGTCCTTAGCAATTCGGAAAAGGATGGCAAGGGGGTAGGAGGAATAAATAATTGGAAATGTAAGAAAAAGGGATTAGGATAAAATGGATGGGGAAAAAAAAAAGACTGAAAGAGAAAGGCAATTTTGTCATAATTTGGTATCTGGAATTAATTGAACACTAAGTTAAGGGAGTTAAGGAACTCAATAGACATAATTAGAAATTTGAAAACGACACTCATAAAAAAGTGTGGGAATAAATATAATGGAATTTTTGGCCGAATTAGCAGTCAAAAGATAAAAAAGAATAACCTTAGAGTCAACTAAAATCTTGCTCCTATGTAGAAGAGAAGAGAGCTGAGAGAGGTTGCGAGTTGAACAAAAAATCTCACTGTTATTTAACTTGTGTTCTTATCAGTTGAAATTGATCATGAAGGACTTTTTTTTTTTTTCTTTTGAAGGATTTGATCATGAAGGTTTAAAATAATTATACTCAGATAAACTTTTTAAAGTTCTTTTTATAGAACACATGTAAATCATTTTTTCGAGTCGCACATGTACTTTTGGGCCAAATTGAAATCACCCAAATTGGACTGCCAAAAACCTAGTGCATCCACAGTTTTCCCACTGCCCGATACCATAGGCCATAGCCAACAACTTCGACGGAATTTCACTCCAAACCACTGCCGTTGGCCTTCAAAAATGAAAACAACTGCTGCTTTTTTCTTCCCAGTTATAGATTCGTTGGCCTTCAGCCCCTCATTTTCAGGTTTTCTGTCTCCAATAATCTTGACCAATACCACCACAATGGCCAGTACAATCTCTCGCAGACTTGCTTCTTCCAAACTTCTGAAGTCCCCTCTCTTCTCAGTTTATACCTCCTTTGGCAATCTGAAAAATCACCACCTAAACCCCAATTCCCATTTCCCTCCAAATCAAAACCTTTCAACCCCTCATCTCAAGCCATTCAAAACTAACTATGCTTCATTACACTATCCAAATCTCACTAATCTTCACCATATTTATATCAAATCTCAACAAACCCCTCGAAAAACTCCTCAAGATTTAGTAAAGTGTTTGTTGTGTGAAAAAGCAAGACACTTGTCAACTTCTAATCCGTCATTCCACCAGGAAAAGCAGCAAAACCAAGAAAACCCAAGTGAATACCAGAGCCAAAAGCCTGAATTCGAGCACCAAGAGATCACTGGACCTACTGTAGAGAGCGATATCTCAGCATTAGCCAATGAGACTCGGCAAGTTCTTGAAACAATGATGAAGACGATTTACGGTTTAAGCATAGCATTGGCTGCTCTAGGCCTAATCCACCTAGGTTTTGGGGCTTGGATTTCATATGTAACTAACGTTGCACCTGTTTTTGAAGCTTCAGTGCAGAGTATTTTGGCATTTGGGCTTCCATTTTCATTGGTTTTCGTGTTAAGAAGAGCTTTGAAGCCAATCTACTTCTTTAAAAAAATGGAGGAACAAGGTAGGCTGCAAGTTTTGACCCTTGCACTTCAGGTTGCTAAGCAGTTGAACTTGCTTTTTGTTCGGATTCGAGGTGTTTCCTATTTGTGTATTGCCGGTGCATCGGTTGGGTTGATTTATGTTGCTCTGGCTAGATGAATGTGGGGACTCTTTGGTGGACTCATGGGTTTCGCTTGTGAGATTTGTAGCATGAAAGAGTGTTATTTGTAGTACGAAAGAGGGAGAAGATGCTTACTTCAAAGCATTATAAGTGAAATGTAGATAAGGTTTAAAAATTCGTCGATAAATGTGTATAAAAAAATCATGAATAACAAAAATTTGAATTTATTTTAAATGGATGTTATATTAATTTGGATGCCAAATTTTGCAACTTTAGATGATGTTTAGTTATCGAATTGATGACCAAATATATGCGTATGCATGTTGCAAAAAAATATATATACGTATGCATTAACAAATTTAGGGTAACTTTTTTGATCTAGAATTGCCAGTATCGATTTCAATTTTGTGAAGTATGTTCACCACATTCTTGTTTGGAGCGGAGGAGGAAACTTAGGGAAATGATATCTTAGGTCGTTCTCCCTCTATGGGCATTCTAATGATCAGCTTTGCAGAAGTGGACGATCCCCATCATCTCCATCTGCTGGAACTACGAGATCACCCCAAGAACTTGTAAACAGGTTAATTTGAGATGGGCCTCAGGATTTATACTCAAATTCGAGGGCCCAATCCTACGACAAGTTCAAAGGAATTCATAGCTGAAAGTAATGCACTCTGCTCACTAGTTTTTAGTTTTAGAGCGATTGCATCTAGAGATATATCTCATTATGTTTTACACATATTGATGCTGGCAGAGTGATAATTGCTAGAAAGATCCTCCTTGGCCTCACATTTGTTTGTGTTTGACATCAAGCTTGGGTGTTTGTGCATTGTCCAGATACGTAGGCGTACTGTAAGCATGGTTCAAAAGACTTGGTCGAGTCATCGTCGAAACTCACTAAGCCGTTGCAAAACCATTCTGATTCGACTCCAAGTTGCCTGACTCGTCGAGAAATTGGAGAGACTCGTTCAACTCGGACTAAGTCATCTCTGCTCGGTGCGAAATGGACGAGTCGTCCAATTTTCCCGGTTCAAATCCGATCCAGATCTCAGATAACAAAGTAGATTCCATATCAGTATAAGGCCAAGAAAGAAAAAGCAAAATGCTATTTGATTCAGAAACACACACACAAAGATCTTGCAAACCTCTGGTATAAACAACCTCTTTTTCTTTAGACATAGAAAGCATAAAGAAGTATGAACTTATAGCCCTATCTTCATTTCAAACACCAAAATAACAAACGATAGCTTAACACTATGGCTGAGTTCTTCATCTGCACCGCCAAGAAGGAGTGGCTGGACGGCAAGCACGTGGTCTTTGGCCGTGCGATGGAGGGGCTGGAGGAAAAAGGTTGGGTCTTCTGCCGCCAAGGAGGAGTTGCCGATTACTGCCGACGTTCTTTAATATGGGATGCTGGGGGTTACTTGGGCTTTTAAATTATTGGGTCTTAATTTGGTACTCTTAAATCTCTTACGGTGCCTTTTCCCCCTTTATTCCCCTTTTTCATTTCTTGTTTTTAATTTTGGTGGGCTTTGAGTCCTTTGGATTGAGACTTTAATTGCAATTGGGCTCCAACACCTTGGTTTGGGTTTTACTGCTGTGTTGGATTTTTTAGTTAAAGTGTTTTGATTAGTGCTTAATTGTGCAATACTTGTTATAGCTTAACCCAAAACAAAAAGATTATTTTTTTATTTTTGTTTAACTTAATTTTTTTTATTTTAGTTAATTACTCTAGTTTATTAAGTTAACTTAGTTAATTAATTTAGTTTTATTCTTTAGTTTGGTATTTTCATTTGCTTAGTTTTATCATAAAGTAATTTTTGGAAACAAATAGAAGGTCAAGCAGTTAGAGATTTATGACTCCACCTCAGAGATCGAGGGTTTGAATCCTATCAACACCAATTCCCCTTCCCCCATTATAATAGTGTAGGCTTGATAAAAAAAACAGTAATCTTTATGTTTAAAACCTTACTTTTTCTTTAGTATTATTGGTATGCCCTTATTTATAATATGTTTAAAACCTTATTTATTAGTATTTTGAATGATTATTTCTAATTTTTAAAATAAAAATTATTTGAAATATATATCTGTCGAGATCGCGATTGATATACCGAGTTCGATGTGAAACGGTATGAGCCGCAATCGTGACCGGGACCACAACATTGAACCACGAATATGAGGACAATGTATTGGTTGATCTGCCTAGTGAGAAAGTTCTAGCCAAGAAAGTTTTCCGCTTTAGTTTCTTGCGAATGTGAAGGGTTATATGCCGATTCCCTACTTTTTTGTGACAATTACTTTCTGCCTGATAAACAAGGTTAATGTGGCCCTCAAATTAGAATGGAGATTACGGTGAAATCATGGCCATTATGATTGTTTTAGAAAAACTGCCGATTTATCAAGACTGAGCATTCATCCGACATGCCCAGGCTTCTTCAGTATTACATTATTTTCATTTTAAATCCAGACTCAACTTCAAAATCCCATGTGATGTGTTATTTATACATAAATACTCAAAAAAAAGAAAATAAAAAAGACTATATGGCATTCCAGCTTCTGAATGGGCAGAGCTCTCAAGAACATGGCTTGTCACATTTATTCCCCTCTAGTTTGACTTGAAGTTTCTGTTTTGTTTTGGGCATCTCTGGGTAGTTCCTGATCCTTCACCATGACTTCTCATCTTCTCTAACTTTTGCCTTTCCACGTTAAAGATCCAAGGATGTGATCACTGATCATGTTAAGTGGAACAAAAATACTAGGCAGACCAAACTATGGAACTATCTGAAACACCAGTTTTCTTTTTCTTTTTATTTTAGCGTCATTGCACCTGGCATTTAGACTACAAAAAAACAGAAGTACTATACTTCTGCATGAGAAATTTTTGTATCACCCACAAACACTAGTAATACAATTCACAAGCCAAGGAGACCTGAATAATGTTATTCTGCTCACTGTTGTCGTAGCAACTACTAAATGAGCACACATATAACTAAATGAGAAACAATACCAATGATAAAACGTCCTGAGCCAATCTTGCAATGACTTTACCCATCAAAATTATCCAGCCACGGAATATACGCAGAATGTACTTCAATAGAACATCAACATCTATGTACCAAAGCACCGTTCACCAAAAGGGTAAAGTGGATTAAAAAACCCACTCAAGAAAACATTTTGCTCAAGAATTCAACAAGTTCTGAAATTGTCCAGAAACAATTCGAGAGAAACAAGAATATTGCTAATCTAACGAACCGCACATTATTTAACAATGTAATTATCCCACAGCATATGGCAGAGAAAAGTAAAACTTTATCTGCTCTCCTTTCTTTCCCCCTTTCTTTCTCTTTCTTTTCCCTTCGCTCCATAAATTCTTTTTTCAGGAACACTGAATTAATAAAAATTTATGCATCCCCTATTCACAATTGCGACTACCCATTGTATACCACTCAAGCTTCCGAGTCACGCTACAAAACGAGACGAGAAATAATAAAATATATAATCCCATGACAATCAATCCCCTAAAACTCAGACGCAGTTCCACATTTGCTGACTTCACCAGGCTGACTAAGAAGTGACATGACGGATGATTGGTGGGTTAGTCCTCTTCGTTGCCTCAAGTAGATAATGGACCCAAGAACCACCATTAATTCAATGAACTAAGTTACACCCAAGCTTCCATCTGTTTTAGGCTCAGTTCGAACGTATGTAAGACTTCGAAGGGTGGAAGATGGAGCAGTGCTAGAGGCTTGACTAGACATCTCGGGCTGAGTGGACTGAGCTTCAAGTTTCCATTGGAAACTCCTCGCACCAAGTTTAGTTGAGAGGCGGGACTGGTATACACCAGGAATGCCTCTCGGAAAAGGAAACCTGCCAAACCTAAAAACAGCAGAGGGTGATCCCTGGGTAATACGAGGCCAAGTCATGGTAGAGGAAGCTTCCGGCTGAGCAGCACTTTTACATACAACCTGCAAAAAATACAAACTACATAAAATGTTGGTCAACAGCAAATAACAAATATTCCTGCCATATAAACAGAAGTATAATCAAGCCTTCACAAAGCCGATATCTCTAGAATACAAGTGTGATTTCTCATTTGACATCCGGACGCTTCACACAAGTAAGAATCGAAGTGAGGGAAACTTCTTGCAAAATTAATTCTTATTGCAACAACAGAGCAGATACAGTTCGGTAAATTCAATTTTTGCCATTTTCTTTACACTTCCCTCTAGCCTCCCTCGCTTCTGTAATAATGATACAACATATAATACCCAAAAAAATCAATGCACCAACTATTCAAAGATTGCAACTAAAGGTGTACATAAAATAAATATCAAGCTTGCAAACCTATAGCGAAAATCTAACTAGACTAATATTCAAAGGTGGGACAACAAAATACGTTGTGTTTTTTGAAACAAAACCAATTAGTCGAGGACTAAGAACAACATAATGAGAACATCGTTTCTATCACTCGTGTAAGCAAACAACAAACCACGTGGGAAACCTCACAACAGGTGATGTCATCAAATACTCTAATAACATACCCTAAGAATACGTGACATGAAGGAAGTGCCATCCAGTGACAAAGCTTTTTATGCAGCCTCTTTTCTCATGAACTCGACATAAGCTGACCTCTATTAGCAAAAATGAATAGAGATGAAAATCATAACATGTCACATGTAAAATTGGATGTCTACAGCATTTGCCAGTGAAACAACAGCTCACCCTTTTGGTTGCCCTGTTGCGACATCAGTTAAAATTATAACTTTCAGTACTTCCCTAGATTTGTCAAAATGCCGAGAAAGGCTATCCTTGGCGGCAGCAAAATGAACCTAGCACAGAAAACTAAGTCAGCTAAAACATGATCGCTTTTGTGAGCTGTTAGTAGATGTTTAAAAGGATACAGTCCCGTACATTATTAACGAATATTGTCTGAGTGTCAGCATCTTCTGTTGGTTGACCAATGTGATGGAAGCCTGAAGTAGACACCCAGAAGTGGTCTAAGAAGTGACATGTTTTAGAAAGTTAACATGATTAACAAATGAGTAAACACTAAAATATATATGATAAAAACATGAAGAATCTTTTTTCAGCAAAAAAAGGAGTACAAACAATGAAGAGTCATATATACCATTATAGACAAATAGAAGACAACAAAACAACAGATACGGCAATGGTGAGTTGGTGACAATACAACAGCAAAAGAAAATTTATTTCCTTCAGGTTTGATATTGATGATTAGAATTGAAAATACGACAAAAGACAAGAAGCACTCAACATTAATACAGATACTGAAGCTCACCAGGAGCGGATGACTAATTCTTTTGAGATTCTTTCTGCACATCCACTTTAAGTTTTGCCTAACCCCAAAAAAAAATCAGAAACTTGATGTAATAAAAGCATAAGTTTAAAATGAATACTAGCAGATGCAAATACTTTCACACAGATATCTTACATTTCCATTAGCAGCCACTACAGGCATACGTTTCTCGTTCATCAAACTCACAACAGAGATGGAAGTTGATGCTTCATTCACCTTTCCTGACTTCTGATTATCTACTCCTAAACTCTTCCTCAACTCCTGATACTGAGGAGATTTCCAAGTATTCAAATTTATGGGTGTATTGACTACCTTATGAGAGGTATTAGACTTCTCTCCAAACTTATCCTGATTCTTGAATGATACATTGACTCCTTCGTCAGCATTATTAGCAACACTGTGCTGGACCATAGATGAATCCGCACCCAGTTTCCACCAGATGTTCCAAAGCAAGATGCATCCACAACCCCACGCCTCATTATGTTCGCATCATAATCTTCACTATCAGATGCAGGATCAATTACCATCCTATTATCCCTTTGTGAAAGAGACATATCACTGACATAATCATTTCATAAGTCGACCTCCCTTGCTCCCTTGTATCACCATAAGCCCTTTCCTCATCCTCAATAGCATCTTCACCAAATTCTACCAATTGGTTCAAGGTTTCTAACAAATCAGCAGGACGACCAAGTCTATCAAACACATTACCCGAGGATCTAACTCTTCGAACATCATTTGCAGCTTCTGCAACAGCTTTAATGGCTGCAGCCATGGCATTTGGCACTCTAGAAAATGACCAATTTCACTGTGAATGTTCTTCAAGATTTGAGTCCTCTGCAGATGTGGACACCACAGAACAAAGCCGTTTGAGTGATGGTTCAATAGTTGAATTCGATGGCTTTAAAGTAGCTACTGTATCTTGCACTGCAAATTGCAGCAATCTTCTCGATGCAGCAATAGTTGCTTGAGACATCACCTCTCTCTGGAAGAAAATTGCAGAAATTGATGAAAAGAATATACTTACAAAAGCATGACCAGACACTGTAAGATCGATTGCCTTTACTTCATAATCAGTAATTAAAGATTTTCACTAAATCAAGACTCTATTTCAAAGCCGTTGCTTTATTTTTCCAAAAAATGGATTAAAAAATTATTTCATAAGTACCAAGAAGTAAAATCCACCATCAACCATCTACATATTCCCGTGACGTAAACAAGTCCTTCATAATAAACAAAGAAGCTAGCTTTATTCTCCAATTGATTCACCATCCATATAAAGCAAATAATTAATTCCAAAACAGGGGAATATAAAACAACAATTTGCCCATTCAAGACCAACTAGATTAATTTGCCAACTAAATAAGATAAACAGAGGCAGCGAACAAGTTTTTCATAACGACACAAACTCATAACCTAATTATGGAATAGAATCAAAATGGCGGTAAGGGCCCAAGATTGATTTAGTTTAAAATGCTTCCGCCACTTTAGGTCAATACAAAGACCAAAACAACAAATAAAAGAAAACAAAATAAATTTAAAAGTAATACAGATCACCAATAATCACCAGAACATCTAGCCGTGAACGCTAGATCAAACAATAGGTTCTTGATAGGAGGGCCGTTCCTGTGATTTTTGACAGAAATAGGGCGGGTAAAGTCTTTGGAACAATAATCGGTATCTTGATTACATTAGCTAAAACTTATTTGTTTTTGTTCATTCCTATTGCAACAAGATGGACTTTACCAAGACTGAGAATGGACCAACTATTAAATCTTGGACCGTATGCATACATCTATAAGTAACTTAGTGCAACATGACAAATTTTATTGAGAGGAATCAGCAAAGAAAAGAAAAACGGTTCAACAACATCTTTATGTGTATTTGAGAGATTGTCCTCGGGCTGAGGCTCAATGAAATTGAGTTCGTTGAGGTGTCTACGCAGGCCTGTGGTCCTCGTTTATATTCTGTCAAGAGTTCAGATTGATTCACTTAAGTTAAGTAGACCGAATTGGAAATGAAAAGGGAGAGGAAATTGACTTCTTAAGATCACTTTCCGGACCGGACTTTCATCCTTTTTAGCCTATTAGTAAAACAAGAAAAGCATAAAGATGGTACTCAAGCATGTTCGAATTTGAATAATGGGATGAAAACCGAATACTTGTTGAGCAGAAGTATGATATTAAGTGGAGGAAAGGTAATTTTAGGAAAAAGACCCTCCTCTTCTTACAACTCTCCATATCATAATATTTTTCCATTACAATATGATGTACGTAGCCCAGTTGTATATTCCCTAACCAAATTATCTTGAGCCACATGTTGAGGATTGAGAAAAATAGACCAGAAGATGATGGCTCTCCATGGATTCACCTATATTTTTGCAACTAAATTTGCAAAAATAAGAGCTTGAACACCACTCGTAGATAATCCTTAGAATGTTACAAGTATGAGAGCGACAGGAGGTACTAAAGAAACAATAACAGCAATGACTAATTCATCAGCTAAGATATTCCTAAAATGTCAAAACTAAGCAATATAGCCTTTATGAAATCTTCTAAGATGTTAATGAATAAAGGATTGGAGTTCGTTGAATAAACGCGCACAGTTATCTTCCAATGGATCTAAAAGGCTAGAGATTGATTCTTTATTTGAACAGTTTCATACGAATGGAATTCCATAATGCATAGATATTTATTAGACAGTCAAATGCTGATCAAAAAGTCAAATATTAATGCTTTATCTGACATCAAAAACATTGAAGGGAAAAAAATGCAGATTAGTCACATGACTAACCTTAGAATTCAAAATCATATTAATCACATTGTCACATGAAACTCGGATATGGAAAACTCATATATTCATGAATCGAAAATATGGATGTTACTTGAACTCCAATTACCAATGAAATACAAGAGCTATACCCATCTTCCCATTCTACACACAATGTGGTGCATAAGAGACTCTTGATAAACATAAACTACCTTGTTCTGCAGCTGCTCTTCTGGTCGATTTCTTTTTCTATGAACAACTGGCTGAGGAGATGCTGATTGTTTTTCATGACCAACTTCACCACTTTCCTTGTTGGCATGAATGATATCAGCCACCATACTTCGTAAACGGGGTTGTTCTTCTGCATCTACATTTATCCCTTTCCATTCCCTATTGTGCTGGGATTTAAATGATTTATTAGACTTTAACTTTACAGATTCAGATTCTATTTGATGAGAATCATTTTTGCCAGCCTGCTCTACTGATAATGGATTTGTCTTTTGCACCCCATCTGACTGAGATTGTCACGGTTGTCATAAAGATTTATATTTGAAACCAAGTGATCCCACAGACTTTACATAAACAATTTATCAGAATTGAAAATACTTCATAAGTTCACAAATCCAAGACTAAGTTCCATAATACAAACATAGGTTACTTACCAAGATACAAAAGAATCACTATCATCATCCAGAAACACGTTTAATTCATTCTTTGCTTCATCTTTGCGCCTTCCATTTTTCAGCAAGACTCTAACATATTCCTGCAAATTTTAGCAGCAATTAATCAATATGAAGAATGAAGACAAACATAGCTTAGCAAGAAATTCCATAATCCAGCATGGCATAATGATAAGCATAATTTTTACAACTATTTCAAACAGACAATGTTCAAGAATACTGAATGACTTAATTCGCTAAAAAACTTGCAATTAAACAAAACTACAATAAGCTGGAATAGATAATGAAAGGAAGTGCTAAGAAAGAAGGAAATATGTATCAGATCAAAAGTGCACATGTAATTTTATCATATGGGTTCTGCAAAATCTTTCAAAAACTTTGAGCTGAAAGCAATTAGTCAATTTAAATTACATAATTTGCTTTCAAATTGCAATATTTTAAAAAGTACAAATCAATCCTCTTAAAAGAACATTTCGAACATGGCTCATTTTTCTTATTTGCCTGTTTGATGTTATTTGATTACATTCTATGACCCCATTAGCCAAAATTTCTGGAGTTTCTGAAGCCAAAGAAACCTCATGCACTGGAGTTCCATTCCTTCATAGTTGTCAGGATATTTTGCTCCAGAAGCCTATGTTAGAATTGAATTCAGCAGTAAATATGTGATCCTGTAATCAGATTCTGGACCCGTTTCTATAATTTGGACAAATAATTTTAGGATTTCAATTCCCCCCAGTTAGGGTTACAGATAGCTGTAAATCCCACAGAAAGAGCAGTAAGTCCTACGAAAACAGATATTCCCACATTACTCAACTGACTAAATTCTCAAATATAACCCACGGCACCCATTACGGTCAGGTTTCTTTAGAGTGACCAACCAGTAATTACCAACTAGATGAGTATTAACAATAGTTCATCAAATATTCCAAATCGAAAAGATATCTGACTTATAGTCATTTTTAAAATATATTTAATTTTGTAATTTCTTATAAACATTATTATATTGTAAACAGACTTACAAAATTTATAAAAATTTAAAAACACACTTATAAACATTATTATGCCATATTTCTTATTCAACTTCCATTATAGCATTTAGCATCAGGAATTCTTCTGATACACATCAAAAAGATTATGATTATAATAAAATAAATATAGAAAGGAATATTTAGTTTATGCTATTCTAACTTTGAGCTATTTTTCATTATGTGTGAGCGTAAAAAGAACATTCAATTTAGAGAAAAACAGTTTAAAAAATAGTAGAAGCAGATGGCAGTCTCTAAAACAATGCCTCGATAAATAAGCAGAAATGAAACATGTTTAAAAGTTATCTCTTATTAGCCACACAGCTTTCATCACAAAGATTTGAAAGCAAGATAAGAGTTGCAGTTGTTTCTCCTCGATTAAATTGATAAATGATGCCTGGGATTCCATCTCAATGCAGAAATATATGAACTGAACTGATTATCTGCTGGCAAACAGGGTAGGTATCCAACCAGTTGTCATTCTTGTTGCTAAACAGGGTAGGTATCCAACCACTTGTCATTCTTGTTGCTAATTTATCTTTTTCCTAAATCTTCAGCATGCTATACAAACATAAAAGCTTGCAAAGGATATTTCTCCCAGTTTCTTTCTTGTTCTTTATATTGAATGTAGTCTATTAATTTAAGGTCATTAAAACCTTGCAATCATACCAACCAGATAATTTCAAAATCAATGACCTAAGACTAATTCAAAATTTCCTTAAAAAAACAGGGTTCGTATTCCTGCCACCTAACATCAGGTTTAGGAGCAGCAATGAAATTTTATATGCTTTGACCTCTAGAGTTTCACAATCTTGAATCCCCTCAGATTTGATTGTTTTGTCATTTTATCACCCACAAACAAAATTTACTACAGAAACATTCCTGTCACTCACTCCCGATCAGATCAGCAATTTGGCAAGGAAAGGGAGCTCATAGGCTTCAACTTTACAACCTCTTTTACATTAAAAAATTTCAATCTCAGGCCTTATGTGATAACCACGGTGATCAAATCTTAGGATATTTCAGAAGATTGCACATAAAGGCATGCCGAGTTATAGCATAGTTACTTAAGCATTTGATAACCACTGAGAAATCAATAAAGAAATGCACATAAATCTTCATGACTCCAGACAGACAAATGGACATGTCAAAAGTTTGTACAAAAAACACCAAATGCCTAAGCAGCCATTCAAAAGCCTGCCAAATTCCATCTACATACTAAGAAACCCCATTTAATGGAAAATTTGACACAGATCACCGGCCTGGAAATGCCGGCATGGTATGCTGGACATAACCTCTGCTTTTCATCCAGCTATGTTGCTATCAAGGGAATGTCCAGTATTGTCAAGAACTAATTTACTCAAAAACATAATTTCAAATCTTCACTAGATACAAGAAACTAACTTAGTGCTCTTACTCTCTATGTTAATTGGACTTGATACAGAAGTTTCTTGCTAGTACAAAATGAAGAGTAAGACAAGGTATGCTAGGGAAAGTGAAGAGTCAAAGTAATAGCTTATCCTATGATTCCATCATAAAGTCCCACCAGAATGTATCTCAGTAACAAGAGTGATTAACTTCCAAACAGCAGCATTGCTGGAGCTAAACTCCAATGAGAAGAAAAAGAAAGTATTATGAAACCTCCTAGCCCAACCCAAGGCACTATAAGATCCTTTATCAAACCTGCTACTTTTGGAGTCGAGATAGACAAAAAGACATATCCCAGCTCCTCACAAATACGAACAAAAGAATTAAATATAATTAAGTATCTGAATCAAAATAGAATCTTGAATAATCAAGAAAATGTTTGCAGGTGGGGGGAATAGGATACATGTATTCACTTAAAATTTCTACAAATTCATTACCTAATCTAGCAGTAATTTGTGAATCTTGTTTGGATAGATAACCATACATTTCTAATTTCCGAAATCACATCACTATTTGTTTTACTAAAATATTTTTACTCTTATTTGTGCCAGTGGAAATTAGCCATCAAAAAAATCCCAAAGAAAGTTCTAGTCTTATTAAGACACCAGCATCATTCATAGCTCTCAGTAAAGCAAGAAGCAAATCTTGCTAAGGAACTCAAAATTAACAACTAATATCGTCCCTAAGAAGGTAGAATGCTGGCATGCATATGGACCTATTGTCCACCTTCTCTCCTATCCCAACAAATAAAATACCCTTCATATGCTGATTTCACAACAACTAATTAAAACACATAATTCATTGCATATAGAAAGGAACAAAAAATTTTCAGGACCAATTTTGCACTAGTCTCATACCCGAGTCCGAGTAACATAGCTTTGCATAAAATAATTACTTATCTAGATATAATCCATTTATCCCTCGTTAATCTTGATTTCTAGCTACTCAAAAACACACATACACTCACAAAATATCCTCTGAAAGATATCAAAATAAAACATCTACCAAAACACTCCAACAGACAGCTATATATTAATCCGCCATAGTTCACTGCAATCACCACTCAAAAGCAATACTATATACTGAATACGAAAACAAAAGCAAAAAGTTTGTCCCCGACCTAAATTACCAAATCCCTGACATTCCTAAAATCAGTGAGGATACTCCAATAGGACATACAATACATCCTCGAAACACCTAGATAATTATCCACAAATGCCACATTTACAATCATTCGTATTATAGTAAATAAAGCAACAACCAACCTGAATAATAATTCTTCCAACATATGCATTATTAAGTCAAAAATTCTCATTGACTCGGATAACTCATCGCCACATTAATCCCAATACAAAAGGCCTAAATTCCAACACAAGGGGGAAAAAATCTAAACAAATGAAACTACCCCGGCCCCGCACATTTCCATTTTTTTCTTTTTTGACAATCATAGAAATTTAATTAGAAACACAACATTACTAATTGAATTCCAAATGTGAAGAAAATAAATAAATAAATACATAAAATCAGCGCTTAACAAAAAAATGAAGAATAAAAGTAAATTTCTCCACAGACTTAAAAATAGATATAGATAAAACCCTCAGAAATTATTACCGCAAGAGTGTCGTCAGTGTAATCTCCCATATACTCCTCGAGCTTCTCCTTAATATTCTCTCGCAACTTGGATATTCCTTCGCTGCTAAAATTGACCCTAAACGACCGATCATCGCCGCTTCCGATTGCACTGTCCATTTTACTCTCCCGCAAATGAAATTCACCCAAAAACCCTAGAAAAAATATTCCCATGTATACTCATCTGATTACTGAAATTTCACCAAAACCCTAACTCACCAATTTATTATTGTATATATAAGCTATACGCCCGAAATGTAATAAAAAATGTAATAATTTTTTTTAAAAAAAGTATGGAATATATGAAGGATTGGAGCTTTTTTGACTGTTCGAGGATTTTAGGGATTTCTTTTTTCTTTATTTGTTTTTTCAGAAAATGATAATGGGATTTTTGAGAAAAACCTTCTTAATATATAAATTGAAAATTACATAGCGGTTAGAGATACAGCAAGTTAGTGAGCTTGCTGAATCTCATAACGTTCAACTTTTACTATACAATAAGAAAAAACATACGTTGTCATACATGATATATCATGAAATATTGTTTGTAAGGGACAGAAAATATTATCTAAATTCCTAAGGCCTTGAATAAGCTGAAGACAATCTGTTTTCAAGAGCAAATGTTGAAATCCCTTTGAGATGGCCTTTAAGATTGCGTGTACACAAGCCAGTGATTCACAATGCAAGGCTGATGTAGTTTCCAGGCATAGGGAAGTTTCAAAAGGTTGCAGTCCAGCATATTTCTTACCTACTATTTCGATAGCTGATTTCTTACCTACTATTTCGATAGCTGATTTGCCTGTATTTGCATTATATGAACCATCAAAAAGTATTGTCATAAGAGCGAGATTTTGTATATGTAATGAGGTATTCATTGCAATGCTCGACATACTGAGTTGATGAGTTTGAGTAACGAATCCCTGATGTGGTAATTCATGATGTTGTAAATGGACTTGTAAACTGATAATGTCCTCATAGATCCTTTGATCTTACTTGATGACATCTAATGGAACAAATTCTACAAGATTCCATGTGAATTCGTTCCTGGATTTCCATATGCTCCAAAAAATGACTATCAGTTGTATAGTTATATTTGTATATGATATAAGGGAGTGAGAAAAAAACCCTAGAAGACTGATTTTATCACTTCGTCAGGTTTTATGTATGGGTTTAGGGACCAGTTTGGATACCCGCATGAGCTATCTATGAGGACTACAAGATATTCCCAACCCAAAATTTAAGTTATCTAACGGCAGATTTCTCAAAATAATGTTAATACTTGTAAAAATCCCCCAATTCTTTTTCATTTGTACTCTAGTGTCGCCACACAGCTTGGGAAGTGGTTGGAATAACCACATGAGTTATCTATGTGTACCACATGATATTCCAAGCCCAAATTTTGAGTTATCTAACGGCAGATTTCTTGGAATGATGTTAATTGCTAAACTTACTTGTAAGAATTCCCCAATTCTTTTTCATTTGCATTCAGTGCTGCGACACATGTAATTAAAATAAAATGAGAGAGATGCCACACAATACCTACACAGTGAATTTCTCAAATTTTTACTTCTTAAATTTTTTTCTTTAATTTTGTTTTAGCAACTATCCGTTGGAGGCAATAGCTAGTTGCATCCTCTTTTCTCGACAAAAAGCCCCATCTCCCCGCATTACTCTACATCAATCTCACTCTTTCTCTCAATTTGTCATTTGTTTCTCTCAATAGACACTCTCTCTCACTTTTTCAATTTCACTACAAACGTTGCACAACTGATTTGCGAAGCCATATCTGCCCGTTCCATAACTGATTTGCAGAGTACATCTCATCACCTACACCCTCACCAATTATTTCGCATAGTATCTGTAAATATTCTCTAATTTCTTAGTTAAGCATTTTATTAGTAACAAATATAGAATTCATATCTCATAATTCAATAATTATTAAGTAAATATTTAGGGATAAAATCGCATACCTCCCCTGAGGTTTGCCATAATTACACTCACCTCCCCTCAGGTTTTGAAAATTACACTTACACCTCCTATATTTATATTTTTCATAACAGAACAAGTCCATCTTGATAATGTAACCCAAAAACACCAACCAAACACCTTAAAATATGCTTAATTTTTTTAAAAAAAGATAAATAAATCTTTAAAATTAATTAATTAGTCATAAAAATATCAAAAGTATTTATATCTTATCTCAAATTTTCAATCTCCACCAAATATTACTTCTTCAAAACTTAGTTATCTCTCTAATGTGAAATAAAATTTACTTTATCTATTAAAATTTTACAAAAAAATATATTAATAAGAAAAAGATGACCAATTTAAAAGCAATTCAGGATATTTTAAGGTATTTAGTTGGTGTTTTTGGGTTACATTATTAAAATGGAATTGTTTTGTTATGAAAAATATAAACACAAGGGGTGTAAGTATAATTTTTAAAACCTAAGGGGAGGTAAGTGTAATTATGGCAAACCTCAGGGGAGGTATGTGAAATTATCTCAAATATTTAATTATAGATTTATGTTGCTTATTGTCTTATAGGTGATTAAAATGTATATTTGTTATGTGCTTAATTTATTATGTACTTAATATCATTAATGTAAACATGTGTATGACAAATGACCATACCTTTTAAAATTACGGGACAAAAATAATTATAATTGAGGGAATAAATGTTTAAAATGTTTTAATTTGTTTTCTAGATAATTACGTTAATTATGTGTTTAATTGTTTACCTTTTGCTTAATTGATTGAGTTGTTGTGTAATTAATTGCCTAATTAAAAAACTAACTAATGACTATGTCAAAAAAACAAAATTAGAATTTTATTACATGACTGGAAATTGTAGATCTCTTAATTTGAATAATGTCTTGGTTTTAAATAATGAAATTAAAATTTGGAATATAATTTTTGCATCAAGAATTTTACATGGCTATTCTTTGGGAAGCATAGGAAGTAAATTAAACAATTTATTGATTTGAAATGATAGTTGTTTGAGTAGTAAACAATTGTCAAACAATCACGGATTGGTAATCCAACTATATTGAGGAGGAAGAAGAGTAGAAAATGGGGGATCAATATCGTACATCCTTCTGAGATGCAACAACATAATATTAATAAAACAACATATAAGCTTTGATGACTTGGTAAATAGAGTATAAAAGGCCATGCTGTTAGACTGAGATGCTGTTAAGATTAGTCTATTGTTGAGAAGTCCTATGAACATGACTGCTTATGTTGGTGTGCCAATAGCAGACAATGAAGATGTGAAATATGATGGCAAATTTGCCACATATACCCTGTGAAATCTACTTTAAGGTAAAGAAGCGTCTAAGTTTTGATTTATTTGGTTTGAGGTTAGGCAAACCATCATATGGACCATATACGACCAATGGATTACCTTCAGTACCTATGATTTTCTATGGGATATGGTAGTCAACTCACCCAATGTGAACTAGCTTTGTTGCATTCTAATATAGCGCTTCATAGACGCTACATTGGTTGTCGAGCTGTGGACCAACCTAGCAGCGGCTTTATTATGGATGGTATTTATGCATATTCATGTCATTCCATGGATGATCATGGGATTCCACGCCCGTTATAATATGAGATCAACTCAGCATGGACGCAGATATAGATTTAGAGCCAGAACAAACTAGCGATGACTCGGGTGACTAGAATATTGAGCATGATGCTATGGAGCATGAGATTGGGCCAACTAATAAGGCAAGCCCTAGCACCCTTTAGCCTAGTGATAATGATAACCAGGAGCTGGAGTTGGGACAATTGATTGAGACAAAAAAAAATGTGCAAAGAGCTATTAAGTTGTAGTTGGTGAAAAACAAGTACAATGTCAAAGAAAGCAACAAACATACGTGGTTTGTCATTGCAAAACTCTGTCATTTTATGCAATTAACAGTTGAGAGCCACACTTCGGAGTACACACGAGATGTGGATGATTGCGAGTTTGCAAAGGGAGCATCAATAATGGGCCATTGTTCCCAATTGAAGAAATCTAGATAGAGGTCAAGCATAATTTCCACACTAATGCTTCATATAAGAAAGCATGGTATGCACGGCGAAGATCCATTGACCTTGAGTTCATGATTGGCCCACTTATATAGCCGAATTAACAGCCTTTATGCAGAAGTTGGTAGTGACCAACTATGGTACAATGTTGCTTCGGAGTATAATCCACAGAGGATGATTCAATGCCATATATTTGATTACAAATTTTGGGATTTTGCCCCTGCCATTTAAGCATTCATGTACCTAAAACCTATTGTCTGTGTTGACGGGACTTTAATGAAATGGACTTACAAATCCAAACTTCTAGTAAATTGGCTTCGATGTGAATAACCAACTTCTGCCCTTTGCTTTTGCTCTTGTGCACGAGGAAAAGAATTATAGTGGAGGATGGTTCATGCAACAGTTGTGTCTACATGTGTTTGGAGGTGTCCAAAATATTTGCATTATCTCTGGTCAGCACAAGAGAATTAGTCACGCTATGCAAAAATGGTCGGAACCCGTTGCAGTCCATCGATTTTGCTTGGTCCATGTTTAGGCTAATTTTACAAAGAATTATAAAAATTATTAGCATAATATTGTCTTTCTCATGTGAACAATATTAACATTAATGTTGAGTCATATATAAGTATATTATTGGAGAATTTTACTTTTTCATCCCAAAAAAAAGACCTTATGTGGGTCGTCAGATTTGCACGGCAAATAAGGAAATACAATGAGTACATAAAGCAGATTCAGTTTACGAGTGAGGATGCACATCGATGGTTGACGAGCAATTTAGTACAACAGCATTAGTGAGCGCTCTACAAAGATTTTGGATATAGGTGGGGTCACACATCCACCAACGTGACTAAGTGTTTCAACAAAATATTGTAAGACGTAAGATTATTACCAATTGAGGCATGTCTACGGCACACCTTCAATAAAAGTGTGGAGTTGTGGCTGAAAAAGAGGAAGATTACCGAGAATTCTTGTTTGATACTCCCTAAGCAGCAATGGAAAAAATATGCTGAAAATGAGATGAAAGCACATAAACACCATGTTCAAGTGTAAAATAATAGACAGGGAATGTATTGCAAACTACGACACTTCAGCCAAACAACCCGAAAGAAATTCCCAGATTATAAACTTTGGAGAACACACATGCACCTGTAGCAAATGGAATGATTGTAGGTTCCTTTCTTCCCATGTATGGCCCCATATCTACAATCAGGCATTAGGCCTTTAAACTTGGTTTAGCAGGTGCACACAAAGGTCACATATCAGGACTTTTTTAGCGGCCATTTTACCCTATTAAGCACCTAGCATATTGGTGCCAGCTGATATGAGACTTGCTTACCATTTGGTTAGATTGAAAGAAAAAAGATTGGGTGCGCTGAAGACTACTAGAATTTGCAATGAGATAGATCAAGGCTTCACAAAAATGTAGTCACTGTTCATAAGCTAAACACAATGCCTCGTCATATCTATATTCTAGTCATTTCAATATGTAACCGAACCACTGTGTATCTTTCAGTAATATGTATTAATTGTTTTGTGCAATGGAATCATTTTGATTATTATTATGCATCTTTCAAACTTTATTGTGATATATTCATTTTGGTGTGTCGCTACATGTAATCTTATTTCGGTGCACCTTAATTAACAAAATTTATATTTTTGATGCATGATATCAGCATTATGGATGTATTCCTTTCATCGCCCATCACTCCAGACCCTTACCCTAGATCACATAATAATAGCCTTTTAGTTTTACAGCATTAACACTGGACCAAAGTTGTGTACTTTGGGATCGAGATAGAACTGAAAGCAAAGAGGTGTGATGGATATTTTAGGACTTACTTAGAGAGACCGATGATTCAATCGTGTTGTTCATATGGGACACCTTATGTACAATCAGGCAGTCATCACTGCATTAATTGACTAATAACACCAGAAGCGCACACGTTTCACCTTCCTTGGGGTGAGGTGACTATAACTCTATAGATGTCGCTGTCTGATGGGGATTGTGTGCGACGGATTGTCCGTTACCATAGTTGACTGAGATCTGAACCTAGGGCAGAAGAAGAAACTTGTTTATGAGATACTGGGATTCAACCCCGTTGACAATGATTTCAAGGATGGTAGACTCAATGCTTTTTTAGTTTTTCAAAATTTGTCTAATGGATTGCTAGAGAATACACTCGATGAGCTCTTATGAGACATGCTCGGATGTACATTATGATATTGCTCGCAGGACACTTATTTGTCGAAACTTGTGACAATATGGTTTCTCAGTATTGGTTGGAATATGTATGAAACATAGAGGCAATGGCCCAATACAGTTGGGGCAATGCATTTCTTACTGTATTTTATAGGTCTATATGTCGTGCATCCCACTAGAACATCCCCCTATGTCTCATACATAGTCCAACCAATATGGGGAGTCCAGATTGCTACAAGTGTCAACAAATAGCTGTCTCATGAGCAATATCAAAATATATGTCCGAGTTTGTTGTCGTATGAGCTCATTGGGCGCATTGTCCGGCAATTCATTAGACAAATATTGGAAAAGCGAAATGATTCTCAGTCTACCATCCTTGAAATCATTATCGCCAAGGTAAAATTCCAGTACCTCATGAACGAGTGTCTTTTTTCGCCCTAAGTTCAAATCTCAATCGACTATGGTAACAGGCAATCCATTGACACGCAATCTCCACAAGATAGTGATGTCCTGTAAAGTCATAGTAACCTCTCCCAAGAAAGGTGAAACGTGTGTGTCTCCTGGTGCCATCGCTCAATCAATACAATTGTGAATGCCTAATCCTACGTAAAGTGTCTTGTATGAACAACACCACTAAATTCAGCCACATGAAGGTGATGTAGGACACAAGTATCATCATTTCTCTAAGTCCCAAAAATATCATCGCATTTCTTTGCCTTCAATTGCATTTTTTTTCCTCAAAATACACAATCGTGAACCAGTGCTGATACTATAAAACTTAAAGACAACTATCGTGCGATCTAGAGAGAGGGTATGGCGTAGAAGGCAGTTAAGAGAATGCAGACATAATGCTAAACCATATATCACAAAATAGAAATCTTGTTAATTAAGGTGCACTAAAATAAGATCACATGTAGTGGCACACCAAAATGCATGTAACATAATCAAAACACAATAAAGTTTGAAAGATACATAATTATAATTAAAACGATTCCATTGCACAAAAACAAATAATACATGTTACTGGAAGATACACGGTGAACCTAGCTATACATTGACTTCATCTCCATGATGAGGCATTTTATCCAGCATGTGGGCAGTGACTTCATCTCCATGATGCGTCAAGATAGCACTGATCCATCTCGTTGCGAATTCATAGAGTTTTTAGCGGGCTTGGTCTGTTTTCTTCTAGTTTAGTCGAATCATAAGCAAGCCTTAAATCAACTGGCACACAATAAGCTGGGTATCTAATGGGGTAAATTGACTACTAAATATGTTCTGATATGCAACATTTGTGTGCACCCGATCAACTAAGTGTAACGACCTAGTGCCCGCTCGCAAACATGTGGCCATAACCTAGGAATAGGGGAAGCTGAAATCATCCTATTTTCTACAGGTGTGCATTGGGTACTAGTTTTCATTTCCTGTCCCCATTAGGTTCAATTAGTAGCATTAGGTATCGGTTTTCATTTCTATTTGCAGTATGCTAAATCCACAACATTGAGCACCGTTTTTCATTTTAGTCCTCAGTAGGTTCAATCCACGGCAATGGGTACTGTTTTTCATTTTTTTTGTTTGTGGTAGGCTCAATCCATAGTATTGGGTACCTTTTGCATTTCAGTTCTCATTAAGCTTAATTAGTAGTATTGGGTACCTGTTTTTATTTTTCTGCTCATAGTAAGCTCAATCTACAACATTGGATACCGTTTTTTATTTTTAACTCCTGGTAGGCTCAATCAATAGCATTGGGTGTTGATTTTTATTTTTCTATTCGTGGTAGGCTCAATCCACAGTATTGGATACCTTTTTTCATTTTTATCTACTAGTAGGCTCAGTCAGCTGTACTAGGTACCGATTTTCTTTTTTTGTTCGTGGTAGACTCAATCCATAGTATTGGGTACCTTTTTCATTTCAGTTCATGATAGGCTCAATTAGTAGCATTGGGTACCCATTTCCATTTTTCTATTCACGGTAGGCTTGATCCATAGCATTGGGTACCGTTTCATTTTCAGTTTCTAGTAATTCTGTTTGCAGTATTAGATACCATTTCATTTCAATTGCATATTAGTTGTCTTACTTCAGCATTCATCTTCTTCTTTTGTCATCTAATACATTATTCATTGCATTAATCCATTTACTTTTATGTCTTTTCCCCAAAAAAAAAAGAAAAAAAAGTTTTTTCAATTGCAAAGCATCATTGGTTGCTATAGTTTATTTGAATTTCATTTCACATCAAGTTTTCACTAATGCATTTCATATAGTTGTTTGCCATTATCATCTGAACTACGTTTTGACCTGATTCCCTTAGTTGGAATACATACGCAACTTCAAGCAAATTCGGCTAACTCTTTTGTTTTCCATTGCATTGGCATTTTGTGTCCGCAGTTCGTCACCCTGAACTACGTTTTGACCCGATTCCCTTAGTTGGGATATGTAGGCAACTCCAAGTGAGTTCGATCAACTCTTTTGTTTGCATTGGTATTTTGTGTTCGAAGTTCATCGATTTGAAAAGCCTGGTCATCTTTTTCTACATTTTGTATGTTCATCTGCTTACATTTTTGTACCATGTTAGTATTGCATATGTCTAGATGCGGGCACTTAGCTTTCTCTTTGTGTTTGGTGTATAGGTGAGCCAAAATTTGATGCCGTCTATGTTTTTGTCTAGAGCCTGTACGAGCTTCCAACAAAGAGATGCAAACTGTAAATATCAAATTTTGACACGCCCTTTATAAAAAACAATGTGTTTTTACTTTATTCGGGAGCACCTTTTATTTTTTGGGGGTTAATTTCAATTTTTGTGTAAATTATGACTAAATAGTCGTATTAGGGGTAAAATGATAATTTTAGCATGTACATACCTTTTTATTTTATTTTAATTTTTAAATTCATATTTTTATATTTTTTTTATCATTTTTTCTAATTTTAACGATTTTTCGGAGTCATTTAGAATTTATAAGAATTTTGATATTTTTTAGTTAACAGCACATTTTCCAACGTACCCTTCTATTAAAAAATTTGTATGTGCATTTTTATATATTTATAGATTTTTTGTAAAAATTTCATGATTTTTAGAGGGCAGTTGGTATTTATTTAATTTTTTGTCTTTTTGTCCATTAAAGGCATATTTCCTGGGAATGCTTAAATGTTATAATTTTAATATATGTGTTTTGTGTGATAATGTATTTTGTGTAAAATTTCATGATTTTTAAAAGTCATTTAGTTGTCGCGCCCTAAAAAAATCGATGAAGCAAAGTAAAAAGGGTGTACTAGTGGGGTCGTTGACTGTCACGTCCGAAAAGACGGCCTGGTCGCGATGACCCTTTTGAAAATAAAGAGTTTTAGAAAAACCGTGCGTGTGTGAGAAAAATTAAATTTTAATAAAAAAAATATATTTTAAGAAAAATGGTATTTTAAAAGAAAACAAGGCCGGGACTAAAAATGCGACAGATTTGGCCAAATAATTTTTTAAAAAAAGGGTTTTATTTTGAAAAATGGAGTCGCCACTGGGTACTGAGTTAGGGTGTACCAAGTCACCCGAAAAATCGTTTAACAAAATAAAAATTTTCTAAAAAATGTTTGAAAACCCTTTTTCGACTCCGGTCTACGAAAAAACAAGAAAAGAGGGTCCAGGAGTCACATTTGAAGAAAGGGAAGGCAAAGGCTCATGTCTAAGGCACCCTTTCAACCTAGCCGAGGCTAGTTGCGAGGTTTAATCAAATTTTCCTAAATTAACCCTAGATTCTATCACGTTTTGGATGTATCTAAATGAATGCAAATCCTAAGTCTAAATGTGAATATCGGAAGGGTCGGCATGTTCCGTCGAGGCTTGGTCGGAATTATCGCATTAATTGCGAAACCCAAGTCGAGACCTCGAGGGAGTCACGAGTTTTTATGCAAAATGAAAGGTAAAAAGAAAAGAAAATAATAATATATAGTAAGTGAAGAAAGAAGGTGGGTATGCAACATGACGGGTACGGGGGACTAGTATCTCGTGACTGAATGTTTCTACTCACTGAGGGGGGAACGGCGTGTACGCCACCGCTTCCCACGTGAGTAGACGACTATTTCTAGTCAAATCACGCAAATGTCCTAATTTCTAAGTGAGATGCAACCTAAATGTCATGCATTTGAAGATGCATTAAAATAAGTAAATAAATAATAGTAATAATAATAAAAATCATGCAGGAAAGAAAACTAAAGTGTGTGAAATGTAAAATGCACACGAATGCACCTAACACTAAAATGTCCTAAGGGTCTAGCGTTGGACTAGCCCGTTCTAAAAGATCTCACTAGCGTTGGACTAGCGAGAAAAAGAATGAATCCACAACTAGCATTGGACTAGTGTGGTGACAGAATATCATAAACCATGAATTAAAAGCGAATTAAACATATAAAAACATATAAGATCACATAGGAGCACATAACACATAAACGTGATATTTTAGATGCAAAAATCCTAAGAAACGCGGTAAAAAAAATAAACACATAAGCACGCAAAAGCAAATAAACTCTAACTATTACACCGGGGGCTTAATTTACAATTTAAAGGGGAAAAATTAAAATGCCCTATCTATTACACTTTCTATCTGGATACAAGATTTTACTAAAATATGAGGAAAATAATCTAACTATTACATTGACTAGCTAAATACAAAAATATTACATTTTTCGTCAAAATAACAAAAATAATAAAATTTAAAATTAAATAACACGAAATAAATAAATACGCAAAAATGCATAAAATAATAAAAAAAAAGCATCAAAATTTGCATAATATATCACATTAGAGCACGTTGGAGCATATAAAGGAAAAATAATGAGAGATCGGGATACCTCTTTGAAGACCCGGTACCAATGCTTAAAAATGAATACACATGTTAAGGTACCACTATTTAATAAAATAAATCACAAAATATAAAAAAATTCTAACAAATTGAACGTAAAATGCAAATACTATTAAATTAAGGGATTAAACAAACTTAAACAAACCTAGGGGGCCAAAGGGCAAAATTAGAATCTATAACTAATTAAGGGGTAAAAATAAAGAAATCTCACAACTCTAAAGGATAGAGATGCAAAAATTAAAATAAATTGGGGGGCAAAACAATAAATTTCAGCTAGGACAAGTCAAATTGCAGTTTATAGGACCTAATTGAAAGAAGCTAAACATAGAAGGGACTTTCTGTAATAAATGAGGACTTAATTGCATAAAACATAAAAGTTCTTTGAGGGTATATTAATACTACTCGAAATCCAAGGGTTGGGTAAGATAAAGCAAAAACTAAACTAAAGATCAGACTAACATATTTTGACTAAAAATTGACTAAATTAAAGTAAATGAAACAGAAACATAAATTGACTAAATTCTAAATAGAGTACACGTTATACCCAAACAAAACAGACCCAAATTCATTTTTTTTTAATTACCCTTCTCTCTTTTCCATTTTTATTTCGTTTTTCTTCTCTCTTTTTTTCTTTATCTACTTTCTTCTCCATTTTTCTTTTCTGCTTATTTTTTTCTCTCCTCTCTTATTCTTTCTTTCTAGTCTTCTTCTTCCTTTCTTCGATTTCCCTTCTCTGCTTCTTTCATTCTTTCCGGTCACTCTCCCAATCTCTCTCTCACCGTCTCTCTCTCTCTATTTCTCCAATTTTTCCATTTTCTATTTCTCTGTTCCTCTCCCTATTTTTGTTTCTTTTCTCAATCGAAACTCCCCTCCCAAGCCGCATCTCAATCTCTCTTTTTGCTCTGCTAATTCTCTTCTTCTACTCTTGACTCTCTTTCTGTTCTCTCTATTTCCTCTGTTCCCTTCTCCTCCTCTCTGATTTTTGCTCTTCCCACCCCTCTCGCCAGTTTCTCTCTCAATCTCCCTTGTTCTGTCTCTAATTTCCCTCTTCCTCTAGGTGCCCATTCTCTCTCTTTTTCCCACTCAGAGTTACAGGTTCTTCCCCCTAAACGAAGGTGTGGTGATGGGTTTTTGGGTGTTTTGATAGCGCTGCTTGAGCTAAATTATTTTTCTTGGCAGGTAATGTTTGGGTGGTGCGTTCGGGGGGATGGTTGTTGGAATTGGGATTGAGATTGACTGAAGGGCAGTGAGTGGTATTGTGGTGAGAATGACGAATGTTGGGTTAGCAAGGGAATTCAAACGAGGGAGGGGGCTGCAGGCTTGGGGGTGTTACGGTTTTATGGCCAATTTTGAGGTTTTGGGCTGCGGAACTAATTTTGGGATGGTTGAGTGAGTGATTAAATATGTGTTTTGATTGTGTGTGAAATTTTGGGATTGAATTTGACTTGGATGCCCAATTGTGGCTATGTAATTGCTGGTTTTTTGTTCGGTTGTCATCGTGTTTCTTTTGCAAGTTTTGGGCAATTGGAGAAGACGTGGTGGGGGTTTGCTGGTATGATTATTCGGTGAATACAATGGTGGTAATTGGGACTGGTTGTGAGGTAGTTGTTATTTGGGGTAAGAGGGCAGAAAGATGATAGTGAATCGGTGGTGCAGGGGTAGTTGGGTTGAGGGAGAGGAGTTGCAGGGGTAGTTGGGTTGACGGAGAGGAGTTGCAGGGGAGGTTTTCTGCGTTTGTGGTTAACTGGGTATGGGGTTGTGAAGTAATGGGGATATTGCTGGCCGCGGTTGTTTTATGGGGGATTTGATAGCTAGTGAGTTATTGTGGAGCTGGATTCTGCAGGCTGTGGGTGATGGAAAATTGGTTAATTGATGGACTGCTGGGGGGTGGGTTTGGGATGGTTGTTGAGACAGTTTGAGAATTTGATTAAAAAAAGGGGAAAGATGAGTTTTGATGTTGTTGGGTTGTCTCTACAGGCTGTGGGTTTTGCTTGGGTTGTTTGTGCTATTTTGCTATTTCTTTGCAGGTTGTCAACGACGGTTAGTTGGTGGTAGAGGCTGTTGTGAGGTGGTTGTTTTGCTATCTACTGCTGATGGTGGTGGAGAGGTGGTGTTACTGATAGTTTCTGTTGTTGCTATAGCTTTAACGGTGGCGGGTGGTGGTTGAACGGTGGTAATGAGTGGAGAGATGGTGGTGGAGGCTTATTGGTGTTCCTCGGTGGAGTTCCGGTGGTGGAAGAAGTGGGAAGGAGAGGGAGAGACGGTGGAGAGGGAAGGAATAACAATCAGAAATGGAAAAACGAATCCAGAAACACAAAAGAAAATACAGAAAACATAAACCCAGAAAACAAAAACAAAAATAACAAGAAAAAGAAGCTTAAAAATTAAACTTAAATTTACAAACAATTTGTACAATTTAATCAAAATCCCATAAAAGAGTGGAAATAAGAGTGAATCACAAAAAAAAGAAAGCTAAGATTTTACCTTTTAAGCCTGATGGTGAATTTGCAGAAGACAATGAACAGTAGCTGCGATTTTTTAAGGATAATGAACAGTGAATGATGAATGAAGATGAACAGTAGGCGGCGTTGTGTATTTTTTTAGATGTTTTTGGTGTGTGTTTAATCCTTAATGGATAAGAAAATGTGTGTTTCTAGGGTTTTTCATTTTCTCCCTTTTTTTTAATCCCTAAGTGGGGTATTTATACTGCAAAAGTCTTAACCTCCAAGAAATGATTAAAAGACCAAAATACCCTTGACTACAATAATTACAACTTTATCCTTTAAAAATTTATTTTTTCACAATAATGAAAAAAAATCAAGAAAAATGTAAATAATAAATTCATTAACACTAATTCACTCCGCAAAAATTAGAAACTTAGAAACATGCTTAAAATCTACAAACGAGTTTGGGACCCAAAAATTAGTGAAAAATGAGTTTGGGATGTGAAATGACAATTTTGCCCTTGGATGACAAAAATTCACAGAAAAAAATAGTTATTGTCCTCAGACAATTATCAAAAATTATAAATAAGCTTAAAACACTAGAAAATGCATTTTTGACTCAAAATTGATGAAAATAAATTCAATTTGTAAAATGACGAGTTTGCCCTTGGGTAATGAAAATTTGCAGAAAAATAGCTATTGACCTCAAAAAATTACTAAAAATTAAAAATAAGCTTAAAACACTAGAAAATGCATTTTTGACTCAAAATTGATAAAAAATGAATTTAATTTGTAAAATGACGATTTTGCCCTTGGGCAGTGAAAATTTGCAGAAAAATAGCTATTGATCTCAAAAAATTACCAAAAATTAAAAATAAGCTTAAAACACTTGAAAATGCATTTTTGACTCAAAATTGATGAAAAATGAATTTAATTTGTAAAATGACGATTTTGTCCTTGGGCAATGAAAATTTGCAGAAAAATAGCTATTGACCTCAAAAAATTCAGAAAATTCAGAAACATGCATCAAGAATTTGAAAAATGAATTTGGAACTTAAAATGAGCTAAAATGGTATTCGCGAGACGAAATTACCAATTTGCCCTTATGCTGGTAAAAATATAAAAAATGCTAATTAAATCTGAAAAAATTATAAGAAATTAATAAATTCATATAAAAGTAAAAATATGAATTTAAAACCCCCAAAAAATTGTTAAAAAAATATTTACAAATAAAATTACTATTTTGCCCCTTGAGATTATTAAAAATTTAAAATTTGTCCTAAAAAATACAAACATGCCCCCCGGTGTTTGAAAATAAATGGTGTGTCAAAATTTAGTATCTACAGTTTACCCCTCTTTGTCGGGAATCTCGTAGAGATTTCAGACAAAAACGTTGACAACACCAAATTTTAACTCACCTAAATATGAAAACAGATGTTGCTATAAACAAAACACTTAATATGCATAGTACAAAAATGTGATGAGATGTAACTAATGACCAGAGAACAAATATATAAACATGTGACCGAGTTCTCTAGGAGCTGCCTACGTATCCCAGTAAAGGGAATCAGGTCAAACGTAGTTCAGATGCAGGTAGATAGTGGATGCGAAACATAATTACAAATGGTAACATAAGAGTTCAAATGTGTGATCAAAAGAAAGAAATGCAACATTCGAATTGCTAAGCAAAGATAACATAAATTGGTACGAAACTGCAAGACAACGCAAAGTGCTTAAACTAAAAGACAAAAGAATGAGTTCAAGTTGCTAAACGAAATAAATACTAGTAAATTAAATGCAATGTCTGGGATGCCAGACTTGAAAATGTAAAAAAATATATGCCGACCAGGCTGCGGGACGGATGCATGACCTTGGGCTACCAAGGTTGATGAATGCAAAGTTTGGACTGCCAAACTTAAAAAGTAAATAAACAGATGCCGACCTGGCTGCTGGACGGATGTATGACCTTGGGCTGCCAAGGTTGATGAATGCAAAATTAGGCTACCAACTTGAAAAAATAAATAAATAATCCTAGGCTGCCAAGAATCATAAAATGGAATGTACAGTCTGGACTGCCAGACTTGGAAACGTAAATAAAAGATGCCGACCAGACTGCTAGACGGATGCATGACCTTGGGTTGCCAAGGTTGATGAATGCAAAGTTTGGCTGCCAACTTGAAAAAGTAAATAAATGATCCTGGACTGCCAGGAATCATAAAATGCAATGCACAATCTGGGCTGCCAGACTTGGAAACGTAAATAAACAGATGCCGACCAGGCTGCTGGACAAATGCATGACCTTGGGCTGCCAAGGTTGATGAATGTAAAGTTGGGCTACCAACTTGGAAAAATAAATAAATGATCCTAGGCTGCCAAGAATCATAAAATGCAATGCACAGTCTAGACTGCCAGACTTGGAAACGTAAATAAAAGATGCCGACCAGACTGCTAGACGGATGCATGACCTTGGGCTGCCAAGATTGATGAATGCAAAGTTTGGCTGCCAACTTAAAAAAGTAAATAAATGATCCTGGGCTGCCAGGAATCATAAAATGCAATGTAAAGTCTGGGCTGCCAGACTTGGAAACGTAAATAAAAGATGCCGACCAAGCTGCTGGACGGATGCATGACCTTGGGCTGCCAAGGTTGATGAATGTAAAGTTGGGCTGCCAACTTGAAAAAGTAAATAAATGATCCTGGGCTGTGAGGAATCATAAAATGCAATGCACAGTCTGGGCTGCCAGACTTGGAAACGTAAATAAACAGATGCCGACCAAGTTGTTGGACGGATGCATGACCTTGGGCTGCCAAGGTTAATGAATGCAAAGTTGGGCTGCCAACTTTGAAAAAATAAATGACAAAAAAAGCGAGTCCAAGTTGCTGGACGAAATAAATGCGACAAAGATTTCAAACAAAAAAGAAATAAGTGTTAAGCATAAGATGCAATCTTACTCAAAAAAATTTCTTTTTTTTTCTTTTTTTTTCACCTTTTTCCTTTATTTTTCTCTTTTTTTTTTTTAAGAAGTATGAAAGTAAATAAACCAACATGACAACTAATGCATGATGACATAAGAAGAACCAGAATGGTAAACTAAGACGCATGAGTATGCAATTAGAACGACATGGTATTTAATGTTGCAAACATAATTAATGAAAATTGAAAATGTCGAATTGGTACCCAATGCTACAGATTGAGCTTACCACAAACTGAAATGAAAATCGGTACCCAATGCAAAGATTGAGCCTACCGCAAACTGAAAATGAAAATCGGTACCCAATGCAAAGATTGAGCCTACCGAGAACTGAAAGTAAAGACGGTACCCAATGCTGACGATTGAGCCTACCGAGAATTAGAAATAAAGACGGTACCCAATGTTGACGATTGAACCTACCGAAAACTGAAAGTAAAGACGGTACCCAATGCTGACGATTGAGCCTACCGCAAACTAAAAATGAATGAAAAAGTGTGAACACAATATGCAAACTATTAAACACATTAAAATACCGGGCAGTATGCTAGACAAATGTAAGACAATGTAAGATAATTTCTAAATGAATGCAAATTGAGAAAAATAAAACATGCTAATGGGGTACGGATTGAGAAATGAATGCATGATACATAAAAATAAAAATACAGAGATTAAGTGGCCAGATTAAAATAAACGGAAATTAAAACTCAACGGACGAGTTGGGGGCCAACGGACGAGTTGGGACTTAAAGATGAAAGTAAACCCAACGGACGAGTTGGGGCCCAATGGACGATCTGGGACTTAAGCAGAAAAGCAAACCCAACGGACGAGTTGGGGCCCAACGGGCGAATTAGGACTTAAATAGAAAAGTAAAATATGCTTAATGCTGGACAAAATCAAAATAGCATGCAACACGCTAAACAAATAATGAACAAATGTCGGTTCAAAAAAGTAACACAAGATGATGTAACACAGGATGCTAAATAAAATGCATGAATGCATGATCCTAAACTGATGAACAAAATGCACCAAACTAAAATGGACAAAATGAGATCCAGACTGATGAAAAAAATGCATAAAGAAATTTGAGACATTGGAAAAACTTAAAACAATTATCGAACATTGTATCTCAACCATCCCAAAGATCAAAATTTTCAAAAATTTTGCCCCAGTGCATGGCATCAAACTAACTCGAAACCACTTTTTTTTTTTTTTTTTTTTGAGATTTGGTATCAAAGTCAATTTAAATTCATCCCTTGCAAAAAGCTTGTCCCAGTACAAATGAATCTCAAAATCAAATTTTTGCCAAAAAATTTGCCTCAATGTCAATTTTTGAAATCAATCTTTGAAATGAATTACGCTCTTGATCAAATCATGATTATCTAAAAAAATTACCCCAGTTTTCATTCTTGACAAAAGTCTCAATTGAAGATGGTGTGGCCATATCTGCAAAAGAGAAAAAGATAACGGTAGTTGCAAAAGTTATGCCACCACTTAACAATCCCTCGATCCACTATTGCATATAAACATAAGTATCGTAATCAAGAATCCTGAATTGGTCTCCCGCCTTTGCTTTCTGACATTTTCTGTTTTTAAAATTCTCTGATCCACGATTCACGACAAATGGGATATATATCTTCCATACACATCTCGGGATCTCGATAAATTTAGGATCACTTTTGCTTATATTGCACACTAAGACACAAAAAAAAATGATAGGTTTTCGAAAAAAAATGAAAAATGAATATATCACAGAAAAATCTGACAGATGCAATGACAAAAAAAATTCGGTACACTAAACATTTTGTATATGTATATATAAAACTTTTTTAATAACAACTAATTATTATGTTCGAATGAAAAATTAATTTCCAGCGACGGTTCCGAAGAAATCTGCCATTTTGATCCTCTGGATGTCATTCCACTTGAATTCCAATATTGCTCCAAGATGATCAATACAGAAGAAAATTCCCAAGTAACCAAGGTCACCAGCTTTTGCAAAAAATTCCACATCTATCACAGGTGTATTTTACTTCCTCACTTGTGAGCCTCTAACTTGTAACTTCTCAACCTCAGCGCCCTTTCAGATTTTTACCGAGGTTTCCCCCTCCCTTTTTCTTTTCTTTCTTCTTCTTCTTTTTTTTTTTGGATTTTTTTTTTGAAGCGCCCTTTCGGGTTTTCGCTTTGGTAGAGAGAAAAGAGAACAATCAACATTCAAGTCCTGGCTGATCATTTTCCATTTCATAAAATCAGACTAGTATAAAAATGTTTGACATCAATAAGACAATCTTCCCTTGATGGATTAGGGATAGATATATTAACATCATATGCCTTATTGATTTGCAAATTTTCATTTCAAAATTATCACAAAATAAAGACGGAGGTCGGTAACATTCTCGGCTTTTGTAACGGGGTCAGGTAAGATGTTTGAAAGGTTAAGGTCGGAAAGCAAAATTCATGAAAAGGTTGATTATCTTGAGGTCGCATTTTAAGAAATACTTATCCTAACTTTATTCTTTGCCCTTTTGGGTTTTACCCCTTTTTTTTTCCAGTTTGTTACTTTCCATGAGGCTTTCTTTTGTATCATTTTTCATTCATTTTTTTTTACCTTTTTTTTTTTTTACCCAACAGCCAATAGATAAAAATTGCCCCAATATGAGGTGCGACCATCAAGTGGGTTATGAAACGAAATTCATAAATTCTGAAGACTCAAATAGGAAAAACTAAGGAAAAATGTTTAAGGGAAAAGAAAGAAGGCCCGCCTTTGATCCGTCCTTTTTTGCAACAATTTTAAAGGAAAACTTACCAATCAAATGTAAAACCTTTTTACTATGTCTGAATTGATGATTTGGGGAAACACTTGACCATCCATTTCTGTAAGAACAAGGCCTCCTCCTGATAATACCTTTTTCACGATGAATGGTCCTTGCCAATTTGGAGCAAATTTGCCCTTAGCTTCTTCCTGATTTGGAAGGATTTGTTTCAAAACTTTATCTCCCACCTCAAATAAACATGATCTGACTTTCTTATTGTAAGCCCGAGCCATTCGTCGTTGGTAACATTGTCTATGATAAACAGCATTCAACCTCTTCTCATCAATGAGTGCCAACTGTTCATAGCGTTCCCTTAACCACTCGGCCTCTTCCAATTGGGCTTCCATTAGAATGCGTAAAGAAGGAATTTCTACCTCTGCAGGTAAAATTGCCTCCATTCCATATATAAGAGAATAAGGAGTTGTCCCAGTTAAAGTTCTAATTGCTGTCCTATAAGCCAAAAGTGCAAAGGGCAATTTCTCGTGCCAATCTCGATAAGTATCAATCATCTTTCGAATGATTTTCTTCAAATTCTTATTGGCGGCTTCAACGGCACCATTGGCCTTAGGTCTGTAGATAGCAGAGTTTCTGTGCTTGATCTTGAATAGACCACACAATCCATCTACCATGTCATTATTGAGATTCCTTGCATTGTCGGTGATCAAAGTTTCTGGTACTCCAAAACGACAAATGATATGGTTCTTGAAAAAATCTGTTACCACTTTCTTGGTCACTTGCTTGTAAGATTCTGTTTCTACCCATTTGGTGAAATACTCAATTGCCATAAGGATGAATTTGTACCCATTTCAAGCAGGAGGATCAATTACCCCAATGACATCCATTCCCCACATTGAGCATAGCCAAGGAGCAGTCATACTGTGGAGTTCCGAAAGAGGAGCATGTATCACATCACCATGCATTTGACACTTAACACACTTTCTGACGAACTCAACACAATCATGCTCCATGGTGAGCCAAAAATGTCCGGTTCTCATTATCTTTTTGGCTAGCAAGTGTCCATTCATATGTGGCCCACACACACCGCTGTGTACTTCTCTCATCAAATATTCAGCTTTCTTTTCATCTACACATCTCAAAAGGCCCAGATCGCTTGACTTTTTATACAATACTTCTCTGTTCAAGAAAAATCTCGTAGACATCTTTCGAAAAAATTCTTATCTTTTGTACTGATGCCTAAGGGATAGAATCTATTTTTTAAATATTCTTTCAAATCATGAAACCATAGAAGGCCATCGGACTCCAACTCAATGCGCAGACAGTGAGCTGATTCTTCTTGAATCTTGATGGATATGGGTTCGATCACTACATCATCAGGGTGACTGATCATGGAAGACAAAGTTGCTAAAACATTTGCGAATATATTTCGAGTACGCGGAATGTGAGTGAATGTCAAAGTTTTGAATTGTCTGGCAAGAGTGAGTAAGCAACAATGATACAGGATGATTTTAGAATCCCGAGTTATCCATTTTTTCAATGTTTGATGAATTAACAAGTCAGAATCACTAAACACTGCTAACTCTCTAATATTCATATCCAATACCATTTTCAAACCCAAAATGCAAGTTACATATTCAGCCATGTTATTAGTGCAATCAAAATTTCAACTTAGCTGTAGCAGGATAATGTTTTCCATGAGATGATATCAGAACTGCACCTATTTCTGCTCCGCACAAATTTGAGGCACCATCAAAAAATAACCTCCATCCTGAAGATTCTTCATTTGCATAATCTACTGCTCCCACAAACAATATCTCTTTATCTGGAAAATAAGTGTACAAAGGAGTATAATCGTCTTCCAGGGGATTTCCTGCCAAATGATCTGCAATAGCTTGACCCTTGACTGCCTTCTGAGTTGTGAATACAATATCAAATTGACTGAGAATCATCTGCCATTTAGCCATGCGTCCAGTGGGCATCGGTTTCTCAAGTAAGTACCTCAAAGGATCTGATCGAGATATAAGATAGGTGGTGTGATCAAGAAGATAATGTCTGAGTTTCTGAGCAGCTCAAGCTAATGCACAACACAATCTTTCCAAGAATGAATAGTTTGCCTCATAAGCCGTGAACTTCTTACTCAAGTAATAGATTGTCTGCTCCTTCTTTCCTGAATAATCATGCTGACCCAAGACACAACTCATCGCTCCGTCCAGAACTGAGATATACATGATGAGTGGTCGGCCCGGCTTTGGTGGCACTAAGACAGGGAGATTCAACAAATAATCTTTAATCTTATCAAAAGCCTATTGACAGTCCTCGTTCCAATCTATTGGAGCATTCTTCCTTAACAACTTAAACAGTGGCTCACAAGTGAAGGTTAACTGAGTGATAAATCTGCCAATGAAATTTATCTTTCCCAGAAAACTTTTCACGTCTTTCTGTGTCTTTGGAATTGACATTTTCGTATAGCTTTTATCTTTATGGGATCTATCTCGATACCCTTCTTGCTAACAATAAATCCTAATAACTTTCCAATAGGAGATTCGAAAGCACATTTTGCAGGGTTCAATCTCAGACTATATTTTCTCAACCTTTCAAACAGTTTTCTTAAATCTACCAAATGCTCTTCGAACCTCTTAGACTTGACTATGATGTCATCCACATAAACTTCTATCTCCTTGTGGATCATGTCGTGAAACAACTTAGTCATAATCCTTTGATAAGTAGCCCCAACATTCTTCAATCCAAAAGGCATGACTTCTATAACAAAATGTACCCAATGAAGTGATGAATGACGTTTTCTCCCTATCTTCTTCTGCTACAAGATCTGATGGTACCCAGCGAAACAATCAATGAACGAATTCATTTCATGCCCTGCTGTGTTGTCCAACAAAATGTGAATATTGGGTAAAAGAAAATCATCATTTAGGACTGACTTTGTTTAAATCTCGATAATCCACACAAACTCGCACTTCTCCCGACTTTTTGAGAACCGGAACCATATTCGATAGCCAAACAGGATAGTGGGACACAATAATAATATTGGCATTGAATTGCTTGACTATCTGCATCTTTAATCTTAAGGCTCATTTCGAATTTGAATTTACGAGATTTTTGCTTTACTAGAGGAAAGTTTGGATCAGTGGGTAATCGGTGAACTACTATATCAGTAGAAACCCCAGGTATATCGTCATATGACCATGCAAACACATCTTGATACTGCGTAAGGAATTCAATCATTTCATTTCTCTGTTTCTTGTTTAAATGTACACTAATTTTAACTTCTTTCACCTCTGTCCCAGTGCCAATATTAATAGTTTCTATTTCTTCCAAGTTCGACTTGAGTTTTTCTTCATATTGTTTAAAATTTTTAAGTACGAAATCATAATTTTCTTCGATATCACTCTCATTCTCATCAGCGGCTCGCACTATTTCAGAGTTCAGAGAGATATCGAAATTGCAATCATTGGTTTCAAGTAAAGTGAAATCCAAAGGATCATAAGCAGTTATTTTCGGCCATCTGAAAAATGAAAGTAAAGAATACATAAATAAATAGACAAAAACATAATCTTCATCTCATTAAAACTCAGAATGCATTAATTTAAAAAGTGGAATATGTACAACCACAGAAGTATGGCACTATCCTTCAAGAAAAATATAAAGACGCAATTCAACTTTAAAGAAAGGTTTAGAAAACCATTTTCATTGAAAAGTAAAATGCAAAACATGATATGAGCCTGACTCTATTAACATAAAAGAAAAAAAATATCCACTCTAGGGCTCTGTCTAGATATGGACATTAAGCAGAAGTGATTCCAAATTTACCGAAACTCCCTTTGCATAGGGAGATAATCGGCAATCCAGTTGTCCAATGCCCCTTCTTTAATTTCATTGAAAATGACAGTGTCAGATGCTTCCTCAATATTAGTCATTCCGATGAACAGGTGACTCATTCCTTTTTCGACACTATCATCCTCATTACAGATTTCAGAGATAGTAACACCAGATGACCGCAAAAAGCTATGATAAAGTGGGGGGATATAGAGTGGGATGTGCCGTCCTTCCTTCTCAGCTCTCTTCTTCTCTTTCATCTCTTTCATATCCTTACCAGTTGGGTAAAAACCAAGCCCAAATCCTTCCGCTCTGTCACTTGAATGGGTTCTACCACTCCTTGTAGCATCCTTCCAATACCCTTACCTGGTTGGTAATCAGCCTTGATTAGTTCTTTGGCAATCATGATACTGGTATCAGATAACATCGGTTCCACAGGTGGTTTTTCTTTCGGGATCTAATTAACCGATACAATGTCGGAAGCGCGAAAATTTTGATCCAATGGCAACTTGTCTTTTGCTTTTTTCGAAGATCCGCGATTTATCATCATGGTGCAGTCGTCCTCAGCAAAGACAGTGATCTGTTTATCATCCATAATGAATTTTATTAACTGGTGCAAGGATGATGATATCGATCCTGAAGAGTGAATCCATGGTAGTCCCAGTAGCACATTGTAGATTCCCGAAAAATACATGACTTGACAGGTAACCTGATATTGGGTTGGACCCATTTCAAGTACTAAATCGATCTCTCCCATATTCTCTTTCCTTGATTCATTGAATCCTCTGACTATAGTTGGCGATTGACGGACTTGTGATTTCAAGTATCCCAATTTTTGCAGAGTGCCCCAGGGACAGATATTCAGAGCAGACCCATTATCAATCAAAACCCTAGGCAGATGTTTCCCATTGCATCGCACGGATATGTACAAAGCTTTGTTGTGCCCCTTCCCTTCAGGCGTCAGCTCATCCTCAGAAAAAGTGATCTGGTTAGATGCCAAAATATTTCCTACTATTCTAGCCAATTTTTCAGTAGGGATATCTTTGGAAACATGAGACTCATTAAGAATCTTCAAAAGGCATCCCGATGCAACTCAGATGTTAACAGGAGGTTGAGAATCGAAATCTGCGCTGGCATTCGACTCAACTGTTCCACTACCTTGTATTCGCTTCTCTTTAAGATCCTCAAAAAGTCTTCAGTGTCCTTCTCACTAACAGGTAGTTTGGGTGGCAGAGTGCTCTCTTTCCCCTTAGCTGCAACCATAATCTCTGGTTCAGTCATCACTCTTCCAAACCTCAAAACTGCTGTTACATCACCATTATATTCAGGGCCTTCATAATTCCAAGGCACTTGTTGTAAGTTCTCTATTGGCAGCTGTTCTGGCAAATCGATGATCTGGGTTCAAAGACTTCCAACTCAAAAGGTGAAACATCTAGGACGAATGGCTGGCTTGATGAATTGACAGCTGACAATACTTCTTCTTCCATGATCGGCTCTTTTGGTTGAGTTACAGGTGATGCCAATTTTTCAGTAAAAATATCATCCATAAATTGACTCATGAATTCCTTTCCAGATAGCATCGCTCTAGCTCGCCTGTCATCTCCATCAGTATCGCCAACTATCTCCTCAACCGCAACTATCATTTCAAAAGGGTCAGCAAACTCTTCATCTAAGGTAATCATCCCAACTGTAGGCCCGTGCTGAGGCAAAGGGTTATTGTCTACATTGGGTGCCTGTCTTCTCCCTCTTCTCAATACTATTTCTCCATCATCAATCATGTCCTGAATCTTGTGTTTCAAAGCCCAACAGTTAGCTGTGAGATGTCCCCGACCTCCAGAATAGTAAGCACAAATGGCTTGATAATCATAGTCATGGGGTAATCCGTTAAGAAAAATTTTCTGTGGTATTGTGCAAATCTTACCCGCTGCTCTCAATTGGTCATATATCTAATCTAAATGACGACCAAGGGGAGTGAAAGCCCTAGGCCGCCTCTGTGGAGGGTTAGCTGGACCTGTTATATTTTGAGGCTGATTGGGTGGAGCGTAATTGTTAGGATAAACAAGTCTCGGGCGATTCTGAATGGGTGGGCGAAAGTTATTTTGTGTGGGTCGAGGATTTTGGAACATGGGTTGAGTGTTTGGGTAGAATAGTTGAACATTTACTGGTTGAGATTGGGTGTTGAAAACGGGTTGAGGATATTGAGGGTAAACAGGTGGCGAAGGTGCTGACTAGGGATACTGTGTGTGTTGAGTCGGGTAGTTTGATTGGTTGTTGAATCTGGATTTAGAATTGGGACCTTGGTTTATGACAAAAGCTGCTTCTCCTTCCTTCTTCTCTGGCTTTTTCCCAATGGCCTTTTTCACATTGTTCATATTTTGCAAAGACTCAACTTGCATTTTTACAGCCTCCATATCCATTACTTTTCCTTTCTTCACACCTCTCTCTATGGCTTCTATTTGTTCAATGACCTGAGCAAAAGACTTTCCAATGGAACCAACAATCGCCTGGTAGTACGGTGGGTCTTGGGCATCAATAAATAGCTTTACCATTTCGTTCTCATCGATTCGGCGGGCTCACCTTGGCTGCAACGCTTCGCCACCTCTGACCATAGGCTACATAGCTTTCCGAAGGTTTCTTTTTCAATTCTACCAAAGAGAATCTATCAGGTACTAGATCACAGTTAAACTCATACTGCTTAATAAAAGCTCTAGAGAGATCCGTCCTAGTTTCGGATTTTCGAAAAGTCCAACTTCAAATACCACTCCAACGCATCCTTTTCCAAACTTTCACCAAATAACCTCATCGACAATTTATCATCTTCAGTCGGCTTTCCTAGCTTGTTACAGAACATCTTGAGATGAACCACAGGGTCCCCATTGCCATTGTACTTAGAAAACTCTAGAATTTTGAACTTTGGTGGCAATTGGGTATCTGGAAACATACAAAAGTCTTCATAGTCCAATCCTCCTATATTTGTCGAATCCCTGACTTTCTTTGATAAAGTCATCAAACCTATCCAACCTCCTTAACAAAGCCTTCTCCATCATATTGGGATTCTCTTCTCTGGCATAAGACTCTGCATCCGCTCCTCCTTGAAATCCGGAATCCAGCACAAATTGGCTCGCAGTATGGACTGGCAAGGGTTGGTTGTTCAGAGTGAAGTGGGTGGTTTGCTGAAGGGTATTGAGGTTGTTCCAGGGTGTTTTGAGTTTGTTTAGGGCTGGGAGGAATTGGAATGGACATTGGTTGGTTCTGGATGATTGGAGGTGGAGGAGGCATTTGGGTATTCTGATTATCCAGGGTCAGAGTCTGTTGGGCAATCGGGACAGTATTGTTCACATCTGGTGTGTTCCCTCCTGTATTGGGTCGGGTCTGCAAAGTTCCCTGAGTAGCTGGTGCGTTAGAGGTAGAAGCCACCATTGTTCATGTTGCTAATGAAATGTGCAATAATTTGACTGTGAGAAGACACCTCCTGAGTCATATCGTTCATTTTGGACAGCATTTCGTTCATCTGGACCCTCAGTGCTGTCACCTCAGATAACTGATTTTCAGTGGGCACTTCGGGAGACTCCGGCGGTTACTCATGTTTATATGCAATAATCTGGCACGAGACCGCGTGTAAATGGGCTTCGGTAGAATGAAGCTATGATTAAGAGTACCTGAAATACATGTTTGAGAGAAAACTGATTCAGTCATCCTTTCATTATTGGTGCTGTCTTCATTGCTCAAAAAGAAAAAGAAAAAGAAAAATACTGAAGTTAGTAAGTGTGTGAATAATTTCAATGCATGTCCTAGGGGGAGCCCTTATTATGCCAAGGGTAGGCCTAGCATGAAATGCAATCCTCTCGAAGTAGGGCCTGTTTACCAAACCTGTACTTTGAATCATAACGTCTTGAAATGAAACACTTTCATTGATAAAGTTAAAGTTTAAATACATTGTTTACATCATTTCTCGAAGATGACTTTGTACAAGATCATTAAACTTCTTCAACCTATCTATCGTAGCATCTTTTGATTCTCTAAAGTATGGGTTCTTCATGCGTTCTGCTTGATCGTACAATTCACTGCATTTCCTCTTCATCTCCTGGTTTTTCTCTCTAGCATTCTCATACAACTCTTTGTTCGTTCTGCCATTTCCTTATTCCGTTCCACTGATTGCCTCAATTGCAAGTTTTCCTTATCCTTCGTCCTCGATGATAGCCATTAACTTCCTCACCTCCTCGGATTGTGTTTCTTGCGGTCTATTCTCTTTGCGTCTCTGAAACCAATCTTCGTACTGATGGGTCACCAAACCCTTTTGCTTAGACTGTGGATCATAGATAATGCTGTCATCATTGGATAGTGTGCCCCAAGCCTAAATGATTTGGGTCTTCATTGGAATAGAGTTCGGACAAACCCCTTTATCGAAACTGATGGTGAAACTGGCTAGATCTGGCGTGGGTGGCAGACCTTGAATACGTCCAAACTGTCTGAGGAACCTTTTCGGTGTGTAAGCAGCAATACCCTGAGTCCCTAACAAAGGTATGAAGTCTGACGACTTGGTACGTAGAGCTGGATTTAGACAATCGGTCCAATCTAAGACCCATCTGACATTCTTGTCTGGCAATGTCTCTAAAAAACCCAAATATTCAGATGCATTCATCAGTCTGTCGTTCTTGTCAATTCTCTTGTGATGAGTGACTATCCAATTATATCCGATCAATGGCAAACTATTAGAAGTGAGTGAACGCCTCTTGAAGTGTTCCATAGCCCATATGTATAAAATCTGATTTGATCCATGAAAGAAATTTTCCCCTCTTTGACAATTTGTACATGAGACAAATATATCTGCCAATACAGTCGGCACTATAGATGCTCTTCGACCCCCGATCCCAAAAAATAAATCAGTCATAAGCTTGGTGGTCCTGAACCCGATCTTTTTGTCTCTCCTAGGGAAAAAATAAATGCCGGCCATCACGAACCCATACACCATCGGTCGTTTATGCTCCCATATCGTCTTGGATGCAAATGTGAAGTCCTCCATGTGTCGGTCAAACCCATCTTTTGCTGCGAATCGATCGAATAGGAATTTCACATCTATGCTCTGATCTGATTCTTTCATTACAGATTCCTTTAACCCAGTGAAATGACAAAACTCGGTCTTCCTGAAACAGTTGGAAACACTGGCATTGTATGTTCTGTTGTTAAATTTAACAACCCGGCAACCTCCTCGACAGTAATAGTCATCTCTCGACCTCCAACCCTAAATGTCGAACAGCTAGAATCCCATAGGTGAACCAAAGCTTCTACCATGCGTCCATCTACCTCTATGTCTTTAAAATCACCAATCGGTCCTAGAAAAGCTGCCACTTGATTGATTTCACTGCAGGAGAGAAGTGTCGGCCATTTCTTGACTTCTGGCGGGACTGCTAACATTTGATAGATGCGTCGGGGCCTGTCCATCTGATGCACATTATCATGTCAGATACCTTACCTACAGGCCCTACTTCTCGAGTTTTACAGAAATGTAAACGTGCAATTCCCATGACAAGGGTTATGTACCCACGGGAAACAGGGTTGGCTTATTCCTACCATGGGGTTCCCTAAATGGCGTCCCCTTCTAAGGCTAATGCATGATGCCAGTTTATTGAAACAAGTTAAAACTATGCAAAAATATAAGGTTTGAAAATGTTGCAGAATTTCTTTGAGAAAAATGGAACATGAATTGTACAAAAGATTATTGAATTGAAATTTATTTTCTTGAAAAATTGAGCCTCTATAAGACTACAGGACACAACATTGAAAGAAAATCACAACTTTGTCTAGAAATATACAAGTCAAAATGTCAGTTTATTAAAATCAAATGAAATATGTGCTAAAATCATTTTGTGTAATGTGGGATGGGCGGGCGGGGGATACAGCAAAAATGACATGTTAATTTTTGAAAAAGGATAAATACAAGCTGTGCAAAAAAAATTTGACCACCCGCGTGCATTTATTGACTCTAAGAAAATTTGGTTCGAATAAAACTGACAAGTACTAACAAGAATGAATAATCATTGAAAAAGATTTAAAAACTAAGGATTTAAAAAAAACTACAATTTTATTCAAGAATATACAAGATGAAAAATCGAATTTTCAGGATTTTTACGAAATTCACAATGATTGATCCTTTGGGTATTTATAACAAAACGCAATTTGCAAAAAATTTATGAAATTCCTATTTCTATCTTTCTCGAAAAAATTAATTATGAAAATAAATTTAAATGTGCCAAAAGAAGGTTAGTTTTCTACGAGAGCACCATGCCAGGGGTATTTATTCTATAGGTTGTGAATGCAATCAAAATAAGAAGGAAATTGTGTTAGCTTATTCAACAAATAACACATAACACATTGGCAAAATAAATAATACACATAGATAACAATAAATGGCATAACAAGAAAATAAAGGAGGTTGGTTCCCTCCTCTCGTGCCTTAGTGTACCTGATAGGGTAAGGCTGACTCTACCCTAGGTTATTCTACATGGATGCATGAGGTTGGGCTCACTAATGCATCTAGACTCAATTAGGCTGTCGGTTCCCAAGCCTTCAGACCTAAGGGTAAGGGTCATCAATCCCAAAACCCTTGGTCGGTGGCTCGAGTGATCCCCCAGACACTGCTACGTGCACATCGTGCCCCGGCCACGTGTCCGAGTGGATCTTAAAAGTCCCCGAATCTCTAGACTTATGGACTTAAGTCGAGAGTTCGGGTGATCTCCCAAACATGATTACGTGCACATCGTGCCCCGCGCACATGCCTAAGTAGATCAATCCTATTCCTAACCGGGATGGGTGGGTGACAACCACCAAAAAGAGAAAAAGGGTAAAAAAACATCGAATGCACGTATGAAGTGCTCCTTATGAGAGGAGGGAATGATAAAGCGTGGGCTCTAAGGGTGAGTGATCCCCTTCCAAATGCAAGTGCGGTCGAATAAAGCAAAAGTAAATAAATCATACATATATCACATAAGTAACGGAGAGACGAGGAGTGTGTGAGATGCAAAAGAAAAAATCTAAAAAACCAAGAAAAGAAAAATGCAATCCTAACATCCAAACGCGATGGAATAGAAGGATTAAATAAGGAAAAGATGATTAAGTCTAGTGCTCGGACTCACTAGTGATCCCCAGTGGAGTCACCAAAATACTGTCGCGTCCTAAAAAAAATCGATGAAGGAAAGTAAAAAGGGTGTACTAGTGGGGTCGTTAACTGTCACGTCCGAAAAGACGGTCCGGTCTCGGTGACCCTTTTGAAAATAAAGAGTTTTAGAAAAACCGTGTGTGTGTGAGAAAAATCAATTTTTAATAAAAAAAATGTATTTTAAGAAAAATGGTATTTTAAAAGAAAACAAGGCCGGGACTAAAAATGCGACAGATTTGACCAAATAATTTTGAAAAAAAGGGTTTTATTTTGAAAAATGAAGTTGCCCCTTGGTACTGAGTTAGGGTGTACCAAGTCACCCGAAAAATCGTTTAACAAAATAAAAATTTTTTAAAAAATGTTTTAAAACCCTTTTTCGACTCCGATCTACGAAAAAACGAGAGAAGAAAGTCCGGGAGTCACATTTGAAGAAAGGGAAGGCAAAGGCTCATGCCTAAGGCACTCTTTCAACCTAGTCGAGGCTAGTTGCGAGATTTAATCAAATTTTCCTAAATTAACCCTAGATTCTATCGCGTTTTGGATGTATCTAAATGAATGCAAATCCTAAGTCTAAATGTGAATATTGGAAGGGTCGGCATGTTCCGTCGAGGCTTGGTCGGAATTATCGCATTAATTGCGAAACGCGAGTCGAGACCTCGAGGGAGTCACGAGTTTTTATGCAAAATGAAAGGTAAAAAGAAAAGAAAATAATAATATATAGTAAGTGAAGAAAGAAGGTGGGTATGCAACATGACGGGTACGGGGGACTAGTATCTCGTGACTGAATGTTTCTACTCGCGGAGGGGGGAACGGCATTTACGCCACCGCTTCCCACGTGAGTAGACGACTATTTCTAGTCGAATCACGCAAATATTCTAATTTTTAAGTGAGATGCAACCTAAATGTCATGCATTTGAAGATGCATTAAAATAAGTAAATAAATAATAGTAATAATAATAAAAATCATGTAGGAAAGAAAACTAAAGTGTGTGAAATGTAAAATGCACACGAATGCACCTAACACTAAAATGTCCTAAGGGTCTAGCGTTGGATTAGCCCGTTCTAAAAGATCTCACTAGCATTGGACTAGCGAGAAAAAGAATGAATCCACAACTAGCGTTGGACTAGTGTGGTGACGGAATATCATAAACCATGAATTAAAAATTAAAGCATGAATTAAAAGCGAATTTAACATATAAAAAAATATAAGATCACATAAGAGCACATAACACATAAACGTGATATTATAGATGCAAAAATCCTAAGAAACACGGTAAAAGAAATAAACACATAAGCATGCAAAAGCAAATAAACTCTAACTATTACACCGGGGGCTTAATTTACAATTTAAAGGGGAAAAATTAAAATGTCCTATCTATTACACTTTCTATCTGGATACAAGATTTTACTAAAATATGAGGAAAATAATCTAACTATTACATTGACTAGCTAAATACAAAAATATGACATTTTTCGTCAAAATAACAAAAATAATAAAATTTAAAATTAAATAACACGAAATAAATAAATATGCAAAAAAAGTGCATAAAATAATAAAAAAAAATGCATAAAAATTTGCATAATATATCACATTAGAGCACGTTGGAGCATATAAAGGAAAAATAATGAGAGATCGAGATACCTCTTTGAAGACCCGGTACCAATGCTTAAAAATGAATACACATGTTAAGGTACCACTATTTAATAAAATAAATCACAAAATATAATAAAATTCTAACAAATTGAACGTAAAATGCAAATACTATTAAATTAAGGGATTAAACAAACTTAAACAAACCTATGAGGCCAAAGGGCAAAATTAGAATCTATAACTAATTAAGGGGTAAAAATAAAAAAATCTCACAACTCTAAAGGATAAAGATGCAAAAATTAAAATAAATTGGGGGGCAAAACAATAAATTTCAACTAGGAGAAGTCAAATTGCAGTTTATAGGACCTAATTGAAAGAAGCTAAACATAGAAGGGACTTTTTGTAATAAATGAGGACTTAATTGCATAAAACATAAAAGTTCTTTGAGGGTATATTAATACTACTCGAAATCCAAGGGCTAGGTAAGATAAAACAAAAACTAAACTAAAGATCAGACTAACATATTTTGACTAAAAATTGACTAAATTAAAGTAAATGAAACACAAACATAAATTGACTAAATTCTAAATAGAGTACACGTTATACCCAAAACAAAACAAACCCAAATTCATTTTTTTTGAATTACCCTTCTCTCTTTACCATTTTATTTCGTTTTTCTTCCCTTTTTATTTTCTTTATCTGCTTTCTTCTCCATTTTTCTTTTCCGCTTATTTTTTTCTCACCTCTCTTATTCTTTCTTTCTTCGATTTCCCTTCTCTGCTTCTTTCATTCTTTCCGGTCACTCTCCCAATCTCTCTCTCACCGTCTCTCTCTCTATTTCTCCAATTTTTCCATTTTCTATTTCTCTGTTCCTCTCCCTATTTTTGTTTCTTTTCTCAATCGAAACTCCCCTCCCAAGCCGCATCTCAATCTCTCTTTTTGCTCTGCTGATTCTCTTCTTCTACTCCTGACTCTCTTTCTGTTCTCTCTATTTCCTCTGTTCCCTTCTCCTCCTCTCCGATTTCTGCTCTTCCCACCCCTCTCGCCAGTTTCTCTCTCAATCTCCCTTGTTCTGTCTCTAATTTCCCTCTTCCTCCAGGTGCCCATTCTCTCTCTTTTTCCCACTCAGAGTTACAGGTTCTTCCCCCTAAAGGAAGGTGTGGTGATGGGTTTTTGGGTGTTTTGATAGCGCTGCTTGAGCTAAATTATTTTTCTTGGCAGGTAATGTTTGGGTGGTGCGTTCGGGGGGATGGTTGTTGGAATTGGGATTGAGATTGACTGAAGGGCTGTGAGTGGTATTGTGGTGAGAATGACGAATGTTGGGTTAGCAAGGGAATTCAGACGAGGGAGGGGGCTGCAGGCTTAGGGGTGTTACAGTTCTATGGCCGATTTTGAGGTTTTGGGCTGCGGAACTGATTTTGGGATGGTTGAGTGAGTGATTAAATATGTGTTTTGATTGTGTGTGGAATTTTGGGATTGAATTTGACTTGGATGCCCAATTGTGGCTATGTAATTGCTGGTTTTTTGTTCGGTTGTCATCGTGTTTCTTTTGCAAGTTTTGGGCAATTGGAGGAGGCGTGGTGGGGGTTTGCTGGTATGATTATTCGGTGAATGCAATGGTGGTAATTGGGACTGGTTGTGAGGTAGTTGTTATTTGGGGTAAGAGGGCAGAGAGATGATAGTGAATCGGTGGTGCAGGGGTAGTTGGGTTGAGGGAGAGGAGTTGTAGGGGAGGTTTTCTGTGTTTGTGGTTAACTGGGTATGGGGTTGTGAAGTAATGGGGATATTTCTGGCCGCGGTTGTTTTCTGGGGGATTTGATAGCTATTGGGTTGTTGTGGAGCTGGATTCTGCAGGCTGTGGGTGATGGAAAATTGGTTACTTGATGGACTGCTGGGGGGTGGGTTTGGGATGGTTGTTGAGACGGTTTGAGAATTTAATTAAAAAAAGGGGAAAGACGAGTTTTGATGCTGTTGGGTTGTCTCTACAGGCTGTGGGTTTTGTTTGGGTTGTTTGTGCTATTTTGCTATTTCTTTGTTGGTTGTCAACGGCGGTTAGTTGGTGGTAGAGGCTGTTGTGAGGTGGTTGTTTTGCTATCTACTGCTGGTGGTGGTGGAGAGGTGGTATTACTGATAGTTTCTGTTGTTGCTGTAGCTTTAACGGTGGCAGGTGGTGGTTGAACGGTGGTAATGAGTGGAGAGATGGTGGTGGAGGCTTATTGGTGGTCCTCGGTGGAGTTCCGGTGGTGGAAGAAGTGGGAAGGAGAGGGAGAGACGGTGGAGAGGGAAGGAATAACAACCAGAAATGGAAAAACGAATCCAGAAACACAGAAGAAAATACAGAAAACATAAACTCAGAAAACAAAGACAAAAATAACAAGAAAAAGAAGCTTAAAAATTAAACTTAAATTTACAAACAATCAGTACAATTTAATCAAAATCCCATAAAAGAGTGGAAATAAGAGTGAATCACAAAGAAAAGAAAGCTAAGATTTTACCTTTTAAGCCTGATGGTGAATTTGCAAAAGACAATGAACAGTAGCTACGATTTTTGAAGGACGATGAACAGTGAATGATGAATGAAGATGAACAGTAGGTGGCGTTGTGTGTTTTTTTAGGTGTTTTTGGTGTGTATTTAATCCTTAATGGATAAGAAAATGTGTGTTTCTAGGGTTTTTCATTTTCTCCCTTTTTTTTAATCCCTAAGTGGGGTATTTATACTGCACAAGTCTTAACCTCCAAGAAATGATTAAAAGACCAAAATATCCTTGACTACAATAATTACAACTTTATCCTTTAAAATGGGCAGTGAAAATTTGCAGAAAAATAGCTATTGACTTCAAAAAATTACCAAAAATTAAAAATAAGTTTAAAACACTTGAAAATGCATTTTTTACTCAAAATTGATGAAAAATGAATTTAATCTGTAAAATGACGATTTTGCCCTTGGGCAATGAAAATTTGCAGAAAAATAGCTGTTGACCTCAAAAAATTAAGAAAATTCAGAAACATGCCTCAAGAATTTGAAAAATGAATTTGGAACTTAAAATGAGCTAAAATGGTATTCGCGAGACGAAATTACCATTTTGCCCTTATGCTGGTAAAAATTTAAAAAATACTAATTAAATCTGGAAAAATCATAAGAAATTAATAAATTCATATAAAAGAAAAAATATGAATTTAAAACCCCCAAAAATTGTTAGAAAAATATTTACGAATAAAATTACTATTTTGCCCCCTTGAGATTATTAAAATTTAAAATTTGTCCTAAAAAATGCAAACATGCCCCCCGGTGTTTGAAAATAAATGGTGTGTCAAAATTTGGTGTCTACATTAGTATTTTTGCATTTTACATAATTTTTGTCATATACAGTGACTTTCCAAATGCGTCCTTATCGTTAAATTTTTTGGTATAAAAATTTTTATGTGCATCTTACATTTACAGATTTTTTGTAAAAATTTTCTGATTTTTTAATGTTGTTTGCTTTTTATTTATATTTTTTCCAAAAAAAAACTTTTTGTTTATATCTTTTCCCAAAAAAAGGGAAAAACTACTAAATAGCAGCTACAGTAGTTTTGCTGCTGAAGCTGTTACATGGCTGCAAAGCCACTCTATCACCCACCTAAAACCATCATTCACTAGATTTTAGGGGATTAGTTGGTGACTTTTCTTCAATATCATCATCACACGTGCACAATTCACTCACCTACACACACTCTTCCATTTCTTCCTCTGTTGGCTTTCTCTCACAACACACACTACACTCACATTTTTACACTATCAAACTATGACGCTCAACTCAGCACACCCTCATTTCACCAGCACATACACCATAAACACACACAACTCACTTACCTCTCAACACACTTACCTCTCTTGACTTTTCTTCAACACTTCACTAGCACACCCTCACTTTACCAACACATACACCTCAAACACACACAACTCACTTACCTCTCTTGACTTTTCTTCAACACTTTTCACACACACAACTTCACAACACCATTTTTAAGTTCACTCACAACCCACTAACACACAACTCACACACAGCTCATGAACAGGTACAACACACAAGACACACACACATTATTACACTACCAAACCATCACACTCATACACTCCATGCATGTGTACATGCAAACCACACTCAACTCACACACACACACCAGAAAAACATACTCATAAACAAAAGGATTCTACACAAAAAACGAAGTGGGTGGTGAATGTTTGAGCTCATTCGGACCACCGAAAATATTCCATGGTCGGCCAGCATGTTTTCAAAAGGTTTTTTTATTTTTTATTTTTATTGGCTAACCCCGTACACGGGGGAGGGCGCCACTCCAAATTTTATTAATTTTAAAAGAAAGGAGGGGGACATAAACCTGACCTCCATACAGCAACTTTAAAGCAAAACAAGTTTAAATAAGGAATACTACTCCTTTTACATTAATTTTTACATTTTCTGAATGAAGCAAATCCTAAACTGTCTAAATGACATTCTCCACGAGCTAAAGATGGAAGATCATATTCTTGATGGAACATTTGACAACAAGTCAGAGATCCACCAACCTTTGCTAATTGATCTGCGGTCCTGTTTGCTTGACGATGACAATGAACAACTTGGATATTCCCATTTAGAAATTGACGAATGTGCTGAATATCTTTAGCAATCACCCATGGACAAGCATATTTATAGTTAAGAATACTTACCAGAATCAAAGAGTCAGATTCAATCTGAAAGTGTTGAAATCCATGAGCAAGACAGATATTGATGCCTTGGATGACTGCCTTAGCTTCTGCTTGTAAACTGGTCCCATAACCTAAAGAACATGCGAATCCCAACAACATTCTTCCATTGGAATCCCTCAAAACACCACCACCTCCAATAATGCCTGGATTTCCTTTGGAGCTTCCATCAGTATTGAGTTTCATCTTTCCACTTAACGGTGGCACCCATTTGACTGCCTTCCAAAGAAATTTATCAGGCTTGGTCGACACAACATCCAAAAAAACATGCCAAGATTGAGCATTCATACCCTCTTTATATTTAAGAAAATATGCATCTCTTAAGTCTCTAAACACTTCATCACAGATTTTAGAGGATTCCGGCTCAATACCATCATAAAAAGCCCTATTCCGTGCCTTCCATAAATTCCAACAAGTAAAAATAGGAATTACCTGTAAAATAAATCTCATACGACTATGCTTATGAGTGGCAAGCCACCAACCTGACAACATAGCTCGTAAATGGATGGTTGAAGTAGAGATCCCACAATTTATCCCAAAAAACCTCCATACTTCAGCAGCTATAGTACCCGTGACAAAAATATGGTCAATAGATTCAGAGTTGGCAATGGAACAACAAAAACATTTGGATGGAAGATTAAAACCAAACCTTCGTAGAACATCATCAAGAGGCAAACGCCCCAAAAGCAATCTCATCATAAAAAATGACACCTTCAAAGATACTTGAGGATGCCATATTTTAGAAGCAAACAAAGATATAGGTCTACAATCTCTAACTGCATGGTAAGCAGATGATAAGGAAAAATTACCAGAAGTGGATTCTTGCCATATCATCACATCTGAATCCCGTCCATTTGGAACATCCATCTTTAAAATAATATGAACAATTTCCACAGGCAACCATTGTTGGAGAAGCTGAGCATTCCACCGTCCTTCTTGAACAAAATTATTTACTAAATGGTTTGCACTTATATTCAACCTGGTATGCAAGGCTCCCGTCCCCATCCAATTGTCAAACCAAAAATGGCAGTCACCCTTATTAAGTAACCACGAAATACTCAATTCGGCATGATTTCTTATGTTAAGCATACGCTTCCATGCAGCTGAACTTGTCACTGTAATTTCAGCTTGGCACGGATGAATGTCAGAACAATATTTAAATTTCATAAAATTAGCCCAAAGAGAAGCACCCTGTCTGAACATCCACCAGAGTTTACAAGAAAAAGCTTCATAAACATCCTCCATACTCCTGAATTCCGCTCCTCCTTCTTTGCTTGGATAGCATAATTGAGGCCACCCTATCCAATGAAGCTTAGAAGTATTTTCAGCTGAGTTCCACAAAAAATTGGAGATTGCCTTTTCCATCAACCTGTAGAACCCCTTTAGGTATACTAGCAACAGCCAAAAATTGAATAGGTATGGCACTAAGGACATGTCTGATAAGTATTATCCTACCCCCTGGAGATAATAAGCGAGACTTCCATGCTAGAACCTTCTTCATAATGTTCAAGCAAAGATCAGAAAAGTATTCAATCTTGGCTTTGCCAAAAAACAAAGGGCAGCCCAAATATTTTATGGGAAATTGTTTCTTTGAGAATTTAGTCATTCTCTCAATGATTTTAATCCGAGTATTCCCCATTCTCGGATGCACAAGAAAACAACTTTTGTGAACATTGAATACGTTGGCCTGAATCAACTTGATACTTGTCCAAAACCTCCATCAAATTCACCAATGATCGTTTGGAGGCATTAGCAAATATCAACACATCATCTGCAAAAGCCAAATGCGTCACATAAGGACAGCCAGGAGGAATCCGAAAGCCTACATAGTTTGGTTGATCACTTAATCTATTTAGCGCCCTAGAGAGAACTTCAGCCCCAAGAATAAAAAGAGATGGGGATAAAGGGTCTCCTTGACGCAAACCCCTCGTAGATTTAAAGAATCCAAAGCTAGCTCCATTAATAATTATAGTGAACCAAACATTCGATATCAACCACCAGATCATATCGATAAAACACTCACCAAATCCAAATTGACGAAGTACAGAAATTAAAAAAGGCCATGACACCCGATCATACGCCTTAGCCATATCCAGTTTTATTGCTATATTACCTCCTCGGACCTTCTTCCCAATGCTGGAAATTAATTCTTGTGCAAGAAGAAAATTATCTGCTATACTTCTGCCCTTCACAAAACCACTCTGTTGAGAAGATATAAGTTTAGGAAGAATGGAAGCCAACCGATTAGATAAAATTCTAGAAATCACTTTGTTGAAGAAGTTGCACAAGCTGATCGGCCTAAATTGAGAAAAATCTTGAGGACAAGCAGTCTTAGGAAGAAGAACAATAGATGTTGCTGTCACTGAACGAGGAAGGCTACCCCCACAGAAAAAACTGACCACAGCATTGTGAACATCCTTCGCAATCACCTCCCAAGCAAAAGAGAAAAATTTCCCTGTGTACCCATCGGGACCAGCAACACTATCACCATCCATCTGGCAAATTATAGTTTTTATCTCCTCTTCCGAAGGAACTGCCTCTAGTAATGTATTCTCTTCTGGTGAAACTAATTTTGGGATGACATCCAATAATTGAGCTGAAACCCTCGATTCCTCAGTAAACAAAGTCTCAAAAAACTTAACCGCTTGATCTCCTATCTCATCCTCTTCACTGATCCAATTCCCATTTATGTCTTTTATGCGATGGATGAAGGCTTTGGCTCTGCGATCCTTGACCACTGCATGGAAATATTTGGAATTCTTATCTCCTTCTTGAAGCCATTTGACCCGAGCTTTCTGTCTCCAGTACTGTTCTTCAATAGACATAAACCGTCTCAAGTCTGCCTTAGCTTTATTCAATGCTAATTCAAGTCTCTGGTGAACCTCCTGACTCATCATTTTGTTCAGGCCACCTAACTTTCTCCTCTGCCATTTTGACATTGGAAAATATGTTACCAAAGTGCTCCTTATTCCACTGTTGAATGTGTTTTTTCAAAGCCTTCAGCTTGCCACACAATATAACCATTGGGTTGCCCGTGATCTCCTATTTGCCAAGAGTTTCGAATAACCTCCAAAAGGCCTTGGTTGGTAGTCCAAACATTAATAAACCGAAAAGGTCGGGGTTTATTATCGATCTTCGTAGAAAAGCTCAGAAGTAACGGTGCATGATCCGAAGGATCCCGGGCTAAGTGAGAGACTGATAAAGAAGACATATTCAGCACATTCTTCATTTACAAGAGCTCTATCAAGCCGTTTCCATATTCGTGCTCTACCTCTGCGGTTATTACACCAGGTAAACTGAGAGCCAGAAAAACCTGCATCAAACACGCTAGCCATATTTGCAAATGAAAAGAAATCCAACGCCTCAGAGATATTGAATGGCCTCCCACCTTTCTTCTCATGTGATGCCGTTACCAAATTGAAATCACCACATATACACCAAGGTCCTTGTACTGGTTTGCACGCTAACAAATCTGCCCAAAGTTCATTCCTCTCGTTTACTGAACATTTAGCATGCACAAATGCAAAATACAAGGCTGAAGATAATTGAGGGTGAGAGATCTCCAAGCATATGAACTGTCCTGAATTCCCAACTATGTTGCAAGCCATAAAATTGTTATAGAATACCCATAAATCTTCAGAACTATTGTAAACAGCATAATCAAAATGCAACTTCAATATAATAAAGTCAATTTTTGCAACTGAAATCTTAGGTTCGCAAATGACAACCAGTTGAACATTATTTGATTTAACTAACTGCATTAATCTTCTTAAATTTGGGGCCTTATGAACCCCACGAATGTTCCAAAAGAGTACTTTAATCATTGGACAAAACCTGGAATGAGTTTGAGTACTGCTTCAAGGAAGAACGTAGCAGCCGGTCTGATGCAAATTTGGCTCTTACACCTTTTTGACGCACTTGCATTAATAGGTGGCTCCAATGTCTCAGCACCTTCCACATTCAAAGCCTCCAATGCAGAGATACAAGGCTGTTTCAATGGTTCTGTCACAACAAGGCGTGGTGATAAATTACCAGCTACTTCAGCGAGGTGATGCTCATCAACTTCAGCCCATTCTTCGTTATCTCCAGCATTGTCATCACTAGCCTCATTGTTCACTTGTCTGATTACATCTTCCAGAGGTAAAGAAACAGCCCCTTTATCCTCTTGGTTGGTAGCAATTTCATCTGTTACCACGTCATTGATAATGGGTGACAAATCCAATCTTCTATCTGCGTTTATGTCATCCCCTTCCATAATGTCCAAAGTCATTCCCTGATGGTAATCATCTAATCCTCTTCGTCCAGTTAACATCATCTTTTCAGCCGAATTAAAATCAGTATTTGCAACTTGCGGACCAGGTCCCTCATTCTTGGAAGTCTCATCAGCATTAACATAGGTCTTTTTCGGAGTCCACCTCTGCTGATGTTCCATTTGATCATTCTTGCGAAAGTTAGTGTTCCCATTAGGTTGGGACTGCGCAGCATGCCCATTTAACCGGCATTGATCTTCTGCATGTCCCAGACGTTTGCAACCAGTGCAGTAACTTGGAAGGTTTTCAAAAGAAATTTTCTGCCAGAAACCAGCATGCCCATGTCCGATCCAAATTCTATTTGGAAGGGGTTTCAGAAGATCCAGTTCCACTGCAAACCCTTGCTATGTTAGGCCTAGCAAGGGTGGCAGTTGCAGCATCAATCTTCAGCGGATTTCCAACAGCTTTTGGCCAACGAAAATAATGAAGATTTGTCAAATAAGTGTAGAGGAAGATTATCAAAGTTAACCCATACTGGAACAATAGATGATTCTTCATCTAATCTGAAATCAGTAGACCATTTGAAAACCCTCATGCCAAATCCTTGAAAGCTCCAAAATCCCCTTAGCCAACATCTCTGAAAATCTTCTTCGAGATCAAACTTAATGCATACATGCCTAGCATCCAGTAACCCAAGCGAAACAGGCCCTTTAAACCCTACAGCATTGAACCCTTTTCGAAGAGCTTCCATGGAGGGACGACCCCTTGAAAACTTACCAACCAAAACATATTTTAAAGGAGCCGCCAGACGTTTAATCTCATCATCAGTAAAAAACACAGCAGGTTCACCCTTATAAAGAGAGGTTTCCTTCAATGCAACAAATGAGTTTGAGTTGCAACAACATCAGCAAAAGACCTATTCACGAACCATCTAGAATGCCCTTCTGGATTTGAGTAGTTGCCTGACATTGTAGCAAAAGAGAGGAGGTGATCGGCGGACTCCTCCAGCCAACCACCTCACCGGCGGGAAAAGATAGTTTAAAAAAGGAAAAGTAGGGTTAGCCGTTTTCAAAAGGTTAAAGACAACCTTTGAAAAAAAAAGAAGAAGAAGAAAAATGGCTTTAATGAAACTCAAAACTACGTTGTTTTGATGTTTTACTTTTTTTAAATTATTTTAATAATAATATGTATTTATTTTGTAGCTCTTGGACTTTCGTTAATATTATTGTGGCCCTACGCATTTAGGATTTTTGTATTTAAGTTTCTAATTTTTAAGATTGACCCAAGTCTTATTTTCTTTCCAATTAGGTCCTATTTAATTGTATTTTGGTCCCTAAACTTTTGAATAATTCTAATTTAGCCCCTAATTTTTTCTAAAATTATGTTTTGTCCCTTAAACTTTTCTAGAATTCATTTTGACCCCTAAAATTTTTTGAAATTATATTTTTACCCCTTAAATTTTGTAATATTTGCATTTTTATGCCAAAACTGTGGAAAAATCTTATTTTTGCTCCAAAAATTTTTCTTTTTTTTTTAATTGAATCTTTAATACTTTCAATTATGCCCTTTTAGTTTTTAAATTTTTAATCAATGCTCAAATTAGGTTTCTTTCTTCAATTAATGCTCAAATTAGTTTTCTCTTTTCCTCTTTTAACCATTTTGGTGTTTTTTAAGTTATGTGCTAAAAAGTTTAATTATATGCTGTTGTGTTTTCTTTATTTAGCATTTTCCTAAAAGTTTATTTGTTGCTTTAGCTTCTTGTTGTTGTTGTTGTTTCTTCTTGCTTATAGTGGTTGAATGTTGTATTATTTATTTTATAATTTGTTTATTTGAAATAGTGGTATCTTGATATGTTTGCTCATGTTATTGGTATTTAAACCGGTTCTCTAGATGGGAGGGATTCCTATATCCTTCACTACCCTTTAATTCTCCTTATATGGTCCTATGTGATTTCTTTACATGTTTTTATGTGTTGTTTTAATTTTATTTTCATTTTAAATATTTATCAATTTTGTGTTTATTTATTTATTCAAATTTAATTTTAATTATTTAGAAGAATGTAACAAATAGGTGATATTTTCATTTAATGAAAATTTATATTTAGATAGGTAATGTAATAGATAAATTATGTTTTTATTCTATTTAACAATTTTTTTTTGTATTTTAGATAGAAAATGTAATAGATAGGTTAGATAGCTCATTTCTCTTATCTCTTTCCCATCTAGATTGTAATTAGGTTCTCCCGATGTAATAATTAAGACTTTTGCATGCTATGTGTTTGTGTGCTTATGTGTTTTACTTAGTTTCCTTAGAATTTTCTTATTTGCGTGTTATTTTCCCTTATACTATTACCTTATTCCCATATTTGTATAATGCATGAATTTAGACTTGCATTTCGTATAGAAATTTAGGATAGATAGGCCATTTGCTTGCCTAGGTTAGAAAGAGTCACCCTTACAATATGAAAAATGCACAAGTATGACTCTCATAGCTTTAGCGCGCTATCTACCCTTTGTACTCGTTATGTTGTATTCCCTTTCTTTGGTTACTTATATGTATATCTTATTTCTTATTGTGCTTTTGCATTTCATTCTGCATAACTCTTGACCCCTTCGAGGACTCATTTTAGGTTACATAATTAACGTGTTAATTCTAATTAAACCTCGCAGGGACATCTCACCCCTCCCGATATCCCTTTTAGATTTAAGATTTGCATTCATGCAGTGACATCCAAATGTGATAAATTTTAGGATTAAATTAGGAAAAAGTTCGACTAAATTTTGCAACTAGTTTCGACTATATTGAAATAGTGCTTTAGGTGCAAACATTTGCCTTCCCTTTCTTCAACTATCACTACCAAGGTCATTTTCTCTCATTTTCAAAAACATGTAATCGTCTAAAAGGGATTTTCCCACTTTTCTTGCTTTTCATAGAAATATTTTCTAAAAAGGTTTTGTTCTTGTTTTTCCTACTTTTCTTCATTAAATTACTTTTCTAGTGACTTGGTACACCAAAACTCAATACCAAATGATGACTCCCCTTTTAATAAAAACTCTTTTTAGACTCTATTTTCGAGCCCAAAACCATCACATTTTAAAAGTCCCATTTTAGACTCTTTTCTTTTGTTTTGTTTCTCAAAAATAAAATCCATTTTTTTAAAAATCATTCTTTGGCAAAAAACACTCTCTTTTTCACTTTCTTTTCTATTTTCAAAAAATGGAACACAATACACAAAACCAAATGGAATATTTTGATCATCTTTTTACGGAAGGAAGAGTGCAAATGGATGAGAGTAATGTGGATTGCATTTTAGCTTGGCCTCAACTTGAATCTCTCAAGGCACTCAGAGGTTTCTTAGGACTTACAAGCTACTATAAAAGGTTTATTAGGAGTTATGGTGTCTTAAGTAATCCATTGACAAGACTGGTAAAAAAAGAGCTTTCAAGTGGTCCTCCAAAGTTGAGAATGCTTTCTAACAAGTAAAACAAGCAATGTCCAATGCTCCAATGCTCAGGATGCCTGATTTCAGCAAGCCATTTGTGATAGAGATAGATGCTAGCAGTAAGGGAGTAAAAGCAATGCTGATGCAGAAAGGTCAACCATTGCTTTTATTAGCAATCCCTTAAGTAAGAGGAATTTGGGCTACTCTATCCATAAAATAGAATTCTTAGTTGTGTAATGGCTGTGATCAAGCAAAAGCACTATTTAGTGGGGTATTATTTTATTATTTGAATTGATCATCAGTTCTTGAAGTATTTTTTGGAACAAAAGCTCACATCTACTTTGCAATACAAATTGCTCACAAAGTTTTTGGGATTAGATTATGAAATTAGTATAAGAAAATGGTGTAGAACTCAACTACTGATGCACTTTTTAGAAAAGAGTTTACATGATAATTAGACCAGCAAGAGGTAATACTATGGCACTCACTGCTGTTTAGCTCAAGTGGATTGTAGATGTCATTAGGTCTTACCAACAAGATGAAGAATGTTAGAACATGCTCAATTGCTGATAGATCATAACTTACTAACTCATTATCAGCTTGTAGAAAGGCTAATCAAGTATAAGCATAAGACATATGTATGGAAAGGCAACAATCTCAGGCAGAAGATCATGAAATCATGCATATTTCAGCAATTGAAGGACACTTAGGACAACACCGTTGCCTTCAAAGGTTGAAAAAGCAAGAAGTCATTGCCTTCATTAGGCAGTATGACACTTGCCAAAGGAACAAACCTGAAAACTTACATTATCCTAGTCTATTGCAATCTTTGCCTATTCCAATTCAAGCTTGGAGTCACATTACCATGGACTTTGTGGAGAAATTACCAACTTCTCAAGGGTTTGACACTATAATGGTTGTTGTAGATAGGTTGACTAAAGTTGGTCATTTCCTAACCCTTACCCATCTATTTTCAGCAACCTCAGTAGCAAGGCTATTTGTGAATAACATCTTCAAATTGCATGAATTACCAAATGCTATGGTCATTTATAGGGATAAGTCTTTACCAGCAATTTCTGAAAGGAACTTTTCAAGATTATGGGGACTCTGTTAGTGTATGCCCTAAAATCAAGTTGATTTAAAACTCTTTGTAGTTACACTTCTTTATGTTATAGTATATATGTGGCATTTTTCTTTATTATCTATACTTGTATTTTCATGTTACTTATTTGTTTGATAAAGTCCTTATAATATTGACTGTGTATTAGAGATTGTAAGGGTTACAATTATGAGACTCTAATACATAAGGTCATATTTTTAAATATCCCTAGTCATAGTATTAATGAGATTGGACATTATTAATATAGATAGACTAGCACATACTTTGCCCCTACTTATGGTAAGTAGTAGTTGATCTCATTGACTATAATGTGCGTGACATCTAAGCTGGTATATGGATGCTTATTTGAGAACAAGTTCATTAGATTGATCTGTCAAGAGTTTTTAACTATAGTGCCAATAGTTAAACTCTGGCAATAGTGTAAGTGATCCTTTGACTTGAAATTACCATAGTATCTTGAGTGACTTGAGATTACCATAGTATTCTGAGGGTAGATTGCTATATTTTGACTCTATTCCTTGCTACCCGAAAAAAAAAGTAGCCTATAGGTTAGAGATTGGGTATAGTTTGAAGCATTGAAAGATAGTGAGTAATCAATATAGGATTCACTACTCCTTAATAGGAGAGTATATCCCTTTATAGCCACTTGTTAGAAATGTTAACTCATAAACCTTCTGCAGAAATGATAGTATAACTTGGAAGTAGTTTCAAAATTATACATCATAGAGAGTTATATTTTTGGAACAAGAAAATATAAATTAGTCATTTAAAAGTATGTACGATACTTTTTAGACTAGTTAGGATATAGTGTGGTGAAAGAATATTAATTGTACGGTAACATTGTCATTGATGGGTATGGTCATGATGCATTGCTAGATACCACTCATAATCTATAAGTACGAATTAATTAATTGTGAATTAATGATAAATTACAGTATTTAATTTATCTAATCCTTAATTAATTAATTCATGAGTTATAATTTGTACTTATTGCCAACGTGAGTGGAACCTAATGAATCACACATAGAAAGAACAAAATCTTTGGGTTAAAATGTACTTAAGATAAGTATGAGATACTTATGGGGTTAATTTATAAGATAAATTAACTTAAAGGACTTATTTATAAATATTCTAAGTCTTGTAAGAAGTTAGTTTCCTGAAAGAAATAAAGTAACTAATTTATTTATTTATGGAATAGAATTCCTAAAGGAAAAGTTTTAGGTTAAAGTAAGTTATCAAAACTTTCTTGATTTCCAATTACCTTTATTTCCTAAAAGACTAGGGTATTTCCTGTATAAATTGGTTCATGATTTGAATCTTGAATTATTATTGCAACATAAAAGAAAACTAGTGAGAGAAAATAGAAAGAGAAAAATCATGCCTTCTTTTTCTCTGTCTTGGTGTCATTTTCTCTCTCTCTCTCTCCTTCCTAATTGTTAGGCTTTTTCTTTCTCTTGTGTTCTTAATTAATTTAAAGAAACTAGTACTCAAAAGTCAAAGCAAGCTAGCCTTCAAAGTTCCCAAAGAAGTTGTTCATGTGAATATTGTTAGAGACTCTATGCTTGGAGAGCTTTACGTGGTAGATCTAACTTCTTCATCGAAGGATCTTTGTCTAGTAGTATAAAAATATTTTGTACTTGAGATAATCTTTGTAAGAACACCCTTATAATTGTATAGATATATCAAAGAAATCCATGGTTAAGGTAATAAAATTTTTATTTTTTCGTTGCGTAACCTATATTATTATCTTACAGTGGTATTAGAGCCTCCTTTGATTATATCTATATGATTTATATTTATTTAATTATCATAAATTTGGATGGTTTGTTCTTGATGAATTTTGTCTCAAAATTGTTTTAGAAAAATCAAGAGTTTGATTTTTAAGATAAGTTCTTAATTGTTTAAAAATAATTTAAATAATTAAAATGAGTTTTTAAGGTTGTATTTATGGTTTCTAAATTAATTTTTAGTGCTAAAAGGGTTTTCGCACGATTTAGATCAAAAGATATTTGAGAAAAATTGCAAAAATCATTTTTTCAAAAAGCCTTTATGCCATGCAATCCGCAAGACCAATCTGCAAGACTATTCCCACTGATTGCTTACGCGGATGGATTCGGATGAACAATGCCATGGATTTGGATGAACAGTAAAAAAAAAATTTTTAAACTCGATTTTTGGTAATTTCTTTAAGAAAAATATTTTCCAATTTTAATCGGTGAATTTTGGAAAGTTAAAATTTGAAAACCTACACCTTCTATAACTTTATTTTGAGACAAATAAATTCAAAAGCATTAATCTAATTTATTTAGATCGTATGATTTATGACTATAATTAAATAAATTAATTTATTTAATTGTTAAATTGATGATGGCATGGTAGATAATTATAGACTAGACCAATGTGATTGAATGATTATTATTTCTTTTATGGTTGACTTATATTGGTTTTATAAATAAGGACTACGTGTCCTTCTCTCTCTATTTTCTGATATAATTCTTTTCTCACCTAAACTTCTCTTGAATGTAATTCGAGATTTTTTTATCAATACTTGTAATGTATATAGTGTAGGTTAGGAATAGATTTATTTTCTAAATTGTTTAGATTAGAATTACATATGTAATGTACAAGAAGATGGAAATGGAACCAAGGAGCAACCAAGGAGGCACATCAAGAAATTGACACGTCCCTTTAGAATTTTGACCAAATATTTTCTTCAAAACTCGAAGAAAATATTATTAGTTAAAGTCCATAATCATCCACGTTTATTATGCTTTTATTTTATATGTTGATATATTTTAATTGTATGATAAGATGAGACATTAATATTCAAAATAAATCTCTCAAGCTAAATATTAAGTCAAAAATAAAGTTGTCTTCCATTATTATAACAAAAATGAAGAGTTTCTATTAAGTGTTGACTTGTTGATCCACCGTCAAGGTCACCTTACTCAGAATATGTTTTTGTTATGAGATTTGATTTCTGAATAATGAGTATGACTTAACAAAAATATATAACTTGTTAACCCACCGTCAAGATTATGATATTTTTTAGGTAATGTTTGATGCCAAGGGTTGATATCAAATTATCTAGGAGTCACAAAAGTTGTGATTGGTAAAAGTTACATACCTAATCAAAGTTATCATTGGGTTGTTGGCTCACTGTCAAGCTCAAAATTAATTAGATGGGATCCTAACCCATTAGAAATTTTCAACGGATTCTTGAATCAATAGTGAGGGTTATTGATTTGAAGTAAAATAGTAAGAACAAACCAAATAAATTTACGAGTCCACATTTTTTGTTTGCATATATAACATAAAACAAATACTTATTTTCTGTCTTTACTCTTGTAGAATGTCTAACGTGAATTTGCGACCGATTCTTGACAACAAACTCAATGATACCAGCTTTGAGGACTTAAATATCAATTTGAGAATTGTTTTCAAATATGAAAAATTGAGTATGTCCTCGATAAACTCATGCTTCATCCTCTTCCTGCTACTGTATTGCCCGATGAAATAATTGCATATTAGATGTATAAAGCCGACAATGATGCTGCAACATACATCATGTTAACTACTATGTCTCCGACGTTGCAAAAGCAACATCTTAAGATGGATACTCCGTTCATGAGTGTGCATTTAAAAGAAATGTTTGACACACAAATTAGGACTGAGAGGTATGAAACTTCAAAGGAGCTCTATCAATACAAGATGGCAGAGGGATCTTCAGTGACTGCTCATATACTGAAGATGATTGGGTTAATTGAAAAATTAGTTGATCTAGGACACGCCTTTGATAATGAGTTAAGTATTGACTTATTTCTACAGTCCCTCCTTGAAAATTATTAACAATTCATCTTGCACTTCAATATGCAAAAAGTTGAGTGCACGTTGACTGAATTGATGAATATGCTTAAAACTGCCGAATCCAATATTAAAAGGTAGAAAGGCACCGTTATACTTGTCTCGGGCTTCAAGAAAAAGAAACCCAATTTTGGACTTAAGAAATCCAAGAAAAAGAGAACCAAGTTTAAGGGTGGAGTTAAAAAGGACAAATCCAAGGACACATGCTTTCATTGAGAACAAGATGGGTATTGGAAGAGAAACTGCGAGGCCTACCTTGACTCTCTAAAGTCAAAGAAGGTTAGTGAAGTTTCAACCTATAATATATTTATAATTGAGATTAATTTATCTACTAATCAAGACTCACAAGTATTAGATATCGGATATGGATATCATATTTGTAATAATATGCAGGGTCTTTAAGATAGTAAATTCCTAACGAAGAGAGAAGTCGAGTTAGGCGTGGAAAATGGAGCAAGAGTTGCTCCATTAGCCGTATGAACCTATATACTCTCTTTGTCCACTGAGCTTAATTTAGAATTAAGAAACTGTTATTTTGTTCCCGTACTTACTAAGAACATCATTTTGTCTCTTTGTTTGATTTGGATAGTTTTACCATTATTCGAAAGAATAAAACTTATTCTTTTTCATGTGATGGTATTACTTATGGTACTGGTACATTAATTAATGGTTTATATATTCTAAATGAACAAAAATTCATTATCAACATAAAGACCAAGAAACAAAAATTAGATATTGTGAATCAAACATACCTTTAGCATTGTAAACTTAGTCATGTAAATGAGAAACGCATATCCAATAATTACATAAAGATGGATACTTAGATTCATTTAATTATGAATTATTTAGAACATGTGAATCTTATTTATTTGGCAAGATGACCAAAACACTTTTTATCAGAAAGGGTGAACGTGCTAGTGATCTTCTTGGGTTTATACATACTAATGTTTGTGACCCAATATCGATCCATACTAGAAGTAGTTTATCTTATTTCATCATTTTCATGGATGACCATTCAATATATGGTTATGTGTTTCTAATGGAACACAAGTCTGAAATTTTTGAAAAGTTTAAAGTCTTTGGAGCTGAAGTTGAGAAATAACTTAGTAAGAGTATTAAAACACTTAGATCTGATCGAGGTGGAGAATACTTAAATCAAGAGTTTCAATAATATCTAGAAGAAAATAAGATTATTTCTCAATGGACTCCTCCATACACTCCACAACTCAATGGTGTGTCTGAAAGGAGAAATCGTACTTTATTCGATATGGAACGTTCCATGATGGATCATGCATCACTTCCTAATTCATTTTAGAATTATGTCTTATATTCCGCCTCATTTACACTCAACCGTATTCCTACAAAATCTGTTAATACCACACTTTATGAGATATGGTATGGTAAAAGATCAAATCTTAGTCATCTAAAAATATGAGGGACTTCCACTATGTGAAGCGGAATATGTCAGACAACCTTGAAACTAAGTCTGATAAGTGCTTATTTGTAGAGTATCCTAAAGAGAGTCGTGGAAACTATTTCTACAATGCCCTTGAGAAAAATGTATTTGTCTCAAGACATGCTATCTTTCTAGAGAAAGAGTTTATTCTGGAAAAAAAAATGGGAGTAAAGTAAAACTTGAAGAAATTCAAAAATCACAAAGTAGTCAATAGTTGGAACAAGAGCTTACGCCACATGTTGATAAGGCGTAGTCGGAAGCTCAAGATACACAAAAATTTCGTAAATCTAATAGAACACGTTATGACCCTGAGAGATATAAATTTCTCATTATTGAGAGTAATGATGTGTTAGTCATGGATGATGATGACCCTACTAACTATGAAAAAATTATGTCTAATGTAAACTCTTTGAAGTAACGCGAATCCATGAAATTCGAAATAGATTCCATGTACGAGAACAAGGTACGGGCCTTGGTCAAACCACCTAAAAAAATAAAACCCATAGGGTGCAAGTGGTTTTTAGAAGAAAGAATAACATAGATGGTAACATTATTACTTATAAGGCAATGTTAGTGGTAAAAGGTTACAAACAAAGATAAGGAATTGACTTTGAAGAAACATTTTCGCCAGTTACTATGCTTAAATTCATTAGGACTTTGCTTGCTGTAACTGCTTATTAATACTATGAAATATGGTAAATAGATATTAAAACCGTATTCCGTAATAAGAATTTGCAAGAAAATGTGTACATGACACAATCTGAAGGTTTTGTCTCTCCATTGATAGTCAAAAGGTATGCAAGTTACAAAAATCTATTTATGGATTCAAGCAAGTTTTAAAGAGTTGAAACATTTATTTTGATGAGACAATCAAAGAATTTAATTTTCTCAAAAATGAAGACAAGCCTTGTGTATACAAGAAGGTGAGTGGGAGCGCCGTCATTTTTTTAATACTTTATGTAGATGACATATTATTGATGGGAAACGATATACCTTTGCTACAAATCGTAAAGGTATGGTTGTCCAAAAGTTTCTTCATGAAGGATTTAGTATAGGCAACCTATATTTTGAGAATTAGAATATATAAAGATAGATTCAAGAGGTTGCTTGGTTTCATTCAATCGACATATATAGACAAGATACTAAAGAGGTTTAGCATGAAGCAATTAAAGAATGATTACTTACCCATGAGGCATGGGATTACTCTTTCGAGAGACATGTGTCCTAAGACATCTGTCAAGATTGATACCATGCAAAAGGTTCCTGTTGCCTTCGCAATAGGATCCATTATATATGTTCTGTTATGTACGAGACTTGACGTCTCTTATGCTCTAAGTATTACGAGCAGATTCGAAGATAATCTCGATGAGGGTCATTGGGTAGCTGTCAAGAGTATTCTTATATACTTAAGAAGAAGTAAAGAATTATTCTTGGTTTATGGAAGACACACTTTAGAAGTATGTAGTTTCACTTATGCGAGTTTTCAGTTAGACAAAGATGATAGCAAGTCACAATTTGAATTTATATTCACGTTAAATGGTGGTGCTGTGAGTCGGAAGAGTTCGAAATAAGAGACTACCGCTGATTTTATAACTGAAGTCGAGTACATTGCTGCTTATGAAGCTGCAAAAGATGCTGTTTAAATCAAGAAATTGATCACCAAGCTAGGAGTGGTTCCTTCCATTGTTGATCATGTACCTTTGTATTATGACAACAATGGTGCCATCGCTCAAGTAAAGAAACTTAGGTTTCATCAACGATCCAAACACGTACTTAGGCACTACTATCTCATTAGAGAGATAATTGGTAAAAATGATGTAAGGATAGAAAAGGTTCCTACTGATGACAATATAGCTGATCATCTCACTAAGGTCTTATCCTAAAAAAAGCATGATGCTTATGTAAATATTTTTTGCCTAAAACAAATGAGTGATTGGTTTTAGTGCAAGTGAGAATTTGTTAGTGTATGCCATAAAATCAAGTTGGTTTAAAGCTCTTTGTATTTACACTTATTTATATTATATTATATATGTGGTATTTTACTTTATTATCTATACTTGTATTTTCATATTACTTTTTTATTTGATAAAGTTCTTAGAATATTGACTGTGTATTAGAGATTGTAATGATTACAATTATGAGACTAATACATAAGGTCATATTTTTAAATATCTCTAGTCAGAGTATTAATGAGATTGGACATTATTAATACGGATAAACTAGCATATACTTTGTCTCTACTTATGGTAAGTAGTAATTAATCTCATTGACTATGGTGTGTGTGACACCTAAATTGGTATGTAGATGCTTGTTTGAGAATAAATTTATTGTATTGATCCGTCAAGAGTTTTTAACTATAGTGTCAATGGTTGAACTCTTAATGGCAATGGTATAAGTAATCTTTTGACTTGAGACTACCATAATATCTTGAGCGTAGATTGCTAGACTTTGACTCTATTTCTCGGTACCCGTAAAAAAGGTAGCTCATAGGTTAGAGATTGAGTATAGTTTGAAGTATTGAAAGATAGTGAGTAATCAATACAGGATTCACCACTCCTTAATAGAAGAGTATATCCCTTTATGGCCACTTATTAGAAATGCTAACTCATAAACCTTCTGCAAAAGTGATAGTATAATTTAGAAGTAGTTTTAAGGTTATACATCATAGAGAATTATATTTTTGGAACAAGAAAATATAAATTAGTTATTTAAAAGTGTGCATATACTTTTTAGATTAGTTGGGATATAATGTGGTGAAAGGATATCAATTGCACGGTAACATTGTCATTGATTGGTATGGTATACCATATGACTTTCGCATTCATTTGGATGGTCATGATGCATAGCTAAAAGCCACTCATGATCTATAAGTACGAATTAATTAATTGTGAATTAATGATGAATTAAAGTGTTTAATTTATCTAACTCTTAATTATTAATTAATGAGTTATAATTTGTATTTATTGCCAACGTAAATAGAACCTAATAGGTCACACACATAAAGAACAAAATCTTTGGGTTAAAATGTAATTAAGATAAGTATGAGATACTTATGGGTTAATTTATAAGATAAATTAACTTAAAGGATCTATTTATAAATATTCTAAGTCTTGTAGGAAGTTAGTTTTCTAAAAGAAATAAAGTAATTAATTGGTTTCCTTATGGAATAAAATTCCTAAAGGAAAGGTTTAGGTTAAAGTAAGTTACCTAAACCTTCTTGGTTTCAAATCACTTTTATTTCTTAAAAGACTAAAATACTTCCTCTATAAATAGATTCATGCTTTGACTCTTGAATTATTATTGCAACATAAAAGAAAATTGTTGAGAGCAAATAGAAAGAGAAAAATCAAGCCATCTTTTTCTCTCTCTCGGCGGCGCTCTCTCTCTCTCTCTCTCTTTTCTAATTGTTAGGCTTTTTCTTTCTCTTGTGTTCTTAATTAATTTAAGGAAGCTAGCACTTAAAAGTCAAAGCAAGCTAGCCTTTAAGGTTCCCAAAGAAGTCGTTCGTGTGGATATCGTTAGAGGCTCTACGCTTGGAGGGCTTTATGTAGTAAATCTATCCTCTTTATCGAATGATCTTTGCCTAGTAGTATAAAAATCTTCTGTGCTTGAGGTAATCTTCGTAAGAACACCCTTATAATTGTATAAATATATCAAAGAGATCCATGGTTAAAGTAATAAAAAATTTTATTTTTCTGCTGTGTAACCTATATTATTACTTTACAGATTCAATTACATCTCTCTTCAGCCTATCTACAAGACATATAGCAAATCAAAAAGACGGATTCAATGTATGGAGACATACCTTAGGTATTTCTACCATGAAAGGCCAACTCAGTGGTCCAAATAGCTACCATTGGCGGAGTGGTGGTATAACAGTGCCTAACACAATAGCATTAAGATGACACCATTTAAATCATTCTATGGATACCAACCTTAACCCTCTCCACTTGGACCTTATTTGGACACACCACTTCCAGTTGCTGCTCAGTTTATGTAATATAGACAACAAATGTTGCACAGTCTCAAGGAACACTCAACACAGCTCAATAAAGTATGAAAACTTTTGCTAACATAAACAACAACGACAGGAAGCTTCAAGTAGGTGATTTGGTTTTCTTGAATGTACAGCTTTACAAGCAATAAACAATAGCTAGATGAAACTCTTTGCTAAGTATTATAAGCCTTTTAAAATGATGGAACAAATAGGATATGTAGCTTATAAGATCCATCCAATCTTTCATGTGTCTCTCTCAAGAAACACATAGAAGATCAACAAGTGATCACTTCCAACTTACTAGAGTTCAACTTCAACGACCAATGCCTCTTACTTCTAGAAAAAAAATGCTGAAAATGAGGGCTATTCTACGCAATAGTGAACCTTGCTTCAATGGTTAATCAAATGGTAGCATCTTAATGATGAGGAAGCATTGTGGGAGGATATTTCCTTCATCAAAAGTCAATTTCCAACTTTCGATCCTTGATGACAAGGATTGTTTTGTGGGGAGGCTTATTATCATGACCTCAAGCTAAAGAGGAATCGTCACCCTTTCAAGTGAAAATTGAGAAGTTAGTTAAATAAATAGGCTGACACATGGCAAAGTTGGATTTGTTAGTTGTTGACCAATTATGTTAAAAAGAAGTTGTTAATAAGTCCAAAAGTTAGTTTAGTCATTTAGGAAAGAAAAATAAAGGGATGAAGAAAAGAAAAAAGGTAGTTGTTGTATCAATTGATTCTCAATAAAATTTTCAGATTCTTCTTCCTCCATTCTCTCTACACTCTATTCTCTTTGGTTCTTTATTTTCTATTCAGATTTTCAGATTTTTCTTCCTCCATTTTCTCTACACTCTATTCTTTTTGGTTCTTTATTTTCTATTCATTTTGTCTCTCACAAGCAGTTAATTCTTGAACTAATTGAGTTAAAAAGTTCTTGATCCTCAAGAATGACATTTAGCAACTTTAGAATTACTTTGTTTGGAGATTCTAATGCTAATGGTTGTTTTCTGCGAGTTTTGCTTTTTTTTTTTAGAAACATTACTTAGTAGTTTTGGATATTTTTCTTAGTGAATGTGTATGTGAGGTAAAACAGTGATTGAAAAATGTGTTTAGAATTTTCTAACAATCTGTTTTTGAAAAAATAATACCAATAAAACAAAACCACATTAGAGAGAAGAGCATCAGAAGTGTCTTCTTCAAACATGGAGTATTTCTACCTATAATATAAAAAGGAGTCGGGCAAACTGCCTACCTCCACATGGCAGCTAATAAGTTTTCCGGCTTTGTGGGCCAAATTGGCCCTTTTTAGGTTCAGCCTTGTGGTTGCCAAGATGATGCAGATCTTTATGGATTGGGCTTTTGGGCCCTTTACAAAATTTAGGAAATCAAATGCACATAAAAGACGAAGAAACTCCGTTGGTTTGTGCTGAAGCTTTATCAGATTTATCATGCAAAGTTTGATAATGTAAGCAAAGTAATTTGATAATGTAAGCAAAGTCAGAAGCTTACAAGATCAATATAATAAATAGAGAACAACCAAAACCTATGGTGAAAGGGAGAAATTTCCCTTGTCATTATTATTCATTCCATTATTTCATTTAAAACACTCCCATTTTACTTTTTTTTTTCATAGTATATAAGAAGTACAAGCATCAAGTACCCATGCTTCACATATGATCATTGTTTGTGATCTATCTTAAATTGTTCATTTAAAAATTGTAACGTGTTTACATCATTCTTTACTATTAAATCTGACCAAATAAATATACCAATAGCCATGTTAGACTTTTTTTTTTCCTAATGTATTGTCATATTATAGCATATTTTATTACCAAATTTTAAATTTAATTCTTTGTCTTAATGTATATTTATTTTTCAATCAGTATCTTTTTCCGAATGTGTATCAAAATTAACTTTTAAAAAATTCTTATCAAATGTGCACTTTATAATTAGTATCATTTTATTACCCATAGTTTAATTTTGTTTACAATAGTAAAAAGCCTTACATCAGTTATATTGATTAATGCCTGAATTATGGGCCTTAAAAGTGGGCCTTGGCTGCACAAGTACCACTAATCTCTTGTATAAAGACGAGCCAATACAATCGTGTGTTTTTTACCCATTTAAATTGCTTCAAGTTGCCATAGACCCATGGCCCAGTATAAATGCCTATGTTTATTAGTAAAGATGGCAATCGGATTGGGTTTCGAGTTGGTGGGCCGGGTTGAGCCATAAATATAACACCCAACCTGTCAACCCAAACTCGGCCCAACTCGAGTTGGCGGCTCAACTCGTTGACTTGAAAAAAAAAAAAAAAAAGAAGGATGAGAAGAAGAAAAAAGGAAAGAGATAAAGAAGAAAAGATATTAATACACACAAAGATCAAATACATTTTTTTTACATACTAATATCAAAATCACACACTAACATACACTTAATTTCTTTTACAATTTACTCTTCATAAATTTAGGTAGAATTCTTAATTTCTCTTACTATTTACTTGATTAATTATCCAAGGTGAAATTTGTGTTTGAATGTAGATAGATGAAACAAAGCAACAAAATGTTAGTTTTTTTTTTTTTCGGGTTGGTGAGTCGACCTGCGAGTCAATTAGGTCCAACCTAATTTTGATCTAACCCTCCAAGTTTAAACTCAAATTCGCTATTTTTGGATTAGATTTGTGTCGTGTTTTCGGATCGTGTCGGAAATTGCCGCCCCTATTTATCAGTCGGATAATTATGTAAAGCTTTATTTATTAGAGAGGTTCTAGATATTAGTTTTTGTTATGGAAAGTCTTTATCAAAACTTGTTGAATTATAATTTTTAAAAAAAAAATCATATATATTAGAATGATAGATTTACAAATTTATCTCATACAACATGAGGAAACCTTTATAATCACTCTTATATAATAAATGTACAAATTAATAATGTTATTTACTTATGTTTGTGCAAAGAAACTTCGTATATAGAGTTTGCTATATTCGACAAAGTGTTGAATTTTTTTTTTTCAACTATGAGTATCCGGGACTTCACCCAACTAATTGTATTAATTCGATAAAGTGTTAAATGTATGGTATGTTTTATTTTATTTTATTTTTTGGTCAAGTATTCAACATTTTAACCTAGTTCTAGCCTACTCTAAAGAATGATCCAATTGGACCTGAAGGGGCCAATATGAACTAAATTGCCACTGGACCAAATGAGCACTATGGTGTACTTTTTAGATTCTTAATCCAACTATTTACTGTAGGTGGGGCTAGAATCCTCAACCTGCAGCAGGGGAGCTTTTTAAATAGGAATAATTTCACAAATCTCCCTTAAAGTTTGTCATAATTACAATCACCTCCCTTCAGGTTTTGAAAATCACACTTACACCCCCCCTATACTTATATTTTTTATAACAAAATAAGTCTATCTTGATAACGTCACCCAAAAATACAAACCAAACACCTTAAAATATATTTAATTGCTTTTAAAAAAGATAAATAAATTTTAAAAATTAATTAATTAGTCATAAAAATATCAAAAGTATTTATATCTTACATCAAATTTTCAATCTTCACCAAATATTACTTTTTCAAAACTTAGTTATCTGACTAATGTGAAATAAAATTTATTTTATCTATTAAAATTTTACAAATAAATATATTAATAAGAAAAAAATGACCAATTTAGAAGCAATTCAGGATATTTTAAGGTATTTAGTTGATTTTTTTGAATTACATTATTAAAATGGATTTGCTTTGTTATGAAAAATATAAAAACAGAAATTATAAATGTAATTTTTAAAATTTGAAGAGAGATAAATATAATTATGACAAATCTTAAAAGAAGTACGTGCAATTATCCCTTTTACTTGCTGCCTCTGGCTCGGTGGCTGTATTGTATGTTTTATTACTTCTTTAATTTCTATAATACGTATCTAACTTTGCTATTCGACGCAACACTCGAGAATTTCCCCTTGTATAGTAGCATAAACACAGGAATGGAGCCATTGAGCTGCGGTGGGAAACTGAGATATATCATTGTCCTTTCATCTCTCCCTATTATTGCCCGTGGAAGCAGCTGTTTCATGATGAACACTAGTACACAATCATAGACAACTTTGAGGATGCATCGTGCTTTGGAAATCTAATAAAGTTGAATGATATGAGTTGCCGCATGTGGATGGGCACATGCAAATATCTTTCGTGCAGCACTTCAAGGCAAGTTGGATTTTGCATCATGGCTTAGTCGAAAGATATGAATATCTTTCTCCAATTGCTTGTAAACGTCATGGGCAGTCTCTGTCAGTTCATGAGTTCACAGACTGCACTGTTCATTGAAAATCACACTGATCAATTTTCTAAGATTCCCAATGCACTTCGCCGACTAAGCAGGGAAAGTCTTAACCCCTTTACCAAAGTGAAAAGACCCTCAAAAGCCATGAGACTGACAGGGCATCCTAGTCTTGATTTTTTTTCTTTTCTGTTATTAAGCATTGCCAGGTATTGAGTTTGAATATTCTTGATTAATTCAATTTTGCAAATGTTATTTCGAAATTTTGTTAATCTAGGAAGAATTTAAAGAAATATAAGAGAACACATTTAAGAGATTTTCATTTATTTTTTTATAAAAATTAATTGGTTAAGTAGAGAAAAAATTACAATTTTATTATCAAAATGTCTTGTACATCGATTGTTTTAATTTTTAAAGTTTAGATGTAAGCAAATCTCGTACTAAATGTTTCACTTTTTTAGTACATTAGTCATATTAACTAATTTTATCAAAATTTTAGTAGAATCTAATCACGTGATATTCACATATCCGTAATCAAATTTTCAAAAAAATAGAAAAATTGAATTATTATAATTTGCAACTAAAAGCACATATGCGAATGCACTGTATAGACAAATTTTTTAGTTTTGTCTGTTTATTTATCATGTCTAAATTCAAATTAGTATTTTTAATTATAAATTATAGCAATTAATAATTTTTTATTTTTTAAAAATTTAGTCATCGAAACCTGAGTAACACGTAACCCGATTCCGGTAAGATTTTGACAAAACTAATTAATAGGACTAAATCTGCTGAAAAATTAAAATATTTAGTATTAGATTTATTTTCGTTTAAACTTAAAGATTTAAAACTGCTGATACCCAAATATTTAGTACAAAAACTTCAATTTTCTTTCAAAGTATAAAACAAAAAACCTTAAAAAGTGGAAAATGAAACACAGTAGAATAGAAAAGCCTATTCTATACATTGGCAGCACTAATTGGCCATTTTCCCTTTGATTAAGAAAGGGGATAATTTCACATACCTCTCTTGAGGTTTGCTATAATTGCACTTGTCTCTTCTAAAGTTTTGAAAATTATACATACACCCGTGTATTTATATTTTTTTATAACAAATAAGTTTGTTTTGATAATATAACCCAAAAACACTAACTAAACACCTTAAAATATCTTTAATTTCTTTTAAAAAAGATAAATAGATTTTAAAAAATTAATTAATTAGTCATAAAAATATCAAAATGACTTAAATTTTACCATCAAATTTTCAATCTCCTCCAAATATTACTTTGTCAAAACTCAGTTATCTGACTAATCTAAATAAATTTACTTTATCTATCAAAATTTTACTAACAAATATATTAACAAGAAAGAGGTGACCAATTTAAAAATAATTGAGGATATTTTAAGATGTTGGGTTGGTGTTTTTAGGTTATATTATCAAAATAAACTTGTTTGTTATAAAAAATTATAAATGCAAGGAGTACATGTATAATTTTCAAAACCTTAACAGAGGCAAGTGTAATTATGATAAACTTCAGGAGAGATATGTGTAATTATCCCTTAAGAAAGCGCACTTGCTGCATTTCTTACTGGGCTGTTCCAAAGCCAACAAAGGCGGGCGGCAAGAGCGCGGCTTAGACGTGCTTGTCCCTTTCCTTTTGATTCTTAAAATCGAGGTCCTTTTTCTTTCTTGGTAATTTCTTCTTTTACTTTTTCTTTTTTTACATTTAGAATGTTTGTAAGCTGCAGAATTCATTTACGGTCCAAATACGGGGCTACCAAAGAATATTATGATTTTTAACATGCCAAAAAGTTTTGTAATGCAATATCGGGTTCATATTTTATGGGTATTTGCTCTAAAGAGATTTGTTTCATTGCTTATGAGATTGAACTTAAAAACAATACATCATTCTACGAGTATTTTTGTTGAGTTTATTTTTAAGTATTACTATAGTAGTTCTAGAGATTTTTTTAAATAAATGTGTACATGAGATGTTTTTCACTTTGTTCAGATGATTAGTCTTCAACGTGTTTTTTTTTTAAATATTACTGTAATAGTTTTAAATTTTTTTTAATAATTGTATATGTGAGATAAAAAATTAATTTAAAATTTTCTAAAATTATATTTTCAAAAAATTTAACCAAATAAATAGTGCGAGATAATTAAAAAACGTATTATAAAATTGTATAAAAATATGTTTTGTAGAAATTATGTCCATCCAAACGTATTTCCCATCCCAGACCTTGTTGATTACAAGAGCCTCATCCTTTTCTCTACTTAACAATAGAGCTGTTTGTCAAGCGTGACTACGAAAATACTGGACTAGAGAACAAAGAAAAAAGAAAATAAAAGGTCTTACTGGATTTGCGTGCACAAATCTAGTTCTTTTACTTCAAGAATAGTACAACCTTGACGGCGGATTAACAAATGAGCTCGAAGTGTCATTTTCTGGCCTTGTCTTTCACCATAAATATTAACGGTGGGGATCTTTCGTTTCGCAACCTTATTCCGTACTAGCTTCCAATGCGATTTTCATTTTCCACGTTGATAGCAGCTCGGATTATTACTATTTCCAATTCCCCAGTAGTACAACTCTCTCTCTCTCTCTCTCTCTCTCTCTCTCTCTCTCTCTCTCTCTCTCTCTCTCTCTCTCTCTCTCTCTCTCTCTCTCCAAGCCTTCAAAGAGTATATTCTTTTGCATGGTAAAATTTTGTTTAGAGCAATCAATCGGGATGTTTGGTTTAGAAGTATCGGGAGGAAGGGATGAGTGTCAGTAATAATAACACTCATTATTGACATTTAAAAAATAATTTTTACTATCCTTCAATTGAAATTAAAGTAATTAAATAGGATTTCTATAATTCATCTCAAAATATTATTCTATCAAACTTATTTAATTCTTTTGAAGAGGATAATACTCATTTCATTATTAAACTAAATATATTGGGGTGAATCATTAAAACTTATACTCATAATAAGTTGATAATATTTACAATAATAGTGATTAAAAAATTTAAATCAAACGGTCTGTAATTGTTACCAACTAATATACCATTTAGTGCATGAATAATTTATAATTCAACAAACAGATATGGTATCAGATTATCCCAATAAGACATGACATTGCATTATCCAAATAAAACGTTGATTGAATTACGAATTGCCACTTTTTTTTTTTCCTTTTTTGAGACGTGGAATTGCCACTTGGTTTGATGCTTCCAAGTACAAAAGATTCGAATTATAACCTTTACTAATGTACGATTATATATGGCTGGGTAAATTTCTAGCTTCTAATATGGAATATTAGTTCTTAGAAGTGGAAAAGAATTGAAGAAATGGTACAGTTACTAGCTCAGATGAACTCCACCTTACTAGTGAATCCTGTATCGTTTCAATTCAAAAAGCTTTGAGAATTTGGGGTTAATTTGATTTTTTGCATAAATTCGATTTATGCCTTACTTTTGTTGGATATGGTATTGGCATAAACAGTACTCACATGAATTAAAAATTAAATTTTATACTAAAATACTACAAAGAAAAAGACCAATGTCGAGGGCAGGGACCCATTCTTACAAGGAGGCCACACTCATCCATCTCCATCAGCCAGACTACAGCCCAGAAAGAAACAAGTTTGTGGTGGGAGAAAATACTTTCTCACTGAGATGGGGCCAACTTAAGCAACTCAATCGAATGAGACTGGCAAAAGGTGGCAATCTGCATCCAACATAGAAATGGCAAAGATTTGGAGGGGGGAATTGTAAAATATAGATTATACTCAAATCTCATATTAGTTATAAGATTAAATAAGCGTGATTAAAATGGGTTACACCTATTTTAATACAAGCTAAGTATCTAATAATAATTTCTTTTGATAACAAAATAAATGAATTATTAAATATATTTGTAATTTAGAGTCATTTAAATAATATTTAAACAATAACTCAAACCCATAAGAACCTCAAGTGCCTTTCACTTATACCCATATTTAGATGGGTATTGCTAGGTATGCTCCCTTAAGTTTAATCTCTTTTTTTTTTTTATACTCATCCTGCTCAAATTAAATTTGGACATAAATACCTATTGGCTTTTGAGATTTATTACCACCTCTAATCCTACGTTGATCAAAACAAACCACAAAGTATATTTAGTCCATTAGAGCCGTACGTTTCCAATACAGTGGTGGAAGCAATCCAGGACTGAAATTTAATGTTATATTTGTTTCCAATTTATATAATACTAAACAACACTTTTTGTTGGTTAGTTTAACTATTCATATTTTATTTTCCCTCCCTTATAACTTTTAATTCAAAAAAATAAGTTTTTTCCAAACAAATTCAATAATTGATATAAATAATTAATATAAGCATATGCATTAGAGTGTGCAAAGAGTACTATATTTAATTATGCGAAAAAGTTCAGCTGTCCAAATTAATCCAAATTAACGTAGATTAATCTGGACATTCAAAATCCAACTTTGAATTTTTTTCTTCTTAAAGTTTCAAATAGGCAGACATGATTTAGACCACGTAAATACGGTTACAACCCCGTATACTATAATTGAGGAGATTCTATTGAGAAGTAGAGTTGTACACCAGTTGAGTCGAATTGAATATCTCAATCTTAAGTTTGGCTCATTTATTGTTCAAACCTCATTCGATCTCGACTTGTTTATTAAACTAGTTAAAATTAACATTTGAATTTGGCTCATTTAAAAAGCCAAAATTTGAACTTGAACTTGAGTTTGGCTTGCTTATGTTATACGAGTCAAACTCTAGCTTGAGCTTGAATTCAAATATAAATTTAAAAGAAATTTTGGTTTTTTTTTTGTTTAAAAAATATTAAATATTGAAAAAAAAACTAAAGCACAAATAAAGGAGTAGACCACTGAGAAGGAAATTAAGTCAAATATATAAACGTATTACTAAGAGGAGATGAAAATAATAATTAAAAATTCAAATGCTATTTTTACCTCATTACTCATGATCAAGCATTTGTGAACAAAATCCATGTTCGTTCATTTAATAATAGACTTTTAATTGGTGTTTAACCTCAATTCGTTTATTAAAATGAATGAGCCAAACATGAAGTTATACGAGTTTAGTCAAACTTTGTTCATGAACAACTAGATTCATTTGCAATTATATTGAGCCATTGCCCACCAGATTCCTGGAAGCTACGGGAGTGCCATTCTGTGGAGGGGGCTAATATTTTGTGTCATGATATCTCTTTCCTGTTTTTATGAAATGACGACCATATATATCCGACTTTCCTAGTAGATCTTTTAGTGATTTAAACTATTCACACATACATTCGTGTTCGTCTAGTTTATTTTGAAAAGAGTTCATATAAAATAAAACAATCAAGATTAAGCATAAACTTAGATTCATTTAATAATCGAACTAAGCTCGAAAGTCTTGGCAAACAGATCAAATGGATTCATAAACACATGTACAAATATGATCGTAAAATAAATAATAGATATATGAACGATGTATTTTTTTTTTTTTTCAAAACAACTCTGAATTCTCAAACTCCAAGTCGGCTTAGTTTGTTAAACAACACACACAAGGAACTCTGAATTTTCGAACTCGACTTTAATAGTTAAACATAAACGGCTCAAAGTCGAATTAAAACATGAATAACAACTTTATAACTGAGCGAATGAAACTCAAAACAATACTTTTTTGTTCATTTCGTAAAATAACGATTTCAAATACGTTCACATAACATATACACAAAGGTTGAATATCAAATATTCGGCTTAATTCTAACATGCTAAAATTTCCTATTCCAGATAGTACTTTTTGTAAAATCACCCGTGAAAATTGTCGAGCATTTAATCCATGAGACGCGAGAGTCATGGGTTTTACAATTTTCATTTCCAACAAATTCATGATTTAAATTAAAAAGGTTAATAATGAACGATTAAAAATGGATTAGCACGAACAAATTAGAAGTTAAAATATGACATCGTTTTGAATTAAAATAAAAAATAATTATAAAATTTTAACTAATTAATCATATATTTTTACTGAATAATTATATATTTTTATTAGTTAATTTACACAGCCTCTAATATGTCCGAAATAGCACGGCGCCAACTTGTGAGTCCTGTGCCCGAGGGGCAAGAACTGGGAAAGAACGAATGGACGGACGATTGAGCAAGTGGGCAGTTCCATGCTTACCAATGGATGTATAATACGTGGATAATTGTATTTGATGCGCGTGAAGGCCACTGTGACCCACGGCGCGGAGGCGAGAGCGACAGAAGGACAAAGGAAAGGATGGTCAGTTAGGGCGGCTGAAAGCTGGAAGGTGAGACAGCGCTTATCCCTTATCACTTCAACTGCTGGGATTTTATTGTCACAGAGGAAATTACTTTTATGCCCCTACTGGCATATGAAGACAAAACACGGTTTATTCTTTGTCAATCAACTTTTCCGAGGTTCATAAAACTCATTAATTGTCCGCTTGAGGTAGAAGCAAACAGATTTCTGAAATGCCCGTGTCAAATTGTTACTCATTTATGCATATATAAACTAGAACTGTTAAAAAAGAATCAAAAAATTAAAAAATTGAGAAAATTGATCAGTTTCGAATTGACAAAAGAGGGTAATTAAACTGTTTACTGATACCGGGTCGGATAGCGGGTCGGTTCATAAAGTAAACGGGCCGGGTAACGATTCACATCCTTATAAACCGGCAGATATCCGAACCAGTCCATACTAAGGGGTAATTTTGTCATTTTGGTATGTGATATTATTTTACTAATTCATTGTTTTAGTTTTCGATTTATTTTATTGTTACTACTAAGTTGTGCTTCTATTTCATTCTTGATTGATGAATATTTGACTATTTATTTTATTATTTTGATGTTCATTTGACTATTTATTAAGTATTTTTTATTTTTATAGCTAATTGAAATGTGATAACGAAGTTTAAAAAACTAAGTGTCTATATGTTTATTTAGTTTTTTGTTTTTTGGTTACTTTGAAAATTACAGTTTTATGATATAATTTAACTTTAAAATCATTTATACTTGTGTTACTAGTAATTTAATGATGGTTTACGATTTTTCTTGTTTTATTTTTTATTTTAAAAATACTGATAAATTATGATAGATCGGGTCGGGTAACCGGTCTATCCGAACCGATTTTGCGAGTAACTGGAAGGCCGAGTACCCGCTATACGTGGACCGATTCACGGTTCAAAATTTTACCAAACCGGTAGAACTAGTTCGGTTCAAAATTTTTGTTCATGGACCAGATACCTGGTTCATAAACACCCTAATATAAACTTCTTGAATCTCTTGCACATGCACTTTGTTTAATTTAATTTTATACTTGAAATCATAACTTGTCTAAGGTTATTATACCATTGATAGGTCCCTAACTGTGGGGCAAGTCTAAAAATGGACTTGATTCAGAATTCAAAACATTAATCTTTTGAAATTTGACAAACTTTAAAGTTACTTTTTCCATAACTTGATTTCAATTTTTTCTAATTCCAACAGTAACTGAACGGTTTTTTTTTTTTTTTTTTTTTTGGCTTTTATAGGATTTCAAATGTTTTGCATCTCATAATCTTTTTTTTTTTTTTTTGATCAATTAGCAACATTTATACTACTCCTACTCTTAATCTAACATACTCTAGGGGAGGAAATCAACTAGGCTTTAGAGAATCGACATATATTAAACCATTATCGAACCAGATGATTGCAATACACACTTATATGAAATAGAAGTCAACCTCTTATTCTTAAAAACTTCAGGTCTTTTTGTGGTGTCCAACAAATTAAGCTATTTCATAATCACATGTGCAACATGGTGAAAACACGCTACTGACTGGAAGTAACAATCCAGTAGTTAATTATGTCCACATACATGTCGACATAACGTCTACACATATTTGTACATACATAAAACACTAAAAGGACATTACTTGGCACTTAAAGAGTGACGTATAGTTGATCTATTCTCATCAAATACATGAAGCACTCAAGAAGAATGTATAAACGATCTATTTTCATAAATACATGGTAGACGTGCTTTTAAACTTGACCTTTCGTGGAACTTTTAATATCTTTATATTGTCTTCATATTTTTTTTAATTTTAATTATACGAGACCATTTGATTGGATATTAATTATACAAAATTTACTAATTTCTTTTAAAGTACTAAAGAAAAACTGCCAACAAATAATCAGGCTCCGTTTGGATTGGATTATTTGAAGATTATTTGAGAATTATTTGGAAAAATTTTTCCAAAGGTATTTGAATGAGTGAAAATTATTTGGAGATTTTTTTAACAAAAGTCAACAATTTTCCCTCTTATTTTTTGAATTTTGAATGCAAATTTCCCTCTCAACAATTTTCTCATGGCATTGGATGCTAGCACTAGACACCAGCAGCGTCCGGTACCAATGCTCAGTATTCTCTTACAACTCCATTAGTATTATAAATGGGGCTCAAAATATTCATTAAAATTTTTCCCTTTTTTTGAACAAAATTTGTTGAAAAAATGCTACGTTTTGTGAATAATTGTGTAAAAAGTAGAACAAATTATTAGAAAGTTTTATACATTTCAAATAAGTTTTTCAAAATTTAAACACTTCTCCCCATTTGCAACAAAAGTCAACAAAAAATTGATCCATTTTTAACCTTTTTAAAAAAGTCAACAAAAAACACACTCTAAATAATTTTTCTAAATAATGCTAAAAAAACACTCCAAATAATCTATCCAAACAGAGCCACATGTTATCCGTAAATTATTTGTTAAACCGAACTATGTCATTTTAATTAAATATAAGATCCATTCTATCGCGCGAAATTTGGATGCTAGTGCATCTTTTTTCGAAATTATTTAGGGAAATTGGTGGGCTAGATGCTAGTACATCTGTACATGCATAAAACACTAAAATGACATTTAGTGGTGCATACAATTATCTATGATCCAAATACAATCTGAAGAACGATGAAGTGCCCAACATGGTACAAACCAATGGAATCAAGTTTTACTGACATTTAAATCGACATGAAATCAAATATTTTTTGTTTTATTTTATCCTGATTGTTTTTAATACATCAATTTACATAGGGTAATAATTCATAAATTTTACCTTTTCTATTTATACGCTCTATTTTGACTAATACACCCAAAAGCTATAACAAAAATTTATTTATCTTTTGTACATCAACTCACAGAGGGTAATGATTTATAAATATTATTTTTTATTTATACACTCCATTTTGACTAATATATCCAAAAGTTGTTACACTTTTATGTCCAAATCATAAGGATTTATTAATTTAAAAAAAATAAAAGATACAGTGTATAAATAATATTCTTTTTACATATTCTAAATTAAGAGGGGAAGGGGATGCTGCATTAATAAACATATCCGTTCAGCCAGTATCAACTTTTCCTCTACAATCTTTTTATTTTCGTTCTCTTTTAACATAATTTTGTTTTGTATGTTATTTTTCATAAATCTATTTCTTAAAATAATCTCTAGTGCACCAAATCTAATTAATTATACATTAATAAACACTAAAGGCATCCGCATCTTGTGTTATTGCACGCACCTTACTAATATAAAAAATCAATAATAACATAATGGACACGATGAAATCATCCCATGATCCCACCAGTTGAGGTTAATTTAGTTAACACGTATTAGACCAAATCAAAAAAGAAGTGCTTCAATTGTGACCAATTACGTCAAAAACACGTCAGGTCACATCTAGAACAACCCTCTCTTTCTTTCTAATCAAAGGGCGGCTCTACCTTTTGCATGTTGTTTACTCTCATGAAAAGTTATAAATGAGTTGAACTCTTATTGATTATATGTCATTTTACAAAAATTTGTAACATGAAGCGTAAGAACATAAAATTTAAAGTGTAAAAGATAAAATATAACAAAAGATCATTTGCTTGTAAACTCTTACAAATTTTTAAAAATATTCGTAATTCTTAAAAAATGACAAGTCGATAACTGTTCAGAAGTTGAAAATGAGTTAAACTTTTATCGATCATATGTCACTCTCTCAAAGAGTTACACTTTATAAAACAAAAATGATAAAACATAATATAAAATTGTTTGCTTGTGAACTATAAAATTTTATAACTCTGTTTAGTTTTGTGTTTTAAAAATATATTTTTTAAAAAATTTATATATTTTTAATTAAATTTTATTTAAAAATATATTTTATCATAAAAATAAACATTTATCGTACAATTTTTTTTTTTATTATAGTAATATTTTTTAAAAAATACTTTAAAAAAAAAAAACTGTCCAATAGAGAACCGTAATTCCTGAAAAGTCACGAGCCCATTTCCGTCCAAACTTTCCCCCACAAATTGCCTGCTACGCGGACCTATGAGGGCATTATTTCCATCGTCATTGCCGACTTCTCTCCCTTAAAACTCACGCTTCACCCCTTCCTCCCCTCAAATACCCCTCTTTCATCTCCTCTCACTTAATTTTTCCATTCTTCATCTCTGATACCTTTTCCAAAAATTATCGGAATACGAAAGTTTTGGGGTCATTTGTGCAAAATAGAATAATTCTTGAGTAAATTGACCGCTCAAAAATGGCTCAGAAGACGGAAAAAGAAGAAGCCGAATTCAAAGTCGTACATGAATCCATCACGCCGTGCGTAAATAACTGCGGCGTCACCGGAAATCCCGCCACGAATAATATGTGCCAGAAATGTTTCAACGCCACCACCTCAGCGGCTGCTTCCACTTCTTTGTCCTCGCCGGTCAACTCGACAGCCGGAGCTATTAAATTCGGAGAGAAATCTCCCAGATCTAGCTCATCTAAGAGGTCGTCTCCTGAGAGAACGACGGATCGGGCGGAAATAAGACCGGATCTGAAGGAAGAGGCGGTGGAGGCCTCGTCAACTCTGGCTCCGACGGGGGTGGTCAAGAGGGAGGTGAATAGGTGTTGTGGCTGTCGGCGGAAAGTTGGGTTGACCGGATTCAGGTGCCGATGTGGGGAGCTGTTTTGCTCCGAGCATAGGTATTCCGATCGCCACGATTGCAGTTACGATTACAAGGCCGCCGGACGGGAGGCGATTGCTCGGGAGAATCCGGTGGTCAAAGCTGCGAAGCTAGTCAAACTTTGAAGGGAAAAAAAGGAAAAAAATTGAAGAAAATATATTATAAATATGTATGAATTCCGACAAGGATTAAGGAATCAAAACGAAATTAAAACGAGATGAGATGATGGAGATCGAGAAGCCCGTTCGATCGATCGATGCCTGAGAGAAATTTGATTGGATTTTTATTTCTCTTTGAATTTATTGTGACGAAAAATTTCTCTCATAGGTGTTCGTGGAAGATTAAACGAACTTAATTTGTAATTTCTACTTCGATTTTCGGTTTGAATTATTTAAAAAAAAAAAAAGGATTGTGCTTTTCCAGAAATTGTTGAAGTGCTTGATTATGGTTGAATTTATTACTTTTGTTGTTCTTGTATTTTAAGATGAAAAAAAAAATTATACTAAATTTATATGAATATTTTAAGGACAATGGAGATGCGGACGGGATTTAAGAATATTTTGGTGGAGATTGGGGGACGAGTTTGCAATTTCATCTTTTTGTTGCTTGTCTTAACCAATGTTTTAAAAACCGGACCGGTCAATGAACCGGAGGAGGGAGGGGTTCAAGGTCAGACCGGTCCGACCGGGGTTCAATGATTTTTTTTTTTTTAATTTAATTTTATGTATAATATAAAACAAATGCTTGGTATACCTAGAGCTGTAAACGAGTCGAATCGAGTCGAGTATTGCCGGTTCGAGCTTGTGTTCATTTAATAAACGAGCCGAGCCGAGTCGAGCTCGTTTATTAAACGAGCTCAAATTTGTGTTCAAGCTCGGCTCGTTTAGCTTCACGAACGAGCCGAACTCGAGCTTTCACGAGCTGAGTCGAGCTTTGTTCGCGAACAGCTCGGTTCAAATAAGCATAAAAGTGTTATTCGAGCCGAACCGAACCGAGTATCTCATGTTCGAACTCTTGTTCGTTTATTAAACGAACGAGCTCGAGCTCGCTCATTTAATAAACGAGCCAAAATTTGTGTTCGAGCTCGGCTCGTTTAGCTTCACGAACGAGCCGAACTCGAGCTTTCACGAGCCGAGCCGAGCTGTGTTCGTGAACAGCTCGGTTCGTTAACAGCCTTAGGTATACCTCACCCTGTTAAATTATTCAACCCATTAATTGTTTAATATATTCAAATATACAAATTAATAAATTTGTTATATTCAAATTCACAAGTTAATGAATTTATTATATTTGGTAAATTTTTATGAAATATTCTATGTCGATAACAATTAAATTAACAAAGAAAATGGCATTACAAGTATAAAAAATACAATAACTATAAAATTTACCATTAAAGTATGTTATTATATTTTAAATATTTTAAATTACAATCTTGAACATTTTAAATTACTAAATCATATTTGTTGTTTGTTTTCACATTTTCTACTTTTTTAGTACCGTCAAGACTTATTTTTCAATATAAAATTCAAATTTATTTTTAATACCAAATAATACAATTAACTTTATATATAGGGCAGTTCGAGTAAATGTAATTTTTTAAAATAAAAAAATTTCTTTTGCCCTATTTTTTAAGGTAGGTTCGCATATCAAATGATTTGGAAATTTCAATTTGATTATCTTACTATTAGTTTAGATCTATTTAGTTTTTAAATTTTTTAGTTTTTTATGATTTTTGTTACAACATCCAATGAGAGGTAATTTGTAATAATTTTATACCCATCAAGAATTTCTTAAAAGAGCCTAAACTTTATTTAAAATCAATTCTCAAGTTTTAACTTTAGACGTATTCTCTCCAAAAGAAATTTTATTTATGACGTATCGGATTATTGAGCGAGTCAATTAGACTTTGTACAATAGTCTTAAAAATAAAACTAACAAATAAATCTATTTGCTTATGAGTTTTTAATTTAATCAATTATGTTTAATCTACACATTTTCTTTTAGTATGTCAAGAAAAAATGGATATGTGATGTTATAATAATTGGAATCAATATATTGCATAGAAAAATATGATTTTAATAATCTGAACTGATCTTTAATTTTTTAATAAATAAAATAACTTTCGATCTACTTACTTTCAAGATCTCAACGTTCTTATTATTGAATAATGATTAACTATAATTAAAAAATTTACACAAATGCCTTACAAAAATACCAATTTAAACTTTTAATTAGGAGAATGTTTTAGGCATATAAATGAATAAAGGGACTAATCTTAAAATTAGAGATTTTGGTTAAAGTAAATCTAAGATTTTTTTTAACATAATGAATTTGGATACCAAGATAAAAAGGTAAGAATTAATTAATTTCATTAAACATGATTACTAAAAAAAAAAAAGAAACTAAAAAAAAGTAAGAATCAATTAAATTCAATAATGTGATTAATGAAAATAACGAAACTAAAAAAATAAGAATGAGTTAATTTTATTAAAAGGAAATAAAGAAACTAAAAATGTAATAATCAATTAATTTATTAAAATGATTAAAGGAAAAATAAAGAAAGAATAAATAAAATATTTACAACATAAAAAGTAACAACTTGGACGTTGGCTTGATGGTTTCAACGTTGGAAGCCTTGGTAAGAAGTCTCAACGTTGGCTTGATGGTTTCAACTAAAGTACATTATTATATTTTTAAAATTTTAAATTATAGTCTTGAATATTCTAAATTATTAAATCACATTTGCCGCTTATTTTCACATTCTCTACTCTTTTAATACTGTCAAGACTTAATTTTTAATGTAAATTTTAAATTTATTTTTAATACCAAATAATACAATTAACATTGTATATAGATTGGTTCGAGTAAATATAATTTTTAAAGTAAAAAAATTTCTTTTGCCCTATGTTTTAAAGTAAGTTCGCATACTAAAATGATTTTCAAATTTCAATTTGATTATCTTACTATTAGTTTGGATCTATTTAGTTTTTAATGTTTTAGTTTTTAACATTTTATGGTACAATATCTAATGGGAGATAATTTCTATCAAATTTGTATCAATCACGAATTTGACTTAGAATTTCTTAAAAGAGCCTAAACTTTGTTTAGAATCAATTATCATACTTTAACTTTAGACGTATTATTTCCAAAGGAATTTTATTTTTGACATATCGGAGTCTTGAGTGAGTCAATTTGACTTTATATAGTAGTATCAAAGATAAAGTAATAAGTATATCTATTTATTTATTGGTTCTTAATTTAATCAATCTTGTTCAATAAAATAAATAACTTTCTACATTCTTACTTTCAAGATTCAACATGTGCTTATTATTGAATAATGATTAACCATAATTCAAAAATCTAAACGAAGGACTTACAAAAATACCAATTTAAACTTTCAATTAGGAGAATGCTTAAGGCATAAAAATGAATAATTAAACAACTTAGATCAAAGGACTAATCTTAATATGAGAGATTTTAGTAAAAGTAAACCCAAGATTTCTTTAATATAATGAATTTGGATGCCAAGATAAAAAGGTAATAATCAATTAATTTCATTAGACATGATTAATAAAGAAAACTAAGAAACTAAAAAAAGTAAGAATCAATTAAATTAATTAAACATGATTTATGAAAATAAGGAAACTAAAAAAATAGAATGAGTTAATTTTATCAAACATGATTGATAAAGGAAATAAAGAAACTAAAAATGTAATAATAAATTAATTTTGTTAAGGTGATTAAAGAAAAACAAAAGAAAGAATAAATAAAATGTTTGGAAGACAAAAACAACAAAGCCAAGGTTGGCTTGCTGGCACGCACGCGAGAATGTTTGGTGGGAGGTCTCAAGTTCGAGACCTCCCACCAACTTGGAAATGCATATTTTTTGGGAAAAGGTTGAAAATTCAAAAACCGGCGGTTCACCGGTCCGCCGGTTCAATTCGGTTCGCCGGTTTGATCCGGTTCGTCACGGTTCTTGAGATGCACAGTAAATTGCACCGAACCGGACCGGAGACCTGGCCGGTTCCCGGTTGAATCGGTCGGTCCGGTCCGGATTTTAAAACACTGGTCTTAACGCAACGAGGTGGGCGGGGACCCAGGCATGGCCAAGTGTTTTATTTTTTTAAATTTGGCCAATAGTCTATTTTACTGTTAATTTATTTTATATAGAGTCTCCTAACTTTTAACTGGGCTCGAGGAAATCATTGAAGATTGAATTATTATCGGATTTGGAATTGGAATCATGGAGATTGAACTATTATTGAAATCATGGAGAATAAATTACCATTGAACCGGTGCATACTGCATCCATCTAGAATTCTGATTGAAATCAAGTTGGAATCCTTGACCGTCGTCACATTTTGCCTTTAAAAGTTTTTGTTGGGTTGGTTGAGATGTGCAAGTTGACAGTGATGGGAGAAATTTTGTCGTGATAAATTGTGAGGGCAGAAGTCGGAAGTTGGAAATGAATACAAAATGTGGAACTTTAGTTTTGTCGTGGTATAAAAGAAAAGGTAAAGACGGTAAATAAATTTTTTTTTTATCTCTTCGTATCAAATGTCAGACTTTTTGCTAAAGTTACAATATTGAACTTACATAACAACTGAAAAAGAGTCTCTCTAATTGAAATATTTTCATAGCTGTAGTAGTGTCATTGGTTAAAACTTTTGATGCGTGTTATAAAACTTTTTTGTATCAAGAATGAGCCTTCTCTTCTATTTTGATATCTCAGTTTTCTGTTCTTTTTTAAATATTGGGACTCAATTTTGGTATTTTTTGAAATATCATTTTCCTTGTACGTTCATCAATTATGTTTTTCTCATATATCCATTTACAGAAAAAAACAGCATGCTATTTTTTTAAAAAGTCTTCCAAAAATTGTGAATATCACCAATCAACAGAAGGATGAAAAAAATGCTTAATTTAGAGCTTAAGCAAAGCGTTTAGGGATATAATCTTGCTACATTTTTAGGGATATAATCTTGCTACATTTCAAACTTTTCATGTGCGATGGCTTCATAATAACCGGATTTTTTATTTACCGCATAACTTTACCATAGAAATACAGGTTTGATTTTTACTTTTATTCTTGATAAAGCTGTCAAATTGCCTTTGGCACTACTTACGAAATTGCGTCCAAGCCTTCTATGAGAGCAACAGAATCCTTAATGCCTAGTAAATGAATGAGAAACATGGGTTTTTTAAGGGGTAAATAACATTTGGTCTATTAAGTGAGTCGGATACGGATAAGAATTTTTGAAAGTCGACGAGTATCTGACCCGACTCGCATATAGGGTTAATAATGTAATTTTATAAGGTTTTCTAATATTAATATGTGATTTTATTATGTAATATTACTACGTTATATTATTATTATTATTATTCTGATGTAATATGCTATTGAATTTATTATGTGATATTACTATATAATATTTGTTGTTTTTCATTAATATTAATATCGATAACTTTTATTCTTATTTTGTAGAAATCCTAGGTAGTAAATAGTATCGCATTATCAGTGAAGAATTGAAGATGCAGTACTATAAACTCTAGTTATGATAGTTGTCTTGTGTGTTTTTTCATTATTTATCTCAAAAATATAGTTGGTGTTTATGTTATAAGATTTATGTGTACGGTATTTCTCTGTCTCAAAAAATTAAAATTTTCTATGGTGCTTGCGATGAATTCATGGTTCGTAACACTTGACTTAATATATGTTATTTAAGTTTATATTTGCTATAAATGACGCTTTAATTGTTATTAATTATCTAGAATTTGAAGCAAATTTAGTAATATGCGAGTACGACCCGAAAAATGGGGATATCCGACCCGCCGAATATCTTCATATGCGGATACGGATATGGGTTACAACTTTATTTGACTTACATATAGTGCATCGGGTCAAAAAATACCCCATGCGGGTCGGATATCTGATTCGTGTGCACCCCTATCATGTTGTGAAGAATTGAAAAAGGTAGGATAAGACAAATAAATAGAACGTGAATAAAGGATTGAACTTCCAAATTATTAGGTCTAAATCACTACTTTCATAAAAATTATGGTACAAGTTTTCAATTTGAGTGTTACCTCTATATATTAAATAAAGAGTTCAAAAAAGGGCAGTTTTTATCTACACCCCTCAAATTTACCACTATATGGTGTTTTGCATCGAGAGATTATATGTCAATTATAAACCAAAGTCAATTAATTCTAAGATTATAATTTATATTTATTGTCAAGTGATTAGAAACCTAGATGGTCACATACAATAGAACTAATTCTTGAGTTAAATTGATTTAGGAGTTAATTTGTAAACTAATTAATCCTCAAGACTTATTAATAAATAACAATTCTAATAGTGGAAATATTTCCTTTTGAAGGAAATTAGAATCTACTAAATATCTTATTTGATAATGTATCGTGATCATAATAAATAAGGGATACCTATTATCGAATTCTTGTTGGATAGGATATCTTGAATATTGCAATAAAATGTTTTCAAAAAATTAGAAAGAGAAAAAGATTTTTTTTTAATTATTCAATTTTCTTCATTTTGGTGGCTTGTCAAGTGGATCTAGCAAATTGATTTGGTGTTGATCAATCATAGTGAGAATCCCAAGAAAGTGTTCATTTGGATACTTTAGAGACTGGACATGTGTACATTTGTGATTGATATCGCTGCATCTTTGATCAGGTTAATTGTTTAATAACATCATTAAAAGGTATGTCCTCATTTTTGCATAGATAATCAATAATCATTGATAAGTGATAAATTTACCTATTATACTATAGTTTTAGTAATATTTTAAATGTGTTTTTATACAAATTATAACAAATTTGGCTTCCAATATCTTTATTTCCAAGAACTAGGGTTTTCTCCCAAAATTCAAGGTTTTGAGGCAGAATTGTTGTTTTGAACTATTTAATGCACAATTTTTGTACACTTTTGCAGATTCATGATACTTAATCTTAATTTGGATCAATTGGAATAAAAGTGGATCAACATTATAGCGGATTCAAGTGATTAAATTGAATGGACACTTGAAGAATTATTGAAGAATAAATTGTACAATACCTGGGAGATTGAATTCTTCAAATACACAAAAATGCATAAAAAATGTCTGCACACACGTGAATGCCAACTCAGCCATTAGCAAATCAAGTAGGCAATGCTAAGGTGGATTCGTGGATGACCACTTGCAGATTGCTACTCGCAAATCCCATGTTGACTAGGGTTTTATGGATTTTGACTTGCATCAATTTACAGTTGGTTTTGCAAGTTTTTCTGGTAGAGATAGGGTTTTGGTTGCTGCAGATTTCATTGGAAATACAAATGAAGACTTTTATGCTATTTTTGAATCTCAAAAGAGAATCTTCAACACTTCATACATTGAATGTATTTGAAACTTGGAAAATGACTTGTAGATCATTTATCTATAAATAGAAATCATTTGTAATGAATTTAGAGAGAGGTTAGCTAGAGTGGAATCCAGAGAATTAATAAAATTTTCTCACAACTTCAATAGAATAATAAAATTTCTTGTAAAACAACTCTTGTACTTCAACTTTTGAAGAAAAAATAGAAGCTTTGAAGCCTTGTTCAATCTTGAATAAGCCTTTCTTATCTCTATCTCTTTTAATTCATGAAGTTGAACATGAATTCTTGCATCAATTTTGAAGTTGTTGTTGTTTCATTAATCATGTTGCACTAAACACTTCATCTAAAATATAGATGAAGCTAATGAACCTCAAAGCATGATTTAACACTTGCTAAGCTTGCACTTGTTTGTTTACATCAGGTTGTAACCCTTGTTTTTATTTCGGTATTATTAACAAGTCATTTAGTTGTTAGTTGATATTGAGAAATGCATTTAACAATAGAAAATGAACAACTAATGCTTAAGTTGTTCATATGAAAATAATGAATGCTTAAGTGAATCAAATCAATTCATGTTTTCATAAGATTTCATCATGAGAATAATTGGAATCTTGTATGAACTTGGATTCCTAACAAGGCAAGGTAAATCTTATCAAAGCCATCTACTTAACCTTTGGTTCATTAGTAGATTTTATGTCCTAAATTCTTTGATCATTGAATTCTACAAGTTGTTTGTTAATCTTTTGCCTATTCTATTACTAGTTTTTTTTTTCCAACCATCCATATAATCTTGATTTGTGATTATTTATATAATATAACAAGTGATAAAACTTTAGTAATTGCACCTATTTGATTCCTCTTGAGATTCGATACCTAATACTTTTAATACAACAATCGACCCATATACTTGCGGCATAACAAACGATTAGGTTTTTATTATTTGATAAGTGTTGTGTTTTGATTTAATTTTGCACAACCTAATTACACCTCGTCAATCTTTGTTAAAAATTAATTTTATGTTCCACTGAGTCAATATGTTATCGGTGTATTGATTTCCTAACACAATAGTCCCTATCCTCTATAATTTGACTAGATTTCAATATCATCTAATGTCAATATAATTTAACTTCAAGCATATTTTCTGTCAAAATACCATATAATTTCGATATGCAAGTTAGGCACTACCATCTTATTAACTTGAGCAACATAATACATTCCATCTAACGAGTTCTCCTTCAATATGTGTTAGTCCTTGTATTTATAACTTGTTTGATATATTACTTAATCTATGGCTCTGTTACCTTTTTTTACCCATCGTACACAATTAAATAAATTTAAATCCTTTTTTAACCTAAAAATACACAGTTAAATAAACTTAAGTAAAGTATGATAAAATGAAAACATGAAAAGCTGGCTAGAATGTTCAGTAATATAGGAGAATTAATAGGCAAAGCATTATAGGTTTTGTTTGTTTATTTTTTTAAATTATATTCTTTAATTATTATTTTATATTACAAACGCGTATACCTAAAAATAATACGGTAAAAACCTTCTAATAAAATATCATCTTTGGGAACCCTTAGTCTCTTGATAGTGACTAGACTGCTATAATAAATTTGTGGAGGGCAAATAATAATTAAAAAAATTTGTCTTAATTAACAAGTGGGGAGAGTGCACTTGTAGAGCAGTTTAGATCCTCAGTGCTATTTTTACATACCAAATCCAGTGTCAATGATAAGAATTTGTCACGTACCATTTATACTAACCACACTTATGGTAAATCATATAATTATTAAAGTAACGTGAGGTAATAACTCCTTATCATTGGTTTTGAATTTGGTATTGATAAAATGGCATTGATGATTTGAACTCCCTTGTGGAGTACCTACAGTATCAGTGCGTACACGATGATGCTGAGAAAGAGAATTGAAAAGTTATGGTCTGTGTCACCTAATTTTGACAATAATTTTTTCTCGTGATAAATTAAATTGCCATACCTCATGAAGAGATAGTGACCTAGAATTAGAAAGCCAAATTCTCAAGTTAATATGACAAGTTCTAAATTCCAAATTCAAACACTGTCATTTTACTCATACAACTTGGTAGGGGAAGGCAAAAAACCTATCGATTCAAAAACTCGGTTGACTCGATCTAAAAAAATAGGGTACCTGATTTGGTTTTTTCAGGGGGACAGAAGATGGTCGGATACCTACAAAATTTGAATACTGAAAAAAAAACCCATGGATACCCAACCCGATCCAAGGGGTATATTATATAAATTTAAAAATAGAGGGATCATCTTGTAATTTTATTCAAATTATTAACTTAAAAGACTAAAGCATTAATTCTATTCTTATCTTCTTACTCTTATCACCTCCAGCTCTCCTCTCGGTTCTAATTTCACCTGTAAAAAATTTGCAGTTGTTATAACTTCTCTTAATTGTTATTATAAAAGTTAACAAATTTTGTTTATCTATTTGTTTAATCCTCAATATTAATTAATATACAGTGTCATTTTCCTTTTTGAATGAATGCGTTTTAATATAAGTAATATAAATCATGCATCTATCATCTAGGATTCTAGAATTTTTGTACTTTCTTGATGATACTGTTTGGAGAAAACAAACATTATAATAGGGAACAAATGGTATATCAAAATCTTGTTTTGCTTTGTCCTCATATTCACCAATAGATGTGGTAATTTTACTCTATGTCAATTTATCTTCATTTTAGGGTTTTATTTTTTTAATGAATTATTCTATCACTCTGGTTAGTATTTTTTTATCTGATGACATTTATATTATATTGATTGAATTATTCTTATTATTTTTTTGAATAAAATTATTCTTATTATTGATTACTAAACTTAAGGACCATCTATTATTAACATTAGATTGAAGTTGAGAGGAATTGCTTGGTTCTTTTCATTGATGTTCAATTTTAGTTTGGTTTCTGGTTTAAGTTGTACTTAAAATTATAATCAAACTTATTTTCATCTATTAGATATTATGATTCTACTATGTCTTGGATATTTAAGATTGGCATCTATTAGGGTGTTCGATGTAATGTTTGAAAAAATCAATACTAGACATACTGTATGGAGATTGTTTTCTTGTGATTTAGAGTGTTAATTTTTATTCATATTAAATATGGGGTGGATCGAGAGCCCTATTACCTGCCTCTATTTTATTGGGTACCTGAGGAGCAAGTACTAGGGGTAGGTTAGGGTCGCAAAATTGCTAACCTGATAGGGTTGGGTCAACCAAATCTCTTTTGGGGTGGGTACTCGACTTGTGCCCACCCCTATAACTTGGGGAGAGGAGTCAGTCCAATTGGTCAACTTATGGAAAATAAATATAAAAAATTAATTATTAAATCGATTAGAGGGTGCAAGCAAAAGCAATTTAGAAAAAATCATAAAATGTGTAAAACTAGAAGTTAATTGAACGAGAGAGAGAGAGAGAGAGAGAGAGAGAGAGAGAGAGAGAGAGAGAGAGAGAGAGAGAGAGAGAGAGAGAGAGAGAGAGAGAGAGAGAGAGAGAGAGAGAGAGAGAGAGAGAGAGAGAATTTGGTGTGGGATTTTTTGGTTTTTTGATTTCTCAATTCAGTTCAACTACGTAGTTTTAAAGAATAGCTAATGGTTTACACAATTTTGTATACTTGGAAGATAAAATCAATCAATCCGTTTGCATTTTAGCATTTTAATATGTACTTGTTTTAAAACCCTAAACGTCAACTAGCTTTTTCTTTGTGATTGATGTATTAACTGGATTTGTTTCAGTACTTAATTACTATTGACATCTGATATATAGTGGTAAATTACGGTAAATATAATATGGCTAATTTATTTTGTTTTACGTAGATAATTGTTCTTTGCATGTTGATTATATTTATCTTGCGAGAGTTTCAGATATTAGTTAAGATAAAGAATCAATTCAACATATTTTTACTTATTGAGTTCATGTTATACTCATAAATTTTGTGGGTCTGGTTAAACATTCAATTGAGCAGATTAATTAGGTAATGCAAACTTATTTATATTATAAATTTTGTTTAGGTTGGCAAATTTACTGATCAGTAAGTTTAAATAAGTTTTCAACATAATTAACAATAACTTAATTAAGCACGAGTTGGTTCATGCGGTAAAATTTTCAATTCTCCAAACAATACCTAAAATATGACTCTTATTATTGTTATTATTGTGGCACACGATTCTCATTTTAATTTTTAGAAATAGTTATTAATGTACTTAAAAACAATTTAATTGCTTTGTAAATAAACAAATCAATAGTAGATCCAAAACCCTCTATATCTGTATTTCCTTCTCCTATTTTTAAGCACAAAATCAACTTTATCATTTCTCGGTTGGAAAATTCATTCAAGAACGAATTAGTGCACAGTTAAAGTGGAAAAGAGAAAGGGAACAGACGTCCTTTTTGTCAGACACTTGTCTATTTTTAACATGTATTTAAATTTCACATTTGTTTGGAGGAACAACCAAACAACCCTTTAGTTTCAAATATGCTCAAGGAAAAAGCAGGAGATATGCAAGTCCCATAGGCTAAAAATCAAACAACCCTTTTTTTTATAAAATTACTTTTCTACTTTTTCTTGGACCTTGTCAAATTTATACCCAGTTGTCTTAGGCAATGTATAATTAAAAATATGCATTCTATAATTTTATGCGTAGTTAAGTTAGTAGATTAACATATTAGGAGCTCCAATCAATAGTAGATTAACACATTAGGAGCTCCAATCATAGTGTATTACATCTTGGTAAATATTTTATAACACATTCACTAATTTTAATGAGTTATTCTCATATGAACTTAACTTAAAAATTCAGAATTGATTATATAAATTACAAATTAGAAAAGTTGTTGGTATGGACAAATCACTTTCTCCACCAAAAGTTGAAAGCAAATAAAGAAATTAACAAAAAAGAGTAAAAAAAAAAACGAAAGAAAAAAAAAAAAAAAAAACAGGCACAACAAAGAAGTCTGCTGTCTGAGACAAAGCCCGATTTAGGGACCACCTAATAATGGTCCCAAAAAGGCCACATGTATTCTATATCAAGAATCATACGCATTCCAATAAAATATTTAGTACTCCTCCTATACAATCCAATAAAGTAGGATCCAAAGTTGTTATTTTCTCTTATTTAATACAAAAGCTACTTTATCTCTTTCTTTCTAACCCGCATGAATTTTCTGTTATAATATGTTCTGTGTATAGGTTGATTAGGGTTGAAAAGGATTTTGAATTTTAATCCTTATTATACGTACTCATTTTATAACACCTAAAAGAATGATACATGCATTTTGTTTGGATGATTATTTTTGAAATGTTTTCTTAAAAAACATTAACGTAGTAATTTTGAATATTTTTTAGTTAAATAAGTATGTGAAATAAAAAAAAAAGTAATTAAAAAACATGTTTAGAATTCTCTAAAAACATATTTCTTAAGAACATTACCAAATTATCTTAAATAGGGTAATATAATTGTAACACCAAAAATATAACAAAAAATTTTTAGCCGTTGAAAAGGTAGCGTGGACACAAATACTTTAACTTACACATATTATCAATTCAAAAAGATAATGCAAGTCAGTGAATGTATTCAAATTATTGGCACGTTCGTAAACGAGTAACTGATGTTTTAAACTCTTATTATGCTTGGATACTAACTAATATGATCATCTGAAAAATCCAAATGAACAGAAGAAAATTTTTCATATCAGACATGATTATTTCCATAACATAAATTTGTATACAATTTGCAACGTTGGAGCACGGTAGCGTACGATAACTAGGTCAGAGCTGTCAGCGTTGGCCAGTTTCAAGAGAAGTATCATTACACCTGTTTATGGAGGAGAATTCGAACATCCCGTATCCGAAACGTAACACCTGTCATACTCTAAATTAAGTTAAAACAAAAGTCTAATCAATTTAAAACGATAACTAACTCAAAAAATAACTTAATTAGATACAATCCATCACCAAAACATCATTACATTCATACATTAACATCCGTCTTTAAATACAATTTCATCCACCAATTACAAAAGCTAGGATCCCAGATGTATATCATAACTTGTACAGCGTAAACTATAGAATCATTGAACAAAATATACTCCTACTATGGTCCAAATTCAAAACATTAATCAAAAGGCCCAAGAGTCAGTCCAATCTTCCTTTATGAAATCATCTTCTGTGAGTCAAAATTAAAGAGTGAGTGATAAACACCTAGTAAGTAATAAGGTATTTCTTTGTAGCTTGAGATTGTTACATATATACTTACTTTCCAATAACATTGCATTAATTCACATAAGTCATAAAAATACATGGTCAATTGATAATCATTTTGATTCACATAAATCACAAAATCACACTATCAATATGAGCTCAAGAAGTAATCCGACAAATGACCCTGAATATTCAGTTGTCAACTACGACCCGATTAACACAATTCAAAACTAACTACCACCTGGTTGGTCCGGTTAAAAACTAACTATCATTCGATTAGTACAGTTCAAAGATCATATCTCCATCATCAATTTAAGAAACTAGTCCTGTCGTAAGCCATTTCACTCAAGAGCTCAAGCAATTCATAATTCAAATAAGTATTATACCACGTATACTCATTTAATAATAAAAATAAGAATATAACCAAGCTCAAGCCAATTCATATAGCAAATAATATTTCGAGACATTAGGTTTAACAATGCATATTTCAAAATGCAAAGAGATTCAAGTACTACTAACCTTGATCTAAAGCTAGTTCAAATAATCGGAGTATGGATGATCACCTTTTTCACCTAAAATACACAATTAAACCAATAATACACTAATTCTATTAAAAAATCATATTTAGAGCTTAACTCTAAACTTAAGACACAAAATGGGATGAAAACTCTAGAAGGAGAGTGATCCATGGTGGGAACCAGTAATCCGTGCCCGTGGATCCCCAAGCATTGACCGGCCGATTGCAGGCCAAAAGCCGATCCGCAAGTGTTCACAGCTGGCTCTAGCCCTGCCTGAGGTGCGGTAGGTGGAAACTTGATGCAACCTGCACCACCTTGAGCATCGGCCGCGGCTCAACTGGGCCTCACCCGCGGCTCGAAGTTAGAAAATTGCCGTTGGTGAGAACTAGCCAATCCAAGCCCTTGGCTCAGCTTCTCCAAACTACGGCTCACCTGTGAAAATCTGCAATTCCAAGCCTTCACTTACCCCTACTTCATTCTACTCAATTCAATCATCAATCCAACCCCAAGATGGCACACCAAGTCAATAATACCTCACAAAATACTCAATACACTTCATAAATCATAAACACAAGTCATAAATTACATATTATCCCTCAAAGCTCTTCACCCACATTCATCATAAACAACCACCAACTCACACACATTCAGTAACAACACATAGCACAAAGTTAATAAAGCATAAGCAACCCCAAATCCCCTTAATCAAGCCATAACCTCTACTAATCAACTAGTACAAGCAAGACTCAAGGAAAGTAATGCAGGAATTTGGGAGAAATATCTTGATTAGGAGAGGAATTAGTAGCCTCAAGATTTCCCCTTCTTGTTTCCCTTTGAGAATAAGACTCCTCACTTCCTTCTTCAAGCAAAAGTAGAGAAATTTTTAGAGAGAAAGAGAGAGAGTTGGAGAAAGAAGAAGAGAAAATGGAAAACGAGAAATTGCCCCAAGTCTTTTGGGCAAAACAAGTTTGCCTAAATTGCAATCAAGTCCCTCATTAGTTTGCAATTACATCTTCACCCAAACTTGCCAAAATACAAAAATGCCCTCTGGGGTCCCTAGTATTACACCTTCACTAATCGCTCTATGCTTTCAATCTTAATCGCAATTTTTATATCTCCAAGACAAGGAAGAGGGGTGGCAAATGGGCATTTTGGAGAGGTTTTTAACTTGTTAAAAAAAAAGATGTAGATAGACTTAAAATCATTGGGTAATGTTAATGCCCAAGCAATTAATTTCCCGCTAGAGCAACTCTTCTTTACATGACAATTACCCTTGTAAATTAAAAAAAAAATCTTTTTCATTATATTCTCTTGAGACCAAGCTCCAATCAACCATCACTCTTTGTTATCTTTTCTACTATTATTAAGGGATAATGATCAATCATCATTATTTAATTAAAGAAACACTGAAAATGACATTTTGTTCTTCTTAAAATTTAAAAAAATAATAATAAAACAATAGTTCACAACAATCGTTCAACTAAGTTCAATTATATAATTTATTTACTACAATTAACAAATTTAGTGACTTTTGTAAAAGTCAAACTTAAAAAGTAATATCAATTATTTTTTTAAAATTCAACCTAAAGTGCCTGTAATTCAGTAATACAACCATCATGAAAACTCTATTAAAACAAAAACTTTAACAAATCACAAGCAAACTCAAGAAACCTCAATTTTATGGGAGGGAGATGTCGGGTTTCTAGAGATCAATATGTAGGGTAAGGTAAGGGGGAGAAGCAGGGGTTGAAAATCAGAAGTGGTGGGGTAGGACACTACAATTAGGGAGAAGGATCATCTCAGTTGTTGTGGAAGGAGACTCATTTGGGTAGTTGGGGGAGGAGGGAGAGAGGCAGTAGCAGGAGAATCCTTAGAACTAGTGGGAGTATGGTGAAAGAATTGTGGAAAGATATTATGGGAGAAGATTGATAAAAAGTATAAAAAAAAAATTGATTCACAATTTACAAACAAGATAATGAAACGAGTTAAAGTTTTAAGGATAATTTTGTCGATAATAGTAAAATTGCTTTGGTAGAATAATTGGTGCTCTGACATTAACACTGGCTAAAATCATTTTATACATGAGTTAAAATGGGTGGTCTTATAACAGGCTAAGAATGGCTACAAGAGTCCATGGGATGGGAGTCTAAAATCATAGCTTCCGATTTAAATTCATGACGCTTTTTTTCTTTTTTTCTTTTCGTTTTTTATTTAATTGTTAATTTATTTATGTAGTTTTTAATTTTATCCAACGTCAGACAGAACACTACCAGACCTCTGCTTGCCAGCAGCGGATTTAGGAGAAAATTTGAAAAAAAGAAATAACAAAAAAGAGAGATAAAAGATTTAAAAGAAAATTTTAAAGTTGGGTATATACGGGGTTTATAGGTAACCTACACACAATCATTTATTAAGCCAAAAAAAAAAAAAATTGCCAAATCCTAGAAATCTCATACCTAAACTAACCATGGTCTATTTGAGCACGGGGTTGGACGGGTAACACAGGCTGTGTTTAGATGGATGTTTTTTAAGAAATTTTACTGTAGATGTTTTTTAGGAACAGTTAGCGTCTAGACAATATTATTTTTTAGAAACAATTAGGAGATTTTTGTCCAAAATCCAAATTTGTAAACACACACACATATACACATGCACGCACACACACAACATACATATACATACACACACACACACATATAATATGTATTTACATTATATGTATAATATAATATATATAAATATATGTATTATATATATTATATATTATATATATCATAATACATATAATATTTTCTAATATACTATCATTATGTGTAATATTTTATAATATATAGTATCATTATATATATAATATAAAATATACAATATACAATATCTATGTAATATATATAGATAATAAATATTTTATACGTACATAAATGCGTATGTACATGCATGCATACATACGTACATACATATATTTATACATAAATATATATAATATAATATATAAATATATGTATGTATAGATATTATCTATATATCTATATATATTATAATACATAAAATATATATAATGTATATTATATATAATATATATAGATAATAAATATATTATACGTACATAATGCGTATGTACATTCATGTATACATATGTACATACATATTTATATATATTGTACGTACATACATACGTATGTACATGCATGCATGTACATACGTACATACATACATATATATAATATAATATATATCAATATATGTATGTATATATATTACCTATATATATTATATTATAATACATATGATATATATAATATGTATTATATATAACGTATATTGGTAATAAATATATTATATGTACATACATGCATATGTACATGCATGCATACATATGTACATACATATATTTATATATAAATATATAATATATAATACATATTTATATATAATATATTTTTATATATTATATGTACATACGTATCTGTATACGTATAATATGTGTATGTGTGTGTGTGTAAAAGTGAGTGTATGTTTTTGATGTTCTTAGTGTGTAGGATTTTAGTGTGTGTAAAAATATGTGTGTGTATGCAAAACCAAAAAATGTGCCAAAAATACTCTTTTAGTGTTTTTTGTGCCAAAGAAACACATTGTCTAAAAAACAGCTCATCCAAACACACTCACAATTTCCAGTAACTGACTCAAGTTCTTTGCTACCAGAGTGAGAATATTATAATAATATACACTACAAAAAAAACAAAAAATGTATGTACGGATATACATATATTTGGTTCTCAAATCTTCATTATTTTAAGATACATAAAGTAGCAAGTGGCTCATCAATGATCAGGCAATACTCACAGTAAAATTAGCAAATAAGCAGTGACAATTTAATAATCATAATGGTTCAAAACTTTAATTGGACCGAAGTATTCATTATGGTTATTAAGATATTTAGCTATCTATTGAGTTTAATAGGTCAAAGATTAAAACTTGGCGGTCCCATAGCTAATTTAAAAGCCAAAATAAGGGTTTATATCAACATAGCAAAACTTACGTACTTAGATTTGAAACAGCAATTTGCATACTTTAATCGGTTAAAACATTAAAATTAGATATGCATTTAGACATACATTCAAAACATCAAAACAAGATATTTTCATATTATACATACAATTTGTAAAACTATAAGTTTATGATTTTTTTTTAAATACGAAACAAGAGAAGAACTATTTACCTCGTGTTAACACAAATTCGAACAAGGCAAGGTTTCAAGGTTTTTCTCCTTTTTCTTATTAGAAAAATAGTTCAATCTTAAATTCTTAATTCTTTTTTGTGCAAAAGCCTAAATTATCAAACTCCAAAGGCCTAAGTGCTTATTGAATGTGTACCTAATTAATCCTCCCCCCTAATTGATTAACTTATTTATTCACTTAATTGGACTATTTAGTCCATCAAATTATTTAGCCAATTCAAATTTTACTTAAGGGAGTATTGCAAAAATTGTTCCTCAAAATTTTAAATTATCCTTTTCTAATTTTTCGCATTAAAATGATACATATTAATTCCTGATGTGTTCAAAATGTAAGTGGCCTCAAACTCATATTCTTTTTTTTTTTTTTGAAACATAACTCCTTTATAATAACATTAATATTGCAGATTTTTACAACAATTCCTAACCTTATTAGCTAAATCATGTGATAATACCTCTTCTCTAGAAGCCTTGATAGCAAAACATACATTAAAGGAGTACATAAGATCATTCAAATCTTGTAATATCATTACTACTTCTACTGGTGCTTGCCTTGGATTAGTCAACTAGATCTTTTAACGAGTCGAATCGAGCCGAATACTTGTGTTTTCAAATTCGGACCAAATTGATCGGTTGAACTGATCTGATCGGAAATCGACCAGTCATCCGATCTGGAACCGACCAATCATCCGATCCAAATAGACTTAAAAACTTGGAAATTAGAAAACCGGTCAAATTTGGTCAAAATCAAATTTGACTGGCAAAATTCAGATTTGACCGGGAGTAGTAGATCGGATAAACCCGGCCTTTGATAAGTTTTGTTTAGCCTTTGTTAGCCAACATTGAACCTCACCTAGTGGACCCACTTGTTTTAAATGCAATTGCCACCTTTCACTGCTCCCAAACAAAGGCTGTAAATGCCAGACAAAATCGTTGCTTAATTAATTCAGATTTGAAATGCTGACTTAATATTCTTAGTCAGCAATTGTACAATAAATCAAAATATTTCTTTATTAGTTTATGTGATTGATTAACTCATCAATGAACATGATTTCTTTATTTCCTACTGTCTACGTGTTCAATATTGCCGACAAATCAGATGAGCTCTCTCTCTCTCTCTCTCTCTCTCTCTCTCTCTCTCTCTCTCTCTCTCTCTCTCTCTCTCTCTCTCTCTCTCTGGTTCTTGTAGATATTATTATCTAGGATTAAAGCCCTGAATTTGCAACCCCTCAATTGAGAGATATTATTATCTAGGATTAAAGCCCTGAATTTGCAACCCCTCAATTGAGGATGTAATAAAATTTGCAAAGAAAGGGCAGATTAATCATTTTTAATTTTTAATATTTTTATCATTTCAAAATATTATAAATGAACTTGTTGCTTTATTTGGATTTATGTTTGCCAATAATTGATAATGTAGAGACTTTTATATTGTGAATTTTGTGAGTTTGGATAAATTTGATGAATTGGATATGAATTTGTATATGAATAATAGATGCTTCTTAATTAAATTTTGAAAGTCTAATTTGTAAGAAAAATTAATATATATATATATATATAACGTATTTATGACGTCATCTAGTTCGACTTGAGTAGACTTTCGGTCGAACCCATTGACCTCTAACCCCTGAGCTCAACCGAGTCGATACCCGGTCCGAGTCTGAAAACATAGCCGAATACTCTTTATTCAAATTTTGTTCGTTTAATAAACGAACAGGCTCAGCTCGGCTCGATTATTAAACGAGCTAATATTTGTGTTCGAACTCGGCTCGTCAAATAAAACAATAAACTTGAAATCGAAGTCGAATTCGGCTCGTTTAATACAAACGAACCGAGCTCGAATGAGCTCAGCTAGTTTAACACAAACAAATAGAGTTCGATTGAGCTTGGTTCGTTTACACAAACAAACCAAGCTCAATTGAGCTCGATTTTTACGCAATCAAATCAAGTTCGATTGAGCTCGAATATTTTTATTTTAGGAATAATGTGAAAAAATATTATTACTTATGTTTGCGAATGCAAATAAGTGTTCGCGAACTGCATTTGACTTCATTTGTTTAATAAAACAAGTTTAATTCCTTTTTCAAGTTCATCTCGTTTAACTATTCGAATGAGCTGAATTCGAGTTTTCATGAGTCGAATCAATTTGTGTTCGTGAATAGTTCGATTCATTAAAAGCTCTATAGTCAACTAATTTATAACCTGCTGACAATCAATGAACAAGGATATGTTATCCAAGTGAAGCAATTTTGTAGCTGTCAAGCCCACGTTAAACATGCTATGATATGAAACAGCATGTATTTTCTTAGCCCCATGGGAAATCAACAGTTCATCTTGATCAAATAACGTCGAAAAGTTGTCCACGGGCCCCCACCTACGAATCTTGTGATTTAAAAGAGTGCCATGTAAGTATAATGATACATGTTGATGTAAGAAAGTGATATAAAGTGACATAAAAATGTTTACATAATTCTATTTTAGATCATGAGGTCCACAAATGAGGCCGTGGATCGGGTATATGTAAGAATTTTTCAACTAACACCCATTCTGCCGAAGCTGAAGTAGCATTAGCATCAAAGCTTCCATCAACTATAATCTTATACGTCTGTAGGATATCTTGACTATTTGATCCTCTTATCTTTAACTTTGAATTGTGCCTAATCCAAAAACCGTTTATAGCACAAACAGCTCACTTGTAAATCCTTTTGATTGGAAGTCACAGAAGCAAAACTTGATGATGAATTAAATGACTCTACCATCAAATTAGCTCATCAAACCACTCATGAACTCCCTTCCAAATTAATCAGTTCCTTGACATCCAAATTCGCCACAAAATATAGATGGAGAGTACGATAAGATTTTTATCAGTAGCTTGAAGAAACCAATTAACTATCCATCGAGAAAAATGCAATGGTGTTCCTACTTCAAAATCAAATCCTAGGGTAGATACTCCCCAACTCTTTTTTCAAATTCATATTCTAGAAATAGATGATTGATTGACTCATTCACAACACTATATCTCAAACATAATGGCACCTCCTCACAACCCCTGTTAAACAGTGCAACCTTTGTGGGGCAAGCATTCCAAACTAATCTCCAAATGAAAAACTGAAGTTTGGGAGGGATCTGCAGCTTCCGTAACAGCTTCTAAAAAGAGCTTTTATTTTGTAAGAAGATCAAATCTATTGTCAAAATAGAGGAAGATGAAGCCTTAATGACTGAATTTATTCAAACTGCCTGATGGTATCCTTCGTGACTAAATTTATTCAAACTACCTTGTGGTATCCTAATTTGACTGAATACTCATTCTTTTGATATTTCCAGCACCTAATATCTTGTGCATCAAATTGAAGAATATGAATTGATAAGAGAGCCTGAACAAGAATCGAGGGAAATAACACCATGACTAGTGGAACTTTCCAATTCTTCCTTTCATCAATTAAGTCAGCAACCCTTAAATTGAAATAACTCAAAGTTGAATTCCCTAGTAAAGGATTACAATGACCTGGTATCCCATCTTCATTAATGAATACTAATGCACCATTCCCTATTCTCCATTTGAGTCCTATTTTTAGCAAATTCCTGCTCCATAAAATATTCCTCCAACCCCAAGATGCATTGCTTTTAGGCTTAACATCTAGAAATTTCTCCTTCGTACAATATATAGCTTGAAAAAACATGGACAAAAAGTATTGAAGTTGCAAAATGATTCTCAAAGCTACTTTAGCCAAGAGAGCTGTGTCCATCTCCAGTGTTGATCTCATTCCTAATCCCCTTTGCAATTTAGATTTACAAATAAAATCCCAAGATTTCCAATGAATCTTTCTATCCTCTTTATCTATTGCCCAATGAATTGAGCTATCTTCTTATCAATGGATAAAGCAGCCTGACGAGGAATTCTGAACATGGCCAATATTTATTGTGACATCGATGCCAAAACACTTTTTGCTAACACATTCTTCCCACTATTGACAACTTTGAATTCTTCCACATTGAGATTCTTCTTACAATGTTCCCTCTGAGATTTGCAAATAATTGAGATTTCGATTGTCCAAAATCCATATTTATCACCAGATATCTCCTCACAGCATTGACATATCCAACTGACATCATCTTACAGATGGAATCTCTTAGAGAATTGAAATATTAGAACTAAAGAAAATGCTGGACTTTTGAAGATTAATCTCCTGACTGGCAATTAAAGAGTATGCTTCCAGTAGATCTTTTAAATTACGAACCGCTGATTTAGAACATTTAAAAAATATAATACTATCATCTACAAACATCAAATGAGACGTAGAAGGAACTTTTCTTCCAATCCGAATACCTGGACAAAGATCTGAAGCAGCTATTTGTGCACAAAATTGACAGCAAAGTAATCTCTCTGGTCAATTGGCCTGATCGTTGTGTTTGTTGGTGTGCCACTCGGTCGATATCGAGAATGTGATGTGTATCTGATGAGTCCCAAGGTGGAGACCTTCAAGAAGGACGTTCCAAGGATGATGGATCGAGTTTGAGGAGCTCTAATGATGTGTTTAAAGGTTTGGATGGTCCTATGACTAGAGCAAGAACTAGAAGAATGAAGGATACATTGCGTGGACTCATATGAGGAGGCTTTGCAATTGGGCTCAAAGGATCAATCTAAACAACTCATTAATGTGATTTGGGCTGAACAAACATTGGATGAGGACTTCATGGGCCACACGAGTGGGGAGCTTGAAGAATTGAAGTCCAATTGATGGTTTTGTGGGCTTAATGGACCGCCAGCCCATTAGGGTTTATTAGTTACGATTTTTATAGTCTTTGAGTTGTAATAGACTTAGTTATTTTAGTTAATTCATGCTTTGTTTTGGTAGTTTCATTAGTATAGGTTTTGTCTTAGAAGTTAAGTCTATTTTCACAACTCTAGAATGTTCTTTGTAAGCCTATTTATAGGCCATATTATTAGTTACGAATTTAACAAGAATTATTCAGAAAAAATTGTGTGTTTTCTCTTTTGTGAGAATTTTCTTGGTTCTTTGTCGATTAAGAACTACTCTTGGTCTTATCAAGCTTGCTTGTGGCGACCACCAACTTCGCTTAGAGTTTTTCTTGTGTTTTTGATCAAGTCTTTAGATAACTTAGGTTAGACGATTGAACTCGCTCAACTTGGTTTAATCTAGCTTGTCTTAGGCGTGTTCATCTTCTTCAAGGGAGATTCAAGGCAAAACAACTCCACGTCAAGGGTTCCTTGGTTCACGAATCAAACGAGGTCTTGAGTTCAACGAGTTGCATACCTGAAATCCAAGACTTTCTTGGCAACAGCAACCGTGCGCACATCAAGTGGTATCAGAGCCATCTTCTTGGATTTTTTTCAGGTTTTTCCAATCCAATTTTTCCTTTGGAAAAATTCGGATATATCCCTTTTTTTCTTTTTTGTTGTTTATCAAAGAGTTTCGAGCCTGGTTAAGCAACTTGTGTTTTATTTAGTTTTTCTTTCTTTGAGTCGTTGTCAAAGAGCTTCGAGCCTGGACAACAAGTTGTTTTCTTGTGTCTTGTTACTTTCGATTTCTTGAAAAAAAAAATTCTGCTATAATTTTTCTGGTTGTTTTCCTTGTGAAAATCGTGCCCTAGGTTCTTTAGAGTTGTTCTTGGTTGCTTCTCAATCAAGAATTCTAGGTATTGTGTGGTATTTTGTGATTCTTGACTTGTTTTTGGTGTTTTTCTTGATTTTCTTGTGTTAAAAACTCTCAAGTAAAGAAGATTCTTGAACTTAAGACATTCACAAATCAACTTTCTTGAAGTTTTGAGTCATTCTTGTATTGTTCTTGAAGGGAAAAAAAAAGGCAGAAAAATCGTTTAAAAAAAAAGAAAAAAAGGCAGATTGTGTGCTTAAAAAGAAAAGAGCCAAAAGCACAAAGAAAAAGAATGAAAAAGAGAATAAAAAAGGAGTGCACAACAAGGTAAAAACCGTGCACAAACATTTAGTCAAAGTTTCTTGAAGTTTCTTGGTGTTTGGATACAAGTTCTTGAATGTTCTTGGACTTACTTGGTGTGATTCTTGAAATCTTTAAAGTCTGTCCAAGTGTGTTCTTGAGTTTCTTGAGGTTCTTGAACAAGTTCTTGAGCTTTCTTGAAGATCTTGATAGGTTTCTTGAAATTCTTGACAAGTATCTTGGAGTTCTTGATAAGTTTCTTGCACTTCTTGGTTTGTAAGTTGAGTTCTTGAAGTTTGTGAGTTGCTGGAATTTTCTAGACTGATTTCTTAAAGTTCTTGGCTGATTTCTTGGACTTTCTTGATCAAATCTTGAAGTTCTTGAAGTCTTGAAGTGTTGGTCAAAGGGTTTTCATCATAAAATAGGGTTTTGTTAGGGTTTCTTGCATGTTGGGTTGCTGAAATTCGTACCTATTTTTGGACGAATTTCTGTTACGATTTTTGCAGAAATTTTGGTGTTAAAAGGAGTCAAAAAGGTGTTAGTTGGGTTTATATAGAAGTTATTTGTCATTGGGAAACCAATTGGGTAAAGGAAAACTAGTTGGCAAAGGATAGGAAACCAAATCCTCAAGGTGCAAGGGTTTCTTCATTCTTTTTGGAAAGTGGTGATTCTTGTTTCCTTTTTCTTCATTTTTTTCGTGTATTTCAGTCTATTAAGGAGTGTTTGGGCATGTTTTAAGGTTTCCTAATTGGTAGTGTTGGTTTTTTATTATTATTAGTTCAAGAATTCATTTTGGAAAGTGAATTGGACTGTTGGAGTTTTACTTTTTGCACAAGAATATTATTATTTTTCAAGAGAACATTAAAAATCAAGAATTTTTACACAATTATACCACACATTAGGGTGTCTATTTTGTGTCAATTCTTGATTCTCATCCATTCTTTGATTTATTCTCTTGATCATAAACACTCTAAGCTAATTTTTCTTGGCCTCTACATTTACTCTTTACAAGTTGAGGTTGCTATAGGTCCTTGGTGGGATTGATTGAGCTGGTTCTTCATCAAAGAGCTGCAAGAAGATTCTTTGAGTGGAAAAAGGCTTAGTGGTGAGCTCATTCGAGGGTAAAAGCCAATCTACTTGAGAGAATCGAGTGCCAAACACTAAGGGAGTGTTTCACATATTCTTGTCTATTTTTTTGTTATTTTTAACTATTTTTCTTGCAGGTTTTTAAGGCATAATGGCGACTCCACAAGAGGCGAATAATGATCTTAAATTGCTTAGGGAAGCCATTGTTGGTGATTTTGAGAGAAAGATGCCTATTATGAGAGATGAGATCTATGAGGAGATGCCTCCATTGGAGGGAGGAAGTAATGATGAGGAAGCTCCTTGGGGAGGTGACCATGGAGAGGTTCTATTGACTAGAAGAGCACTTAGTGTTGCACCTATGGAGGATGAGGAGAACATTCAAAGAGATCATATCTTCCACACTAGGTGTACCGTGCAAAACAAGGTATGTAGCATGATTATTGATAGTGGTTCATGTACTAATGTTGCTTCTACTTTGTTTGTAGATAAATTGGGGCTTTGAAACAAAGAGACATCCCAAGCCATATACATTGCATTGGTTAGCTGAAACTGGAGACATGAAGGTGACCAAGCAAGTGTTGGTGCCATTCTCCATCAACAAGTATAAGGATGAAGTATGGTGTGATGTGGTTCCTATGCAAGCATGCCATATTCTTCTTGGGCGTCCATGGCAATTCGATAGGAGGGTGACCTATGATGGCTTTAAAAATAGGTACTCTTTCATGTGGAATGGACGAAAGGTGACTTTGGGTTCTATTGCACCATCTGAAGCACATGCTGACCAAGTGAGGATTGCAAAAGACTTCAAAGTAAGGGAGGAACAAAGCCAACTAGCAAGTGGCGTATGCACCAATGAAGAAGCAAAATCACAAACTAACCTTGAAGGGGTGCAAAGTGGCATAACTAAGGAGAAAGCAATAGCCATCCAAGATAGTGAGAAGAGAGAAAAGAGCAAGAGTGTTATGCTTCTAACTCTTATGTCCATGTACTCCAAAGAAGAAGTGTACTTTGCTAACTCACTTAACCTATCTTTTCCTAGTATTTTTGTAGTGTTATTGCAGGTTAATACTCAAGAAAAAATGCCACATACTTGCTGCTTTAGTGTTCAAATTCCTTCAATGAGTAAAGAGCATCCAATCGTGGAGAAGGAATTACAACCTTGTTCAAGCGCCACAACATATAGTGAGCATTTGATGAATCCAACTGATTTGTGGCATAAGTTTTTATGTTTTAATAGCTTTAAGTTGCATCTTAATTTCTATCTTATGTGTTTATTCTATTAGGGTAGATAGTTATAGTTTTGCATCTAAGTTGTTTTACTTCATCTAGTGCAATCTGTCTTAGAAGTTCTCCTATGTTTTTACATCAATGTTTGGACGAATTTCAACATGTTTTATGTGATTTTCCATGCCAAATACTTGTATTAGGGATCTTGTATTTGTTTATACATGCTGCCCTATACGTTTTGGTGATTTAGTTTTTGATAATTTTCAGATTCTTGAGTCTATATTGCATCATGTAAGTCATTTTGTTGTTCTAGTTAGTGGTAATGTTTATGTTTTGTGTTGTCCTTATACACGAATTATAGGGAGTCATATAAATGATTTTCAATGTGTTTATCTTAAGTGTTTTACCTCTAAAATTCGTTTTTGTCATAAGTTAGTTCATTTTAAATGTTCTAGTGTTGTAGTTTGTGACAATATACATGTGTTTTTGTTACATCGTTTGAATTATTCTAGTGAGTTGAATGATAATATTTTCCATGTTCTAGGGTTTATTTTGCATAGTTGATTCAGAATTATTGCATGTTATCTACATGATTCACGTTTTCTATACTTACTTGTAGTTAGTAGTTTCTACTTAGATTCTTGTCATACATCTTTATTTGACCATGATTTTTATCTTGTTAAGTGAGTGTTATTTTGACCTATATTCTTAGATATATAGGTGTTGAATCTCATGTTTTTCTTATTAATAGCCTTCATGTGTTCATTCTTTTGCATGTTTTTAAGGATAATATTCATCTAGACATGTTTGTTGCTCTTAAACTTCAATTTATCTTTGCATCTTTTATATGTGTTTTTGAGTTCTTTAGTTTTTCATCTTTAAAGAATGTTGAGTTTTTCTTTACTTATGTTTATTCTTGTAATATACCATCCGAATTTTTATGTGCTTAATATTCTTGGATGGTTATAATTGCTCATCTATCAATCCTTTAGTTACTAATAGTAGTTTATATGAACTCATAGATTCGAGAACGAATCCTTTCGAGGAAGGAGGGAATGATGAGTCCCAAGGTGGAGACCTTCAAGAGGGACGTTCCAAGGATGATGGATCGAGTTTGAGGAGCTCCAATGATGTGTTTAAAGGTTTGGATGGTCCTATGACTAGAGCAAGAACTAGAAGAATGAAGGATGCATTGCATGGACTCATATTGGACTCATATGAGGAGGCTTTGCAATTGGGCTCAAAGGATCAATCTAAACAACTCATTAATGTGATTTGGGCTGAACAAACATTGGATGAGGACTTCATGGGCCACACGAGTGGGGAGCTTGAAGAATTGAAGTCCAATTGATGGTTTTGTGGGCTTAATGGACCGCCAGCCCATTAGGGTTTATTAGTTACGATTTTTATAGTCTTTGAGTTGTAATAGACTTAGTTATTTTAGTTAATTCATGCTTTGTTTTGGTAGTTTCATTAGTATAGGTTTTGTCTTAGAAGTTAAGTCTATTTTCACAACTCTAGAATGTTCTTTGTAAGCCTATTTATAGGCCATATTATTAGTTACGAATTTAGCAAGAATTATTCAGAAAAATTGTGTGTTTTCTCTTGTGTGAGAATTTTCTTAGTTCTTTGTCGATTAAGAATTACTCTTGATCTTATCAAGCTTGCTTGTGGCGACCACCAATTTTGCTTAAAATTTTTCTTGTATTTTTTATCAAGTCTTAGATAACTTAGGTTAAACGATTGAATTCGCTCAACTTGGTTTAATCTAGCTTGTCTTAGGTGTGTTCATCTTCTTCAAGGGAGATTCAAGGCAAAACAACTACACGTCAAGGGTTCCTTGGTTCACGAATCAAACGAGATCTTGAGTTCAACGAGTTGCGTACCTGAAATCCAAGACTTTCTTGGCAATGCAATCGTGTGCACATCAGTATCAAATGAAAATAGTTGAATAGTGCATCGGTCGATCTTGACTTCTAGGTCGATTGCTATTCGTCCCGCCTTAAACAGCTCTAAGGACTTAAAATTGCAATTCACGAGTTGTCATGAATGGCCAAAAGCTACAATCTAATTATTTTAACAAGAAAACGCGTGGCATGGAAATTGAAAAATGCATTAAAGGAAAATATGCACATCATTTGAATGCTGAAATTGCATAACTACGCTGAGATTTCTAATCAAAGTTGAATGATCCTAATGTGAAAAAACTGACAAAAAAAGCAAATTGAAAGCTAGGAAGACTATTCTACGAAGACTAAATGGAAATCTGAAACTAAAAGAAGGAATTTTTAGAATTTAGATGTATTTCTGAGCATTTCTTCTCATGTTTCCTCCAATACATCTTGAACTATTTATAGGCAAGATTTCCTCCAAAAACGGCAGTTGATTGGAGCCTTAACGTCATGATCAACCATTTTTTCATATTTGCTGGCCCACTTGGTCATTTTCGCTCTACACGTGCAACTTCCCTCGATATGGACCAATCCCGATCGTGGGGTACAATAAATCTTTTAACTTTCCAATTGCCTTTGACAAGGTCAAGCTTCTGAACTCCCTTTTTTGACCCTTTCTGGTCGATTGGATGGTATTACACATTATTCCCCAACATCTCCCCCCTCTCAAGTGGTGCGTCGATGGTTGGAATCGACAGATTGCTTGACTCCGAATCGACCACTAAAAGGCTTGCCATCAATCCATTCTTGGTGGTGTCAGTATTCGTTCAAATCTCGAACCGTCTTCCATTACTTTTTCTTTTTTCAAATTTCAAAGAATTAATTCACCCTGTTTTTCGTCTAACAGATCATCTTATTACAGCTGTCAATGTTCTTTGGGATTTTCTTTTGTACCTAATCATTATTATCCTCACTTCCCAAGAGTTATCGCCTTTACTTTCAACCCCAATCCTTTAGCTAGTCATCATTATTTTCATTTCCCCAAAACTAACGCGTCTTTTAGTTTCAACTTTTGCCCCAACGATTCATTTTGGCATTTGCAATCTTTCAAAGCTTCACTTTTCTTCTTGCAGATGTTTGGTAACCCCTTTCTCTTTGACTACTTCTGATCATAGCATCCAAACCTTCCTTCTCTACTGCCGGATCCTTGGCATCGTTGGCTCCCATAAACTAGGTACTTACTCTTCACCAATTTTCTTCTATTGCGCTGGGTCCCTGCTTCCCCAAATACAATTCTTGCCTCATCAAAATCTCTCCTATTAACCATATTGATGACGAATTCCCTCGGAAATTGATTCCGTTGGAGGATCCCTCTTCATTTAATGGGGTGATTTGCCATCTCCGTTCATGGCCTTGGAATGAACGCACGACCATTCACTCTCCCTTTATCACTTGGACTAGTAGGCTACGTTCTCGCTACCAGTCAGTCTGGGTGAAAGCAGGAATTTCAGATGCTATAGAGTTCTGCCAAAATCCTATTTTTGCCAACTTTGAACTGCTCTCTGTTGCACACTGCTTTTGGAGTGCCAACATCAACTGCTTTATTTTCTCCGCAGGCCCCATGATCTACAATCATAAACATAAGTGCCATAACTGGTCTTCGGCTACATGGGATTCCTGTTGATTTTTCTTTAGTTCAGGTTCATGACCAAGTAGACTTTGGTTTAGATTGCCATCTCTCTAAACCTTTTGGCTGTTTTCTTGACCTTTTCTTTACTTCTTGCTTGAAGCAGTCTGTGGACGACTTAGAGCATAAGAACTTTCTTGTGTTCTGGCTGTGTAGATACATTTTTGGGTCTCTGTCACTTCAAGTCACCCAAGAATATTTACATATTGTTGCTGCTTTGGCTGTCAATAAAGAGTTGGCCCTAGCCCCTATTGTTCTCTCTATTATCTACCGAGGCCTTTCTGAACTGTGCATTTAGCCATGTTCTAGAGGTCCCCTTTGTGTCTTGCAAATTTGGCTACAATGTTATTTCCCCTCATTATGCCCACCTGGACTGATCCTTGTGGATGATCTATCAATCCTTGACCTTCTCTATACCAACCAATCAACGCCATCATTGATCTTTGTCCAATATTTTCAAACATTTTATGAGGACAGCAAAGCTCCAAATTTTGTTGTCATATGAAGTCGACAATTGACTCCTCATTGGTTCCACTTAAACCCTGAAGCTACCACACTTAAACCCTGAAGCTACCACACTTACTCCTGCTGAAGCCAAGGAAAGGCAAACAGTATGGGGTTTATACCTGATGTATCATCATTTGAATTTTGGCACTCAATATGTCCCTTCTACAAGTCCAAAATCGACCAAAGTGAGAGTAAAGATTTACTGCCCGCAGTTCACCGCCCGCCAATTTGGGCTTCTTCAAGCTATTCCCGGGGTGACTATTCTTTTGGAGAACCTCTCTGGACCAAACCACTAAGTCTTGGAAAAGATGTTGTGCGGCGACTTTTCTGAATATGAACCCATTGCAAGAGGGCCTAGGCTTTGTTGACCTTGTTTCGGATGTCAAACTTCACTTTTTCAGTCGCTGTTCATGACGATTTCATTGCATGGCTGGCCAATTACAAGAACCTTTACTTTTCTCTTTCTATTGACATTCTAATTGATACCTTTTTTACTCCTCAAGGCAGTGCTAAGAGGAAGATGCTAATCCCATTGTGAAGTAAGCAGTATTATGAAATTCTTACATTCGAGAAATATTATTTGCTAAAATGGGACTCTCGTCGATGCGTCGAGATCCTACGAGAGGCTGCCAAAATCGATCAACAGAAAGAGGAAGTCAAACGTGAACGTCACATGCAGTAATACTTTCAAAAGTATCAACCTGAAGATCCTAACATAATTCTCTTTGAGCAATACTTCAAGCTTCATATAAGACCTTCGCCGCCTATACCATCAGCTAATTTAGCTATTGCTGACTCATATATTTCGCGTGAACAGAATATATCTAATCTAGTGACTGAAACCTCTTACTTTGTGACTTCTGATGACCATTGCCTCCTTTTAGACATTTTGCATGTTGTCCACGGTCTTGTTGAGTCACGAGTTATTTGAACTTTCTTTCCTTAGCCGCCTCTTTTGTCATTCTGATTTGGTTTTCTTCAAAGCAACTGAAGCCATGGCACCTGAGGATCCCATTGTTATTGATTCGAATAGTGAGGATGAAGTGGCAGACAAAATGTACCTTACCGGACTCCGCTGTGGAGCTCCCCACCAGTGTAGCCTCGCCCCAAAAAAGTTAAGCATATGGATGTAAAGCGCAGTTGGCCATATAATCCTTTATTGTCTCCTTTCCCTGATAATTTTGATGATAGCTTGCCCAAGATTCCCTCTGATCTTAAGGAGAAGATATCGGAGGAATTTGTTGCCCATTCCCTTGGTAAGGATGACTCACCAGCCAGTTCCTCGATCCTAATCATCTGGTCTCTTGAAGAGACACCCATTTCTTAGGCCCTTGCAAAAACCGTTGCTGAATTAGTTTGTCTTTTTATCCAGTCTCTTTTCTTGAGTTGAGCTCCTGATGGTCTCTTGACTCGGTATTTCCTGTTTTCTTCTGCAGGAATATCTCGGCAGTAGTTCATCCTCCGTTGTAGTGTTTGAGCTGCTTGCTCGCATTAGGCATGCCTCTGCTTCAAAACCTTCTCCAGCCTCTACTGAGCATGCAGGAGTTTCAGCAACCCCCTCGCAATTGCCCACAGCAAACAAATTATTCGCACCACTTTACATGGTCCTCTAGAGGAGATATTTGGTTTCGATCCCACATACCTTAAATCGGCCTTCAACATCCTCCTGAAGGCTGAAGCTGCTAAACTGCCCTTCTTGGATTTGTAGGTTAATTATTACTTTATGAACTCTCTTTTTAGAAGGGCTAGATATTTTTCTGAGCTTCAATCTAGCTTAGTTAGCTGCAAGGAATTTGAGGACGCCAGGGATGCCAAGGACAACAAATGCTAGAAGCTGGGGGATCAGTTGACTAAAATAGAGAACAAAATCACTAGTTTTGCCGACGAAATAGCTGAATGGGAAAAGAAATTGAAGAATGTGCTCCACCTCCTGAATACTGAAAAAGGGGGTTAGGGATTCACTAATCACTGTCACTACCTAAGTGTTGATTGAACTGGAAGGACTTAACGCTTAGGAAAATGCATGTCTTTGCACAAGTCTTCCCTTGAAAGTAACCTTGGTGTGCTGAATGAATCCGTTAGATACATGCGGCACGTCGTCCATCTTTTGCTGATCATCCCTGTTGGCCTGGCATTATCTGAAGGGCTATCCACAGCTGCTCTTAGTAGTTCTCTTTTAAGTTCTAGTGAATGAACCTCATTTCTCTAACTATTTGTGTTATCAATCGATTTGTTTCAATCCTTGAATGATTTTCTTTCTTTTCTGTAATAATGACATTGGCTAGCTTTCATGCAGCCTGTTAGGTGCTTATTTGCTTTGATTCTGACTGTCTTGAACAGTCTTGAAAACAGTTTCTCGTTCCTCTATGTTCATGGTATCGCATTGCGAAGCATTGAACTTCTTAAGGAAAATACCATTGATAGGTTTGTCGAAAACCTCGTCCTTTAAAATGCTTAATCTATAAGCCCCCTTGTCTAAATCCTCATTTAGTATGAAAGACCATTCTCAATTTGGACTCCACTTTTCAAATTTGGGATGTTTTTTTACCAACAGGGAAAATCACTTTTTGCACTTTTTCACCTGGGCTGAAATTTTTATAATGTACCATCTTGCTGTACATAGCTGTTATTCGTCTCTTGTTGGCCTCAATATGATCTAAAACTTGCAACTATTTTCTTCCAATTTATCTAATTTCGCCATCATCGCCTGCTGATATTCTTCTGTTTCTAGCTCGTGCTGCCTAGCCAGCCAAAGTGCCCCAACTACTATTTCAGCTGGTATAACAACCTCTTAACCATATACCAATTTATACAAGGTTATCCCAATGCTTGTCTTGAATGACAATTGATAAGTTCACAACGCCTCTGAAAAATGTTCATGCCATGCTGTAGGCTTTTCTTCGATCATCTTCACTACGATCCCTTTAAGAACTTTATTGATCGACTCCGCTTGGCCATTATTTTGTGCGAAATAAGGGGTCGAGTGCATTACCTTAAACTTATAGCTTTCTACGAACGCTACCAACTCTCTTTTTTAAAAAAATAAAGAGGTTGATTAGTAACAATTATCTCAGGGATGCCAAACCTATGAACAATGTTTTCTTTGATAAAACGAATAATTGTTCTTTGATCTACTTCTCTAAGTGGCACTGCTTTGACCCATTTTCGTAAAATAATCAGTGACTTTTATTATATATGAATGTTGTTTCAATGAAAGCGGTAGAATAATGCCAATTATATTAAGTCCCTAACAACGAAACGGCTATGGCTTTACTCCAACCTCTATATCCTGGGCCAAAGATCGTTGTATAGGCCTATGAATCTGGCAATCTTTGCAACCCCTCGTGAATACTATGCAATCCTTCATCATCGTTGGCCAGTAGAATCTATGCCGACGCAAGATTCAGAACATTTTTCGTTTAACTTGATGAGCACCACACGTACCTTCTTGCACCCCCAACGTTGCCAAGTAAGTTTCCTACTTGTTCAAACATTTGAGGTATAGCTCAGATCTGTCTGTCCTATATAAAACATCATCGAGCAATTTGTAGTGAACAACTCTCATTCTCACCTTCCTAGTGGTGATCAGATTTGGGTTCTTTAAGAAAAGCTTAATCGGTTGTTGCCAATCTTTCTCTTCTCCTATGTTGAGATTATAAATCCTCAAGCCTCCAGCTGTGATCATGATATGAAGGCAAGGCCCTTTAGAATACTGTGAAACTGGTCGACAACTTTTCATATTCCAAAGCAACTACGGACGCCATTTAGGCCAACTTATTGCCCTTGTAGTTATCTTCTTGCGAGATATGGCAGAAGCGCACATTTTGATGGCACTCAACTAATTTGCTAACCGCCAACAAGTACTGTGATAATGTTTGATTCTTGTACTGATATCCTCCTAAAATTTGATTAACCACAAGCATAGAATCCCTAAACACCTCCACCTTTTCTGCCCTCAGTTCTACCAGCACTTCCAATTTGATAATTAGAGTCTCGTACTCCGCCTGATTATTTAAGCAGTCAAATGTCAATTTGAAAGTGTACCGGTATGTTCAACCATCTGGGGCTTGTATTAGTACTCCAGCTCCTCCTACGCCACCTGCTGTTTAGCCATCGAATCATATTCTCCATAGCCCAGAAGTCACTTTTTCTCCCTCTTGTCCAACTTCCTAATCCAGGTTTGGAGCATGATCGACCATGAATGCTGAGTCCTTTCCTTTTCGAAGAGAAATGATTCACTATCTCTGTCTTGAAGTCACTCTTTAACTAGATCGTACGAAGTTTGTTAACATTTGTCCTTTGATAGCCACCTGGGACACATGCTAGAACTGATATTCCATCAAATATAACGCCCATCTTCCAAGTCGACCACTAAGAGTCGATCGGTTATCAAATAATGGATGAGATCTATCTTAGAAATTACGTGGACTACTATTGGCAACATGTAGTGTCTCAGCCTCTTGGCTGCAAAATACAAGGACAAGCATAACTTTTTCATTGGTCAATATCGACATTCTATGGGCGTGAGCAGTCGGCTCAAATAGTATGCAACTCGTTCCTTTCCTTTCTCATTGTCCTGAGCAAGGAGGCATCCTATGATTTTTTCAGTCGCCGAAAGATATAGCTTTAATGGTTTTATGCGGTCTGGAGAGACTAGCACCGGTGGACTAGCAAGAAAGTCTTTGAGTATATCAAATGCTACCTGATGTTCATGCCTCTAGACGAACTGTTTATTTTGCTTCAACTTTAATAAGAGGAGAAAACTCGCACTTTACCAACAAGATTCACAATGAACCTCCTTAAAAAATTAACCTTCTCAAGGAACTGCTGGAGCTCTCTTTTATTGTTTGACAGTTGAGTCCTCCTGATGGCTTTAGCTTTATTTTGTTCAACCTCAATTCCCTTTTTGTGTACCAGGAAACCGAGAAAGACTCCGGTAGATACGATAAATGCACACTTTAAATGATTAAGCTTTAGTTGGTGCAATCACATCTTCTCGAACATACCCTCAGGTGAATCAAATGTTCTTCAAGACTTGACAACTTTATGATTATATCATCAATATAAAGTTCTAGGAATTTACTTTGTAATCGTGAAACATGTAATTCATAACTTGCTGGTATATTGCTCCGACGTTCTTTAACTCGAAAAGCATAACTTTCCATTGATAGATGCCTATTGAACTAGGACACCGAAATGACGTCTTTGGAACATCCTCCTTCGCAATAAAAATTTGGCTGTATCTTGCATTTTCGTCCACGAACGTCGTCATCTCATTGTATGTCGACGCATCTGTCAATAGGTCGGCGACTGGTATTGGTATTCATCCTTTGGGGATGCCAAGTTTAAATTTCTAAAGTCAATGCATACTCTGATTTTTCCATTCTTCTTCACCACAGGCACGACATTAGAGATCTGTTCAGTGTATACAGCTATTTCGATAAAGTCTACCAACAGCAACCTTTTGATTTCATCTTTAACTTTAGAAATGACTTGTTTCGAAAATCGCCTTGGTAGCTATTTGTATGTTCGATATCTTGGCTTCAGTGGTATACGATGCTCGACTATCTGGCAGCTTAGTTTGGGCATTTTGGAGTATTCTCGGGCGAAACAATCTCTAAACTCCTGTAGAATATCCAACAACTGGTCTTGCTACAGTGGAGTTAAATGCCCGCTTATATATGTGAGTTTCGGTTGTGTAGGAGTCCCAAGGTTTACTTCTATGACCGGCTCTCTAGTCTTAATCCTAATATCACCCACCTTTACCGAAGCAGTCGACAGCTCAGCTAGTCCGCCAAGTTGGAGCGTTTCTAGTACATCATCTTTAGTAACTACGTCAGCTCATTCAGTTACTCTGCTTTTCGCTGTTGGAGGTGGTTGATCTTGAACATACTTTGTTATTCGTTGCAACAACCGGTGGCAATTTTGTCTTCTTCCCTGTGGATGGTCGATTTGTAAATCCACATTGGCCTTGATATTCTAGGATGGTCTACTCATATTGAATATTATTTGATTTGCCATCAAGATGTTTATCATTATTACATGGCCTACCTATCTCGCAGCAAGGAGCTAGATTGAAAATGTCAATAGTGTTTAGCTCCTTAGCATCATCCCTTCCCTTGATCGGCTTTATTCGACTGAAATGGGTTGGAATAACATTGTTGCAATAGTATACAGCTTTTGCAGCATTCATCTTAATAAAAAAGGCTTAGTATATGCACGAACTATCTCGGCATCACCACTATTCCATATGAAAAGAGTCTGATGTAAAGAGGACGGGATACACTTTGATGAATGAATCCAGTCTCTCTCAAGCAGAGCTTTGTATGTCAACGATATATCCACAATAAAGAATGAAGTAGTACTTGTACTTGGACCCACCGTTACATCCAGTGGTAGGATTCCCCAAGTATCTGTTGTGCTACCGATGAAGTTACTGACAATGACCCCTGTAGGGATCAAATCTTCACTCGTCTTGCCAATCTTTTTCAACATAGAAACTAGTAAGATGTTCACTTCGGCTTCATTGTTCATGAGAATTCGTGCCATTGGTATGCCTTCAATGTATACCTAGATGAAGAGTGGGCGCAAATGACGGTTCATTGTATCGTCAGGTTTAGTTATCACAACTCATCCGAGCCTTTCAGGCTCTTTATGACACGAATCTTCCCTTGAGCTGGCTGTGGTGGCAACACTGAGTTAGACAATTTTATCTCCATAATGCCCTGTTCCTAATCCTCATTAATTACTGGCTCAAACTTTAGTTGCTGATCCTCCTATGGCAAAAACGATGTGGGCAATACCACTACCATATTGACCTCCATGGATGACTGGCCTGCTTTGCATGCAGCTTCCTCCTTTTTGGCTTCTATCTCTTTCTTCCACAGGTCTTCTGCTTTGGATAATTTTTGTGCGACATTGTTGCGTCTTTGCCAACGCCGCTTCTGAGTCCTTGTTATTTGACGCGGGTTAGCACGATTTGGAAACTTTGGGTGCTTTGCTACTTAACAATGTGTGAAATTAACAGGTGTTGGCTTCACCGCTCTTAGTCAGTAACCTTGGCTAGTTGAGTCTTTGTCTCCCAAATTAATTTTTTGTCTCATAATAAGCCCACTAGTTGAGGCCATCACTAGTCCCTCAATAGGCAGCGTCCTTTGATCTTTGAGCCTGTCCTTGACGCTCCGTCTCAGTGGTGACTGCCTCTGCCTTTGTTTGCCTTGAGTTGGGGCGATCTGTTGTTGTTTCACCTCTCCTATGAAGAAGTAATTCTTGCTTGCCTTCAGCGCATCCAAATTTGGGGTTCTCCATCTACCATTATGGTCATCTCCTTTGCCTGAAAAGGTCTGCAACCCCCACCAAACACGACCTCATTTCGACATTCACTAATTTCTTCGGATAGTTGATCAATATGACACATCTGGCTGATACAACACTCACACTTTTGTAACTCGGAGCATTTCCTGACCACCCGGGACATTACCATTTGGCCTAGTTTTATGCTAGCACTTGAAACTCAGCCAATATTGATCATGTTTGGGTTGTTCTCTATCTCCATTTGTGGCTTTAGCTGTTTAGCAAACTTAAACACTCCCTTTTCGATAGAATTCTGGACATAATTCTTAAACACTAGGTAATTGTTAGTCGAATGGAAAAAAATCCGTGATACTTACAAAACTCCTTCCCAGATAATTCTTTCGCCTTTGGATGATGATATCCTTTCAGGTATTTCACCCAGCCATCTTACTGTAAATAATCAAATATCTCCTTTAGTTTTGAGATGTCAAAACTATACTTCCTTGGATGTTCCACCACCCTCTTCTTATTGTTTGGAAAGACTGCGGTCAGCAACGGTTGATGCGTCGGAGCAGAAATTAGCACCTGACACGTAAATGCCCTATCACTCATTATTTCTGCCGCCTTGACCTCCCAAGTCTCAATACCGTCAGGCTCTCCATTATGCACCATCGAAATGCTATAGTTAGAGTCTCTAATTGCGAGTCCCCGCGACTGTCCTCTTGTAACCTCTACCTCGCGCTCTTGGATGCGCTCTAACGCTACACTCTTCTAATAAGCTCAATAAGATTGCAAAATTTCTTCCCTTTAAAATGCTTGATTGTCTCAAAATTCTTAATCTCCATTATGGCCGCATCAACAAACTCTTCCTTAGGGAACCGAAAATTACACCTCATCCGGGTGGCCTTAAAACGTTCCAGGAACTGGTTGGTTGATTTATCAACTTTTTATGTCATGCGAGTAACATCGGAAAACCTCAACTCTGGTAGGGGTGAATGAAACTGTTAGTGAAATAGTTCCTCCATCTACTCCCATTCTTTGACTGTGCTTGGCAGCAGACGAATGTACCACTCAAAGGCTGCTCTCGTAAGAGAGTGAGGAAACAAATGGAGCTTTAAAAAATCATTCCGGACCACCTCTCCACACTAGATGACAAAACGCCTGATGTGTTCGATCGTGGACTGGCGATTTTCTCTTGAAAACTTAGTAAATTGGGAAACTTAAACTTGCGAGGGAAAGCATACGTACGATTGATCCAATCAAGATAGGGTTTCCTATACACTGGTCGCTCGCGCCCTTCGGTTAGATCCTACATTACATTACTCACCAACTATCGAAAGTTCGCTTGTGTCATCCCCATACCATCATGAGTTCAGAGAGCCTCTCTCCTGTTATTGTTGCAGGAGAAATTTCAATCTATCCGTAATGGCATACGTTGTACAGGGATCGCATCATGAACATCAAATGGATAAACATTCCATTTAATTGGACAAACATTTGACCATAGCCATCAGAGTAATCACCACCTCTTGGCGGCCAATGATTGGTCACAGGCTGACTTGAACTTCCTCCAACTTCGACTCTCAGCACAAGTGGGATGTAAGTTGCATGTCCCTATTTTGGCTTCAAGGTTGAAAATTGAACCGAAAGCATCTGTTCAGCTCCTTTTGATTTTTCGCCGATAATTGGACATAAGGAGATTTTCTTGCCAGAATTTCCATTAAACGTTCCTTGAATATTGTGCCCCCTAAAGATCCTCGCAAGGAGATCCCTTTTGGGATCTTTATTACGCTAGGTCCTAATAAATTCTTTTCCAAAGGGCTAGACGCCGAGTCATCTATTTTGGATGATTCTCCGAACACAACTTTCCCTTTTCTAGCTTCACTAGGCCGTGGCTCTACTTGCTAGTCCTGCAACGTCACTAAAAGATCTATTTTACTTTAAGACCATCGTTACCTTCAGGGGGCGATTGAGTTCGCAACTGGGTTGAGACTAACAAGATTTGCCTCCCAGTGTGTTTTGCAACCGATGTTGCCAAATTCTTCAAGTCTGTGCCAAGTAAGTCTGTGTGTACATCAAACTTTGAACCCACCGTATCGATAGCGTGCCCCATCGCTCTAGTCTCTTGCTTCAAATTTCGTAAATCTGCGGCCATCTCTTGCACAGTTTCTTTCACTGAATCGTTTTGAGATCGCATCTCATTCACCAAGTTCTCTTGAATGTTTATCAACCTTTGCATCAATTGGTCTAGCGTTTCAACCATGAGATCATTTTCTCCGGCTTGCGTCCGGGTCGCAGGTGGCGCCAATGCACCAGGGATCGCCTGGCTAAAAGATCCCCCCGTCCTCGCGTGTTTACTCTTGAGCATAGGTGGGGTGACTTCTTCAAAAATAAGGGTCCTACCCCTGACTTGCTCCTTGTCTTTTGCCATGTAGTAACCTCTTGTATGTTTCGTTATAACTGTTGGGTCCCACCGGATGTGTCAAAAAGATGTTTGAGCACAAAATTGACAGCAAAGCAATCTCTCTGGTCGATTGGCCTGGTCGTTGTGTTTGTAGACGTGCCACTCGGTTGATACTGAGAATGTAATGTGTATCAGATGAAAATAGTTAAAATAGTGTGCCGGTCGATCCTGACTTCTAGGTCAATTACTGTTCGTCCTGCTTTGGATAGCTCTAAAGACTTAAAATTGCACTTCATGAGTTGTTACGAATGGCCAAAAGTTACCATCTGATTATTTTAACAAGAAAACGCGAGGCATGGAAATTGAAAAATGCATTGAAGGGAAATACGTACATTGTTTGAATGCTGAAATTGCATAACTACGCCGAGATTCCTAATCAAAGTTGAACGATCCTAAGGTAAAAAAACTAAAAACATAAGAAAACTGAAAGCTAGGAAGACTAAATGCAAATCTGAAACTAAAAGAAGGAATTTTTAGAGTCTAGATGTATTTTTGAGCATTTTTTCTCGTGTTTCCTCCAACACATCTTGAACTATTTATAGGCAGGATTTTTCTCCAAAAACAGTAGTTGATTGGGGCCTCAACATCATGATCAGCCATTTTCCCATATTTGCTGGCCCACTTGGTCATTTCCGCTCTACATGTGCAACTTCTCTCGGTATGGGCCAATCTTGATCGTGGGGTACAAGAAATCTTTTAATTTTCCAACCACCTTTGACCAAGTCCAGCTTTTGAACTCCCTTTTTTGACCTTTTCCGGTCGATTGGATGCCGCTACGCATTGTTTCCTAATAGCAGCCAATTTAATTAACGCTTGAGACTACACTTCTTGACATAGTTATAAATAAATATGGTGACAATCTTGCCTCAACCCACGGCTAGGCAATAAAGAAGACGATTTCCAAACATTAATAATAATAGAGAAACTAAGTGATGATACACATGCCATAATTAGCTTAATCTAAAGTGGCGGAAATCTCAACTTCATTAAAACAGCTCTCAAAAAGCCCCTTGAGACTTTGTCATGTGCTTTACTCGTCAATTTTCATTGCTACAAAAGCCTCATTTCCTCTCTTGATTTACTCATGTCAATCTTCATCGTTGCAAAAGCCTCAATTCTTTTCTTCTTCCTCCGTATGAATTCTATGATTTCATGCGCAATTGAAACATTATCTGAAATCAATCTTCTTGGAATAAACGCATTTTGTGACTCACCTATTAAACTACTCATCAAAGGACGTAATCTATATACTAGCACCTTAGCTACTATTTTATAAATTATGTTATATAAACTAAAAGGCTCCACATCAAAAATTTAGGGATGATTAGGAACTTTCGGAATAAGAACAATATTAGTAGAATTCCATTCAGGATTGAGGACTCCACTTTGAAGTGTCTGCATTACCTTCGCAATTACCGATGCCCCTGTTGTCATCCAAAATTTTTGAACAAATCTTACTGGTATTCCATCTGGTCAAGAGGACTTTTGACGTGGTGTAGATTATGTATAGAAAATCAAAGAAATATACACATAAAAGTCAAGTATTAAAACCTAATCTCTCAACTTTTATAGCAAGTATACAAGTTGTTGTAGTATAAAAAATTAGAGTCGAATCTCACAAAGAACCAACTAAGTGCAATTACTAAAGTTTTATCACTTTCTCTATTATCTAAGTAATGATTAATTGAATAGGATGATTTGGTTAGAATTTAACTACAAAGAGAAACTTATAGAAATGCAAGAATTCTTGTAGAAAAATAATTATGAATGAGTTCTAGGGTAATGAATCTACAAATGATCAAGATTAAGGTATAGAGATTAATAACTTGCCAATATGAACTTGTCTATTTTCGAAATGCAATTCCATTTGTATCAAAATTTGTTTTCACAATGAATTGATTCAACTTACCTACTACCATGATAAAGTTTCTTTTGCATGCATCAATTGCTTCATTAAATCCTCATAAGCATAACACTATTTCCATATGTTAGTACTTAAGCCCAAATATTCATTTTCCATTATGAAGAACAAATTTAATTGAATCTTAACAACTAAGATGCTTTGCATGAGATGGCCTTTCAAATACAAGGGTTAAAACTTGAATAGTTGAAGAAACAAAAGCAAGAAATGGCAAGTTTAATTAACTACAAGCCTTAACATAAATTCATTAGTTTCGTCAAAACCCTAGAAGTAGGAATTTAGCTCAACATAGTTGTTTCCAAATCAAAACATATGAATTGAAGACAACTAGCCATAGCAATCAAGATAAATAAAAGATACAAAGTTAAAAAGAGCTTATTCAATGGAGGAATGGCTTCAAGAACTCGTATTTCTTCCACAAAAGTTGCTACAAGGATTTTCAAACAAGATTTTTTCTCAAACTCATAATAACTCTATTATGACTATGAGAATTCTAACAATTTTCTACAAATTATCTAACTTAGCATGCCTCAAATTCTTAACAAATGATTTCTATTTATATACTAGGATCCTACAAGTCATTTTTTTAACTTGCAACTACATTCAATGCATTGGAATGATGAAGATCCTTTTTGATGGTCTATTTTAGCATAAATGTCTTCATTTATTTCCCAATAAAGTTTTCAACTTGCAAAACCTCATCTCTAACTCAAAAGTCTGCAAAAACAGTTGGAGGATGAAGCAAGTTGCAACAGTCGATATCTGGGGGTTCGTGTCAATCCGCTGGTCAGTTGACCCGGGAATGACCCCCGGATCCAAAGGAGCTGGCCCCATTTGATCCTAAGTTTTCTGATCTGTTCTTCCACATGTTTTAAACCTTTTTCATTCAATTTTACATATTTTTGCTGAATTTTGCATTTTTTTTCTAATTTTGCGCAATTACTTTTTCAATAATTCTCTAATTGTTCAATCTACTTAATCACTTTGATTTTGATGCTTTTTGACTTCCATTGGTCTATTTTGGGATTAAGTGTGATGAATTTATAAATATATAAAAGAATTGTGCATTAAATGGTTCAAAATAAGACTTTTAACTTAAAAGCCCTAATTTTGGCAAGAAACCCTAATTTATGAAAATAAATCATTTGAAACCAAAATTTATTTTAATTCCACTCAAAACTCACAAAAAATATATAATAATATTGGCTAATTATTCACTTATCAACTTCCAAGGTTCCATCTGCAACACAGCCGTCCTATTTTATCCTCATAGAATTTCATCATTAAGATTTGTCTTTCTTCTTCAGAAAGAGAAGTAGAACTATGATTAAAAAACTCGTGCTGATTAACTTCTTGAGACTGTTGAAACTGCCCATTTTCCATTATATCACTTTGGAGGAGTATAAACAACAATGGGCTAAAAAGGTTGCTGAAAGAAAAGCCTAGACTAGTTCTTTGAAGATAAAAGAAGGTCCAAGAATGTTGGAAGCCCATGAAATCATATATGGTGTCGGACATCAACAACACATGGAGTAGAGCTGCTCTCTGAAGCAAGAAAGAAGAAATGGCTCAACCGAATTGCATGTTCTCCAAGAAAAGTATATTAGGATAAAATTAGTTATTGTATAGGATATACTCAATCTTTACACTTGGTATTTTTTAATTTCTTAATGTTTTGTATTTAAGCTCAATGTACAAAAACATTTGAATGAGAGTTGAATGAAAATTAACAATTTTCCTCCAAAATTCTATTTTTAGCTTTTCTACATATCTTCTTCATGGTATTTGGAAGAAAGGTATGGAAAATGTAATGGACCTTTACTCAATCAAATTCAAAGAAAAATAAGTAGCATAACACATGGGTCAAATAAGGTAGAGAAATATTACACTAGACTTAAGAAATTATGGGATGAGTTATCTTGTTTAATGCCAGCTCCAATTTGGAATTGTAGAGCTGCAAAAGATGTAGCAGAACTTGCTTCTTTTAACAGGTTAATGCAGTTTCTAATGGGTCTAAATGATGGCTTTGATCGCGTGAGAAACCAAATATTGATAATGGATCCATTACCCTTTGTGAACAAGGCTTATTTTATGGTATAAAGTGTTGAGAAGCAAAGGGATGTACACAGTATATTTCTAGAGAGAAATGATAACATGGCAATGCTGACTAAAGGATCAGGAATGAGAGGACGAGACTTAGGAAGAGGTAGAAATGGTGAAACTGGTAGAGGAGGAGGCAGAAGACAAGGAGGCAAAGAACATCTGTATTGTGAGCATTGTAATATGGATGGACACTCCCAGGACATCTGTTTTAAAATCCATGGGTAGCCTGGCTGGTATAAGAACATGAAAGAACAAAAGAGTAAAAGAAGCAAGTAGGTAGTGAATGTTGCGGAATCAGCCTTCGATGTGGAAGTTGAGTATAGAGCTGAAGGTTCAAAAGAAGATTCGCAAATAGAAAATATATCTGCAATAGTGCAGCAGGAGCTCATGAAGTTGCTGAAAGGAAAGATGCCAGCTGAATTGAAAAATTAGGTGAATTTTGCTCATGTTGCAGACTTTGCAGGTATGCACTCCTATCCTTGTGTTTTTACAATTCTGGACAAGATGAGACCTGGTTCCTGGATATTAGACACAGGTGCTAGCAGTCACATGTGTTCTAGTTTGAGTTTAATCCAAAGCTCAAAACCAGCACCTGACTTCATGCCTATATACTTGATGGTTCCTTTAAACAAGTAAAGCATATAGGAAATACAAAATTACATCATACCATAAGATTCACTGAAGTATTGTATATACCTGATTTCTAATATAATTTGATATCTGTATCCAAGCTTGCAAAAATAGCCAAGATCAAACTAATTTTTTTACCCCACACATTGCTTGTTGCAGGACCTATGGACTGAGAAGACACTTGCAGTTGGTAGGCTTGTAGGACGGCTTTATTTGTTAGACAGTGATAGCTTCTTAGATAAGAATATCAATGCTTGTAATTAGGTAGAAGCACAAAGAATGTGTGGAGAAGACAAGTTTTCTTGTACTAGTTTGAGTTATTTGAATGAGAATTCTGATGCTATTGTTCATGAATGGCATAAAAGGCTTGGACATCCTTCTGTTATAGCTTTATAGCACCTTAATTTCCTAAAACTTTACATGAACAATATGCAATCTAGTCCCTTGCAAGAATGTGAAACCTGTCACAAAGCAAAAATAACCAAGGTTACAATTTCCTATCAGTAAAACACAGACTACCAAACCATTTTTGCTTATACGTATAGACCTTTGGGGACCCTATAAAGTAAACTCCCTCACTTGTACACCCTACATGTTAACCATTGTGGATGACTATAGTTGTAGTACTTGGACCTTTATGCTTTCCTATAAAACACAGGTGGTGCCCACTTTGAGAGATTTCATTATAACGGTGGAGAATCAGTTTGAAAAAAGGGTTAAAGCCATTAGAACACACAATGTGATAGATTTTACAGGCTTGGAATGTCAAAATTTTGCTAAGAAAAGAAGGAATAGAACATCAAAAAACTTGTGTCTATACCCACAAGATAATGGGGTGGTTGAAAGAAAACACAAGCACTTGTTACAAGTTGCAAGGTCACTCATGTTCCAAGCAAGGTTACCATCCAAATTTTGATCCTACTTAGTTCTGATGTCAACATTTCTCATTAATAGGTTGCCAACACCCATTCTACAATGGAAGACACCATTTGGATTATTATTTGGTCACAAACCAGATTACACAATTCTTAAAACATTTGGTTGTCTTTGTTATGCCACAACACTCTGCCACACAAAGATAAGTTTGAGACCAGAGCTCACAAATGTATGTTCTTGGGTTATGGTCCTGGACAAAAGGGATATAAGCTACATGACCTGGATCAAAAGAAAAATTTTGTTAGTAGAGATGTAATGTTCCATGAAAGAACTTTTCCTCACCATCAGTTTCAAGAACCAGCTTCATCATTAACCTTACCCATGGTGATCAATGATGATTCATGTGAAGCACAAACCAGAGAAAATGATCAATTAAAAACTTCTGAACCCAAAAACCACACTCTTGATCCTACTTTCCAGACAGAAATCTTAGATCTTATCATTGAAACTGTGAAAATACAACCAAGAAAGAGTGCAAGGCCTAGATCACAGCTTGTATGGATGCAGGACTATGTGACTAACTTAGTGTCTAGTACAAGTCCACAAGCTGCAAGTGTCAATCCAGTTACTAGTGAAAAGAGAAGTTCAAAATACACTCCAAATACTTTCCCTTTCCACTTATCAAAAAACTTAGACAAAACACCTGGTTTTTCTTGCAAATCTAACTAATTTGCAGGAATCACAATCATACAACCAAGCCTATCAAAACAAAGGCTAGGTAAGTGCTATGCTAAGGGAGTTGGAGGCCTTGGAGGTCAACAAAACATGGGAAATAACTGATTTACTAAGAGAAAAGACAACTGTTGGCTCAAAAGGTGTATACTAGACTAAACTGAAATCAGATGGTTCCATTGATAGACTAAAAGCTAGACTGATGGCCAAAGTTTATTGCCAAACAGTAGGAATAAACTACAAGGATAGCTTTTCACTAGTCACAAAACTTGTCTCAGTGAGGATTTTCTTTGCAGTAGCAGCAGCAAACAATTGGTTTTACACCAATTGGACCAATAATGCCTTTCTACATGGAAATCTAAAGGAAGAGATCTACAAGGTGCCACCTAAAGGTTACAAGAAAGCACCTTCTGGTCAAGTTTGCGAATTAAAAAAAAAGCTTATATGGTCTTAAACAAGCTTCAAGAGAGTGGAATGAGAAATTTAGTAAAACGTTGAAAGACTTTGGATTCCAGGAGTCACAACATGATAATTGTTTATTTGTTAAATGACGTGGTGTAGATTATGTATGAAAATATAGGCAAAACACACACAAATCAAGTAATAAACCAAATCTCTCAATTTTACCACAAGTATACGGGTCAAGTGTAGTATGGGGAGTATATAAGTATCGTATCCCACGAGGAATCAAATAATTGCAAGTACTAAGGATTTATGACTTGCTTTATTATCTAAACAACCAAAAATCAAGGTGTGTAGTAAAAAGGAAGTTCAATAGAATAGGTAAATGGTGACAAAAACTTGTAGGAATTCAAATATTCAAGATGTCTAGAATATAGAATTCACTAATGAATCATAAGATGCATGAATAGCTTGCTAAGTATTATCTTGCTTTGTTGATAATCCAATTCCATTTAAATCATAATTAGCTCTCACTATGAAATGATTAGATTCCAACTATATTCATGATGAAATCTTATGAAAACATGAATTGCAGTGATTCACTTAAGCATTCATTATTATCATATGAATAACTTAAGTAATACTTGTTCATTTTCCATTGTTAAGAGTATTTCTCAATGACAAATAAGAACTAGATGGCTTGTTTATGTTGGCTATGCAAAAACAAGAGTTATAACTTGAACAAGTAAACAAACAAATGCAAGCTTAGCTAACTTGGAGAATTTAAGTCATGCTATGGATTCATTAGCTTCATTTATATTCTAGATAAAACTTTAGTGAATCATGACTAGTAAAACACAAAGAAACTTAACAAAAATACAAGAATTCATGCTTTAATTATGAAAATAAGAGATAGATTTGAGAAAGGCTTATGAACAAGTCTTTAACTTCTATTTCTTCTTCAAAATGTTGAAGTACATTGAGTTTTTATATGTAGAGCACTATTCTATTGAGGTTGAGAGAATTCTATTAATTCTCTTCAAGAATACTAACTATTACAAAAAATTGGATGATAAACTTGTTACAAATGACTCCTATTTATAGACAATTGTTCCACAAGTCATTTTTCAACTTGCAATTACATTCAATGTATTGAAATGATGAAGAATTGCATCGGGATTCCATAATGGCACAAAAGTCTTCATTTATATTTTCAATGAAATCTCCAATTTGCAAAACCCTATCCTCTTTTGAAAAGCCTGTAGAAACCAGTTGAAAATGGATGCAAGTTGCAGCTCTAGAAATTTCACGCTGGACTATTGATCAGTGGGTCATCCGTGGGTTAGCTGACTCACGGATCTAACCCGCAGATCGAATTTGCTCTTTCTGAAAATATGCAAGTTGTAGTCCTTTGAGTTGGCTTTCTAACACCACAAAAATCAGGTAATTTGAAGCTCTGGATACAAAGATATGGCCAAAATACTGAGATGTAGTCGGGAGAGTTTTGTTCTTCAGTAATTTAGATTTTTGACTGTGAAGATGTGAGAACTGGATTTTGATGTCTCCATAAGAATTGTAAAATGTCCTCTTAGCTTTAAATTTCAAGAATAATCATCCTAATCCAATATTTGTAACTCATGTTATTGTCAAAACACAGAAATATATCATTATTGCCGACCCCTAGTTTTCTCCATTTCTTCACTTCCATTGCTTCTTTGCATTTCTCTTTTGCTTATTATTCCTCGTATGCCCTTGAGACTTTTTTTGTGATGTTGACCTTGTAATTCCATGATGAATTTATTGGTGAGAATTTTTCAAAAGTTGAACAAAACAATCCTCCAAGCTTGAATGTAAAAGTTGTTCTATTAAGCTCCTAATTCAATCATCTTTGATTCTATAATGAATGTGTTCCAATTGATGCAAAGTATGATTAAATGTATAAAATCTATAAGATTGTACAAAGATTGTGCATTAATTTGCTTAAAGTATAAATTCCTCTTCAAAGCTATAAAAATTGGGCAAAAATCCAAATTCTATAAGAAGTTGGAAAATGCATAATTTGTAACCAGAATTACTATACTAATACTATAATTATACTCAAAATATATAATAAAATATATAATATTTTTATGTAAATTTATTACTTATCAAACTCCCCACACTTGAATCATTGATTATCCTCAAGCAATTGAAAAATCAAGAGATCAAAATATGATTCAAGACTTTGAAATAACAAATGTTACATTGTTAAATGCAATTCCACAATATAAGTTATTATGCAATTCCTTGTAATGTTTGTAATCCTATTATACCAAGTAAAAAGGAAGTAATTATTTCAAAATTAAAGCTTATTAAACCAAATTACTTTACCTTACAAAATTTCACATATTAAGTATCCAATATGGACAATCATATACAACTTAATTTGTACACTATAGCGTCGTATTGTACTTTGTATTTACAAGTGTCTTTTGATGCGAAGGTTGACATTTGTAGATGAAAATTCCCGATTACTCAACACTTTGATCATTTTAACTACAATTTAGCTCTTAGTTTGAGAAGTGAAATTGCCTTTTGATGAAAGGATCGACATTTTGTGATGAAAATCCCTTATTACTCAATAATTCACTTTGAATCAAACTTACTATGCATACTTTTAATTCAATTGCCGTTTGATGCGAAAATCGACATTTTTGGATGAAAATCCCAGATTACTAAGCAATTTGAATCATTAGAGTTGAAATAAGTAAACATTCATCGATCACCTTTATAATATTATTGTCCCTTGATTGAAATAAGTATACTTTTCATCCATATCTACCACTTATGAATGTAAAATTAAGTAAAGAAAAGAAATTTATCATTGCACATGCCAAATCAAGACATAATTACAACCATTTTACAAGATATAGTTTCTTAAAAACAAAACTCCTAATCACATAATAACTATTTATTCATATATTTGTAGAAAATATTCAACCAAGGTTGCATAAATTATTTCAAAAAGTAAAGAAATTCAACAAGCTAATGGCACAAAAGTACAATTAAGAGGCAAATTTTGAAAAAATTAGGCCATATTTTATCAAAACAATATCTTGACACAATTATTTCAAAACCACCCCAAACATAATCCTTTTCCTCCACCTACACTTAGAATGTCACATTGTACTCAATGTGTAAAGAAAAAGATAAGAAAGAAAAATGGAACAAGAAAACTTCCCTTGTATAGTTTTTGAAATCCAAAAGTTGATATTGTTGATGTCCTTGTAGTTCTTGGCCTTGACAAGTTCCTTTTTGCCATACTTCACCATATTTCTCAAATGGTCCATTCTTACTCACTAATCTTGTTTCAAAGCTTAACAACTTCAAATGCTATGTTAAAGCATGTTTGAATAACCATTAAGCTAAAAAAGTAACATAGCATGGTTTGAAACACTTGATTTCCACACACTTGGTTCTTGTAATCTACCTCCAAGGAGGTGAAATTTTGATGCACAAGTGATGTGAATAAGTGTAATGCATTATGGTGAAGTGATATGCAAAAGAAACTTTTGTGAATATGCCTCAAAACAAAATTTCATCTTTTGATGCCAAGAGTTAAAGTTTGAATCAAAGAATTGAAACATGTAATGCAATCCATTTGAATGTGTTTAAGTGTTCATTTCATCTTCACCAAGTTGCCTAACAAACTTGCAAAGAAAACCTTTAAACCCCCAAACAAAATTACCCAAAATAAGCCAAAATGCACCCAAAATATGAGGAATTCGTGGGTCAGATCTTTGGGTCAAGGTGACCCACGGATACCTCCCAGATTTTGCTGCAAAAGTGCAGAAAATATGGTGCCAGGGTTTGTTTTTTCTCAACTTTGAGCAAAGATTTTGACCTTTTAGACCTTAAGTTTTGGGAAAATAACTTCATAATCATGCAATCATGTCAACAAAATTTGAATTCATGCCTTAAAATCATCTAAATCATTAACACATAAGAAATGAGAATCGACCAAAGTTGGCCTCTCGAAAATTCTGCACTGTCAAATTTCAAGATGACTTGAAATTCAATTTTTTCCTTTTCATGTTTTTGATCAATTTACCACTTCAAACATGTTTTTAATGTTAAAAAAAAGTTGTTAACATGATTTTTAAGCATTCAAAACATCAAAATTTCAGAATTAAGACCAAAATAGCAAAGAATCAACTTTGAAGTAAAACAACCAAATGAATAGTTGCTTTTTCAATAAAAAGTTCAATTTGATTCTTTGCATGTTTTGGACTTCAAAATCACTTTGAGCAAGTTTCAAATGATAAAAAAAAAATTTCAAAATTAATTTTTGCATCAAAAGTCCATGGATTACCAAATGAGGATCATGGTTCTCAATCAAAGTTAGCTCATAAATAGTAACTAATGGAATAGTACTTTGCATTCAAAGCTTCAAATTGGTTTATTTGTTCCTTTTGACTTCCAAAACTACTTCAAACACATTTTAAATGATGAAACTAAGATGTTTAACCCTTCTAAATACATTAAACACAAGAGTTATGAGAATTGGGTATGCACATCTAAATTTAAACATGAAAACTAAAAGATTGCATATAATGCTTTATATTCAAAATCATCAAGACTAAACTAAACAATGTTAGTGTATGCCCTAAAACCAAGTTGGTTTTTGGGATTTTTATTACGCTTATTTCGTGTTATACTTATATATGTGGCATTTTCTTTGTCATTTAATACTTGTTATTTATATTACTAGTTTATTTGATGAAGTCCATAGAATATTAACTGTGTATAAGAGATTGTAAGAGTTACAATGATGAGACTCTTATTACACATTAAGTTATATTCTTAAATATCCCTAGTCATAGTATTAATGAGATTGGACATCATTAATATGGGAAGACTAGCACATACTTTGCCTCTACTTATGGTAAGTAGTAGTTGATCTCGTCAACTATGGCGTGTGACACCTAAGCTGGTATGTGGATGCTTGTTAGAGAACAAGTTCATTGGATTGATCCGCCAAGAGTTACTATTCTTAGTGCTTATGAATTATACTCTTAATGGCAATGGTGTAAGTGATTCTTAGACTTGAGATTACCATAGTATCTTGAGTGTGGATTGCTATGCTTTGACTCTATTGCTCGGTGCTCGTAAAAGAGTAGCCCATACGGTAGAGATTGGGTATAGTATGAAGCATGGAAGGATAGTGAGTAATCGATATAGGATTCACCACTCCTTATTATAGGAGAGTATATCCTGGATTGGCCACTTGTTGAAATATGACTTAAAGAATCTTTTGCGCAAAAGTGAAAGTATGACTTGAAAGAGTTTCAAGGTTATACTTTTATGAAAGTTGTATTTCGGGAACAAGAAATCATTAATTAGTCATTTAAAGAGTGCGCACTACACTCTTAGACTAATTGGGATATAGTGTGGTGAAAGGATATTAATTACACGGTAACATTGTCATTGATAGGTGTAGTCTACCATATGACTTTCCTATTCACTTGGGTGGTCATGATGCATTGCTAGACGCCACTCATGATCTATAAGTGCAAATTAATTAATTAGGGAATTAATGATAAATTAAAGTGTTAATTTATCTGGCTCTTAATTAATTAATTAAAGAGTTATAATTTGTACTTATTACCAACGTGAATGGAACCTAATGGGTCACACACAATAAGAACATGGTCTTTGGGTTAAATTGTTATTAAGATAAGTATAAGATACTTATGGGGTTAATTTATGCGATAAATTAACTTAAAGGACTTAATTATAAATATTCTAAGTCTTGATGGAAATTAGTTTCCTAAAAGGAATTAAGAAGCTATTTGGTTTCCTTTTGGAATTGGTTTCCTAAAGGAATAGGATTAGCTTAAGGTAAGCTTCCTAAACCTTCTTGGTTTCCAATTGCTCTTGTTTCCTTAAAGACTAGGATACTACATCTATAAATAAGTCCAATGCCTTGACTCTTGGAAGATTGATGAAACACAAAACACAAAATTTAGAGAGAGAAAAATTGAGAGCTTGGTGGCGTTTTTCTCTCCAAGAAAAACGCCACACCTCCATCCCTAATTGTTAGGGTTTCAACTTCTTTCTTCTTCTTGTGTTCTTCATGAATCATTCAAGGGAGCTAGCACTCAAAAGGCAAGGCAAGCAAGCCCAAAGGTTCCTAAAGATCATGTTCGTGTGGATACCGTTGGAGGCTCGACACTTGGAGGGCTTTTCATGGTAGATCAACACCTTCATCGAATAGGATCTTGCCCTTTGAAGCATAGAAACCTTCTATGCTTGAGGTATTTGTGCTAAACACCCTTTAATCGTATAGATTACATCAAAGAGTTCCATGGCTAAGGTAATAAATTTTTAAATTTTCCGCTGCGTTACTCCCCTTATTACCTTACAAACAAATATACTTAAAACAACATAAACCAACTTAGAACAACTTAAAATACCAAAAACATTGGGTTGCCTCCCAACAAGCACTTCATTTAGAGTCGAGAGCTAGACTCATTGTTGCATGCTTCACTTTATAGGACCATGACCCAAAGAATACTCCACTCCTATGGGTGTAGTTATATCAACTATGCTCGATTGGCCCTTGTTTCTTGTTTTCCTCCTTCTTGGCCTTCCAAAACTTGAAAATGTATAGCATGGCACACTATCATCAAATTCATCTATCATATAAACATCAAAGGAAGATGAATGTTGTTTCATCATTTCATTTAAACCAAAATTTACTTCATGCTCCTCTACTTTAAGTCTAAGTGTACCGTTTCTTAAATCAGTAATGACATTGGCGATTGCTAGAAAAGGTCTCCCAACTATTATAGGCATTGAAATATCATCCTCCATATCCAAAACAACAAAGTCAATTGGGATGATAAATTTGTCCACTTTTATTAACATATTTTCAATAACACCTAGTGGATGCCTAATTGATCTATCGGCTAACTGTAAAGTCATGTTTGTGCATTTTAATTCCTTAAATCCTAACCTTCTAGCTATTGATAAAGGGAATAAAGAAACACTTGCTCCCAAATCACATAAAACATTTGAAAATTTTAAATATTCAATAGTGTAAGGGATAGAAAAACTCCCTGAATCCTTAAACTTTGGTGGTAGTTTGTTTTGAATCCTAACACTACACTTCTCCGTGAGTGCTACGGTTTCAAAATTATCCAAACTCTTCTTTCGTGTCACCAAATCCTTGAGGAGCTTGTTGTACCTAGGAATTTGCAAAAATGCATCTACAAAAGAAATATTCTTGTGCAATTGTTTGAGCATTTGTGCAGCCTTTTCTAAGCTCTTATCAATTTTTGAACTTTTTAGCCGTTGCGAAAATGGAACTTGTAGGGGAATAAGAATTGTTTGTGCTTGAGATTCATCGTGGTTTTCACTATCACTCACTATCTCTTTTCCTTTTTTCTCTTTTTTATCTTCATTATTTCCACATTTTTTCTCTTTTTCCACTAAAGGTTCACTCAATTCCTTGCCACTTCTTAATGTAATGGCTTGAACATGTTTCCTAGAATTAACTTCAGTTTTACTTGGCAATTCTTCGGGTTTCCTAAGGTTCATTTGTTCAGCCATTTGTGCAGCAGCATTCTCAAGACTCCTAATTCTTGCATTAGATTGATTTGCATGCATTTCCATTTTCTCCGCCATTTTTTCTAATGCTACTTCCCATCCTTGTTTATTTTAAGAAAATCCGGGTGGTGTATTTACTTTTTGCTCCCTCCACACAAAATTTGGATGATTTTTCCACTCCGGATTATAAGAATTAAAAGAGATATTATTAGAAAAAGAAGGCTTAAAGTTATTTACATATTGTACTTGTGCACACATAGATGAATCATGCAGATCTCCACAAATAGTACAACATGCAACACTAAATGATGAATTTTGATTTCCAATGACAATTTTAGTCAAAGAATTTATGGCATTCATAACACCATGCATTTGTGTCTTCAATATGGCATACATACCTTTGGTTCTTGTATGAGTACCTCTTTCACTTGCCCATTGGTAATGGTTGGCCGCTATTTCTTCAATCAATTCTTGAGTATCTTCCGCCAATTTCGCCATGAGAGCTCCACCTGTAGCTGTATCTATATTGATTTTTGTTGGATAGTTAAGTTCATTATAGAATGTCTATACTATTAGCCAATTCGGGAGTCCATGGTGTGGACATTTTCTTATTAAGTCTTTAAACGCTCCCAAGCCTCATATAGAGCTCTTTCACTTTGGTTGAATCCGGTAATGCCTATTCTCGATTTTGCAGTCTTTTTCGGTGGAAAGTATTTGTTCAAAAAGGTCTTAGATAGGTCCCTCCATGTTGTAAAGGTATTTAGTGGGTATGAATTAAGCCATTGCTTGGCTCTATCTCTTAATGAAAATGGAAATAACCTTAGCCTTATGGCATCTTCAGAAATGCCGTTTTGTTTAAATGTATCACATATTTCTAAGAAATTAGCCAAGTGAATGTGAGGATCTTCATTATTATATCCACCAAATTGATTTTGTTGGACCATTTGTACAAGTCCCGGCTTTAGTTCAAAGTTATTAACATTAACCGGTGGCTTTATTATGCTTGCATGTGAACCGCTTTGATCCGGCACGGCATAATCTCTTAAAGAACGAAGTTGAGGATTAGGATTTTGATTTACCTCTTCCATAGCTACCTCTTGTTGTAGTTGTGGTTGAGGTGTACTCGAGATCTCACCAAACTCCTCCACCTTTGCTTATTCTTCTTGCCTTTGTCTTTTTGCCTTCCTTGCCGTTCTTTCTATTTTCGGATCAAATGGAAGTACCACCCTTAAACTTCTATGCATGCACCTTCAAAACAAAATAAAACAATAACAAACAAGTAAAAGTGAACAAAATTTAGAGTAATAAAGTTTGCGTTGGCCCTAATATTGCCTTGATTCCTCGACAATGGCGCCAAAAACTTGAAGTGGTGTGGTGTAGATTAGGTATGAAAATATAGGAAAAATACATACAAATCAAGTAATAAACTTAATCTTCCAACTTTACCGCAAGTATACAGATCAAGTGTAGTATGAGGAGTATATAGGTATCATATTCCATGAGGAATCAAATAATTGCAAGTACTAAGACTTTATGGCTTACTTTATTATCTAAATAATCAAAAATCAAGGTGTGTAGTAAAAAGGAAGTTCAATAGATAGAATAGGTAAATGGTGACAAAAACTTGTAGAAATTCCAATATTCAAGATGTCTAGAATATAGAATTCACTAATGAATCATAAGATGCATGAATAGCTTGCTAAGTATTATCTTGCTTTGTTGATAATCCAATTCCATTTAAATCATAACTAGCTCTCACTATGAAATGATTAGATTCTAACTATTTTCATGATGAAATCTTATGAAAACATGAATTGCAATGATTCACTTAAGCATTCATTATTATCATATGAATAACTTGAGTAATACTTGTTCATTTTCCATTGTTAAGAGCATTTCTCAATGACAAATAACAACTAGGTAGCTTGTTTATGTTAGCTATGTAAAAACAAGAGTTATAACTTGAACAAATAAACAAACAAATGCAAGCTTAGCTCGCTTGGAGAATTTAAGTCATGCTATGAAGTCATTAGCTTTATCTATATTCTAGATAAAGTTTTTAGTGAATCATGACTAGTGAAGCACAAAGAAACTTAATAAGAATACAAGAATTCATGCTTCAATTATGAAAATAAGAGATAGAGTTGAGAAAGGCTTATGAACAAGTCTTTAACTTCTATTTCTTCTTCAAAATGTTGAAGTACAATGAGTTTTATATGAAGAGCACTATTCTATTGAGGTTGAGAGAATTCTATTAATTCTCTTCAAGAATACTAACTTTAATACTGACTATTACTAAAATTTGGATGATAAACTTGTTACAAATGACTCCTATTTATAGACAATTGTTCCACAAGTCATTTTCCAACTTGCAATTACATTCAATGTATTGAAATGATGAAGATTTGCACTGGGATTTCATAATGGCACAAAAGTCTTCATTTATGTTTTCAATGAAATCTCCAAATTGCAAAACCCTATCTTCTTTTGAAAAGCCTGCAGAAACCAACTTGCAAAACCCTATCTTCTATTGGGTGCAAAACCTTCGAAGACGCCGATGGTTGGAGGAACAAAGTTAACAAATAACAAAGTGGATACATTGGATGATCCATATAGAAGAATGATTGGAAGACTTTTATATCTAACTTCACCAGGCCAGACATCACCTATGCAGTGCAACAGTTGAGTCAGTTTGTTCAAGCACCTACAAAGCAGCAATGGAAGGCAACTTTACATTTGGTGAGGTATAGAAAAGGATCACCTTCACTTGGATTGTTTTTCTCATCAGCTTTAGATTTGGTGAGGTATATAAAAGGATCACCTTCACTTAGATTGTTTTCTCGTTTAACAATGATTTCACTCTAAAGCGATATTCTGATACTGATTGGGCATCTTGTCTGGATACAAGAAGACCTTAATAGGCTACTATATTTATCTTGGGAATGCATTAATCTCCCAAAAAACCAAGAAACAAACGACAATTTCTAAATCCTCAGTAGAGGCTGAATACAGAAGTATGGTAGCCACAGTATGTGAATTACAATGGGTTACATATATGCTTGCAGAATTCAAGATCAATGCATCTCTTCCTATACTTCTCTGGTGTGATAGCAAAGTTGCTATTCACATCACAGAGAATCTAGTGTTCCATGAGAGGATAAAACACTTAGAAATTGATTTTCACCTTTTGAGGAATAAGTACAAAGAAAGCTTCATTCAGCCACATCGTGTGAGCTCACAACATCAGCTGGCAGATTTATTTACAAAAGCACCGAGAGCAACACAGTTTAAAAACTTATTATGCAAGTTGAGTTTGGTTGATTTTCACCAAGCACAACTTGAGGAGGGGATGTAGAAGTATAAACAATGATCGGCTGAAAAGGTTGCTGAAAGAAAAGCCCAGACCAGTTGTGAAGATAAAAGAAGGTCCAAGAATGTTGGAAGCCCATGAAATCATATCTGGTGTCTTACATCAGCAGCACATGGAGTGAAGCTACTCGTGGAGTGGAGCTGCTCTCTAAAGCAAGAAAGAAGAAATGGCTCAACCGAATTGCATGTTCTCCAAGAAAAGTAGATAAAATTAGTTATTGTATAGGATATAATCAATCTTTACACTCGGCATTTTTTAATTCCTTAATGTTTTGTATTTAAGCTCAATGTACAGAAACCTTTGAGCGAGAGTTGAATGAAAATGAACAATTTTCCTCCAAAATTCGCTTTCTACATTTCTTCTTCACACTTGTATTCCTCACTCCATAAAGGTCCTAGAAAAATTGAACAATGAAATCTCTAATCCGCTCTTCATCTCCCAACCAATTACCTTCAAAATCTTGCAAATCTGTCAAGAAGTTAGCATTTCTTTTCTTGGAAGCCCATTTATGAAAAAAATTGGTATTCCTATCCCCGCAAAGATTCCAATTTATTTTGGCTCACTGCATCCAATAATCTTCTTGACAGTTCAACAAGTGATCCAACTGTTTAGTCAATTCACGTCAGTGCTTAATAGAGTAACACTCTGATTCTTCTGAAAAACCACTTCCAGTTTCTGCTACGCCTTTCCAATCTTTGCCTCAAGTGAGCCATACGAGTTGGCATTCCATCTAGTCAAATGAACTAATGAAGCCCTCAATTTCTCACTGACACTTTGAGATCCTGACCCCCAATTTTTTTGGATTATACTGTGACAAGCAGAGTCTTTAGTCCAGTAAGCGTCGAACTTTTTATTCTGACGAACACCATATTTGAAAGACCTTTTGTATCTAATACCATCGGTCCATGATCAGAGTGCATAATTGGGAGATTGAGCAAGAACACTCTTCGAAATTTCTGTAGCCACAAGAAATTGACAAACACTGTATCTAATCATTCATAAGTTACTAAGTGGCTGTCCCTCTTATTAGACCATGTAAACATGCCAACACATTATTTAACTCCTCCATATGGACTGCAGAATGTTCTCTAAAAAAGTCAATCCCAGATCATATGCTTATAAACTATAAAATGAAAACGAAACTACACAATTTTACTTCAAAAACGATATATCATATGCAATATATGTTAATTTTGGAAATTAGAGCTAAAGTTGTGAGGAATGTATAATGCATATAGATGCCTTTTTTTCAAACTAGTATTTTTATATTTTAATTTTCTCCCTCAAATTTATTAGTACCGTCTTGACCCTGACCATTTAGCCAAAATGTGATGCAAAAAATAGTATTGAGTACCAAACTGTTACATTTGATAACAGACTAAAATGAATTATTTTACATGTGAGAATCTAAAAACGGATAATACACAGATACAAGGACCTATTTGTGCAGTTTTCGCTTCAGTTAATTCAGTTATTAATTAAAGCTCAAACTGACCAAATCAAATAATCCTAGTAAACCAAATCAACCAAAGCTGTGGGTAAATTAGCTCAATTGAGACCCCCTAATGAATTATCCTTTGCAATCAAATAATCCTCGATCCCTATATTGTAAATTTGAAACAAGATCAAGGGCATTAAGCATATATATAATGCACCTCGTTGTTCTTATTAACTAAAGAAGGAAAAGTTGGGTTTTCCCGGCCAAGAAGGAAAAGAAAGAAACAAGAAAATGATGAGTACACATATGTCTATTCCCCCCCCCCCCCCCCCCCTTCCTTTTCCCTCCTTTTCTTTTTCAGTGAATAATGGGAATGATTCAATTCAAGATCACGTCGAATCCATTATTGTCGGCTAAATATACGAGTACATTATAACACTCTCACCTAGTCAGTTTGTTAACTTAATTGAGAAGAAGTAACATTTTAGAAAATGATAACCACATTAATTAGCTTCAAAAGAGGTCGTCATGAAAGGTGTAATAATCAAAGTCTACATTGAATCATCAATCCTTTGCCCCCATCATAAAAATGAAGCCAAGAAGAAAATCAATCCAATTTTTTTCAGTTTAAAAGCAACAACTGGAAGAACACCGGGATACGACCGCCGTGCTCAGCTCCTTGATTACGCACGTAAACTCAGGTCTACCAATGGTAAACTGTCTCAATGGCCTTCTTACAAGTCAGTGCCAAGACAACAAAAGGTGCACAATTGTGCGTTTTCTTTTCATTTCTGTATTATAGCAAGGAATGTAAACAGGAAATTCAATTTCTGAGAGATTATGGGTTTGAATTTTTCTTTAAATCAACTTCTTTAGACTTGAAATATCTATGTTTTCTTTTTCTTAAAAAAAAAATCTTGTAGTTTGAATTAATTTGTCAAGAACATTTGAGATTGTGCATTTTATTTTTCAAAGATTTAATGCATGCACGGGAATGCACTTACGTGTGCGTGTTGCTAACACAGACTGCAACAAACATTAACAATTCAATATATAAAAAAAAATTTTGTAAAAATTTATCAACAATGCAAAAAAAAGATAAATTTATGTTGATAAATTTATTACTTTTTTATGAACATTTTCCATGTGTTTGTGAGTTACGATAACGAAAATTTATTATAGAATTATCCCAGATCCAACAAAAATGGAGATGGCCACTGTCTTTAAATCAGATTGAGATGCCGTATCCTCGTTTATTTAATCGAACAAGCAGGCAGTGGAGATATGAACACATAGCTACAGAAGATTATAATCAAAATGAAGGATCATGCAGCCCAGAGAAGATGAACAAGGCAAAGGCAAAATCAAATAAGAGAGGAAATTCTCATTTTTGCGTAAGTTTCTTTTTCTTTTTTTCTTCTTTCAGATTATTGTCCTTTTCTTTTGATCTCCATGCGTAATAATGCTATATTATGTACAGGCGAAACTGAAGGATTTTATCAAAGAATTATCCTGCATTTGGAAATGTAATAGTAGGTATTGATGATTAATTCACATATCTCCAAATGTGTTCTTTTTTCCTTTTCTGTTTATTTTTTAAACTTTTTGATGTTGCTATAATGTCAAACAAATTTAATTTCCCTAAAGACATTTTTAATTTTGCATTTCTTTTCCTATTCTCTTTTGATGAGACGTTCATAATTGTTGGTTAGTGATTTGATCCAATAATAGTACTGGTAATGCAACTGTTCCATAATTTGCGCCAATATCTAAACGTCCATAATTTGGTTAGGGATGCCACAACGAACAGCTTCCTACAATAGAATTAAGATAAAAAAAAAAATAAGGAGATAGAAGGTCTCCATATATAGAACATGCTTTGAAGCTATACAACCAAAATTATTCCCGTTGAGAAAAATAATAGGAAAAAAGTAGAAATACATGTAAATATAAAATTTACAATCTTAGAATGAATATCACGAGCTTTAAGAATGTTGATAAGAAAGGACCGCTACACACAATCATATAAATTTTATGAAAACAAACCCTTCTTTTGCCTAAGACTTACATTTAAGAAAATGGTATAATTCATAACCAACAAAGCCATTAACCCCACATTGGTACACGGGAATGACGTGGAATGGAAAGTCTTTTCATCCAGAATATGTTTCGAAAAATTTTTAATTTCACTGTTTGGTACCTAAGTGAGAATGAAATGTCTATTTCCATTCTAATGTTTGGTATAATCATATAAAAATGTCATAATAAAATAAAATAAATATTGATTTGACTAAAGTGCCCTGCATTCTTTATCAGACATATATAGATACTATACACATGTATGTATATGTGTATATATATGTACATACATATGTACATTTTATGTGTATGCTATGTACTATTTGTGTACCTAAGAGAATTTTTAACATTTTTAATTTAATAATAATTGATATTCTTATTATAAATAGTTCAGTTGTATCAATTATTTAAATCTACAATTTAAATAAATGTTTTAATTTTTTCATTTTTTATCAATATAATTAACTATGTTAAAAAATTTGTAACAATAAAGCAAATATATTCTCCATATATTGTGTTTTATTTGTATATTATTGATAGACAATTTCTGCATTCCAATTTGACTAAGTAGTTTAGCATAGTGCAATTACAAAAGATTAATTTCTTCATAAGTTTTCTTTTTTATTTTATTTATGAAGTTAGGCACTGGTAGAATCTCAGCTAACCTGATGATGGCGTTTAAAGTGGGTCATTGTTTTTCATTTCATTATCACATTCTAAAAATATTACAGTTGATATTTAAATGCTTGGGTATAATTCTAAGCAAATTGAAAATTTTACTTTGTCTTAACATAATTCGACTTGGTCGTAAAACTTTTACTTTGGGAATTGGAATGCACTAGACTTGAAATGACAAAAGTGGTAATAGTGTGCAAATATAAATTATTTTTCTATCTTTTTTGTCTGGATGAATTTTTCTTCAATGCTGCAATGTTTTTCTGACACCTCTCGTAATGACTACACAAATCATGAACTAATTTATGTTGTAATTTAAAATACAAATACTAAACATTAAAAAGCCTTTGTTTGTGATTATAAATCAGAGCTATTACTAATAAAATTCACTAATAAGTTTCAAGTTGACAAGGAAGCTAACAAAAATAAAAAATAAATCCTAGTATACTCTGAGTTACGAAATGACTACTTTCCAGTCAACTTTCTCATCATCACTAATTGTGAAAAATATTTGAGTCATATTACGATCACGACCAATGACTATAGTTGCCTTGTGCCTTTCTAACTTGCTTAAATTTTGTAGTTTCATCAATTCACTGTTAAGCATGTATTTTTGGTCATTGATATTAGCATCCTCAATTGCCAAACTAAGTCGCTCATTGCTGGCTTCCATCTTCGAGCTAATTATTGATGCAGAATCTTTTATAACTTCACAAATTGTGTCCTCTATAGTTTCACTTGCCATCTTTCTTTTTTTCTTTGAATTAGTTTCATTTGTGCTTTCAACTCTACCCGATTGCATAAATTCCATAAAAACATCAAGGCCACTTCCAAAATCATCAGCAATATTCTTTTATTAATTTTTTTGTTCTTCCATAATTAACTTTTCAACAACATCGGCTGGAGTTTCAACATCTTTTCTTATGGCACGATCTTTTCCAAATACTATACATGGTTCTTTATGATCAAGAAATGATTTTCCTTTGAATTTTTGTGCATGCTTGTTAACTTTGTAACAATCAACAATTAATTATACTATTAGAAATTTTATGTAAAAATTTAACCAAAAAATCATGACTTAAAATTTAATATCATGCCTTCAAATATTCTTCCCACACTTCTATTTCTGCGACAATGCACTCTTTTTCACTATCATAGCCAAATCCGCTGGTGTTTATACCACATAACATGTCATGAACAATATTAAAATAATTGTTTAAAGTCTTCATTCTCAAAGCAATATGTGGTTCAACTCTTAGTCTTAAATTTGACATAATAATAAAATGTTTCTTCTCTACAACAATGTCATGACCTAGTTTAAATCCATTATCAGCGTTATATTTTCCAGTGTTTGCCAACTCAAGAAGAGTATCAATTAATTTCTTATTTTCTTCTTTTGACCAAAATCTTTTGTTTGCACCCAATCCTTGTTTTTTTTTTATACTTTTCTCCGTTCTAATAAAGACAATAAAATAACATAAAATTAGTTCAAGTCGCTTATAAAATTTATTCTACTAAATGTTGACAATTACAGTTGCAATATACACATTCAATAAACAAGAAAACTAGAAAACTAAAAATTTAGGCATAACAAAAATATAATTCTATCAACAAATTACAAATTCAAAAATTTAGATAAATAAAGCTACCTATTTGAACAATCAATATGACATAATAATAAATTACAAATTCAAAAATAACTAAATTTTCAGGATAAATATTGCAAAAAAGAAAAATAATAAAACATCCTAATGGAGGTATAGCTAACATCTTCTTTGATGACTCTACTTTGATGTATTAAACATGGTAGTAGATAAATTGTCTCTCCAAATCCTCCATTCATCTGAAGTTTCAATTGTATTTACTAAACCTTTATTTAATTTTGTTTTAGCTTCTTATTCTAAATCAAAGTTTGTCTCAGTAGGATCTATTGGCATCTCTCTTCTAAAAAAATTGTGCAATAAGCAACAAACCATAATAATCAAAATTTGTGTCTTGACTGGATAAAAAGCAAGGACTTTTTTAGAACAAGCCAACATTGCGTAAGTAGTCCAAAGAAATGTTCTATGACATTCCTGCAGAAGAATGCTTCATGTTGAAAAATTCTTGAGGTATTATTGGTTGGAAACTAGTTCTCCATTCATTTAAATGATATCTTTGTCTTCTATAAGGTACCAAAAAACCTTCATAGTTTGTAAACCCAACATCTACTAAATAATATTGACCTACAAGATAACCAAATAAACTATTAAAATTTGTTCAAATTGGATTATCGAAAAAATAAACAACCAAAGCACCTACTAACCTCAAGGTATTGTAATCCATTCTCCTACTTATTGCATTTCGAAGAATTCTCTCATCAGGGGTTGAACCTTTCCAACCAAGTAATACATATATAAATTGCATTTCTTATGAACATACAGGTAGAACATTTGTAGTAATCTTACCTTTTCGGTCTCTATATCTAGACTTATCTTCTTTACGCATCCTAATTTTAATGTGGGTTCCATCTAAAGCTCCTAAAAATTCCACGTGGACAATAAAAAATGTTAGTATTATGCAAACTAGTGGAAAATGAATATTAATTTAGGATCTACATTAATCTTACCTCGAATCATTGTTAAAATGTCTACTAGTTGTCTCCATAGAGTAATGAAAAAGATTCTTGATAACAAAAACTTCAAATGATGAGCTAAGATATGCAAAAATATAGCCACTTGTTTGTCGACTAACATATTCTTTGAAACATTTAATTAACCAAAAGCTCTAAGCATTTCACATAACTTAATAAATGCTTGTCTATTCATTCTAAACTGTTCAATACAAATTATGTCACTACAATAGACAAGCCCATTCAAATAGTACCGTATTTTTATATAAAATTAAAATATAACCTCTGCAAAGAGTTTCATTCTTTATGTATTTATGTAATAAACTAATAAACCATTGCAACCACCAACTTACTGCATACTTTATGTCCAACAATATTACCAACAATGATGTTACTTTCCTGTGTCTATCGGCGCTTTTTATGCAAATTCAAGTGAGTCATAACTGCATAAATAATAAAAATTAAATACTATGACTTGGCAAATCCCAACTTATAGGATAATTTAATACATAAACAACTCCAAATAAGTATTAGCAAACAAACCATATTTAAAAAGAAGACAAAAAAATAAAAAAAATGAACAAAAAGCGGGAAATTTTGACTTCTTTTTACCAATATTCTTTTGATGTTGACCTTATTTACCCATTTGCCTAGACGTTGATGTCGAATTTTGGCACATTTGGGAAAGGTAATTACAACATGTAAAAGATCAAATAGAATACCAATTAGGATAGTTCATTATCTGATTATTTTCCAAACCTCTGTGGATTTTATCTCTTTGTTTAATATGAAATCTCAATGATATGATATTAACTATGTTTTATGTTTAATAATGAGGAATAATCCAACTTTAAGCAGCATATAATCAAGCACACCTCTTACTACTATATACATTATATTTTACTTTTTCGAGTGGGGTTATTAGTTTTACTATTTCTCTTTACTGCCAATCAACATTCCTATTGCGCAGCACAACCGGAGATAATGATATTCCATTTTTGCACAAGATTATGTTCCATAATTTGTACATCAGTTGAGTGAAGTGGTTGAGACAATGATTGATACGCGTAGATGTACGTGAAGTTACCTAAAGATCCAAGTGAAGTTTCGAATTTTCCTTTGGAGGATTTGACCCTTCAAAGGGCTCAAGTAGGACCAATTTGAGCAAGTTCAATATGCCTGCCTAATTGCTTTAAAGGACTTAATCAAACAAGAAAGAAACTCTAAGCTAGGGTTTTTTTTTTTTATCTTAGAATCACTAAATGAGATCGGGGGTAGTTCTTAATCAACAAAAAACCAAAGAAACTCCCAATTTGAAAACTCAAAATAATAAAGCTCATAAATCATGAAAAATTAGTATGAATAGTGACCCCAATTTATAGGGTTACATAGATGATTCTAGAACTTAGAAATTAAATCAACTACTTAAACCTAAACACAAACTAATTGAAACACTTAACTTAAAATAACTTGTAACTAAATTAGAAGTCTTAAAATATAGAAATAGCTAAGTTCTAGAATGCTACAAAAGACGCCTCTAATCCATTAATTGGGCTGGTCATTCTTGCTTTTAGGCCCAAGTAGTCAAAAGGCCTTTCTTAAAGTAATTTGGGCTTCATCCCTTGGTCCAACTAGTAGTGTGTTGGACAGATGATCTTCTAAGGCCCAAGCTTCCTTTTGGTCAACCCAAATGAAAGTAATATGCCTTAGGTGAAAAAGTTGCTCTTGGCCCAAGTTGCTTCTTCCTCACGCAAGTCCAAGTACAATCCTTGCAAAGCTTATCTTATTCTTCTAGTCTTGACTCTTGTCATAGGCCCTATCAATGCCTTGCAATAGATCCTCTTGAGCTCAGTCAAGCCTCTTGGAATTCATTCCATCCATGGTAGCCCCTTGGTCCATATCAGTGATGCTATTTGTTTTTAGTTTTCTTGGAACCTGAATACATTTCTGCACTCCAAATTTGTGAACAGATTCCATAAATTGATATGAAATAGAGTTAAAAAATTTTTCGTCAACTCTCCATCTACCACAAGCCTCAACTTGTATGTATTAAATGTTAGCCAGTTTTCCTGGTTGGCACTTCTAATAAAATTTCTATTTGAAGAAAAAACATGATTTTTTCTTTTTGATGCATAACTTCACCATTAGAAACTAAAGAATGAGACAACAGAATGAATGAGCATTAAAATGAAGCATGTGTTCCAATGCAACTATGCTCTTATAATAATCAAGTCAATGTGACACAATTGGTTCTAGTCGTATTGCTAGCTGGAAGATATCTAGTCCTAGTAAGTTTTATTTGAACCAAAAATCATGAAATGGCAATGACTAGTCTCAAAGTTTCAATTTAAACAATCATCATCAAAATGTGTGAATAATTTTTTGTATATATGTATTATGTGATTGCAAAATTAATGAAAAATGTTCCTTCCACTCAAACAGTTTGGGTTCTTTTTGCTTGGTATGTGGTATTTGAATAGTTTTCTTGGCCTTCAAATTAGATGTTTATATTTGGGTACAAGAAATTTTAAATTTAATTTTTATAATTGTAATGTTTGAATTTTGCCATTATCTTGCTATTTGGATTTGCAAATATTCCTTTGTATATCCTTGTTATCGTGGTTGAGATCATATTCTTTAAGGACTTTTATTACATATTTGAACTCAATGTCCTCTGTCCTTCACTTTAAATGCTTGGTCAGTGTGAATCCTTTTGAGGATTTGTATTCTTAGTAAACATCTAAGCTTGTAATTCTTCAATTCCATTGCCTAATTGGTTTAGACGTCTATTTTGGTTCGAAAAATTTCACCTAATGAATTTCAAGATTATGTTGTTTGGACTCTGTAAGCCAAGAAAAAAAATAAGTACAAGCAATGCTTGATAGGGACGCAGTTGCCTGAGCATTCCAAACAAATCTACAGGCTATAAACTTTCTTCCTTACCAATAGACGATGACTATTAGCAAGATTGAAATTTGCATTCTAATAAAACTATATTTGCAAGAGCTAATCATCAATTAAACTCAATATTAAAAAAATATTAGCAAGACCTAATAAAACTTAGCAAGTCCCAACTTGGCATCCAATCTTATTCTTTTCACCATTCTTCTTCATAATTACTTTATTTGGTTACATGCTTACCCACCTCTTTTGCCTCACTGCACCCAACTTCTCTTCCTCCCTATAACCGTTCATCAAACTTCAATTATTTTTCTTCACTAGCGACCCTAAAATAATTAATTCTTTGACTCATTTGTAATATAAACAAAAATAGATTCATAGACAAAAATATCAAAAGTTGAGTCAACAAATAAATATCTACATAATAAATTATTAATCAATGAGAACATATCCAAATAGGAAGAGATACTTTATTGATTGCTTGAAAATTCTCTATGCAATAGTTAGAAAATTCTACTAGTGAAGAGAAGTAGGGAAGTAGTAGTGAGAACTGATAGAGGAATATATAAGTGGTAGATAGAACAAAAGGAGTGATTGATCTTGTTGAGAAACGTGTGGTGTAGGAGTAATCTTGACAATGTATAAATTTTTGTTTCCAAGATAAAGTTGGAAATGTTATTCCTTAGGTTTTTCCAGGAAAAAGTTGGAACATATATTCCTAATGGATAGGGCTTTCCAACTTAATGAGTCCATATCAAATATAAGAATGGAATAGACAAGTTGGAAAGCCATTTCATTTCAGGTCATTCTCACATACCGAACGTGGGATAACTGTAATATGACACCTAGGAAGAAAAGTGGGCTAATAATTTGAAATAACAAATGGTCGAATAGGTGTAAACAACTTGCAAGGACCTTAGTTGCCAATTTATATGGGGCACTATATAGACTAATAAGCCTAAATTGAGAAATATTAGGGCATCCTTACATACAAGTATTCAAACGATATAAATAATTCAAATAATGACTTATATAACCATGATTTAGAAAAGAAAGAATAGAATAAGACACTTCTTTCTCACAATTAAATAAAATATCTAAAAGAAAATAGGATTTAAACCATCAAGAATATGAGAATTATAAGGAAATATCTAGCTTAGAGTTCGGGTCATCTATTCCTCAAAATCTAGTCAGATTGAAGTCCTATTCATCTTATCCATTGCTCAAGGCAAAAACCTTTCTAGTACCAATTGGATATCTATCTCTGAAGGAGGAGAAGATGAAAAAATCACCCCAAATGATCCAAAATAATTTTTTAATGTCCTCCGTCCTTCTCACACAACCTACACTTACCATATGCCAAACCCCTAATCTTATTTCGTATATGGCGAGTAGAAGTTCCTTTTTTTTTTTTTAGAAAGGCGAGTAGAAGTCCTTGAATAGAGAAATTGAGTACTATGATCACCCTCCTGAAACTAATTTATTTTATTTCACTATCTCTATATTAAATCCTCCCTATCTAACACATCTTATAATGGTATATCCAATCTCGAATTTCAACTTAATCTCATCTTTTAGTTTAGAAGCCAAAAGAGGCTTAATCTTGTCTTGAAGTCTATTTGAATCCTTTCTATTATCAAATTTAAGCAAGTTAATTTTATGATATTGAATCTTAGCCATCATATTAGCATAAGTATCCTCTTTCCCTACTTGATTTGATCCCAATTTAATCAGCTTAGCACACTCAGCTAGCCTAGCACGCACAACCTCAAAATCTAAGCAACATGTTCCTCTTGCTCATATTTTTGAGTCCTCTCTTGAAGATATTTACCCGAATAGGTAAATAATCTGATTTATTTAAAAATAAATAAGAAGCAAAATAAGTACAAAACAAAGAATACTACTTACTTGATGCTTAAGCCCCAATCTAATCTACCACAAGTAATGGAAAGACATTCCCACCTGTGATATCAAGTAAATCTATAGCCAAAATAACCAAGATCAAGTGACCACTAGAGCTGTAAGTAAGCCAAGCCAAGTCGAGCCGAGCCAAGCTGAGCATTCCCGGTTCGAGCTCGTGCTCATTTAATAAACGAGACAAGCCTAAACGAGCTAAAATTTGTGTTCGAGTTTGACTCGTGTAGCTGTACGAATGAGCTGAACTCGAGCTTTCACAAACCAAGTTGAACTTGGTTCACAAACAGTTTAGTTTAAATAAATGTAAAAGTTTATTCGAGCTAAGCCGAGTCGAGTATCTCATGTTCAACTCTTGTTCGTTTATCAAATGAGCAAAAATTTTTGTTTGAATTCTGCTCATTTAGATACATGAATGAGCTGAGACGTGTTCGCGAACAACTCAGTTTGTTTACAGCCTTAATAACCACAAAACTTTTGAGCTTCTCAAACTAATTGCACCTGTCTATATGATCTAGGCACATAATCCCTAAACTTACTGCCAACCAAAACCTTTTGAACTTCTCCCAACATGACCATGGTAAATTATTGCACACTTTTAAACCCTTAAACTACTCTTACTCCTCCTTGCAACAATTAGTGTCTAGTTCCCTATGAAAAAAACTATAAATTTCTACCATCCTCGACCTTTTGGCAATGAGGCTATCACATTAATATATAAGAACGAATAACTAGTTCTGAAAGCAAGAAACATTCTTTCTCCACAACAATGCAAATCCCCCTAGTCTCCCAACCAAACCCATAACCATCGCAAGCATATTAAACTTCTGATTTATGCCCTCTACTACTCTAACTCTACACTTTGTCTTACATAAATATACCAAATATTGAATTTTGCTCTCTATTAACTGGCGAAGCTGTTGAATTATAGGGGATTGCCTAATTCCTAGCAGTTTTAGCTAAAGCGACTCATTTATCTATGCAAGATTATTAAGCAATCTCTTTGATTATTAACAAATAATCCTTAAGGGCCAAGTCTATGTTACCCGTATTATTTTTTATCTGCAGCGGAGTTGAACATATATCTTCATTATTTTCCTCGTCAAAAACCACTTCCTCTTTGATACTACCTCCACCAGACTGATAACCCTGCTCCTCAATTCTAAACTCTAGCCCCAATACATCCAACCTCTCCTAGACTTCTCAGCTTTAGTCTCTAAGCTCAAGGAAGAAGCTCCGACCACCATTCTAATAGGCTTTGACTCTTTTAAGTTAATACTTTCGTTTGAGGAAAAAAAATCCTAGTTTCAAACGAGGCTTGACCTAGTTGAATTTGCCTCCTTCGGCATACATTTGGAAAGATAATTAGCTCTCTTATCCCTACACCCCTTCTATTACAACTGAAAATTAGGCCCATACTCTAAAAATGATTTCCTTGCCCTATCACTTCGTATTCTCTCAACGTTCTTACTTGAACAGTTGTCAATTCTTGAAGCCAAATTATCTTACTCTTACGAAACTAGGCCCAAAATAATAAGCCATATCAAATGCACTTGTTATCAAAAACTCGGTACAAAGATTTTCTACTTTCCAAAGTCAAATTTTGAGAGCATATATTCCTCCTTTACAAGTCATCTACAGATTGCCGCAAAACACTGTCATTTTTATCATCCACCCTTTGTTTGACACCTAGCTTCCTTTCCTATACTGCTGCTTCTCACCCCCATCTTTCTTGCTCCACTAGAATCCTCACCTCCCTAACTGACAACCTTTGTCCCCTGTCAATAATGCATTTCTTTCTCAACTAGAACATCCCTAAACCTCCAGCAAGCCAAATCCACAATTTATGTATCACATTCTTTATCCCCATGCCCCAACAACCACAGCAAAACACAAAAAATTTTGAATCTCTCATACTTGAAAAAAAAAACTTTGACACTGTATTGCTAAACTAGATTTTCAAAACGTGTCGAAGAGGCTTCTAATATCCAATCAAATTTTTTCTCCAACCACCTCATTATTCCCTAAATCATAATCCAAGTAGAACTATTAATCAAAGCAAATTGTTCGCAAACATGATTCGGTTCGACTTGTGAAAGTTTGACTTTGACTTGTTCGCATAACTAAATGAATTGAGCTCGAACAAGAAATTGAATTTGTTTATTAAACAAGCAAACACGAATATTGTTCACATGCTTGTTTACATTTACCAACATGGGTAGTAATATCTTTTCACTCTAATGTTAATTTCACATACCCTAATTGCGAATTCTAACTCACTTCAAACTTAATTCTACCAACAATCGTAACTCATTCCTAAGGCCATTCCACTTTAGTGCCTTAAACCCACCACAGTTATATACCTATCACCAACCACTGCCAATAGCCAGCCACCGCCAATCAGTACTATTTCCTTCTAAGTTTAAACCACCACGACGACTGCTGTTTGATTCGCAGTTGGCAAGTCACCACTGTTTGATTCACAATTCCTTCTCCGTTAAGTTTGCCACAACCAGCTACTGGTATTCACTACTGATATGTATATTCTTGACGAAAAAATTTTAGTTTTTATTGTACTTCTTTTTGAGAAAAAAGTTCTTCAATTTTTGGTTTTGGAATCAGTTAACACCATTTTCTTTAACCTTCTTTTCCAAAATTTATTTTAGTACTCTTTTGTTAGTCTTTCCAATGCATCTATGAGCTTATTAGCAATCCCATTATTCAACCTCTAAAAAAAAGAATAGACAATTAGTAAGACTATTGGTTAATAAAACTACATTATGTGTGCATGTATTTTCTTTAATCACCTCAAAGAAGCCTCATTTTTCACAAGCATCTTTTATACGTGTGTTTTGTTTTCTTCTAATGACTAATTTATTATCTTTACATAGTTTCAACTTTCCTAAGTATATTGTATGGATATTTTGGTACTAATTCCAGAATGCATATGCATCAATTTGGGACTATGCAATTGGGATGAGTTGTCATTTTTTGGTGATTGGAAATGAGCATTATTTTGAAATGGAATTTGAAAGAAAATATAGTCAAATATAAATGAATTGATTTTGATTACAAATTCGTGGGCCTATGTTTCTATTTTCAAAAATCATAATAATAATGGGGCAGAACATGTTTCTGTTTGAAGAGGTTTGGATTATTACATCCAACAATTAGCCGAACCACATTCATGTCACATTCAAAACCTCCCAAAAAGAATATTTTTGGCTACTTTTGTTTGTGGAAGAAACTTGGAATCTCTGTCTTTGGATATACCTGGTAGGCGTGTAATTAGGTCTAAAAATATAGCAAATAATCCAATTATATCACACACAAATAATCAAGTTATAAAACCTAATTACCCTATATACTGCAAGTGCACAGATCGTATTGAGTATAGGGCAACAGGATCGATCCCACAGGGAAAAGGTTATTGAAGTACTAAGGTTTTATTGCTCACTTTATTATCTAAACAACCAATTAACAATGAGAATATCAAAGTAGAAAATAAACAGCTAAACTAACAACTCTATAAAATAACAATATCTAGAGGAAACTCGTAATCTTAAGACACTAGGGAATAGATTCCACTAATGACCAAGCATAAGATTGAATGGATTAATTCATGCCATGGATTCTTGTATTGTTTAGGATCCAATTCCAATTATACTTAACCTTCACTCTCGTGACAAGTTAATGATTACCTCCCTACTAGTTCTTTCCTACTCTCGTGGTAAAGATACTAGTATTGGTTCATTAATCACATGAATTGCCTAATTGACCCATCTAGGAGCACCACTACTCTCGTGTGACATGCAACCTAGACTTCAGCTATTCCTTTTCCATTATCATTACCAACTCTCGTTGCATAATAACAACTATCAATTCATAGTTGGTGATCAAGCAACTACAAATCCATGCAAACCAAAATAGAGATCAAACAAGCACAAGATAACATGAATAATCATAATCAAGTCATATGCATGAAGCGATTAGTTTTCTCTAACCCTAGATTAACAATTTAGCACGTACCCATGGTGGATTTCACATAAAAGATCAAAACTTTAATAGACAAATCCATATAAATCAAGAAAGAGACAAAAATAGAATAAAGAAAACTTATTGATTGATGAACAAGTTCAAATCTTCTATTCTTCCTCCAATCTTGATGTGTACAAGAGAATCCTCCAAATAGCACTATTCTATAGAGAGATTTACTAATCTAAAGGGGTGGCTCTCTCAAAGAGAGAAAATCTCTCTAAGAGAGACCCTTGCTATTCTATGTTATTCTACGCTTCTCTCTTGTGTTTCTAGCACTCTAAAACCCTCCTAAGATGTAGTCTCACCATTCACCAAGAGTATGAATTGCCCCCTTGAAAGATAGCCCCAAAGTGCCTCAAAATCGTACGTCTGCACCCCGAACCCGCGCCTGGAACCCGCGGCTTCAATTAATAACTTTCTGACCGTACCCGCGGTGCGTACCCACGGCGCGGATTCAGCCGCGGGTTCGGTCAGAAATTTGGCCCAACTAGCTTTTACTCTGAACATGAAAGTTATAGCTCTTTGCGTTAGCTTTCTAGGAGCACAAAAATCAGGTCATTTGGAGTTTTGTACACAAAGATATGGCCAAAACATCGAGACATGGTCGGAAGAGCATTGCTGCACAAGAATGCTTCAGTAATGTGGCAATTTGACATTGTAAACGTGAGAATCAGACTTTGAGGTCTTCATAAGAATTGTAGATAATTCTCTTAGCTTTAAATGGCTTCAAGAATCATCTCAATTCACTCTCTCTAGCTCCATTTGTGACCAAACTACCAAAACATGTCGGTGCAGTGAAATCCTTTCATCACCAATTCTTCTTCTATCATTGCTTCATCATGCCACATCATTGGTCCCCTTCTCTTGCCACTTCTCATCAACTTCAAATCACATTTAATATCATCCCAATATGCTTCATTTGATCCAAAGTGATGATCGTTATAGCTAAAACCTACAAAACACAAAGAATTGCATATTAAACCACACATTTGCACATTTTAGCTACAAACTTAATATTGGAAGAAATAGACATGAAAGTGACTATTGTTCATTATTTAAACCCTAAAAACTAGCATAAAATACTAATGTAGACACACTAATAAATATGCAAACTAGACGCTTATCAATACCTCATTTCCGTTCATGACTAGCCTATGGATTACATTGGATATTTTTAACTCATTCCTTTTCATAGAAAAAAATGTGGCAAAAATCAAAATTACTTATCTAATTTTGTCAGTTTTTTAGTTTGTGCCTAAAGCTTGTGTCTAGTGGTCCTTATATGGCTAGATATCAAGTATTCTTGGAATAATAAATAGTTGGGAATTGATTTTTTGTAATATGATAAAGGATTAGTAAATCATGAATGGTTTATGGCATTTGAAGAATTAGCAACCTATTTTTAACCACAATCATTTCCAATTGTATGCATTTGGTTGCATCATTTGATGAGCAAGTTTTTATATAAGGAAAATTTTTAACTTCTTCAACCACTGGGTTCATAATCCTAAGCTACATTGTGTGTTAATTTTATCGACAAATGGATTTATTGCTACATTAAACTAAGTTGCATTCTATTTTAATTTTTTACCACCATATGTTAATATTTTTTTATAATATCATTTTGGGCTTCGTTCTTAATTTTCCTTTTGTTTAATACATATAGGTATGTCAAGTCCTCTATTTCATTTGCATTAATGATTTTCCACCAATCCAATGTTCACGGAATGTAACAACAAAGATGTTAATCAAATTAACAATATTGAAAATGATAATGATGAGATGCATGAAAATATAGAATTCACAAGGCAATAATGTTGAAAAAAAATGTCATGATGGCTAGGCAATGATATATAAAACAAAATCCAAGAAAAAGAAATCAACTGTATGGGATAAATTGAAGGAGTTAAGTCTCGACGATAATACAAAGAAAGTCCAATGCAACTATTGCAAGGAACTCTTTGCCAAAATTGTGTTTGGTACTACCACTCAATACAAAAGGCATTTGAAGAATTGTCTACAAAGGAAGCTGAAAATGAAGAGTCAAATAGACAAAAACAATAGGTGTTGTCTCTCACAAAAATAGCAGTGGATGGTATATCCTTGATTACTAACTGTTCATATGATTATGCTAAGGTAAGAGAACTTGCATTTCATATGCTTCATGGCCTTGAGTATCCATTTTCAATGATGGAACATGTTATTTTCAATAAATTCTTGAACACTGTTTCTCTATTTTATCAAAAGATAAGTAGGCACACTGTTAAGAAAGATTGCATTCATACTTATGTGAATGAAAAAAGAAATTGAAGATGACATTGAAGGGTGTTAGTGGAATTAGTGTTACAATTGATTTGTGGAAGTTGAACCAAAAAATTCAATACATAGTTGTAGTGTGTGTTGTATTTCTATAATGTTCAATCCCAACATACATGAGTTATAATTGCTAATACTCTTAGTAAGTGCTTTATTTGATGGGAAATTGAGAAAAGATATCTGGTATCATGGTAGATAACTTTTCCTATGTTGTTGTTTGTGTAAGGAGATTGAAAGTGGTTTTCTCACTAAGAAAGAGTTAAAGTATTAAGGGTAAAATTTTGCATGTTTGACGTTGTTTATGTATACATAATCTTTTAATACAAGATGGTCTTAGTTAAATTAATGAAGTGATTGATACTATCAGGAAGGGAATTAAGTATTTGAGCAATTCGAAGTCTTGGTTGATTGAGTAGGGAAAATAAAACAAAAATCGAATTGCTTTCAAAAAAGATGATTTTAGATTGTCCCACAAGAAGGAATTCAACATATATGATGTCAGTTTGTGCTTTAGAATTTAAAGATGTGTTTCCAAGATGTTGTGGACATGATTTGGAATTTCATTATGTTCCAACGCAATATGAGTGAAGGAAAGTAGAAGAAGTGTGCAATTTTTAGGCAATTTTCATGAAATTATTGATATGATTTTTGGATTTAAATATCCCATCTCTAACATTTTCCTTACTGAGCTTTATAGGACTAAGGGGGCTCTTGAATGAAAAAGCTTTTTATATTTTAGATCATATTAGACCTATGACTTTGAGCATGATTAAGAAATTTGAAGAATGTAATGTATTAATTTCTTAAGATGCTATTTTTAGATGAAAGTATAAAATGGTCCTTGTTAAGTATACTTTTCCAATTATTTATGGTGAAGATTTAGCTGCTGAAGTACATTGATGAGATATTGAAAATCCTATATGAAATTTATGAGAAAAATGTTTCCACTATATCTCGTCTCTTGGTCAAGAAAATGCAATGTTGCCACCAGGAAAGTAGGGCAAGGCAATTGCTTCAAGTGGTATAGATGGCTTGGGAATTAGGAAAAACATTCTAACTGCCGAAGCTAAGTTTCATATGCATTCAAGCAAAACTAATACTGCTCCACCAGAAAAATTAGATTGGATATCTATTTGGATGAGTATAAATGTAGCTATGATGCAAAAGCAAATATTGATGTTATGGGATGGTGGAAAAGGGAAAAGCAGAGGTTCCAATTACTCTGAAAAATGACATGTGACATATTGTTTATTCAAGTTACTACTGTTGCTTTATAATCCACATTTGGTGCTGGTGGTAGAATGATTGATAATTGACATACTTGTATGTTAGTGGATACAGTTCAAATGTTGTTTTGTGCCCATGATTAGTTCGAAATCTTCATGGGCTTAAAAAACTCTTTCGTGTATATTATAACTTGTTGTGTTTTTGTGTTTACTTTGATATTTTTATTGTACTATAGAAGTTGAGGTTGAGGTTGACTTTTTTTTGTAGGAACAAATAGAGGCTGATGATACAATTGTATTTGAAGAAATTAAAATTCCTAACTACTAAAAGTTCAAGATTCTAAGGTTGGAGAGCGGAAGACATCACCCTTTTCGTGATCAAGTTTGGAAAAAATATATTGTTCATGCTCTACAAATCTATTCTTGAAAATTGAGACTTTATTAGCTTATTAGTTGTCAGTAATATGGTACTTTATTGTTTGTATAAGACTTGTTCTATGGCTTGTGATAACTTCATGTTTAAATACTGTGACTATGATGCTTAGTTATTTTGGATACTAAGTAGGATGACTATAAGGTTGGTGATGCTCCTGTCATTGTAATATCAGTGATATGAACTCTGCAGTAATACTTGTTATTATGCCAACCTTAATTAGGAAGTAATTAGATGTCTATTTGTTAATATTTTTTATTTAATTAGAAAACAAGTGCAATAAAACATAGAATAATCGAGACTAATCTAGCTTGATCAAGCTCAGCTTGTTTGTGTAAAATGAGCCAAGTTCAAGTTTGATCTCGGCCCTACATTTTATTTAACGAGTCGAGCTTGAATAAAATTTTTGGCTTATTTGACAAGCAAGGAAGTTCGTGCTTGTTCGTTTATTGAATAAGAATGAATTTGAACTTGAGATATTCGACTCGGTTGTTTACAGCTCTAAAGTCAAATATTGTCACATATGACTGCTAATCAATTGTGCTATATCTTCACCTACCCAATTCAAGGAAACATGTATATTTGAACCCAAAATGGACACTAGTCTATCTGCACCTTCGAAGGCTAAATATCACCATGGTAAGCAAGAAGCACTAAATTTAAATAAAAGGCCAAAGGGACACCCTTCAAAACCTTTTGCTCCAAATCGGAAGAGAGAAAAATTCTTTCCCATAACAGTGCCATTAAAACTACTGGAAAGACCCCTTGCACACTTCATTCTAAATATTAATGCATTCTCCTCAACATGTTTCTACGACAATGCCTAAAGACACATGATGCCTTTTTGGATAACCACTTTGTTCACATGCTATTTGCCTCCATTACATGCACTTTAATTATCTTCAATCCCTCTCGAAATTGCTCTAGTTCTTTTTCCGTCAACTCTCCTCCAATATATATTGAAAGATTAACTAACGAATGAGACGATTAGATGTTCAACCAAAACTTAGAAAATTCTAACAACTAGAGGGCAACAAAATGGAAAGGTTGTCTTTGCCAAAGGTGATCACATAGAGAGACCTGAGCAATCAATAGCTACAACAAATGGAATTTTTATTGATTATATGAAGGTGACATGGAATTTTTATTGATTATATGAAGGCAACATGGAATTTTTATTGATTATATGAAGGCAACATGGAATTTTTATTGATTATATAAAGGCAGCAGCTCACTTGAAGCCTCGCCAACTTTTTCTATATAGCAACATAACTATAACAAATCTTCTCTAATGTTATACCAAATCTAGACCTTTCTTGCAAGGAAAGTAGAACTCGCGGCTCACTTTTTTCAATATCCCAAGAGTTAGTTTCTTTTTGGGGGATCTAGGGATTTCCTTCTTAGTTTCTTTTTGGGGGATTTAGGGATTTCATTATCTCATTTTAAGGATATTAGCAAGAAGCTGTTAAGTTAAGGAGGTTGTGCTTGCTTCTTTACTTGACAAAAAATTAATTTGGAAGTGACTCCATTAAGGCTAAGACTTATTCCAATCTTTTCTAGGCTTCTTAGCCCTAGAAATCAATCAACTAGAAAGGATGAGTGAAAAATAACTAAAAAAGTAAAGACATGACCAATAAGTAGAAGGAGAAAAAAACCAATGAGAAAAAAAGGATAGACACTAGACGCATGGTCTAACTCACAATAGAAAACACATGGAGAGAGAAAAAAAATTACTTAAGCGTAGAAAGACTCGTAGAGAAATAATCCCATGAGGAGAATATATATTGATTTCTTAATTATATGATAATTTAGGTCCACCATATATACCCCACAGTGATACATGTATATTTTGACAAAATTTATTAGCTAGAAAGGCCAGTGGCATGTGCAAATATTAATAGAATTGTACTTATTATATAACCTCCCGTTTGGTACATGAGAATGGCTCAAAATATAAAGTCTTTCCACCTGGAATGGCTTTCCAGTCAGAATAGGTTAGGAAAAAAATTTTCATTCCATTATTTGGCAACTAAAATCAGAATGGAATGTCTGTTTCCTTTCCAATGTTTGGTATAATCATATTGAGATGTCAAAATGATATAAAATATATATTGATTTGACAAAACTGCCCTGAATTCATTATAATATATGTGTGTGTGTACTATTATGTACCTAAAAGAAATTGTAATATTGTTAATTTAACAATAATGATGCTCTTAAAATAAATAATTCAATTGCATTAATTATTTAATTTTTATAACATCGATAAATATTTTTTTTTGTATTTTTTAGCAATATAACTACAATATAGGAAAATTAATAAGAAAACAAATATATTCTTTATTTATGTATTTTCATTTGTACATTATTGATAAATAGTTTTTTCATTTCAATTCGACTAAATAGTTTAGATATAGTAAATGAAAAGATTAATCTTTTCATTTAGTTTTCTATTTGTTTTGTTTATGAAGTTGGGTACTAATAAAATCTTGGCCAACCTGAATGGCACTTCGAGTGAGCCACTGTTTTTCATCTAATTATGGTATTCTAAAATTTACATAGTTGATTGTTAAAGTAGTTGGGTATAAACCTTTGCAAATTAAAATATATTATAAAAATTAAAAATTTTACTTTGTATATATTTATTACAATTGCACTTGGACTTGAAAATTTTACTTCGGGAATTGGAATGCAATAATTCTTGGGTGTCTCTATGATGACCGCATAAATCATGAAACTAATGTATGTTGCTATTTAGAATATCAAATATAACATTGAAAAGCATTTATTTATGATTCAAAATCATGAACAATTACCAATAAAATTCACCAATTTTCATAAAGTTGACAAGACAGCAAATAAAAATGAAAACTAAATCTTAGTAAAAAGTTAAGAAATGATTGCTTTCACTCAATCAACTTTCTCATCATCACTAATCGTGAAAAAGATTTGAGTTAAATCACGATCACGTCCAATGGCTATAGTTGCCTTATGGCTATCTAACTTGCTCAAATTTTATAGTTTCATCAATTCACTGTTAAGCATGCGTTTTTGCTCATTGATATTTGCATCCTCAATTGCCGAACTAAGTCGTTCGCTACTTGCTTCTATCTTGGAACTGATCACTACTATAGAATCTTTTATGACTTCACAAATAGTGTCCTCTATAGTTTCACTTGTAGCCTTTCTCTTCTTCTTTGAATTAGTTTCGTTTGTGCTTTCGACTTTACCAGATTGCATAAATTCCATGAAAGCATCAAGGCCACTCCCAAAATCATCAACACTATTATTCTTTGTTTGAGTTTCATGTTCCTCCATAATTAACTCTTCAATAACATCAGTAGGAGTTTCAGCATGTTTTCCAGTGGCACGATCTTTTCCGAATACAATGCATAATTCTTGATAATAAGGAAATGGCTTTCCTTTGAATTTTTGTGCATCCTTGTGACTCTGTAACAAAAAATTAATATATACAATTAGTCTAAAAGTTAAGAACTATATACAAAAATTTAACCAAAAAACACTATGACTTAAAGTTTGATATCATACCTTCAAATACTCTTCCCATACTTTAGTTTCTGTGACAACACACTTTTTTTTCACTATCATAGCCAAATCCACTAGTATTTAGACCGCATAACATGTCATGGACAATATTAAAATATTTTTTTAAAGTCTTCATCCTCGAAGCAATATGTGGTTCAGCTCTGAGTCCTGAGTTTTGCAAACTAACAGAGAGTTTCTTCTCGACAGCAGTGTAGTGACCGGGTTTAAATCTATTATCAGCATTATATTTTCCAGTATTTGCTAACTCAAGAAGAGCATCAATTAATTTTCAAAAACTCATAAATAGTTCAATTTTAAAATAAAGCCAATTCAGGAAAACAATTATTTTAGCCTTATTTTTTTAACAACTACAACATGTTAGAATCTTTGAACATGAAAAATCAATAATAACTAACAAAGTTAGAATCTACAGCACGTCTAGATAAATGACTAAAAATTAAAGCTCAATTAAGCTGCAAAAAAAAAAAGGAATTAATTGAAAGTGAAAGCTCAAATAAGCTGCCAATAACAAAAGAATTGAAGATTGTCATAAAGTTTCTTTTCAAAAACTTAATATATAGCAAAACTTCAAGGGATTTCTCCACATAATTATTTTCAGCTTAAAATGGGATAAAAACTATAGATAAAAAATAAAGCTATTTCTTGACAAATAGTGTTTAATTTGAAAAGTCACTCAACAAATATTTTACTGGAAGTCTTTGAAATGTTCAAGGCTACGGGAGTAGTGTCAAAACTATTTAATACAATTCCATGCAATCCACATGTACGTAGTTTAATAAGCCTACATACAAGGAGTATCAATTTTCATGAAGTTGGACACAAGAGTTAAAAATCTGTTTGTAGAACTACGGTTCAACAATGAAAGAAGATGACTATATAGATTGTTAAAGTTAGTTCAGATTTTTAAGGCAAACATGGCTGTGAAGATGTACCAAAACTGATCTTTCCTGTCACTTGTAAGGTAACATCTTCATTATTTAGGCACTTAAATCTCATTAACAGCAGTAAATCCGTCAACCAATTTGCTGGCTGAAGCTTGTCAGTAGGCTAAGGATGATTTTCAGACAACAGACAATGAAGATGAAACATTAAGATGGTTTAAGCTAAACTAAATGAGTCTACAAGGCAATAGCTAATAATGAATTATCTTTCCGTCTGGATTTTGCCCAACCTATCTAAATTTATTTACACCATTCTATTCCATTATTCATATTACAGGCGTACATGGAATGTTTCACATGCAAAACATTCTTGCACTTGGCACCTGTTAGTATACCTATCTCTTTGTCATATCCTTCCTCAACACCAAAAAAAGAAAAAGAAATAAAAAAAAGCTAATAATACTGCAGATTATATTCAAAGAAAAAAACAACACTCCAATCTAAATTGTTGCATAAATCATGATAGAGTGCTTAAGAAAAATATATACAAAATTAAAGGCTGAAAAAAGCAGAAGTTAAAAAATAAAAATAAAAAATGCAATAGGAAATATAATCCAAAAGAAAAGTGCATCTAATAAAAGGCACGACAAGTTCTCATCACATCACAATACTTAAGAAGCAAACCAGTAGCTTTAGATCAATCAGCACATGTAAGTAATTTAAATAAAAAACATCATTAACTTGGTCAAAGTTGAATGAACAAAGTAAAATTTTTAATTAACGACAACGTACCAAATAGGAAGAGATTTTTTATTACATGTAAATTCCTCTTTGTTAGACCTAGAAAATTTTACTGTTGAAGAAGTATTGAGAAGTAGTAGAGAGAAAAGAGAGAGGAAGAGAGACGTAGAAGAAAAAAGGCAATTAGTTCATAAACGAATGGGTGGGGGTAATCTAGCCATCGTTGAAGTTTTTGTTTCCAGGATAAAGTGAAAAAAACCTTTTCCTAGGTTTTTATGAGGAATGACATTTCCAGGAAAAAGGGGAAACAGTCATTTCTGGGGGAAAGGGCTTTCTAACTTAAAAATTCATATCAAACATGAGAATGGAATGGATAATAGGAAAGTCCTTTCCATTCCAGAGGATTCCCATGTACCAAACATGGGGTAAGTGTATAATTTTGTTAATTCTTAACCCCCAACGTAATACTCCCTCTGTCCCATTTTGATATGCTTGTTTTCCTTTTTCATCCGTTCTAAATTATAGTCCACTTTCTAATTGAAGAATGTAAATAATTTTTAACTTCTCTAAAATACCCTATTTAATTACTTTGTTATAAGTGGGAGGTGCATAACAAACCGTATATTCACATATCAAATGAAATTAATTTAACTTGTGGTGCAATTTTCTATTTCTATTTAATGTAAGTGTTTAATGATGAATATAAAGGTATTTTAGGAACGTCATAGATTAATTTATTCTTTCAATAAAATTAATTATTTTTTTAAATTGTGTGAAAAAACATGTAAGCTTATCAAAATAGAACGGAGGGAGTATTACCTATAGGTACCTAATAGATAGTCAAGACTCGTTTAAATTTGGGGAAAGTTGTTTCTCCGAAGATCCACTAAACTTTAATTTGGGTATAGTTCTTCATTTTTAGATCCAATTAAAATTTGAATTTGAATTTTGGGTCTAAATATTGGGTCCGAATCCGAATCCAATTCCGAATCCGAATCCGAATCCGAATGATTTAGGGGGCGCTTGGTTCGCAGTGAGGAATCGGAATCGGAATCGGAATCGGAATCATTCACTTTGGAATTGGAATGAAGTTTTTTATTCCAATATCCTTGCTTGGTTAAATGTCAAAATCGGAATCAAAATCATTCACTTGTGAAGACTTTATAGTCCTACATTATCTAATTTTGTTGATTAACAAATAAATGATGATGTCTACTAATAGTTTATCATAACAAAATAATTGAGGAATTAAAAAGAAGTCAAAATTTCAAAATTTTTAGAAATGATTCCGATTCTCTCCAATTTACTCAGAAATGAAAGATTTTCAAATTTTTAGAAATGAATTCGATCCCCTAATTCTAATTCCTCCTAACTAAGCAACTTATAAAGAATTCATTCCGATTCTCAATTTCGATACCCATTAACCAAGCAACCCTTATTCTCGGAAACTGCCAATTCGCATGGCACCAACGAAACCAACCAATTATCGAACTAAAAGTCCAAAATAATCTAAGGACCCACTGCTCCCATTATCCAATGATATTGGGTTAACTTATGGGAGGGAGACGTCCGTCCCATTCCCAAAAAGTCAATAATTGCCACCCACTACCCATCTCGGTCTTTATCCATTTGCACTCCACTTCCCAAAAAGATAGATTATAAGGGGCCTAAATTCTACTATCTTTTCCGGAGCTTTGTCTCTCTCTTCTTCTCTTCTCTTAGCTTTGATCCTCGGCCCCTTTGCCTCGGGAGGGATAAGTATCCATCCCAGTAAGTTCTTTTTTCTCCCAACTTGTAATTTGATTCGTTTTTGGTATGTCTTTGGTGAGAAACAAAAATTTTGTGATCAAAGTTTGGATTTTGTTTTAGTTTTTTGAAGGAAATGATTGTTCTGCAGCGTAGAGAGTAGATATTACTTATATGATTTTTGATTGACATGTTCTTTTCCTAATCTATGGTTTTTCTAACTGAGATAAAATTGAGCTGGTAATCATTTTTTTTTTGGCTGTATTTCTTGAAGGATCATTAATTTGCCGTGTGCAAGTGGTGAGGGTGTTTCAACTGCCTTTGTGACTAAAGGGATGAAATTTTTATAGAATCTAATACATATTTTGGTAAAATAATGTCAAGATGAAGCAGTATACCTCCAAACTATGTGATAGGAATTAGATCAATATACGTTAGTCAAAAGGGCCTTGTGCAAAGCTTTCGATCACCGGTGATTCCTAGTTTGCTTGTTAACTTCGTAGGCATGTGTTGAATTCACACCTATTTGTCACTTTTTTTTTATTGAATTTAAGCTAAGTAATTAGGTATTCACAGCTATTTGTCACTTTTTTTTTTTTTTTTTAATATAAGCTAAGTGATTAGGTACTTTTAGGAGTGGAACTTGGTTGCTAAGTTCTTGCTAAGAGTTGCTTTATCATGTAATTGTGTTGGATGTTTATAAGTTCTGATTTGGACTATCTTTCAACTTTGTTAGACATAATATGTGGTTGGTTTTGTTTTCTGGATGCGGTTACTTATTAAAAATGCTTTGTAGATGATTTTGTGTTTATGTTCTTTTCAAGGATTAAATGTGAATTTAGTTTTATATCCTTGTATTTTTTTTTTTTTCCTAGGGACTTGATTTTGCAGGAAATTTGATGCCAAAAGAGAGAGAGAGAGAGAGAGAGAGAGAGAGAGAGAGAGAGAGAGAGAGAGAGAGAAATGTGGGATGTCTTTCTTTCATATTTAAAAAATTTAAAAATGCTTTCAATTTTTTTTTTTTTTTTTGGTGGCAATTTCATGCTAACATGATCTTTGTTTTCAGGACCAGTTGGTTGATTTGGTAGGTCCACCTTTTGGTTCCGATTTAGAAATTAACTTTTTTTTCCGCGACAACTTTAACATACAAAATGGCCATGGGGAGGATATGCATCACGGTTCTGCTATTTATTGCTATGTTAAGCTTCCAGCAGCAGGTTGGTACAATTTTTTTGATTGTTTAAATATTTACTGGTATTGTTTGGATGCTTTCTTTGTTGCTGGCAATGCATTGAAAATTCTCTTCCACAATTGGCATTCAGCAGTAGAACCATTCATCATTTCAGTATCCATAAGAGCTTCTGACTGTGAATTGGGTCCTTTTTCTGTTAAAACTTAGAAGGACAACACACTTTGGCTTTCAGCCAACTGTTTTCATTTAGGCTTCAGTTCCATTAGCACTTCTTCCTTGTTGTCCTAGTATTTAATCATTGGCATCGACAGAAAGGTGAGTATGTGACAATGGATGGGAGTTAGAAGATGCTCAATTATAGAAAAAAAATCACAGGAAGTGAGCAATTGACAAGGAGTGTGATTACTTTTGTCATAATTTAAATGTAGTGAAGTTCCTCCCCCCCCCCCCCCCCCCAACAAAAAAAAAAAAGCCCCGGGGGCACCCCCAAAGGGGAGGTGGGGATACCATTAATGGGAATCAGAGATGGGGCTGTCTGAGGAAGTGAAGGAACAGCAAACTTTGTAAGCCTTGTTTGTATCTGATTTGCATTTATCTTGGACAAACACCAAATTTCATCGTATTGTTTGATTCTATTAAATAGGATACGAGAAAACTTGCACTCGAGTTCATGAAGTCAAAATTGTCAGATTTGGAAGTGTAAAATGGGAAGATCCGTTGACCGTGTGTGTAGTTTGTCATAATTTGGCTGAGTTGAAAAGAGAAAAAACGTTTTTCGTTAGCATATATTGGCAAGTTCTTTAAGTGTTGTTTACTTTTCTTTGTTTCTGACTGGAGCTTTTAACGTGTTCTCTGGTTGTGTTGCTATTAAGCTTGCTTCTTTATTTAGAAAGTATTATCTCCTTCTATCAGTCCATTTTTGTATCCTTCTACCAGTTTTCAACAAACGTCTTTTACTATCTCTCCTCTGTCAGTCCATTTTTGTATTCTTCTACAAGTTTTCAACAAACTTCTTTTACTGTCTCATTTGATAAACCAAAATAGAGTGGAAAGCATTGTTCTTTGCATGTAAACTGTATTTCAGCAACCATAAGAATAGCAGCCTTAAAAGATTTCCAGCATCATTCCCATTGTGTTTTTTCTGTTAAAAAATCGTTGTCAGATCAGTGCTTTTCTGTTGAATTTTTGTTTCCTGTTCATATTGGATGATCTGAGCAAGAGAAGCTGTAGTATATTACCTTTAAGATAGGATTTTGTCAATAATTGAGATGAAAAGTAAATTATCAGAAATAGCCTTTTGTTGGGCACATTATGCTTCTGGTTAGTTTTATACGCCATTTTTCGTTCATGTTTATTTGTTGTAACGGAAAAGAAGAAAAGGAAAAATGCAATAAACATTGTCACATCTACATACACTCTCAGGAACTTTCTGTACCCCTTTAATAAGTTTCCAATTGAATTTAATGGGAAAGTATGTATAACTACATTTCTAGACAAATTGGAAAAGGAAATAGTTCTTGAACTGCTAAAATAACTTATACAGAAGGCTCTGGTGCATCTAAATTGTCTGGGCGGCAGCTTCCTTTTGTATCATTCATTATTCTCGGCATCATGTCATTACTAGCGCTCACATTTTAACAAGCTTGCATCAGTTGCATCCACTAATTTCTGTGATCATAGTTACTCCTCCAACCTTTGATCTAAAATTCTACACTTCTTCTGCTTACTTATCTGACACTTGAAGTTCTATACCTCCTCTGCTTACTTATCTGACAATTTAATCTGAAGTTCTAAATCTCTTTTTCTTTCTTTTTTTTTATTTTAAATTTTTCTGGGGGTGAGAGAGTGAGAGAGAGAGAGAGTATTTTTCCATCAAGATACAAAGGAAAATAAGAAAACCAAAAAAAAAAAAAGAGAAGAATAAGAAGAACAGAAATTGGATTCTTGCTGAATGTTCTGGGATTATCATGTCAAAGGTGGTTTTTGTTAACTGCTCTAGTTAGAAAATAGGCTATTCCCTGTTTCATGTTGTGAACCAGTCCTGAGTCAAATCCTGTCAACATCAATAAAATTGGTGAATCAGTTGATCAGTCTCATTGCGTCTTTCATTTTTGCGTTGTGTTAACATTTGTAGTTGGATTACACATATAAACTAAAGGATCAAATTGTAAAAGCAATAAAATGATATGTCAGTATTAATTAGATGAGTGTTACTGCTACTTTAACTTGTTTCATGATATAAAAATCATATAAATTATATGACTTGCTCAACCTCTGTTGTAAGCAGGTGAAAGCGGAAAAATCAATTCCTCAGCTCAAACATGATTCTAAGATTCTTCAGGTACTCTTTTGCTTTATTCACATTTTACGTTGTTCTCACATCTTTGTGATGTGTAATAGCAACTTGATGGAGCCTTCTTGTATGAATGAACATCCAGGAATCTATTGTTGAAAGGATTAATAAAAATGTGACAGCTGGATGGAAAGCTGACATGAGTCCTCGATTTTCAGATTATACTGTGAGTGTCGAAACATTCAAACATCCCCTGATTCCTGAAAGGCAAAAAAGCAATGACATATCTTACTCCACTGGCAGAGTAAGTGTTAGAAAAGAAGAAAAACGAAAATTTGTAAATGTGTATGTTATTTTTCTCGGCAGATTGGTCAATTTAAGCACCTTCTTGGAGTCAAACCCACACCAAAGGGTGTTCTGCATAGCATTCCAGTTGTATCTCATCCTAAACATCTGAAGTTGCCTAGCCAGTTTGATGCACGAACAGCTTGGTCTCGATGTGGCACCATTGGAAGAATTCTTGGTCAGTTAAATGCATTCCTGAAACTTATGAACTTACATTTCAATGAAAGGGTACTAACTCTTTTCTTTTGAATGCAATCTGTTGAAATGGCTTCACCATTTTAAAGATCAGGTAACTTGATTTTCCAATTTTCACGCAGTTTAAGTTTCACATCAAATAGTAAATGCCATTTCTAAACCATATGTTACTTATCAGGGACACTGTGGTTCTTGCTGGGCTTTCGGTGCTGTTGAATCAATCTCAGATCGTTTCTGCATCCAGTTTGGCATGGTATTTCTCTCTCATGATCAACAAGATCTGCAAATTTTTTATGTCTGTATACCAAATAAGTGTGGTTATTGTTGTTTTGCAGAATATTTCACTATCAGTTAATGATCTCCTTTCATGCTGTGGCTTTTTGTGTGGTGATGGCTGTGATGGTGGTTATCCTATCGCTGCTTGGAGATACTTTGTTTACAGTGGTGTCGTGACTGATGAGGTGAATTTTTATTTATTTATTTGTTTTGTCATTTGAGAAATTGTTTTCAGCCAGAGCAGCTTTACTATCTCAAAATGATGCATACTACTAGTGCACATAACAAAAGAAATCTATACTTTGTTCTAGGAATCCAACGTCTATCAATTTTGCCCAAGTGAACTGTTGTCAACTCTGTAAATTGACAAGTTTTTCTCTAGCAATTTGAAGTTGAACGTTCAAAATTTTCTCGTTGCAGTGTGACCCTTACTTTGATAATTCTGGATGTTCCCACCCTGGATGTGAACCTGCATTTCCCACCCCAAAGTGTGAGAGAAAGTGTGTGAAACAGAATTTGCTGTGGAAGAAGTCAAAGCATTATAGTGTGAATGCATACAGAATCAGTTCTGATCCAGAAAGTATCATGGCAGAAGTTTATAAAAATGGACCAGTTGAGGTCGCTTTCACGGTCTATGAGGTAAGAGAAAAGTGAAATGTAAAGTTCTTATCCATGCCTCTCTGGATGAGTTCTGAATTTTCATAATATGATTCTGTATAGAGTTCTCTATGATTAGTTAAATATTTGGATCTTGAATTGGACTGGACTTGACAACAAAACATTCAAGTTTCATGAAAATATATCAATTTGAGGTGGGAAATTTTGTATTGATAAGTGATAATTAATCAAATCTATAATATCATGTTCTATCATGTTGCCATTTAAAATGGAAAAAAAGATTTTGGCTAGGGCCATAAGATAATATCCAGAAAGTAGTCAGAAGGGTGCTTGGAGAAGAGAATCTAATTGATAGTTTATCTTGGTTTTTGCCTATTTGGATTATTGAATGCTCAATTTTTTTTTTTAATTGTTAAGTTACTGGTAAAATAGTATGTTTAAGATACAATTTACTCTTAAATATTTAGGATTAATTTTTGAGCATTCAGTGTAACTTTATCATTGGCTATTAATAAATGACTTTTTTAATGCTTGTAGATTCCTTTCTGGAAATAAATTAAGCTTTTGACGTTAGAGCTTTCAAAATCAAATGCAAAGAAGAATATTAATTATGGACGAGGAAAACATGCTAGATGTCTAGTGGGAGTTTTATGGACAGGTTGTGGAAAGGAAAATGATAAGTGCTGAATGGTACAGCTTTATTCAAGACATAGATCCCTCTTAAACATATTTGCATATATTCACTGAACATCTAAGGTTCTGTAACTAGGTATGTATCACTCTATTTAAGTTTCCAGTTTTATCCTGCTTTCTACCCGGGGATTTTCTGTGAACATAATTCCCTTGTCAGTCAACATAATCATTTTGACTTCCAATTTCCCGTTAGCATTTTTGCAAATTGAGTCAAATAACCATTACATGTGATACCCAGAATCTGAAATGGGGGAAATATGATTGAATGTTCATACTTCAAATGACCTCATTCTTTTTTTCATTTCTTTGGATGGGTTGAATGACTATGTTTAAGTGATATAGTTTCGAAAGTTGAACGATTCCAATTTTTATGGATGTTGATGAATACAGTTGTTCTTTAGTTCCCGATGATATTTATTTTTCATGTCGGTACTTTTGCTGTAAGAAATCCTTCACTGTACTGATGTTTTCTGTGAAACACAGGACTTTGCTCATTACAAATCTGGAGTTTACAAACACACAGCAGGTGACGAAATGGGTGGTCATGCTGTAAAGTTGATAGGATGGGGAACCTCTGATGATGGGGAGGACTACTGGGTATTAACTTCTTGTATTTAGTAATTTTTGTATATCTTACAAAATTTTTGTATATCTTACAACTTTTCCAGAATAGTATGTAAAATAACTGCTTTTACTGGTACAGTTACTTGCTAACCAGTGGAATAGAAGCTGGGGTGATGTAAGTACTTAATCTAGTTCTTTCGGTCATCTTTTTGCCCTAGTATGAGGTTGTTATTTATTTTATTATCTTCTCCATTGGCAGGATGGATACTTCAAGATTAGAAGAGGTACAAATGAGTGTGGCATTGAAGGGGATGTCGTTGCTGGAATGCCTTCAGCTAGAAACTTGGCTCAAGAATTCAGTGATGCAGATGTCTCCCTTGATGCCTCAATCTGATTGGAACTTATTCTACTTAAGGAGGGCCGGACATGAGGACAAACATGAATCAATAACAATGTAACTGTAGCATGTACGATTTACTTCATATGTTTGCCTCCACTTATATGATATATTTACGTAACAAAACTTATTGGGTTAGGCTTGGGCTTTATTATAATTGATTGCTGTATATGTGGTTCAGTCCAATAGTGGAGCATATTTAAACTGAATGCTACTGTGTCTAAATGTCATCAGCGTCTGCACACAGTTTAGTCATCCTCATGTGGTCTCTTATCCCTACATGGTTGCTAATTGTGCACTTATTTTGCTCAACTTTGCTTAAAGAGTTTTACACGCACATTGAAGGATTTGGCTTCGAATTTTGTTTTTAATCAATGGTCTTAAAATTTCATTTGGGTCTTAAAGGTTCTAATGATCAAAATATTCAGAAAGGGATGCGGCGCATCTATCTTCTCTCTCTCGGTCTCCCTGCAGTGTAAACACCTGTAGCTTGTCCCCTTCCTCTCTTTGAGCTCTCATTTACAATAGATGGGATAGTTGCCTGCAGAGTGAGAGGGGGATTTAGGGAGTAGAAGCTCAGCAAATAGATGGAATGAGAAAACATTTATCAAATTTCTGCCAATTAAGAGTCATTATCATTTTGTTTGTACCTATTCTTTTTCTTCTCCTGTGAATTTTTTCAACTGGCTTTGCTTGTGAGCAATTTTGAGAAATCGTTGTCAATTATTTCCGTATTTGTTTGCCCTTTCTCCTCCTTGTTCCTCTCAGGACAAATCCACTAAATAAATGTCATTTAGATTTAGAAGTTTCAATTGGCTTAACAACCTATCAGATTAATCGTAAGCTATGTCCTCCATCTTTAAGTTTTGGATGAAAATTGAGTGGGAGGCTGGACATCACTCATCTGGGTGCACACGCATTTCGAAATATATGCAAAGGTGTAAAGAGAGAAGTCAATGGAGAACCGTTGAAAGCTAAATAACATAAAGAAGAGATGACTCACAGATTTTCTGGAATCACCTATCCTTTTTTCCATTTATTTTCTTTGAAATTCACTTTGCCTTTTAGGAAGATTTCAGTTAATACTTCAAATTTAGTTCCGCTTCCAGTGATTTTATCTATTGTCTGCCAATTTGACTCTTTTAATTATTATTAAGGGTTGAGAATTGAGATTTGAGATTTGCTCCTACTGCCAAAATATTGGTGACAGGCATGTTTAGACACGGTTCACTTGAGTTGATCTTCCTTTTTCTGCTTTACCTGATTGCGGTAGACAAAGCTGCATATTCTCACAGACCTAGAAAAGGAAACAGGAGCATATGTTGTATTTGATCCTTTTATGCTACATCGCATCAATTTAAGTACTGGTGCTAGTAGATCATCAAAAGTTAACATTATAGAGAGCACTGCATCATGATACAAGGTGTAGAACAGAACTCTAAGTTAAATTCTTAGGCAAAGATCATAAAGGAAGAATCCTGATAGACAAAACAGACATTTCTCATCAAACAAGTAGGGGAAAAGAATCACATTGAAAATGCTCCTAACCCAACCCCTTCCGCTGATTCTTCCCAAAGTGTTCCCGAATCGCATGCATATCTCCATAAGTAACTTGGTGCAACATGACAAGTTTCATTGAGAGGAATCAGCTAAACTAAGCATATTTTGTAATTTTACTTTTAGGAGTTCTTAATTTATTCAATGGATTTTCACTTAAGATGTCTTTACCTTGGAGAAATTTTTAAGTAAAGCTATATAGAATGTTAATTGGGATAGACAACTGACATGGATCTTGAATCCATCTATCATGAAATATATAACACAAGTAAAAAGGAAAATACCGTTATGCCTAATGTACAGAGACGGCAGAGCTTGAAATGATATTTTGCTTGTATAGAAAAAGGAAATATGACATTGATTTTAATGATCATTTGCCATGAATGCGAAGGATAGCATCCATAAGTTGATCCCTTTTCAGTGGCTTGGATAAGTAATAATCCATTCCAGCTTCAATCATCTTGTTTCTCACTTCGCCTGGAGTGTGAGCAGTTAATGCAATGATCGGGATATGCACACCGTAGTATTTCTCCTCTTCTCTTATGCGTCTAGTGGCTTCATATCCATCCATGGTTTGCATCTGAAAACCAAATAAAAAGAAAAAAATTAAAACAGATTTTATAAGGAGACATTGCCAATTTTTCAGCCTGCTAATTCTCAGTTGAATGCTGTTGCAGTGTAAAATAAAATTTGATTACACAATCGAATTGAGCAGACAACCATAGAATTTGACAAAGAGTGCTTTACCTAGATCATTACTACATTTGCACAACTCAAACCACAGCGAACATATTTGACAGGGAACTATATTTCACCATTTGCCGTATTTTACAGAGATACTGAGACCACGTATACTTAGATGTTTAGGAAGAGTAGTTGAACACTGGAAAAAAAATTAAAAAATGGGACTAATACCTCACAATCCATCAGAATGTAATCAAAAGGTAGAGTTCGAAGTGTCCCAGTCTTTTGTCCATCACTTAGATGCTTGCAAACAATTCCTAGAGCTTCTTCACCATTTTGGAATGTGAATATATCTGCGCCAAGCTGAGAAACTATTCTTGCAGCTACTTTCTGCAAAGTTGGATCATCTTCTGCTATTAAGACTTTCTTACCATGCAATGGTTTTTCCATATTTGAGATACCAACTTCTTGTATTTCTCCAGTCTGAGTTGAACGATATTTTGATTTAAACAGCCCATGAACCCTGCTAGCTGAGCTGCTGGATTCAGCAAGGACATCTTCAGTCTCGCATGCGTTTCCTTCCCTTATTGTTGTTTCTGGCATTGTACCCCCAAATTCTGGTAAAAGTCCAATAACATTGTATAGACGTGATCCATGGAGTGGTTTGGAGATGATCAGATCCATTGGAGGTAGTTTATCATCTTCGAGGCCTTGGACACTTGTACTGCCCGAGCCTGGTCTATCTGTCCAGACAACCCTACTGCAATTGCTGCAAAGGTCTCTTCTAAATTCAGCCACAGCCCTACTGATTTCTCGAAATGGTCCAGCACTTATGTCAATCACAATTAAGACGAAGTTTAACGTGCATTTGGTACTCAATTTCTTCTCCAACGATAGCACAACATCTTTTCCATCAAATGCACTCAGAGGCACTTCCTTCGATCTAGAACTTGAGTTTCTAGATATAGATCTGCTCAGAAGGTTGGTTCTTGAACTTACATCAGGTTTTTGAGAAGTGTTCAAACATGAAATGTTCAGCTTTTGTTTGATCTTTTTGAGAGTTTGAGGAAGCTGCTTCCATTGCTTCACGACAGACACTCTTATCCCTAGGCTTTCGATGAATTTCTGCAGGATTTTACTCCTCTCATCACTAGAAATGAAGAGTACAATCTGGGATCCTTCTGCTTTGGGGCTATGAGTACGAGTATTTGGTCCAGGTTGTTGGTGTAAATTACTGGATAGCTGACCACCATGAGACTCTCTGTAGTGATCATCTATTCTCACTTCAGTCGCATTCCCACACAGACTGAAGAAGGTGTTAAACCTGAAGCAAGTGCCCTTTTCATGAAGTTCCTTCTCCACAATTGCAATCTCTCCACCCATTTTGCGTACCTAGTATCAGAGCGAAATATGTTATGAGATGATAATTGTACTTAAATTTAATAGTATAGAGGTGAGGCAAAATGCTGTGAGTTTTACGTACCAGAGACTGAACAATGCCAAGCCCTAAACCAGTGCCCTCTTGTCCAAAAGTTGTCTCTTTTACTTGAACGTAATTTTCAAAGACCATCTTCTGCTTTTCTTTCGGAATTCCTCTTCCGGTATCACTCACTTCGAATATAAATTCCATAATATTTGGATCCTGTTCCACATTATTAACAACATCCAAGTCCTTGTATGAGTGATCATTGGTCTGGAAAAGTAAACATGACATGCATCTGATTGAATTTTTCTTAGTTGTAGAAAGTATTTTGTTTTCAAAACTAGGCTTCTTTGCCCAAACTCTAACTAAAACATGCCCTTCAGAAGTAAATTTGACAGCATTGCTCAGTAAGTTCCATAAAATTTGCTTAAGTTTGCCTCGGTCACCTTTAACACGAGAACACTTTGCAACAGATCCATCACAGGGATCCAACACCACATCAACACCTTTCTTAATACCAACCAGATGATACAAATCAACCACATCTTCAAGAAGTTGTTCCAAATCAAATTCTTCTTCTTCAAGTTGTGTCTTCCCAGCTTCGATCTTACTTGTATCAAGAATGGAATTTAACATACCTAAAATTCCAAAAAATATCATTTTAGTAATAGGGAAATAATTCTAATATTTTGAGTTATCATGTCCAAAAATGAAATTATCAAGACTCCGTATCAAGTAGCAGGATAACCTAATAGATCTTCGGAATAAGTTACAGCTTCTGTTAAATTTGTCTGTAAATCTGATCCAAGAGCAACTTTTTCCCTACATATGTGTATCGAACCTATAATAGCAGCCAGAGACGCACGAACATCATGACTTGCTCTAGCAAAGGCAAGACTTTTATTCATACTCTTCCTTTCAGCCTGCTGAGTTGCTTCTAATTGTTTTATGAGCGCAGCACATAAATGCATCTCTCTCTTTGCAGCTCTAATAGTTAAGAAAATAAATGTGAAAATGGAGATAGCCATGGCAACAATGATTAGTACGAGGAGCACAACTGCAAATCTAGTATTCTGGTGAATGGAGCTTTCTAGTCCATATGGTAGAGCTAACACATATACCTGAAATACAAAAAAAAAGTGCAGTTATATATTCATAAAAATTAACAATTCCCTGCCAATTACCTTCGTATTTTTTGTTTACAAATGGAAGTAAATAAGATGCATGAAATCTTCTCACATTTCATGAAGAACTATTGTGTTTTTTTTATGCACATATAGTAAGTTGGCAAATCAAGTTTCATGTGATTGATTAATTTGACACAACTAGGTATAGGCATCTAAGATAATTTGATAGTGGCGGGTGATTTTGACTATAATAGATGTCTAAGACAAGCTAATATACCAGAGCATCATCAAGCAAATTATTTGCTATTCTAGGAAGGAACGAACTTACCAATTGCACTCCAAGAATTTCAATTAGTGAACAGTAAAATTGATATATTTTTTTCCTAGCCTCCAAAATAGAAGGCTCAAGAGTGCCATCATTGGGCTGACATGCAAAATCAACAACCTTGCCTATTCGATCACCGTTCGGTTTCAGTAACTGAATTGAAACCGAATTACCTACTGTAACGATCTGAGTATTCGGTATCCCTTGAGTGATTACTGTTCCATCATTTACTGCCAGATAAAGTGCTCCGCCATAAACGTTTACGCCAGTCACGAAGGAATCAGTTAAAGGTTTCACAGGAAAGCCTAGAGATAGAGCTCTTCTTCGGTCAATGCTAAAACTGTTAATAATGAACAAAGGATCTTGATCAGTGTTCCACCCTTTTCCAACTGAAGAGTGTCCATTTTTACTCTTCGATACTTCTCGGAACCAGTTCGCATTATAGGCTAACAAAGGGGGAGTTCTCAATGCTTGTCCATAAAGCTTCCCTGTATTGCGACACACTGGCTGAGTGTACCAAGTGTAATTATTTGCACCGGCACTCGGAAAAGCAGAAGACGAAGTGTTGGAATATACAGCGAATGTCTGATCCCCTTTGATGTAATAGGAGAAAAACAAACCGTCCAACGTAATATATGAAATCTGGGACAGGTTTGGAATTGTTGATAATGCTAAAAGCAATACAGGAGCCACCTAAATCAAGCAAGAATCAAGCTGTTAATTGAATAGTATACTTCTGTGCCTAAGATGATTTAATGGCATCTTAGCAGGAAAATGATGTACCTGTGTTTCTATAGCTGAAAATGGAGGGTCAGTATTCAATCTTGAGCTAAAAAATCTTGCTAAATTTGTGAGTGAAAGATTTGTTGTTGGGAACAACAGTTTTGCTGTATTTTCTATTCCTGATAGTAATCCTTGTTGGACCTTGTGCGAAATCAACTTGGTTTCGGATTCAATTCTATAAACCTTATTGATCCAGAATGGAACTAACAAACCAGGCAGTAGCAGCAAGACGAGTGCCTGAATATTTGATGTACAATATCAGTAATCAGATTTCTCAGTGAAGATATAGAAAAAGAAATGATAGAAGTCTAAGATACAATTTTCCCTTCCCCCCTCCCCCCTCTGGGGAGCGGAGGGAAGAGGTTATCAGGAGTTAAAACTCTTTGACTTTTTACACTAGCAAGCATCTAACTACTCGGCTATAACTCGAAACCTTAGAATTGTAAAATATTTAGTCCAAGAATTTTGTGAAAAAGGGAATTCCACTTGATTTTTCAGGAATTAAACCAAGTTCAAGAAAAAACAAATTGTAATGAGCAAAGTAAGGCAATTGTAAGAGACAATGCAAAATTACACCAAGAAAGATCAAGCAAGCTTCAGAACTCTTACCAAAACAATGAAAAAGCAAAGTGGCTGCAATACTAAAAATGAGCTTTTCTTCATGGAGGTTGGAACTTGATTTTGAATCAATGGAAGGCCAGTATCATAGCTGCATCTTATGAAGAAATCAGAAAAATAAGAGGGATTAGTATTGTCAGGTTTCTGCATCAGTATACCATATGATCAAGTGTCTCTTCCTCTGCTTGAAATTTGGAAACTCAAGCTAAGTATTTGGCCGTTTTGTAGGCAAGTTTTTTGCATCCATGAATATTGCTTCATCTGAATTTAAATTCATATTTGATCAAAATCACCATATCCAATCAATTTCCAAATCATGAACTTTTCCCTAAACAGTAGCTAAGATAACTCAATACTGCATTGTAATAATTGTACCATAAATATGCACACACTACCAGTGCAATGCTTGGATAACATATGTTTTGAAAAAACTTATCAGCCTTCTGAAATTTCAAATTGGAATTTACAGATAATATGTATTTTAGAAATTAACAGCCTTTTGAAATTCAAACCTTAATGTATATAGAATGAATAATGTTAAAAGAAACATTTTTTTCAATTAAATACAGAAATGCTCTATATAAAAAATTGATGAAAGCATTTTTCAGAGGCCATCACATAAATCTTTAATTCATTTAAAAAGTGAAAACCTTATAGCATTAGCGAAAGGGATTATCATATGGATATATTATTGAAAGTTCTTATCAATGTTCTAAAGGATTTATCAAAAGCCATATCATAAAATTATTCATCCATGCAACAAAAAAAATGACCTTATATTAGCAAAAAGAAATTTCATGAGTATACGCATTCAATAGCTTTCAAGAATCCCATTTAAATAAGTTTAAAAGGATTAAAAAAAATCATAGAGAAGAAAGATACGAAGAAAAAACAGATGATAAAAACATATGAATTAAGTAGTTAATATAATCAACTAGAAGTAAAAAAAAAAAATGCAGCATTAAACAAAAGGGCAAAATATGTACCTTGTGTGACATAACTGCAATAGTTGTCAGTGAGTTTTGCAAACTATTATGCAACATATAGGATGTTCATGAATGGAGATTTAATTAATGCTTGTAAACTTCCCTTCTAAATTTTTTCAAAAAACAAAGTTAATTGGAGTTAATCATCAGTTTCTCCTGCCAGAAATTAAGAATTTTGGGATATGTTCCTTCCGTATAGATTTCTTTCCCTTCATTCGATTAAGGTGCAGGTTCTTGGTTTTTTCCCTTTTCCTAAATCAATCAATTGGTTTACATATATGATAAATCATGACCAAAATATTTAGTGCCAATCACGTAGCTTTATTTCTTTCCTTTCAATGCTTTTCCATTTTGATTCGTTAGTTTCCTTTGACACATTACATACTATACAATGTAGGACTAATGGAATAGTTAATTGTTTATACCTGGAACACTGTGAACAATTCTTTTTTTTTTTGGAACCATCAAATTGTTTGAACTATTTTCACTGCTGTTCTAGGTTGTAAAACATTAAAATTCGAGATTTGGATGCATATGAAAACTTTTGTCTTTGGAATCGATAGAAATAGCTTTTACTTTCATCCAAGCATGAAAAAAAAATTCCACAATTTGTTTTTATAGGGAAAGTTATTTTTTTTACACCAATTAGGAGGACTGTACTACCGGTAAATCTAAGGCAATTTCAAGCAACGGAAATTAAGAATTTTTGTAGGGTAATAATTGCTAGGAAGAAAATGAAAAATTAATAAATAGTGATGATATATATATTGATTCACCTTGAATAAATGCGATTTTTTTTCCTTTTTAAAAGATACAGATTGATATGCTTCTCTTTAGTTGGCAGTCCAATATTAATACGAATCACAAGATGAGGTTTTAGAAGGAATGAAATCAGTATATAAAATAAAAGCTTTCAGTAGCTGGACATTGATAGTCCTGGAAAGGGCTCGAAATCATAGAGTAAACTTCAAGCACCTTTACATTTTGGTGCAAAAGAATAAATGAAATAAAGAAAACAGCAAAAAATATGGAAGCTTCTAAATTATAATCACTGGTATATTTGTTCACAAAATAAAGAGTTTCTGTTTGCTTTAAAAATATTCATTCACAAAATACAAATTTCTTATTTACTTTTAGTTTCCATGGGTGTATTGTTTGGTTTTTTTTGTTTTTTTTTTTCTTAAGAGTGCCTCATATTCTGTCAGACCTAGGGAAAAAATATGAAAACAGAAAACCATGTTGCATTTGCTCCTTTAGGACTCAAATCTACATTCTACATTTCTGCATCAAGATCAAATTAAAAGCTTAGCTAATTGACCATCTCCAATGAGAGGCCCATAAACATGTTGATGCTTCTGAGTTTTCCTTGTACTGAATATCTCGGAGAACCATTTCCCAATGCTATCTGACCACAAAATTTTGAAGTTCAGACAGTAGTACATCATTCTAGAGCTGAAACGGGACACTAACAAAATCAAGAAAAACACAGGCAAAATCCTGCTAACATTTGATTCTTTGCACCTTTAATCAAATAAAAGCTTTCCCCTATACAAGTCAGCAATCGCTAAATCCATACGATCAAACAAGATATCTGACAAAATTCATTTGCAGAAACAGAAGAACAGCCATCACTCAATCATTGGATTTGCCCTTCAAGTCTCAATCCTAACATACCTACAAGTTCACATATGTTCCGAACACTTGCCATCACAGAAAAATTTAAGTTACAAAATTTGTGAACTAATTGAGAACTTATTTCTCTTCATTTACAAGGAAAACTCTGGCGAAGCGCATCAATTAATAAGACAGCCTCCTCTTGGCTTTGACCAACTTTCCAAACCATGAAGTCAGGGTCGAAGTAGTTAGCATCATTCCATCGCTTTAGCGAAGTCATTGAAAAGGGACCTTGCACCACTCCCTGTGGATCCACGTAATGCCATAGACAATCCTCAGGGTTCTCAACAGCAGTATGCTTTTCAATTTTGACATCTTCAACTTCAATTTCATCATCACTTAATTCAATCACTTGATATGGTTTCTCCTCTCTTCCTGATATTTCTGTAGAACCCCCATCATCATCTAAATCTACAGCCTGCATTTCTCTACCACTATCATCACCATTCACGGTGGCAGAAACTCTCACCTTATGAACAAGATGTGAATGTTGGCCATCTACATGCAAAATAACTATTGTCACCAACTAATAAAATACATCTTTCAATAACCTTGTCAATTAGAAGCAACTAAATCACTTATGAGCTGAACAGATGATGAAACGGACATCTGTCAATCAAAATAATCAGACTAGCAATCACCTCATTGTCTCACAGATACTTTTTCAACTAAGCCATTTCGATTTAGGAATCAACCAACGAGGATGCCAAAAGGTATCAGAAGATGGAAAATTTACCAACTCAATCTATGCATGCCATTTCAATTTAGGAATCAACCAATGAGGATGCCAAAAGGTATCAGAAGATGGAAAATTTACCAACTCAATCTATGCATTTTAAATGAAATAAAGTAACCATAACATGGTAAGCAGTGCCAAAGAGCTCCCAAAAAATTATATTCTCTATTCTTGCCCACCAAGACGCTTGTGCCAAGATTTAAGCTTTGATTATTGTTTCAAACATAACAAATGTATTTACCCATGATTTAATAGATAAAAAACAATAAAAAAAACAAAATATTGAATCACCTATTTTCTCAACTTGCCTAAATATCTCGTAGTCAGCTTTCAATCCTGCAAACAAATGAAAAGACGATGATTTTTCTAATAGTAAATTACATCAACTCCGACTTTCAAGAGTTTGACTTCCAAATAATTTCAGGTATGACACCAACTGTTAGATATAAACCTAAAATCTGAAAAGGGTTAATTGAATGCTAAACTTTCAAAATGTAAGAATTAATAACTTTCCTGTAAACAACAGGTTAGGTAAGACATAATTTAACAGTATAACTCAATCAGATTGAAGCAGTTCTTAGGCAAATTTATCCCAATACCTCCAACAACTTCAACTCTATATTGATTCTCACAAAAAATTTAAGTAAATGATTGATACACTCCACTTTTTGATGCATACACTATTCTCTTTGCTCTTTATTATGTGAAAAGACTAAAAGGCTTATTTTTTAACGTGTAAACTAAGGCCTTATAATTTAGACGTATTTTAGTGTTTTCATCTAATAAAAAACAGAAGGGGGAGTTTATGACCAAAAAAGGACTGAATAAATCTTTGTTCTAAATTTATACCCAAATATCCACATCTCATCTTGGAATGGTAGAAAATGCCAAAATTCCATTACAGTTAAAGTGAAAGTAAACAGTCCTCAAATCCTCTTTATCATCAAAGGAAAAATGAAGAACAATAAAACTTCAAAATTCACTGCAAACGAGGGAAGAAGAAGGAGAAACAAATTTACCATTTATGTCTTGTACACATGTAACTCCATTAAGAGAACCTCTAATCTCCTTCCCATGAACAAGTGAATATCCAGATTGTGTTCCGACATCTCCAAAACCTCAAAATAATTGCACAATGTTTACACAATAAGATAGAATCCAATATCTTCTTGTTAAATTCTCGATCTGAACTGCATTACTCTCATTGAACCATTAAGATGTAAATTCATAAAACATATAAGACAATAAAATTCAAGTGAAATATTCTTATGAATAAGAATCAACACAGTTCCTAATACAGAGGGCAAAAGATTAAAAATTGACACCTGTACTCTCTCCCTGGTTTTAAGTAGTTCTATGGTGTCCATTGTCCATCCTTAAAGAGATAATATACCCAACTTATTGTGCTATACATATCGCATACAAATTATGTGTTTCCAAACATCAGTACAACTTTCTAATTACATCTGAAGGGCGATATCCAGCCAATATCCTTGCATATCACATGCATCTGATTTCCTACAAAATGACCAAGGAACTGATACTTCAACAAAAGACATTAGTAACAAAGAGCTGACCTCACCAAAAGACCACAAGAGCTTATTTGTGTGTGTGTGTGTGTGTGAATGTATAGGGAGAAAAAAGAAGAGGGAGGGGGGGGGGGGGGGGGAGGAGGTCACTATTTTTTTTTTTTCTTCAGCTTAAGTGGGGTATTTTTCCACATAAGTAAAAAAAAAAAAAACACTCTGTATTTCCAACTGATATCCTGGTGCCCCTGGAATGGATGTTGTGTGCTGACGTCTAACATTTCAATGTGGCCACAAATTTGGTTTTAACTTTTCTAAAACCAAATTCACAGCCCTAATGACCAAATAGGAAAAATTAATTAGTAAGCGACCAAATAGAACATCAACAACATCTAAGCCTTTACCCCACTATGTGGGATCGGCTTATATGGATCATTGTCACCACTGAAATCGATTAAGACACGTATTCTCATTAAGGTTTAGATATAACATGTTTTTCTTAATAGTTTCTTTCCAGTTCTTTTTAGGTCTTCTCCTTCCCCTTTTAACTTAAGTCAAAATTTCTCTATTTTCTACACTTTAGAGCTATCTAAACCATATTAAGCGTGATTCTCTCATTTTCTCATCTACTGGTGCTACCCCTACTTTCCTTCTAAGGCATTCATTTCTTATTCTATCTAATTTAGTATGTCTGCACATCCATCTCAACATTCTATCTAACAAATGCCCTCATTTCTTATTCTGTGCGACTTCGTATTCTCTTTTGTTTGCTTTTATGCTTAAAAACGTTGATAAATTAATTAACACATTCTTAGATTACAAGAATATAGTGCATTTATTGTATAATTACTATATATAGGAAAATTCATATTTTGTGTTAAGTGTGCTTCTCTTCAATATAGCATGAGACGCGCTATGCCATATTGCCCCATGGCAGCCTCTTTGCTCTATGATGCACTTTGGGCAATTAACAACTATGAAAACTACATACAATATCAAACTTGACTAGGACATAAAAAATAAATAAAATGGCATTTAAAAGAGTTGTCCAATCAAAGAACTACATCTGCAGATATTAAGGACACAATATTCCATTGTCTAGGAGATTTTGGACACCTACTCTTCAAAGATGCATTTATAGATATTGTTTATCACCAATGAAATGCTTTTTTATTGTACCAGAGGAATCTACACAGAGATGGAATGACCAAGAGAAATGCAAGAATCAACAGATGCTAATACTTACTAGTATCATTGGTAAAATTAATATTTGAAGCCCCGAAATGACACGATTTGGGTGAAGAACTATTCCCTTCTTCTTCCTCCTTTTCTAGGGTATTCACAGGTGCATCTTCAGGCTCTAATTCCTCAGCAATTACTTTTGGTAGCTCAGCTAAAAGTCTTTCCTGTTCAGATGATTTCTCCAGCAGCTTCTTTCTTTCCAAGTACTCGTACAATGTGAATTCTAGAGCAGTTAAGTAGACAATTTTATTGTAACTTTAATTATTGGACCCCAGTGGAACACTGAAGGCCGAAAACACAGGTAAGCAGCTATATCTTATCACTTTTCCCCTGAAAGAATATGTCAATGATTGTTACACATTATGAGAGATTCCATTGTCAAATCACATAAGAAGTAAAGATTGTTCGTAGCATAAATAACCATTCACACCACCACTAATAAGAGGAAACACAGTTTTTCAACCCCCGATATATGTTTTGCAGATGAATTATCTACATAATTTCTCATCCAAGTCAAATGTCAGCTACAAATTGAGAGTTTGCGTACAAAATCACGTGAACAAAATGAATTTTGAACTTAGCAAACTTAAGGGAAGGACTACTTTGGAAGGGTTTTAAGAAACTATTCATCAATGTAAAATGTTGAGACCTTGATGTTTTTGACAGAAAAAATTCTTTTCGGGATAATAGGAAACAAATAATCAAAATTGCGACCTCAATGTTGCACATGAGATTTTTCTAGGAACCATCTAAAGAAATATTTTCTATCTCATGGACTATTAAGCACAGAGACATCCTGGTAAGACCACCACCTCAATTTGAGCAATATAAAAACGAAAAGCTCTTTCAATCTATGCACTCAGATGCAAACAGTTTCAGCACTGTAAGGAACGACCAAGGCATGACAAGGATATTCTCTACGCCATCCCTTTTCATTGGCCCGATTGATAAGGTTTTGTAAGAACGCAATTTCTCTTGGAATCCACTGCAACCACACAGAAAAATTAAAATCCAGGGAAGAGTTAAAACCAGCACAAAAAAATCAATTGAATCAAATTAAACAGTTAAATCGGAAGCAAGTGAAGCAACTAGAAACTCAGGGAAAGGACAAACCAACTAATTATACTAGATCCAAATTATTAGCAAATAACTCTTTCAGTTTTAAGAAACCAGTTTCGATGATTATAAGAAACCATGACCATGCTAAGATTTAACTTAAACAGATCAACACGAGAGAGAGAGAGAAAGAGGACAAGATACAAGATGAATAAGCATTTTTAATATGTCCACTCACATGCTTTGTTATATCCACGTGCAGCATTTTAGCCTTTATCTCAAGCTCCACCTGTCAAGGAACTCAAAATTGCAGTCAACACTTGACGCAAGAGAAGAGAAAATCTTTAAAGAACAGTAGACAAAGAGCAAAAGGAAGCACAATCAAACGGATGAGCTGCAGGATCGATATATGCTTTTGGCTATCAGATATAGGGACGTCACAAGGGAACAGCAAACACAGCAGAACTAGTAAACAGGCCAACTTAATCAAACACAGTCATACTATTAGCAGAACTGAAATGTAACATTCTGTAATGAATGAAAGGAGATTCTGGAAATTGTAAATAAGGATAGGGACTTGCATCTGATACAGGAAGTAACTAATTGTAGTTAGCAATTCATACAAATTTGTCGATTCAAGACCAAAATGCAAGCATAGATCATATCATAAATATCAAAGTTAATTTTTTGCTTCCAAATTGCTTAAATAGAAATATAGAGACTTCTAAAAATTTTCTCCTACTCATACCATGCATCAAAAGGAAAACAGGTCAAAATTCAAAGAACAAACAGAGATAGATGGGAAAACCTCGGAAAAAGTAATTCATCCCTTTGACTCCAAGAGGGAAAGAAATAATCCAAGCTCTCTTTTATCTCTCTTCTCCTCACCCCCCTCCTTTCTCTGTGGCATTGATTTATCTACATGAGGCATGCATATTGAGATCTAAAATTAAATGGCTTTCAGATTAGATTGTTTCTAACATCCAATGTTCCATCACACAGAGTTGAGTATAAGGCTGCAATAAATCAAGTCAAAAGCTAATTTTTTAACAATTGGTTAAGAAAGAAGTCTATTTATATCTTTTCTCCAATGAATATGACAAGGGCTTATGTCTAGAATGAAAGCATTACTATTAAAACATAGGGTGAAACTACAGAATACAATCAAGTAAGGTCCACCAAATTATAGAAGTGTTATGGATCTAGAAGAGGAGTGAAACAGAGCCCAATAAAGACCCAAGAAGTAACTATAGAACAACAACATAAATTCATATTTAAGGTTGAAGACTCATTTTTTTGTGATCATGAGGTCTTTATTCACAAGGATCAAACAAATTATGCATGTATCCATTTCAGATCTTGTTTTGGTGCACAGTTTGCTATAGCTTTTAAAATTAAGATTAGTGTAATTCATGAATGAGGATCCAAGTTATAATAGTGGTAGGGTTTGTGTTTACTGTTTAGGTTTGAGTCCATAAATATTCATGTTAATCAATTTATCAGTGAACTCCAACAAAATGCTAGAATAATTACTAATACAAGCTTGCTTGACTCTTTCAGGAATAAGTAATTCTTCTACTTGTTCTCTCTCTCTCTCTCTCTCTCTCTCTCTCTAGGGCTGTCTTTCTTGCCATGAAGTCCTTCATATCACCCCAACAAAATAGGCTGATAATTATTTATGGTTTACGAGTTACTATTCACCACCCCACTAGCCAGCCACAAACGTCCTTAAATCCTTTTCTTCCACTAGCTAAGCTGACTGTAAGAAACTGTTCGTTAATAAATTGTCCATGCACTGTAGGATCAAGTTGATTGCGAATATCGTCATGTTCGAGCTTGACTCATGCCCGAATATGTATACTCCAATTCAATCAAAGTTAGGGCTCGTTTGACAAAATTGAAATTTGAAATTTGAATTCTGAAATATGAAATGTAGGTACTGAAAATATTAAGCTACTAAATTGATAAAGTTATATATGTTTAATAATTAACTGAAATCAAGTACTAAATTTAAATTCTCACATGGTGAATATAATTATTTCATCTAAAGAAGATGAAATAGTTTTGGGATAATGCGTATGCATGTGTGCATATTTGTGTGAGAGAGAGAAAGTGCAAATGTATTTACAATGCGAGAATGTGTATGAGAGAACACGTGTATACATGTGAAAATATATGCATGAAAAAGAGACTGTATGCAAGTGCGTGAATGTGTGTGTGTGCGAAAAAGAGAAAAGTGAGAAAAAAATAGCACACGTGTGTGTGAGTATGTGCGAGAAAGTGTATGAGTGTGTGTGTGAGAGACTATGTGAGAGAGTGAATGTTTGTGCGAGAGAGAGAGAGAGAGAAGAATGTGTGTATTCATGTGAAAGTGTGGGGTTTGTGTGTGAGAGTGAGAGTGAAAATATGCATGTGAGAGAGAGTATATGTGTGATAGAAGGGAAGTCTGTATTTGAGGGCGTGAGAGAGAAAAATTAGGGGTGGCAATCGAGTCGGGTTTCAAGTTGGCAGGTCGGGTTGAGATTCAAGTGTAACACTCGACCCGCCAACCTGAACCTGAACCGCCAACCCGTGAAGAGCCAAACCGAACACAACCTACCACGGGTTGGCGTCGGCCTGCGGATCCCAAAAAAAAGATAAAAAAAAAAAAAAGAGGAAGAAGAAAAAGAAAAGAGGAAAAAGAAGAAGAAAAGAGACTAACACACACTTTTCACACACACAAGGATCAAATACATTTTTTGCACACACTAATATCAAAGTCATACACTGACATACACTTGATTTCTCTTACAATTTACTCTTCATAAACCTAGGTAGAATTCTTAATTTCTCTTCTAATTTACTTGATTAATTATCCAATGGGTGAAATTTGTGTTTGAATCTGGATTGGTGAAACAAAGCTACAAAATTTCCCAACCTATTTTTTTCGCAAGTTAGTCGGGTCGGGCCCGATTTCGACCCGACCCGCAAAGCTTAAACCCTAACCTGCTATTTTCAGGTTAAGTTTATGTCGTGTTTTTGGGTCGTGTTATAAATTACCACCCCTAAGAAAAATGTGTGAGAAAAAAGTGTGCGCTTGCAAGTGTATGTGTGCGCACTAAGATTTTGTGTGTGTGTGTGTGCATGCAAATGTGTGAGAGAGAACGTGTGCATATGCATGCAAATGTGTGAGAGAGAGGGTGTGTGTGATAGAGTGTAAGGTCAAGAAAGAGCATACTACATATATTCAAAATTCAACAAATTAAGTTAAAATTTTTCACTTAGTACACAAATTAAGTATGGCCTAGCGTATGAAGTGATAAAGGAATTTTATTATCAAACATGCTAAATCAAAAAACTCTTATCCATTAATTTTCAGTATTGAATTGAGTTATCAAACACTCCCTTAAGCTCAATTTAGCTTTTTCCTTTTCTTCCAGAACAAACAAAGAACTGTTTTCAAGCTAAACACAGAGAAGCTACAAAATTGTAACGAAAGTCAAAAGAGCAAATTGTTCACTATCATCTACTAGTCAATATTTATCAGTCATCTTTATCAAAAGAAAAAAAGATAAAAAAATCATCAGCCATCACCATTATCTTCATTCTTCATCACTTTCACCAAATCTCCGCTCCAAACTTCTCGTAATCTTTCTACAAGTCAGCCAAGTCTTCCCTAGCCTTGAGAGAACTCTCCTTCCTCCATACCTCACCCACATACCAAGGCACAAAAGAATGCTTGGCATTCTCTTTCATCCAGCATACAAAGATAATTTCTTAAGCCACATAGAGAAGAAGATCCAAGCTTTGCAGCTCGGAATGATGAAGGCAGCTTGTAAAATGGAGGTCTCACCATGTGGATGGTAGCCTCCAATGGGTTGTCAGTTTTGGCAAGGAGGATGTCATCTAGGGAGGAAGGGTGGTGGCTACAAGAGAAAACGTTTAGGGTGTTGTTTAAAAATTATTATTATGTTTTGGAAATTTGGTATTGAATTTGGATAAAATAGTCATTTGAAGTTTTATCTAGGGATATTTGCATAACTTTGGTATCGAAAAAATATTAAAAATAAAATTACTTAGGCTCGATTAAGCTCAACAAGCCTTCGAGATGAACATTCATATGCTCAAGCTTAGCTCGCCAAACTACTCAAGCTGCCCGAGCTTGGCCAACTCAAGCTTGAGCTTGAGCTTTGATCTAGCAGCTTGTTTAAACCCCTAAGTTCTAGGTACTTATCTTCCTTAATTTGGCATAATTGCTAGCCACTGACATCATATGCCGCTTTTTGCTGGGGAGTTAATTAATTTCTAGCTCCTGATTGACCGAATGCTTCAAAAACTTCCTCAAAGTAATATCTACGAGTGAGAAGTGGGCATCTTCCTTTCCTTTCGCAGATTCTCAAGGAGGGGATTCATTCTTCCTTGCTGCCTAACTAGCAGCTTAGCTTGCTGTTGTCAGTCTGTTTGCATTCTATTCAAAGCATTTTCCTTCTTCGCCACGTTCAAAGGCAAGGGATCCCTTTTGTGCGTGTCTAATATTGCTATGAATTCAAGTGCACAATACCTTACCGCTACTGCCAGCTCGAGGCTTTCAGATGCTATTATATGCTTGTGTGTGTGTGTGTGTGTGTGTGTGTACACCATCCATAAAGTTGAATAATATCCAGCAGAAATGTGTGTGTCTGTGTGTGTCCATAAAGTTCAATAATATCCATCAGCAAGGTGATAGTTACCAGTTTGAAGAACAACCATACTTAAATTGGCACAAAATCAGATATGTAGTGGGATTGGTCACTTCTATTTCTGTTTCATGCCCTGCTTGGGGCTCTATCCCAGCACATCGCATAGTACTCAGAGACAAGTCCTTTCTGTCTCAGAACAAAGTCACATACTTGACATCAAAAGTTCTTGACCATACCGAGAAATGAAACATTGGTGCTAGAATTACTTTCTAGGCAGAGAATCTGTTTGTACTAGCCCAAAATATCTAAGACTCTGAATCCAATTACCTCCCCCTTTATCTCTTTAAATAGCTATACCATGGAAAGACGATAGTAACAAAAGAAAAAAATGTAAGAATTCTTACAACAATAGGCCTTTTAAGTAAACCAGCTTTGACTCTTTCATGCAAATCCTGACATTCTGCCTGCAATCAACATGGCACAGATGACATATACAGTCAAGAACTAAAGAATCCACACATTCCTGTGGCTGTCAGTTATAAGACGTAAAACAAAAACACCAGTTCAACAACTGATGCCTCTAGTTTCATTAAAATAGTCAATTCTAATGAAAAAACTTGCATAAGCAAACATTTAGAAAATGAAGAAGCTGATTTAAAATCAGGTACCAAAAGGTACATTAAAATCACTATTAGAAAGCTCCAACAAAAAAATGAAGAAACTGATTTAAAATCAGGTACCAAAAGGTACACTAAAATCACTATTAGAAAGCTTCAACAAGAAAACCTGTCTGAACAACTCCCCAGTGAGCATATAGATTAAGATTGTAAGAAAACGAAGTTAATTATATTGAGGAAAAAAGGGGAACTGGAAGGCATGAGATTTGGGATGGGAAGGGTAGTTATATATACACTTAATAATGCACTTTTTCATGCTCCTCTGCCTGATTTACATGACACCTTGGGATCCTGAATGGCTTGATAACTTTAGAAGAGGAAGGATAAGCTAATTAGGTCAAAATAGTAAATCGTCTTCTCCTAGCAAAGACTTAATCCTATTCAAAACATTTTAGCTCATATTTATGGTGCAATAACAAATTATTGACAAAGTTCTTACTATCTGTCTATATATTCATCCTGGAGAAGAACATATAAACTCAAATTTGAAGATTATCTCCAACTAGTCAGGTTGATTTTAGGATTTTATTCCTACCAATTTGTGATAGGCACCAAATACAAACCATGGAACAAAATGACCTCCAAGGACAAGAAAGGTACAAATATATTCCTCAAGAAAACTTGGGCACCTCATAAGAACATACCTGCAAGGGAACCTAAGAGACAATATTAAGATCGAGACCAATGTGCAGTAATGGAGTGAATAGAATCTTTCACTTCTTAACTTATTCAACTTGAACATTTAATGCAGTTCACTGCACGCACACACAACCAGTAGTTCAACTAACAACTTCGGTATCAACTTCATAGGGACTCATAACAATAATAACGAACACCAACACACTAAAAAAAGAAAATAAAAGAGATCAAAAGGAGATTTCTGCAAAACATCTTCCAAACACAAATTTGTTTAGATACTATCAAGGGTAAAAATAAAATGACACTCCAAGCAAATATATTCTCCATGTCCTGAAGTCAACCCTGCGTCTTTTCATTCTCTTTCAAAAATTTTCCCTCAAAACAAAAAGAGAAGTTCAGATTCAATGCGTTCAGATATTATCTGGCTTTGCGAAATGCTAAGCTGATGTCTAATTCATTAAATTTTAAAAGTGATTTTACTCCCCATTAAAGTTGCATAGGATCTGAATGCAAGCACTGCTTACCTCAGAGAAATTATCGTCAGACAGCTTTTGGACAGGGATTTCTTTCATATAATTCGAAAGTTGAAGGAGTACTTCTTTATCACCATCACCTGCTTCAGAAGTCATCCTTACACCTGCAGAGGGACTAAATGTTATAGATAACCAATAAACAGCATAAAGAAGTGATACAAGGGAGATGGCTTTCAACTGCTGTTCTCATGTCCATTAGTTGGTTCAGAGAAAAGACAACACTAAACTGGGCAAGCAGAAGTGTACTGTCAGAAAAACTACCATAGTTACCTAAAAGCATTCCTGTCTTTGATAGATTATCAGACTCATGATATTGATGGTTCAAAGTCAGAAACTACCAGCCCTTGCAATACTTTTTGCAGAGAAGTTTATGTGGTACAACTCTCATCAAATAAGAGATCACTTGTAAAAATCATTTGAATTGCTTGAAAAATATGACAGCTGATTTTCCTTGGTCATCCACTAAAACTGCAAAATTCATACAAACGAGGTCCTAAAAAACTCATGAGATACAATGTTCATGAACAAAGGAAAACTTCTTCTATCCTCATCAATTGAATAAAGAAAAAAATATTACCTCCGCAACTTTTATGCAGAATATCAAAAGGAAAGGAGTTGACTAATTGATTCACATTTGTTTCACAATTACCACTGGTTCCCTTAATTTCCAGGTTTGCTATCGTTCTCTTTTCTTTCTTGGGGTAGGATCAACACTGGGGGTATAATAACAAATAGCTTGTGCAAGTGATCTTAATGACCATATTGTTAGCAAACCATTTCAATGATTAGAAGCAAGAATAAACCCAACAGCCTCATATGTGTTTGTACTGGAGAAATTTGTGAAAAGAAATGAATTGCAATCTAGGAGACATAAAAAAATATATGCGGACAAAGGAAAATCACCTATGATCTGCTGCAGCTGGTGGGAATTTTTCTGTAAATAATCATGGGGGTCAGATTTGATCCTCACAAAGCTACCCATTACTTTATCTTCAAAACTTTCAGGGGCCTTCAGAAGATCCTGAACTAGACTCCTTTTTAGGTACACAAGCTTAATGTTTACAGGAATGACAGCAGCAAAACAGCTTTTAGGAGTTTCAGGAACGTTTTTCTGTTGGCAAGATAGTATAGGTTCAAAATTTGATACTTTCTTTTCCATACAGGTGGTACCCTCTTCTTCTGAACTGTACTCAGAACCATCCTCAGAAGTGTCATGGTTTTCAGCAAAATGGGGTTCCAGCAAATCATAAACTTTATTTCGGGGGACAAATTTTTTCCCAAAAAGAGCATAAAGCCATTGATCACACATGATTTTCTTCTTCTTTTGTGGATGAACTAGTTTATTATCATGTACATAGTCATTCACAATGGCTGTCACATCAAACTGCTTGAGCGGCTTGCTTGTATCCTTTCCTATTGACTCAAGAAACTCAATTAGAGGTTTTGAGCCCCATCCAATAAAGTTCAATTTCCTGGGTCTGGCTTTTCTCTTCCTTTTCGTGGGCAGGCAGAATGGCTCACTGGAATCCTCCACCCAAAAAGATGAATCATCTTTCATCCCTGACAATGAAATTAAAAGACCAAAGCTTTTAAACTCTATAAACCTTCACCAATTAGAACTTTCTCCGCACCTCCAATTGGAACTTTCCCAGCACTTCAAAAGTGTCTTGATGATTCTCTGGAAAATAGAAGGGCTACAAGTTTAATACTCATTCAATGACGGCTCCTTAAAATTTTATGTGACAAAAAGTGATGTGGCTATATAACTAAGACTATCTAACAACAAAGAATTGACAACCTGCCCGATAAGGGTACAACCAAACTGATAAAAAATTTTATGAAAACTCCAGCTTCAAGTCCATTTCATTGAGAGTTTTTAAACACAATCATAAGAATGCTGCACAGAGAAATAACACCTGAAACTAAATTCTCCACTGAGCTGGGGTTTGAGAACAAAAAAAAAATTCCACACGTAAGGAGCAACTCGATAATGTACCCACAGAGAATGAAAATCATTATCAACTCCTGTATCAAAAGAGCACGGGCACAAAAATCTGGAGAAGAGATTACAGATCTCACCTCACCAAGGATAAATTAAGATCTTTACTTCAACTTAGATTCAGTATATTTTGATGACGATTTGATAAGAGTTAACTGGTGGTAAAACTTCTGTCCAAAATATAAGGTTAAATGTCGAAACAACTAAAACATGGCCATCCTTGCTTTAAGGCACATCTTATAGTTGCAATCACAAGTAGCTGTCATATCATTATCTGCCTTCGACTAAGATCAAAGTCTCATCAGTGTCCAATTCTTTTACAACTTATATTCATGAGTTGATTTCAATTTAATGATTGAAGATATAATCCAAATTTAAATTTGTACATCCACCACAGGTGGTCCACACAAACTTATCCATCAACACAACACTTCGGTAAAAGATATGATAATGAGAGCGTTTTCCACTAAATGCAAACCAAAATTGGCGAAATTGTTGCCAAAAATATTGCATAAACCTAAAACCATCAAGGAGAAACACTCAGGAACCACCAGAAAAAAAAATTGTCATTTAGATAGTTTTCCCCAAAATATAACATCATAAAACTAAATGGATGAAACAGAGATACACAGGAACAAGAAAATACTGCCATAAATAGGTTTGTATATAAGCGAAACAATTCATCACTGAGAAATCGATTTGATAAGTTAACCAACTTCCTTATTAATACAAGAAATAAGTGATTGAATGCTTGTCTTAATCGAATAAGTAAAACCACTTAGATAGATATTACAGAGAACTTCTTAAGAGAAAACAAAGTGAGGTTTACAACTTCGTTCTTTTTTTCTTTTTTCTTTTTTTTTTCTCCTTTTTTTGGTGACTAAATGCATCTGCAATGCACGCTTCTGAGGCACACAAGTCTCCCTGGTCAACTGAGTCTATAAAGAAGGACGAAATATTTTAAGCGAAGTTGTCCAAATAGCTGCATTATTCTACAAGGTCTCCTGGCAGGTGTATAAAGCCCCAAATAGATATTTACTATCCTATGTAACTTTGGTCAATGAGATGCTTGAGTAACATGCATGGCATTAGAAAAATAAATAAAATCATTTTTCCTAGTCAAAGCACAAAGCAGTGGCTGAAAGATATATGAGTTAATACAAGATTTGAAAATGAGCTATTATATCAAAGTTTGTACTTTTAGAAACCCACCACTCTACCTTCGTATCATTTTTTTTTTTTTTGGTGGTTGGGGGGGGGGGGGGGGGGGTTGGGGTCGGGGGCCAAGTTGGTTTTGTTATTCTTTTTTTTTTTTAATCACACAACATGTTAGGCACTCTCTTTCATGGATAAATCAAGACTATCAATCTTCATACTTTCATTTTCATTGACCAAAACCGTCATTATTTACTGTAGCTGTTGATGCATTCGATCATAAAAAGAAAGAATTGCATATCTGCAGTAAATGTATTTGTATCTAGTTAATCTATCATATAGGTGTATATGATCAATGGAGTACTATGTCTCAATTGCCTTTTGGTTCATGACAATATTACCAATCATTTACAAATTACGCCAACAAGAAAATTCGAACTTCATCTCTTGAATGCAGACCATAAAGCTCTTCTTAGGCAAATGAAACCAATCTTAAAGGTGAGTAATTGCATGTAAGAATTCTCAAATTTACATATCACCATTATAATGTCTGCAACCAACTATCAACTCTTGTCACTCATCTTAATATGCTCATATAATCCCTAACTACAAGTGGCAAATACTTATAGATTCCACATCAAACTATTTGTAGCAAATCCATGGAATTTACTAACTGTTACCAGCTACACCTGCTTTTAATTTCTCAGCAAACACATTCAGGCTTTTATGACTAAATGGACACGATTCTGCTCACAAAAGAAGAAAAAAAGGTCTGAAAAATATCTTGAAACCATTCACAACAGATTCTAGAGGAAACGATGCTTCAATAACCTCATCCTGCAAACATACAGATTCTCTCCATACATTCAAAATACCAAATTTACCTAGCATTACCATCACAACAAAAGCTCCCCTTGGAAGAAATAAAATGTGACTGCATTAATTATCTTTTGTGCTTAATCATTCTCAATAAATTTTTTAACAATTAAATAAGTCAACTCAAACATACATAATGCCAACATTTTATCATTAATTCCTCCAAATTCCATGAATTCCAACAACAAAAACAAGAACTGTTTAACAGGCACAAATTATCACTACAAACTCAACCCAGTAAACTATGTACTAATTGCACGTAACATACTATGATAAAAATTCATAATTCGTAGCAAATGTTGAAAATTGCACCTCAAAACCCCAGCAACTTCACAAGCAAGACCCTGAAAGAAAAATTACCACATTTTATTATCAACCCAATTCATAAAACCCACCAAAGATAAAGAACAATGAACAAGAAATTGAATGTAGTTTACCTATTAACACAAATACTTCACCAAGAATTGGACCCAAAAACTCAAAAATTAAAAAAATTAAAAAAAAGGCAAAGGGAGAGGTGAAAAATTGGAAGAATGAGAACCCAGAAACCGGTTTGCATGTATGGAAAGACAAAGAATTGGAGAAATTTAGAAACTTGAATGAGTTTTGTCTCAACTTTCAAGAAAACCAGAAAAGAAAAGGAAAAATTGTTTTCTTTTTTTCAGTGTTTTTTTAGTGAATAAAAAATCAAATAAGTTTTTCCAAAATGTAAAAGTTGAAGCGGGGGAGGCATGGAGGAGACAGGGTGGGGACAGAGTAGAAGAAGTGGTGAAGATGTCGCCGGAGATGATGGCCGGTTGGAATTACTGTGACTCAGGCTGACGGAATCACAGTGACTCAGGCTGACGGAATTACTGTAGCTTAGTGGTTTTTGCGTTTGGACTTTTGGAGGAGGAAAATAACGTTTAAAGTCCCTGTCTTGCATTTCTTTTCTTTTTTTTTTTTTTAATTTTAAGCAATGAGCAATTAATGACACTGGTGTACCGGCTAGTGCTTTTGTATACATGCTTTATTATATTCTTTATTCGAATTTATTTTCTCACCCATTTTTCTTTTGGCTTATTATAACGTTGAGAATATATTTAGAGTTAATCTAATCACCCCATAAAAATAATAGCTTAGAGATTTGCGAATGAAACGCCTTGAATTATTTGATTAAATATGTGTTTCTTAGTGTTAGTCTAAGTATAGATTAATAATTAATAACAAAAATTAATTCGATTAGTAATAACTTTATTTCTCATGTAGTGTTTTAGAAAATAGCAAAGCCAAAATATAAAAATCGTGGACGGAAAGGTATTGCATTGTTTTGCTTTTTTCTACCTCCCACACCATTCATACGCAAGAATGACAAGGACTTTCCAACTTGTTCATTTCATTTATTCCATTCTCATATTATTTATGAAAAAGTAGTTCCTACTATAATAGTGCATTTCAACATATTCATGAAACTTCATTCCTTAACAAAACTTAGAGAATGACCTTTCTAATGCCATCTTGGAAAGACCAAAATAATGGGACTCAATTTTATCCTTACATATATTTCTTTTATTAATTCTTTTTAACTCATGATACATTCCTAAATTCTCTTGTTTTAAAATTAAAAAATTATTTGATTGTTTATAAATTTAATTAATAATTATTTATCATTTTTAAATGACAATCAATTTATGTGTTTAGAATTTTTTTATAACAATGTTTAAGATACTATTTTTAGCTTTTATGTAAATATGTAAAACCTAAACTTCCTATAAGTTAAATATAAATAAAATAAATAGAGAATATGAAGATTTCTTAATACCAATTTGTTTAATTTTTAAGATTAACTAAAGAGTATAATTGATTTAATTTTTACAAGAATATCAAGAATTTAAAAAAAAATATTAAATTTTCATTAAGTCACCAGCCAACCACCAGTAGCTACGTGTCACCTTCAATTCTTCATCACCAATTGGCCGTTCACGATGAAACAAAAAGCCACCGCATCACCAATTCTTCTTCTCTATACTCTGATCATGTTACAAAAACTCAGACTTATCCACCACTAGGGGAAGGACTCTTATGGGATTTCTACAAATTTAGCTGCCCCAATTTAGAATCTATAATCAGAATCAACTCAAGAATGTCTTTAATGAAAGTATTAGTGTGGCTGTAAGCTTGCTTCTCCTTCACTTCCATGATCGCTTCGTTCAGGTTATCTAATTATATACTGTTTGAGGCTATATATACTGAGTGTGTGAATGTATGTGTGTGGTGTGTGAGTTGGAGAAATCTCACAGTGATTGATTTCTCATTTCTAATTTGGATTTGGAGTGGTTGCTCAAAGTTCCATTTGCAGGAATTTTGCAGCGAGATCAATCGAATTCGAAATTTTCAAATTCGTTTTGAATTTTTGACTTTGATTGAAAGCAAATTCGAAATAGAAATAAGTACCTTTGAATTCTAAATCAGTCAGATAGTGGTTTGCTAATTTTTTGATTTATCTAATTTCATGCTTTTGATTTACTGAATTCGAATCCGATGCTCACCCCTATCAAGAAGAAGAATTATATTGGGCGTAGAAAGCAGGAGTAAGTTGGCTAAAAGAGGGAGACAAAAAATATAGCATATTTTCATACCTCAATGAAGAGTAGAAGGAAAATAAATCAGATGGACTCACTGCAAAGAAGTAATGGGGGAGTTGGTGGTCGGGGAGTAATGCCAAATAATTCTCGAGGTACGGCACTCCGAAAATACATGTTCTAGAGTTTCATCCTCTTGACCACATCCAAGACAAATAGGAGAGACCACTGCATTCCTTTTGAACAAATTCACCATTGTCAGACATGTATTGTGGATGATTCTCCAACAAAAGAATTGCACTTTTGGGGGAAGTGACAAAGTTCTCTAAATTGTCTTTAAAATTTTGAGTAGTATGATGTGTGCTTAATTTATAGGTGTTTAGAGAGTAAATTGTGTGGTTTTAATTAGGAAAATTTGGTCTTTTTAGAATAATTTTATTTGAGGAAAGTTATTTTAGAAGAATGAAACTTATTTGTATTGTTTTTGGCAGGAAGAAGTAAAGGAAATTGGATGAAGTTGAAAGTGCCAAGAAAGAACAAAGACAGTCAAAGTTCCAGCATTCTGTTTCGGGCAAACTGTCTAATTCGATCAAAACAGAAGGTGTCGCTACAAAATCGCGATTTTAGTGATTTCTTTCTTTTTAGAACTCAAAGGCTTTTTTCTGGAAACCTAAATACTGATAAATATTGGGAAACAGGAAAATATCAAGGGAAGCGACGACAACCCTTGAAAAAACACCCTACAACAAAAGAATCACCAAGAAGGAGATCAAAGAGAAGATCAAGAACTCAAGATTTCAGATTTTTACTCTTCTCTCTCTCTTTTCTTTATGAATTCTTCAGTGTGTATGGATTTTATTGTTTTTTATTGTAAGACTATGAGTGGCTAAATTTGTTATTAGGGATTAATGCTCTAAACATGCTGTTCTTTTGATTAATCTATATATGAACTATGCTTTTATTATGTGATGCCTGTTATCCTTAATGCTTAATCATGCTTGATCACCATGGTTATGATTTAGGTTGTGCTGCGCATTGAGAGATGGTAGCATAATAGATTTACAATCATCAATTTAGTCATTTATTGGTAAGAGATTGTGATAAATAATTAGATACCTATAGGAGTTGCTCGTATTAGCCTTATTAGGTTGATTGTCTAACGGGTTAGTGCCACGAGAGTGGATTAATGTGTTTTTCAATTAATTAAACTAAGATTTAGTCATTAAACGTCGAGAGAGTTTAATTGATGCCTTTTGGAAAAACTCGGGACATAATAAAGCATGGGTAATTCATAGATTAATTAATTGAATTGATTGTGGGTGAGTGTTAATTCTTAATATTCGTGGGTTGTTGATTCTTCTTTAGATTTAATTGGTTGTGCGATTCTAGTTTAGTTAATTTAGTATTAATTTAGTTTCAAATTAATCTTAGTTGAGAATTTACTGTGAGTCTTTTTAAATTAAATCAAAAGCCTTAGACAAATAAAAACGAATTGATAGGTGGCTAAGTAACTAATCCTCGTGGGAACGATTTGCTACTCATCATTATATTACTTGTTACGATTCTGTATACTTGCAGAAATTGTGCAACAAGTTTTTGACACCATTGCTGGGGATTAAGTTTATTTAACATCATAATCAGTTCAATTTTGCTTGATTTAAGGCACAATTCTTTTAGTTTCTGTTTTATTTATTTTTATTTTTGTCTCTTGAATATGTTGGTTTTGGTATATGCACAACACTCGACGAGCAAACTAGTAACTTGAGGCGTACAAACCCGAAATTACCAAATATTTGAGAGGAATTAAGAAGGCAAAGTAAGAAAAGGAAACACTTATGTCAAAGTATTTATCTATCACCTCTTAATTTTTCCATTTGTGTTCAACAAGTTTAATACCCCTTTTGGATTCTAGTAATTATTTGTATCATTTCTTGAATCAACAGAGTTTGAATTTGAGATTTTGTGGAAAAGCATTTATGGAAAAAAATATTAATCATAAAAACACTTTTGAAATTTCACTGAATAGTTACGAAGCACTTTTTTTTTTTTTTTTATATCAAACTTATACTATTATATTGGGTGAGGGGAATGGTGATGGTGGAATTTAAACTCCTGAACATCTGGGGTAAAGTCACAGAACTCTAACTGCTCAATCCTATATTCATTCCCCACTTTTTTTTTTTCTTTTTTGAACTAAAAGTCATACTCACAAAATGATTTCCAACTCCAATATCATTTAGAATCTAAATAGCTAGATTATTATTTTTTTCGGTCCTTGGACTAGTAGAATTTTAAGGAGTTGAGTTCTTGCCTCCTCCACTTTGAAGCAAACATTTAACGAATTTGAATGGTTTTAATCAAAACTTTTCTAATATAAATCATTAAACTAATAATAAGCTAGTACAACTATAAAATTCATAAAATTTTATTTTGTATACACATTTTTCAACTATTTTGTCTCATATACACTAAATTATAAAAAAGTATTACAATAATATTTTTCAAAATAATATACAATAAAAACACAATCCAATCCACCCATTTGATTGGAACTACTATAAAGTATATATAATATAAATAGTATAAGTATATATAAATGAGAAGTGACGACATAATTTTGCGGAGGGCCTTTACGTAATTCAACGCAGAAACCCTGTCAATTCCTCGCCAAGCCCATGGAGTCCCCTATAAATACTCACCCAACTAAAGAATTAGGGTTTCTTCAGCGGCCTCGGCTCCCAAGCACCACAGCGCAGTTTAGGGTTTAGAGAGAGAGAGAGAGAGAGAAAGAGAGAGAGAGGTGCAAAAATGGTGGAAAAGGGAAACAAGCCCAGGAAAGAGGAGGTTGTTACAAGGGAATACACCATCAACCTCCACAAACGCCTTCACGGATGGTAATCGACCCTCATCTGTCTCCGTCTAGTGTGAACACACACATAACACGCAGTTACATGTTCGTAGATGTACCTATGATTGATCTGTATAAATATGTCCCAGTTGACTTGATAATTCTTTTTTTTTTTTGGGAGGGGGGATAATTTTATGGGTTTAAAGCTTCATTTTTGTCTGGTTTTTAGGAAGTTTAGAACTTGCTGGACGGATTCTTAAGAAATGTTTCTATCTGAGGTTTTTTTTTTGCATTTTTATTTTGAAAATGGGTTCTGTGAGGTTTTAATTTTTGTTTTCTCTGATAATTTTATGATTTTATTTCCATGAGCCATTATTAATCATAGTCTTAGTCATTTGCCCTGTCCTTTGTCTTTTTTTTTATACTAATTTTAGAATTTGATGGATGGATGGATGTTTATGGAATACTTATTAGATGTCCCTTGACATTAGGGATTTTCGTTGGTGTTTTATTTTAAAAATTGAATTTTGGGAGGAGGTTATGTCTTATAGATTAGTTCAATGTGTTTTATGTCAATATTTTTTAGCATTTTCACTGTTGATGGTTGTCGTGGATTCAGGGCTTTGTCTATAATTCTGTTTTCATAGGGGAAATATGCTTTTTTATCAATTATTATTCCCTTGATTCAAAAGCGGTTGTGCTTGAGTACTTGGATCGCCTTTTTGGTTCTTTTATTTCATGCTTGGGGAATGGTGCTGAATGAAACAACGGTGATGAGATATACAGACCTGTAATGATTTGCGGATATGATCGCAACTCTTTATGAACATCTAAGGGACTGAGTTGTTCTCATTTGTGCCTTCCCAATCTTGTTTTGGTTCAGTTACTATTTGGATCAATGATGCATTTTTCTCTGTCATGGCACCATAACAAGGTGGACATGAGTTTGTTATCTTTTTGTCGCTTGCTGCCTTGTCTGTGAATTTAGTTGAGAATGCTCTACTATAGAGTCTATTTCTTTTAAAATGAAGTTAATAAAAGAGAAAAAGTAACTAAAGATTTTCCTAAGTTTGTTGTAGGGCCATTAGGTTGAGTTCTTCATACTTCTACTCACCCTAGGTTCCTGGTTATGCATGTTTATTATTTCTGACTTTAAATCTTTGCCTTTTGTCATACTTTGGCACTTGGACCTATGGTTGATTTGTATACTGGTACCTGGGAAAGGACTAAGGGTTGGTTTGTTGGTACCTTGGAAGGGATTTGTGCTTTATTCTTTTCCTTACTACCACTGGTACTTCTGGTCTTGATGCAGCGTAGTAAAGTTGCTCGTTATCCCTGTTGCTCTTTAGTTCATACTCTAAGCTCCTGATGGATTAGTGCTTTTTCAAGTGTAGTATTCTGTATAAGTGGTTTTCCAAGTGTAATATCATCTTGTCTTATGTTCCTTGTTCTACACAAGTCACTGGAGGAAATTATTGTGGATAAACTTTAATTTTGGTTTGAAGCTTTATTTGCCACCAGGAGAAAGTTTCTAGTTAGGAAGGTTATTGTTGTTTTAGCTTGACAATAGACCATCATGTTCTGTTTCTTAGTATTATTTGATTTGTGAAGTCATTTGTTATTGTTCGACTAAGCAGTGGTCTTTTGACTTCTGTAATGAGTTTGGCTCTTTATGTTCAGCACATTTAAGAAGAAAGCTCCAAAAGCCATCAAGGAAATCAGGAAGTTTGCCCAGAAGGCTATGGGAACTACCGACGTGAGAGTTGATGTGAAGCTGAACAAGTTTATTTGGAGCCGTGGAATTCGCAGTGTGCCAAGAAGAGTCCGTGTGCGCATTGCTCGCAAGAGAAATGATGACGAAGATGCCAAGGAGGAACTTTACTCCTTAGTCACGGTCACTGAAGTTCCAGAGGGATTCAAGGGGTTGGGTACCAAAGTCATTGACGATGATGAGGAGTGATTTAAGTTTTTCAGTTTCAGTGCCATGGCAATTTTGGCTGTATTGTTTAGATCATTTGGATTTTAGATGAGTTTTGACTCCCTTGTTATTGGAGATTGACTTAAATGAATTATCATATGAACTATGTGCTTCGTTTAAGACACAGGTGTGGCATACATTTTTGTACTGGGTAATGCTGCTACTATAAAATTTGCATTTACTTTAATTAAAATAGTTATTTTGTGATACTCAACCGTGGAATTTGAAAACATCGTCATGTTCTCCGAGAATTTAAGGCTGTAATATGATGGTTGGCTGGTTGACGCAGAAATGTCTTGTGGGTTGAAGGGGGAATAGTTGCCTTTTATATGATTGTTGCGAGAGATGGTTATGGAAATGAATAATTCGCATGGGTACGACCATGATCCAAAATAGAAGAATGTTTTGGGTTTCCAGTTATTTGTTTCAATTGGATGAGTGCAGGAGCTGCTGTTGTGATATGTATTTGTTCAGGGATGGAAAAATTATGCGATATTGACTTCAATACTTTTTTCTTTGTTGTGAAAAAATATTGAATTCAATCTTGAAACTGCTAGTTGTTGGGGATTGGTATTAGAGTTTTGAGGTCGTTATCTTCCGATTGCTAAACGTGGGTTGGCAGCTGTTGGTTGTAAAGCCGTGCCTCCCGGCCCCTCTCTCCTTTTCTTCTCCCCCTCCTACCCCCGTCCCCCCTCCAGGTCATGTTCAATTCCTCTCTTGACTGAAAGTGATATAACATGTTATTTGCAGCTTATTTAATGTTTTTTGGAGCACCATCTATTTTTGCAACATTCAATTATTACAAACGGTTGTCCAATATTGCAAAAGGGAACTGGTGAACTGGAACGACAAAATCCATGTTAACTCAAGAAAGAAGATGGAGGAGTTCCATGTTAACCCAGGAAAGAATATAGAGGAGTTGAAGGAAGAAATTAGTAGGATCAGGATGCTAGCAAGGTCTGAAAATGATAATAAAATAAACCTCCTTAAGAAGGAACTAGGCGAAACTTACCAACAAGAAGAATTATATTGGGAACAGAAAGCAAAAGTAAGTTGGCTGAAAGCTGAAAAACGGAGACAAAAATACAGTATATGAGCTAGTGCTTGGGGAGTAAAGAAGTTAGAAATGAGGTGGAATCTTTTTTCAAAGAGCTATTCGCATCAAACCCAAACCATCATGAAAACTTCTCAAAAATCTTGGCTAGGATTCTTTGCATCGTAATTGAGAGGATGAACATCCAACTCACTAGACCTGTGGAGGACATTGAAATCAAAGCTGCCTTCCAATCCATGGAACAAAACAAAGCTCCAGGATCGATGGTATATCACCCATTTTTTTTTTCCAAGAAATTCTGGCATATTATAGGTTCTGACATTATCCTTGCTATCGAAAGTTTCTTCTATTCCAGTTTCTTACTTAATTCAATTAATGAGATCATTATCTCCCTTATTACCAAAACTGATTTACCAACCCATCTATCTCAGTATAGGCCTATAAGTTTTGGTAATGTATTGTGTAAAGTCATATTTAAAATTCTTGTCAATAGACTCAAGCCTATTCTAGGACACTATTAATGATAAACAATCAATCTTTGTTCTTGGTAAGCAAATTATTGATAACGTTGTCATTGCTCATGAAGTGATGCATTTTTTTAAACCAAAAAAAAAAAAAAAAAAGGAGAGGAACTTATGGTTAAATGACGGTGGAGCTAGATATAGCCAAGACCTATGATAGAGTGAAGTGGCCTTATCTAGACGCATTGATGCTCGAAATGGGATTTTGTACTGTGGGTGAATTAGATCATGAAGTGTGTTTCAACGATCACTTTTGGTTTTAATATCAATAGGGACAAGGTAGGACATGTTAAACCTTGAAGAGGGATTAGACAAGGTGATTTTTTATCACCTTATCTATTCTTATTTTGTGCTAAGGGGCTTAGGAATCTGATACAGCAAGTAGTTAAAAGAGGAAAAATTTCATGCATTAAACTTAGCAGGAATGGTCCTCTATTGTCCCACCTCTTTTTTGCTGATGATGCTCTTATTTTTTGCAAAGCTAACATGCAGGAAGCCAAAGAACTCAAGAATCCTAGGAGTCTATATAGAAGCCTCGGGCCAAAAAGTAAAATTTGACAAGTCATCTGTGCTGTTTAAATTTTGACAAGTCATTTGAGCTGTTTTTCAAGAACCTAAATAGTGAGCAGAGATCATTTGTGTGTGCTGAGCTAGATTCAGTGAAGATAGTGTCGCAGGGGAAATATCTAGGATTGCCAATGGTGATCACAAGGTCAAAAAAATTAGGTATTCAGTTTTGTGAGAGAAAGGGTTAAGCAAAGACTACTTGGGTGGAAGAGCAAAAGGCTAAGCCAAGCTGGGAAAGAAGTCTTGTTTAAGTCAGTTATTAGTTCCCTACCGAATTATGTGATATCCAACTTCAAGTTATCAAAGCAACTAGGTAGAGATATCAGCAGTTTAATGTCCAAATATTGGTGGGGAAATTGAGGGAGAAAGGAAAATGCATATGCTCAGTTGGGAAAAGATGACTGATACAAAGATTCAAGGAGGCATGGATCTAAGGGTGTTCAATGCTTTAACACAGCTTTACTCACCAAGCAGCTGTGGAGAATTATCACTCAACCTAATTTGATAGTAAGTGAACTTTCGAAAGACAAGTATTTTGCCAAGAAAAATATTTTTGAAGTACAAGTAGCAAAAAGTGCCTCATGGTTTTTGCAAAGTATCATGGTAACAAGGAAGATGTGGAGAAGGGAACAATGAAGAGGGTATGGGTGGGAAGACAATTCGAATTTGGGAAGACAGGTGGATATCATTTTCTGAAGAAGGGAAAGTCACATCACCAAGACCTCCAAACTGTTCTCTACAAACCGTTGATCAATTGCTAATATGCAGATGGAATAAGGAATTGGTAGAACATATTTTCACCCAAGAGGAAGCAAAGCAATTTTGCGAATTCTAGTTAGCATGGTAAGAAGACAGGACAGATGGAGCTGGAGAGCTACTGACAATGGACAATGTTCAGTGAGGTCAGGATATATTTTAGCCAAAAAAATGAGTGCAAGATCAATTAGAAGCAATCCTCATGAGGAAGCTAACACTGCAAGGCATGAGAGAAAAATCTGGAAAAGCTTGTGGAATTTAAACATGAAGCATAAAATAAAGATTTTCACTTGAAAATGTCTCAGACAAGCGTTACCTATAAAGGCTCTTCTTTGTCATAGGATGAGAAGTGGAGATTCAATTTGTATCTGTGGGGAGAAAAAGGAAACAAGATATCATATACTTTTCTTATGTAAAGGCTCAAGAAACATGAAGCATTTCAGCTGTTCGATGGGAGGGTCTTAATGATTTGAGGTTCAAATTTTAGAAATGGTGGAAAAACTTGATGGGAGCTAAATCCAGGTAGGATAGGATTCATCACATTGAGTCAACAGCAAATGTGTTTTAGCAGTTGTGGAAGAACAGGAATCATCAAGTTTTTCATAATAATAGTCAAGGAAGCAAAAAAATCATACAACAGGCAACTCAGGAATGGGATGAATATGAGAGACTAAATGCTAAGGAGATTGCAAAAGAGGATCGAATGAACAAAAGGGAAACAGTAGTTCACTGTCAAGAGAGGCCTTCAGAAAGACATGGAATCAACAGAGACAATATACAGGTGGGGGTTAACATTAACAGAATACACAGAAGAGTGGGCTACAGCATATCGGCGTGGCACGAAGAGGGTAAACTAATGTTCACATGGGCAGCAGCTGAGGTGAGGGAAGCAGTCAGGAAGTTGAAAGAAGCAATGCAGTTAAACTGCGGTTGATGGTAGCAAAACAAAAAGGGTGGACTAGGATCAACATTCAGTTAGGGAATGGAAGGATCATCAAGAAGCTAAAGCAGGAAGAAGAAGATAATGAATTCTTGTGCGCCACCACTCTTGAGAACACCCGGTTCCTGAAAACATTGTTTCGCTTTTGCTCCTTTAATGTTATTAGCAAGGAGAATGAAAATTATGTATCTAAAAAGCAAAATTTGCTACTAACTTAAAAAAAACTGTTGTTTAGAAATATATTTTTCAGAAACTTTATATACGTTTTTCAACTACCTTTTTATCTTACATACACATTTACCAAGAAAAATATTTAAAACAACTACAATAATATTTTTTAAAAAATACGCAAAAAAAAATCCATCTAGATGCAGTAGTTTCCCAATGTGGATTCGAGAAACCACAAAAAGTTTGTAAGGGCAATTGACCTGTACCTTTTGTAAGTACATTCATAGAAATACAACATCTAATTTCTTGGCCAAAAAAAAAAAAAAGAAGGTTGTCCAATATTGCAACCCCTATAATTCCCTTTTTAGTTTTTGGTATCGAGAGTAATTCCTGTTTTTCTCGTATTACTCCTGTATCCCTCTTTTGCATCATTGTCGTACGTTAGCAATTTATATCCCTCTTTTGCATCATTATCCATTGTTAGCAGTGTGGTTTTCCAAATCCAGCTCACTTGCTCGTAGAAATATTATTAGATAATCATGATATATTATAGTTGACTTTATTCAAGGAAAAAAAGAATTAGTAATGCAAACTCGTTTTCTTTCGTGTACTCCAATCATTTTTGGGCAAAAAAAATTGGGAGTGATTAAAGTATTCTCATTGTAATAATTAGGTCTATCCTCTAATTTTTGTTTCAAATAATACATTTAACTTTTAAAGATGTAACACTTTAGCCATTTTATTTATTTTTCCAATTAAAGTATTGATTGTGAGGTTTAGTTCTATCAAAATTAGACAAGATTCACACAAACAAGTAATGAAATTTATAACCTAATACCCCTTTCCGCAAGTGCATGTGTCAAATATAGTAGGGGAACTATTAGGGTCAATCTCACGAGGAAACAAGATATAATAAGTACTAAAGCTACTAACTTGCTCTATTATTTAGACAAAACATCAAATAAGTGGTAGGCAAAGAAAGAAAATTCATATACTTGAAGCAAACAAATGGAAGAAATTCACAAATGCAAGAATAGGGCTTAGAATCCACTAATGGTCACCAATATGATTGAATAAATTAACACCTTCGTATAGTAATCTCGTCTGGTTTAGGATTAAAATTCCATATGATATCAAAACTTGTTCTCACAATGAATTGATTAGAGTTTAACTATTCTCATGATAAACTCTTGTGAAGTGCATGAATTGTGGTCTTAAATAATCTCAATCCACCTACTTATACCACTATTTTCATGTATGTATATAATATGCTTCATCTACCATTTTTCAATATTATAAGCATTTCTCAATGTCAAATAACATCTAAATGATTTGCAATAGATGATTAAGCTACTACAAATGTTAAATCTTGATAGATGAACAAGCAAATACAAGTTATAGCAAGTATAATAACTTTTAATTCATATCATTAGTTTCATCCAACCCTAAGACAAATGTTTAGCTAAACATGGAATTCATAACTTGAAAGTATAAGAATTCAATAAAGAAAATCATAAAAAGTAAGGAAATAAAGAGAAAGGGATAAAAAATCTCATTTTAATGGCTCCAATCCTTCATTTCTTCTTTGAATATGAAGTTGTACAAATGAATTCTCCAAATGTTTTCTTACAAATATTGAAATTTCTTATAAAACTACAAAGAAGACTAGTAAACTAACTACTCTGGGAGTGCTCCTTCCCTCAAGACTTGTTCTAAATATCTTTCAAGAGCTCTCTATTTATAGATAAATTCACCTTAATCATCTCACCAACTTGCATGAGAAATTGTATGAAAAGTTGTCTTGGAATCACAAAAAGATTTCTATTGAATTTTGCAATATTTTCTTGGGTAGTGCAGGAGTAGAGAATCATCAAAAAGTCATCAAAAGAGGCTGGAAGATAAGCTGCAAGTTAAAACCATCTCATCTGGCTGACATACAAGATTCGTGGGTTGTTGGTCTGTGGATATTGGTTCGTGGATTGCTTCCAAAAGAAGGACGAATTAGCTTTTCCTCAAAACATGAAATTGTAGCCTTTTGAATTAGCTTTCCAACGCCACAAGATCAGGTCATTTCAAATTCTGGATGAAAAGATATGGCCAAAATATTGAGAGGTGGTTGGGAGAGATTTGTTCTTCAGTTATTTGAATTTTTGGCTATGAAGATGTGAGAACTGGATTTTGATGTCTTCATAAGAATTGTAGAATATCCTCTTAGCTTTAATATAAAAGAAGAATCATCTGAATCCAATATTTTTAGCTCAAATATTGCAAAAATACAAAAATATGTCATTGTAGTTGACCCCTAGTTTTCTCCATTTCTTCACTTCCGTTACTTCTTTGCACTTCTCTATGCTTGTTATGCCACTTATGACCTTGAGACCTTTTTGTGAAGTTGATCCTTTAATTCCTTTGTGAATTTGTTGAAGAAAATTTTTCAAAAGTTGAGCAAAATAATCCTCCAAGTTTGAATGTAAAAGATGTTCTATTGAAACTCCTAATCCAATATTCTTAAATCCACTATGAATGTGATGACTTGTGTTCCAATTGATCCAAATTATAATTGAATGTAGAAGACCTACAAGATTGTACAAATTTTGTGCATTAATTTGCTCAAAATATTAATTTTACTCCAAAATCATAAAAATTAGATAAAAATCCTAATTTTTGAAAAATTCTTCAAATGAAAGAACAATTATGAAATTGAACCATTATATTAAAATACTTATAACATGCTAAAAACACACTAAAAGTATATATAAAATACTATGCTAAAATAGGTAAAATTATCACTTATCAAACTCCCTCACACTTGAATTATTGCTTGTCCTCAAGCAATTGAAAAATCAAGAGATTAAATAATGATTCAAGTATTGAAATAACAAATGCCACATTGTTGAATGTAATTCTACAAGATAAAGTAAATAGGCATATGCAATTACTTGTTATGTTCTCAATACTCCTGATATCAAGTAAAAGGGATATAATTATATTAATATTAAAACTAATTTAACAAAATTTTTTATGAGGACATGATGAGCCTAGAGGGTACGCAATACGCTCAAGGAGTGGGTGATCGGTTAGTTCGAGATGATGAACTCAAGATTCTAGGTGGACCATTGATGAGAGCTCAAACCAAGAAGCATAAAGAATTCCTACAAGCCCTTGTCCACTCTGTTCAAGACCAAGTCACCCACCCAAAGACTATTGAAGGGCTAGAATTACAAGAGAAGAAAGGGTGCACCATCATTCAAGTGGAGGAAGAGCATAAACCACTTAAAGAGAAGATTCAGGACCATAATTACATTCTGACTGTATCTGCGCCTCATAACCGCACGTGGATAGGCCACACGGATATAGTTAGAAGGTTTGCTAGTGAGCTTGCTGAATCTGATGATTAGAAAGTTTATCAGTGAAGCACAACGCTGTGCAAAAGTTTCTAACTCTATCCGTGCCCTGTAACTGCACGCAGATACAAGGCGCAAATGCCATCAGAAACTCTGCGCGCATTTTATCTATTTCTAGTTTTAATCAGCCCTTCCATTGTATTAGTTTAGATGGGGATCAGGGCACGTAGGTCATTTTTAACATTTTGTAAGGCCTATAAATACTACTTGCTTTGTAAAACTTTTAGTTAAGTTGAATGTGAACAAAAATTGAGGGTTTCTCCTTTTGGCATCTTGCAAGCTCTTTTTGAATACCTTAGGGTTTCTCTAGGTGTTCTAGGCTTATTAATCCAAGTAATCACCTTAGTTTGTGGCGCCATCTTCCTTCCAAACTTGGCTCGCTAGCTCGTTGGATCGTGGGTTGAGATCATATCAAGGTTTGCCATCTCGAGGGTTAGAGAGGTCGAGTTCTCCATCCTCCAAGCTTGGGTATCGGCTATATCGCGTCTCGTATCAATTCTTATGCCTTACAAATTTCATACACTAAGTATTCAATATGGACAATTACATATAGCTCAATTTACACATAATAGGGACATATTGAACTTTATAATTGGCAAGTGTCTTTTTATGTGAAGGTTGACATTTTTAGATGAAAAAACCCTAGTTTCTCAACACTTTGATAATTTTTTTCACATTTTAACCCTTAGTTTGAGAAGTGAAGTTGTCTTTCGATGAAACGATCGACATTTGTGATGAAGATCCCTTATTACTCAACAATTCACTTTCAATCAAACTTGCTATGCATACGCATAATTCAAATGCCGTTTGACGCGAAAATCGACATTTGTAGATTAAGATTCTTGGTTATTAAGCAATTTGAATCATTGGAGTATAAATAAATAAACATTCATCAATTTGCTCCTAGTATAGTTGTCCCTTAATTCAAATAATGCATAAATATACTTTTTGTTCATATCTATCACTTAATAATGTAAAATTAAGTAAAGAAAAAAAAAATTTAAAATCAAACATGCCAAATTAAGACATAATTAAACCCATTTTACAAGATATACTTTTTTAAACACAAAACTCCTAATCACATAATAACTATTTCTTCATATATTTGTAGAAAAAATTCAATCAAAGTTGCATAAATTATTTAAAAAAGTAAAGGAATTTAACAAGTTTATGGCATAAAAGTATGATATAGATGCAAATTTTTGAAAAAAATTTGGCCATATTTTACTTAAATAATCTCTTGACACAATTGCTACAAATTCAACCAAACATGTTCTTATACCTTACCCCCATATTTACAAAGTCACATTGTCCTCAATGTGTAAAGGAAAAGATAAGAATGAAAATGGAACAAGAAAACTCCCCTTATTTGGTTAATGAGTCCAAAAGTTGATATTGTTATTGTCCATTGATGTCCATTGATGTCCATTGGCCTTCGTGATTTTCCAATTGCAATATTTCATCATATTCTTCAATTGGTCCATTCTTGCTCCACAACCTTATTTCAAATTTTAGAAAAACTCAAAAGCTATATTAAAGCATGTTTGAATAACAATTAAGCTCAAAAAGTAACATAAGATGCTTTAAAAACTTGATTTTCCCCATACTTAGTTGTGGCAATGTAGTTGTAAGGGAGTGAAGAATTGATGCATGTGTTATATGAGCAAATGTATTATATTATGATGAAGTGATAAGCTAGAGAAACTTGTATTAAAGTGTCTCAAAACAAAATTTCTACTTTAATGCAAAAAGTCAAAGTTTGAATCAATGAAGTGAAACATGAAATACAATCCATTTGAATATTTTAAAGTGGTGTTTTCACGCTCATAAAGTTGCCAAACCATCACACAAATCATGCCATAACATTTGCCAAACAAAACTACACAAAAGCACCAATGGAGGGGCAAAATTCTATGGATCCGTGGGTCAGACCTGCGGATCAAGTGCCCATGGATCTGTAGCACCTCCTAGAAGTTATAGCTGCAGAATACTTATAGCAGGCTGATTTTGCAGCCACTTTGGGTGTTTATTTCCACCATTAAAACCTCAAGTTTTGGGCAAACAACTTTACAATCATATAACCATGTCAAAAAATTTTGATATCATGCATTAAACTCATCTTAAACATCAACACAAATGAAATGAGAATCGATCAAAGTAGGCCTCCAAAAAATTCTGCAACATTGAATTTCAAAATGAACTTGAAATTCAAGTTTTTCCTTTTCATGTTTTTGATCAATCCAACACTTCAAACATGTTTCTAATGTTAAAACAAAGTTATTAACATGATTTTTAGGCATGCAAAACATCAAAATTTCAAGATTAAAACCAAATCATAAAGAATCTTTTTTGATGAATAGTAATTAAAGGAATAGTTACCATTGCACCTAATACCTCAATTTGATTCTTTGAGTTATTTTAACTTTAAAAACACTTTGAACAAGTTTCAAATGATAAAACAAAGTTTCTTAAAACCAATTTATACATCAAAAGTCCATGGATTACCAAATGAGAATCAAATTGCTCAATGAACTTAGCTCATGAACAGTAAGCCAATGGAATAGTAACTTTAAAACTTAATGCTTCAAATTGGTTTCCTTGTTCTTTTTAAACATCAAAACTAATTCAACCACATTTCAAATGATGAAACTAAGATGTTTAAACCAAATGTACCTTCAAAACACAAGAGATATGAAAATTTAGCATTAAACATCTAAGTTTAAACATGAAATTTCATGAATTGTATCAAAATGCTTCAAACTCAAATTCAAACTAAACTAATCAAACATACTAACTACAAAACACACTTAAAACATAAAACACACCAAAGCAATCTTAAAATACCAAAAATATTGGATTGCCTCCCAACAAGCGCTTCATTTAAAGTCTAGAGCTGGACTTGGAGCACCTTGGTCATGTGATAGGTGTATCCCACAAAGGATGTATTACACCTTTTGTGCTTAATTGATTTAGCAAGTAGAGGTACGCCCTTTGCCCCAAAACAAGTGCTTCCATGTCCGTAATCCATTGTGTAATTGTACATACATGGAAACACTTAAAAAGAACTTCATAGCCAAAATTGGCTATGCCTTTCTCTTGTGTTAGTACTTGGTCAATGCCAAGAAAATCAATGCCACAAGTGAAAGGAAAATCATTATTCACATTAAGCTCCTTCAAGTCTACCTTTGCATTTTCAATTTCTTTATCAAGAACAATTTCATTATTGAGATTTGTGTGTTCAAAAGTAGAATAAACAATTAAGTTGTCATTAATTTCTACATCTTCAACTACTATATCACACACACATGCATATTCTTCTTTAACTTGCTCTTGTTCAAGTTCAAAAATAGAATTATCAAGCATTTCTTTACAATTTTCATGAACAAAAGAATTTTAAGACATGCTTTCCACCTTTGTATCATACATGCTTATTTGATCATTAGAATCATCTTTTTCACAAGTTGGAATACTAATGCTAACATATGAATCACTTTGAATATCACAAGGTTGCATCTTAGCTTATATAGCACATTCACGATTTTCATAGTCACCTCCACATGTGGTGCAACAAGCAACATTCAAATTAGAGTCATAGTCAACATAATGCATAGAATATTTCTCTAGAAAATCATTTGCTAATTGCTTCCAACTAGTGAAATAATTTGATTCATAAGATCTTAGCCAGTCTTTAGCTTCATGTACTAGAGTTAATGGAAATAATCTTAATTTTATAGCATCATTGTTTGCTCTATTGTATCCATCAAAACTAAGAAGGTCAATTAAATCAGAAAAATTGGCTAAATGAGAATAAGCACGTTCATTTGGATTTCCTCCAAATTGGTCATGTCTAACTAACCAAATGACTTCCAGCTCAAATTCATAATCACTTACACTTATTTCTTGTTCTTGCCTTTGATTTGCAATATATGACATTAAAACTTTCAGCAAGACCTCATCTATATACATGTTATTGAACATGTCTACCAAGTTTTCGATGAAATGCTTGAATCAACTTCAACCTTTAATGCTTCCCTTCACCTTAGATTCAATTAGTACCTATAAAAATACAACACAAGAGATATTAAAAAAATAAAAATAAAAAGGTCTAGATTAATAAAGCTTGTATTTGCCTCGATATTGCTAAAGTTTCTTTGTTTCCCCGGCAACGGCACCAAAAACTTAATGTCAGGTTTAGGTCATATCAAAATTAGGCAAAATTCACACAAACAAGTAATAAAACTTATAACCTAATATCCCTTTTCGTGAGTGCATGGGTCAAATGTAGTAGGGGAAGTGTTAGGGTCGATCCCATGAGGAAACAATATATAGCAAGTACCAAAGCTACTAATTTACTCTATTATCTAGACAAAACATCAAATAAGTAGTAGGCAAAGAAAGAAAATTCATATACTTGAAGTAAAACAAATGGAAAAAATTCACAAATGCAAGTAATAGGGCTTAGAATCCACTAATGCCCACCAATATGACTGAATGAATTAACACCTTTGTATAGTGATCTTGTCTTGCGTAGGATTGCAATTCCTTATGAAATTAAAACTTGTTCTCACAATGAATTGATTAGAGTTTAACTATTCTCATGATAAACTCTTGTGAAATGCATGAATTGTGATCTTAAATAACCTTAGTCCACCTTCTTATACCACTATTTACCATTTTCCAATATTATAAGCATTTCTCAATGTCAAATAATATCTAAATGCTTTGCAATAGATGATCAAGCTACTACAAATGTTAAATCTTGATAGATGAACAAGCAAATACAAGTTATAGCAAGTATAATAACATTCAATTTATATCATTAGTTTCATCCAGCCCTAAGACAAGTATTTAGCTAAACATGGAATGCATAACTTGAAAGTATAAGAATTCAATAAAGAAAATCATAAAAAGTAAGGAAATAAAGAGAAAGGGATAAAAAATCTCATTTCAATGGCTTCAATCCTTCATTTCTTCCTTGAATATGAATTTGTACAAATGAATTCTCCAAGTGTTTTCTTACAAGTATTGAAATTTCCTATAAAACTACAAAGAAGACTAGTAAACTAACTACTTTGGGAGTGCTCCTTCCCTCAAGACTTGTTCTAAATATCTTTCAAAAGCTCCCTATTTATAGATAAATTCACCTTAATCATCTCATCAACTTGCATGACAAATTGTATGAAAAGTTGTATTGGAATCACAAAAAGATTTCTATTGAATTTTGCAATATTTTCTTGGGTAGTATAGGAGCAGAGAATCCTCAAAAAGTCATCAAAAGAGACTGGAAGATAAGCTGCAAGTTGAATCCATCTCATCTGGTCGACATACAAGATCCACGGGTTGTTAGTCTACGGATATTGATCCGTGGGTTGCTCCCAAAAGAAGGACGAATTAGCTTTTCCTACGCCACAAAATCAAGTCATTTCGAATTCTAGATGCAAAGATATGGCCAAAATATTGAGAGGTGGTTGGGAGAAATTTATTCTTCGGTTATTTAGATTTTTGGCTATGAAGATGTGAGAATTGGATTTTGATGTCTTCATAATAATTGTAGAATATCCTCTTAGCTTTAAAATGAAAGAAGAATCATCTGAATCCAATATTTGTAGCTCAAGGTATTGCCAAAATACAAAAATGTGTCATTGTAGTCGACCCTTAGTTTTCTCTATTTCTTCACTTTCGTTATTTCTTTGCACTTCTCTATGATTGTTATGCCTTTTATACCATTGAGACCTTTTTGTGAAGTTGATCCTTTAATTCCTTTGTGAATTTGTTGAAGAAAATTTTTCAAAATTTGAGCAAAACAATCCTCTAAGTTTGAATGTAAAAAATGTTCCACTGAAACTCCTAATCCAATATCCTTGAATCCATAATGAATGTGATGACTTGTATTCCAATTGATTCAAATTATAATTGAATGTATAAGACCTACAAGATTGTACAAATTTTGTGCATTAATTTGCTTAAAATATAAATTTTGCTTCAAAATCATAAAAATCGAGTAAAAATTCTAGTTTTTGGGAAATTCTTCAAATGGAAGAACAATTATAAAATTGAACCATTTTTATATTAAACTACATAAAACGTACTAAAAACACACTAAAATATATATATAAAATACTATGCTAAAATAGGTAAAATTATCACTTATCAAGTATAGGGAAAAAAACATGTGCAATTTATGTGAGAGTGTCTGAGGGTGTATTGTCTTTTTACACTTGTTTACATGTCGGATAAAGTACACCGACGGTCACTAAACTATTCTTATTGTAACATTTTGGTCACTCATCTAATTTTTTGTTTCAAATCATACAATTAACAGAATAACACATGTTACTTTCCTTGTATACTTTAATTTGAACAATAAACGAAATAACCAACATGTTGTGTTTTTAAAAAGTAAATGTGTGATTTGAAAAAAGAATTAGATTAGCGACCAAATATTAGAATGAGAATAGTTTAATATGCTAGACCCATATTGCAAGTTGTTTCATGCCATAAATAAACTCGAACACTCAAGAAATCAGTTTGAATTGAGTTGCGTGGATTTGCATACGTATAAAAACCACAATATGTGTAAAAACCACAAAAAGAGTTTTCCTACTTTGAAATGTTTGAAAAATAGACGCTTTCTAAGAAAGGAGTTTTGGATTGGGTCAAGAATCCAAGTTTGGATTCAGAAATTTATATTCTGTTACTGAATCACATGAAATTTTACTCAACTCCATTAAAAAGGGGACAAATTTTAGTCGACGGCTACTACAGTAGTGGCTTGCACTGTCCAACGAAACTCCAACGAAACTCACATGGTATGGGCACTTCTTTTTGTGAGATGTCCCAGTTTATAGGCCTTCTATAGTTACATTTCTGCTTCTAGTGAAAGTTTCTCTTCATATTCGGCATTAACCGCTCCATCTTCTTTGCATTGAACCCTATAAACAATTTAAAACAAAGAATTTACTTGCTGAAAAGATAGATAAGAATTCAATCTTGTGCTTGAGCATTCCTAATTATAGCTGAAATTGTTTCCAAGAAAGTAACTTTTACGCAATGGAATTCTCTTCCCTGAGATCAAAGCTCACGACTTGCTCCTCAACTTTTTGTTCAAATTTTCAGTTCCGACGTCAACAACCCTACAAAAGGCCAGGCCACACTAGAACAGACTCCCTATTTTCCCAAATTTAGATGGGTTGCAATGTGTGAAAGATTACAATATTCTTTCACTACTTACTTTAGAAGAAGATGGAATTCTTTTCCAGCCATTTTGGGTTGGCTTAGTCGTCAAATGAGGATAGCTGGGGCTTTTGTCATTATCACTATTTTCGTTGGTAGTTTTCAGAGAGTCCCTTGTTCATATAGGATTCATTTGATTGTAGATTCTAAAAAATTACAAAATTTTTTTGTTTGGCTAGATTGGAAGTACTACAGTTGAAGTGCAAGGGACTTATGCTCCCACAATCAAGCCCAAAAAGGTTCCCAGGTAAAGAGAGTCTTAAGAGAGATATTTGAAGGATAGTGTGATAGTTTGGGGCTTGAAGATGAATACCATGTGTTTGTTTACTTGCCCGAAAGGGAAAAATGTGATTCAGGAGAGGGATGGAAATAAGGAAGAAGCGATGGAGAAGAGATGATTATTCAAAACAATGATGCAAAATTTGGCATCAAATTTGGTGTTATGCATTTTGATGGAAAGAATTGGCAAGTCATGGTGGTTCATTCAGATACATGGTTCAAAGACTCGGTCGAGTCATTACCAAAACGGAGGCCTCTGGTCCGAGATCACTTCGATCCTACTTGGAGATGGGAGACTCGCCCAGAACTCACTGGAAATCGATTGACTCAGACCGAATTGTCCCCAAGTTAAAGAAAATTGGTCAAGTCATGGGCGAGTCGTCCAGGTCAACCCAGGCTAAACTTAAAAATCCACCGACGGCCACCAAAAACCACCAGCATAGTAGCCCTCCACAGCCATTGACCACTACTACACAAATCACCAAATCACAGATCCACAGCCACTAGCCAAAGACACTCACATAATAGCCCCAAATCACCACCACCAAAACTAAACCATGGACAATGGTCGAGGGTCATAGAGGAAGGGTAGAGAGGTAGTTGGTGGTGTTGGGGAAAAACAGAGAAAGAGAGGAAAGAGGGAGGTCATCGGTGGTGGTGGTTCAGCCAAAAAAGAGAGGAAAAGGAGGATGGCGCGAGAGGGGGGCTGTTTTTGCAAAGGAAGGTGGCGGGTGGAGAGAGTGGACAGTGGGGTGAATTGGGATGGTGGTGGTCGACTGATAAAAATGATAGAGAGGAAGGAAAGAACGGCAGCAGATCAGAGAGGAAAGAGAGGGGGCATGCGTTGGTTATGGAGGAAGGAAGAGACCAAGAGAAGAGGAAGGCGATGGGTGATGGGTGATGGGTGGTGGGACAGAGACAGGATAGTGGTTGACGATGGCTAGTCTGTGGGTGGTGGGTGGAGAGAAGAGAGAGAGACAGACAAGAGGGAGGGGTATGGAAATTAATTTGAGAGAAAGAGAGAGGGGGTAGGGGAATTAGAGGAAAAAGAAAAAAATGAGGGTTTTAATTAAGAAAAGAAATAGCACATTAGTTTAGATTAGGAAATAAAAATTAAAAAATTAATATTTTTTTTAACAACCAACTCACAAAATTTTTAGTCATATAATATGGGCATGCCGCAACACAAAATATTTCCTAACATTTTTATTTTCAATTCCTTTGAGAAACAGCATAAACTCCCAACATTTTTATTTTTAATTCTCTAAGAAACAATTATAAAGTGCCTTAAAAAAATTAAATTTTTTATTACTCTTCTATTTACTTTTACAACTGTTACTTTTAAAATTATGTTATGTGCTATTTTTATGATAGCATTGCGTTAATTGCTTAAAGATATATACTTTTTTTTATATTGGTAAAAATAATACATTTTAAAAATTTTTCTTTACTAATTTTTTGGTTTTTTTTTAGCATGTTTATATTTTGAATGATTATTTATAATTTTTAAAATAAAAATTGTTTTAGAATATACTTCTTGCCTGGATTGCGACCGATACGCCGAGTTTGATGTGAAATAGTGCACGTCGCGACTGCGACTTTGAACGTTCGGATACCGTTAATGCTCATCACCTTTCTGGTGAAAAGGATGCTTTTCATTGGGACACTTCAACGTGCATGATGCCCATGTAGATCATATACTGATTTGGGGATATCTTGTGCACTTAGCCACGAGGTAAGAAAAGGTTGTTTGTGCCCAAAGTACCCTCTTTCTTGATTGGTTTTTTTGTTTGTCATATTGGAATTCTAGTTGATGCTTACTCCATCTCGCCTCTATTTCAAGTGGGATATATAACTGCATATTCCTATTAACTTAAGTTTTGTTATTTTGGCATTGTTATCCCACGCCTATCTTTTAAAAGTCACACTCAATTTCTAATTGATGCAGGCGGTCTCTTGCTTAGAGTTTGATTAGGACATTGGATTGTATCTGCATTTATTTAGTCTAAGATTCAATAATCTAAGCTTGTTGTTCCTAGCCTTTCCCCTTTCCTGATAATGTTGAAGGCAAAAAACAATTTGGTTGACTTTGATTTTTTTAGTTTTACTAGGTTGGACATGGATTGGCTTGGCATCAGTCGGAACTGTTAGTGAGAATGCTCTGGCTTAATGCCCTCTTACTTTATCCTTTTTTCCTTTTTGCTACTCTACCATTTCTATTGTTGGGGATGACAATGGTATATTTCTTCAAAAGAAGGTAATTCATGCTTGTATGCACTCAGTTTTATTCCATTGAGAAATTGGTTGAAATGCTTCATTGTCCTCAAGTGTAATTGTGGTTTTTCTTCACAATTGATAATTGATAAAGATGGATGTCTTTTCCTTTATTATTTTCCCGTTATTTCTAGTATTTGATGTCTTTGAAGAAGAATGAATAGAAATATTAGGTGAATTTTACATGCTTAGTATAGATCTTATTTGCAATTATGATTGGAGCCTCTCATTAAAGTTCTTTTCCAGTTTGATACTCATGTTACATGACTCCTTTTTTTTTGCGTTGATATTTGATGGGGTCTTCTTAGGTCACAAATTTTTGATGTCATAATCTATTTCCTTTGGAATTTCAAGAGTGTTTTGACAAAAAGCTCGGAGATAGGAGTTTAGTTTGAGTGGAAATCAAGAAGCACATGCATGGACTTTCTTTTTTTAATGGAAAGATGTTAGAAGGTGGTTATAGCAAACTTTTTGTATGAAGAAACTTCCTCCAGCCCATTATACTCATCTCAATTAGCCCTTAGTTCTTAGCAAACTTTTGAAGATCCTCAACGCTAGGAGGGATATGGTGTTATGATGTCTCAGAACCAGAGACTATAAATATTTGTGGAAACTTTAGATGCTTTTAGGCAATTGTAGTTAATTACACTCTCGTTTATGAACTATAGGCAATTGTAGTTAATTACACTCTCGTTTATGAACTATAGCAAACTCTTCTAAAAGTTGATGCTAATGTTGCATAAATCATTCTGGAACTGAAATTTGTTGTAGTTGGCTATTAAAGTTTTCTACTAACACTAAACAATTTGGAGTCAAAGTTTCAACAATTCTTAAATTACAAATCCAAAATGGTTCGTGTAAATTCTACAACAAGAACAAGTGACTTAAAAAGAATAAGTTGGCATAATAATGGCTTTGTTTGGACATGTTTTTTGAGCCATTTTTTGGAAAAAATTGTTCCAAACCCCATTTGGACAAATCCAAAATTTTTGTGCATGAAGACAAAAAATTACTATTGCTTTTTTTTTTTGTTCAAAATTACTTCCATAGGTTGACAAAATAAGAAGCATTAAACGTTGTCTCAGACATAAAGAGAACAAAAAATAGGCATGGACGACTAGAACCGGACGATCCCTTGCTTCATCCTCTTCAACCTTGTGTTATCTTTTTTCATTCTTGACTCACTATATCTACAAAAAACACCTCTGCATATCCAGCTCCATCCTTCATAGATTGACTGAATCCTTATGGTAACTAGAGAGGGCTTGTTGAGGTCAGCAACAAAGCAGAGTTTTTAAGGTGAATTTACCTGTGGTCAGCTTCTTTCTTATGGCAAAAATGGCAGTGGAGAAGGCTAGTTGTAAAGGAGGAGGAGGAGAAGTGAAGGTGGCTTGAGGATTTTTTTCCCTTTCCTCATCAGGTGAGTAGTGCATTCAAGCCATAGTTTTGTTCATAATTTGTACTGTAATGTGTTTGTGAATGGTGATCTTGGGTTGTTTATCTATGTTATTTGTTGATGACAACCATGTGAACAATACAATTACAGTGATTCTAAATAGGGTCATTGAGAACATACAGTACCAGATGCTCAGGATGAATTGACCAGCGTTCGGTACCAGTGCTCGGTCCTAACTTTTAGCTGCCTATATTATTTGCATGTTTCAAATTTGTATGCTAGTTACTTCTAAGGCAAATGAATGTATACATTTGATGCTTAAAAGTGAATAATGTGATAATATAATGATTGACATTTGAAATGTGAATTAATTTACTTCAAATGGAATATGGAATTTTGTTTGTTGTTGGTATAGAGGGAGTTCATTTTTTGCTTTTGCATGTTAATGTTGTGTATTAGTTGCTGTTTCTTGTGTTGTTTAGGATACAGTGGCTTACATGCCAAACAAACGGCGAAGATTGTGTCACGAAGCAGGTTTTTATGAACTATCCTAATTCTTCAACTTTTCTAAATTTATGCTTAAAATAAATCAAACTAATGTTAAGTGTTATATATGATGTAAGGAAGAATGTTGCTGCAACCTTATCCGTGTTGTTTCTATTTCGACTCTAACGACTTGAAGGTGTGTGTTACCGATTACTTCAAGGTTTGATTTTGACAACTTTTTTGTTTTGCACAATGCAACCAACAAATATATTTTCGCAGCCTATAGTTGTCTGATTATAAAGTTATGCCCATAGTATATGTTGACTATTGTAGAGAAAATTTCGTGTTTTGCTTAACTTATGTAAGTTGGTTTAGATGACTGAGAAGGCAAATTGGAGTGTGATGAAGGAGAGAATATTCGTCAATACGTTAGTTGACTGAAAAATCATGACTTTTGGAATGAGCGGTCCAATAGTAAAACTAATTGAGTTTCTATGGCCAATTATTTGAACCTCAAGCATGGCTTCAAAGTCACCAGTGAGTAACTAATGTCAAAATACTATCGGCTCAATAGAGCTATGGCGCTGCTATAATAACTTGAGAGGCTTTAGTTGGAAATCCGAGACTGAAATCGATTGGGATGAGGGAAAATGTTGTTTCAAGGCTGATGAGGAGCATTGGGACCATTTAATCACGGTATCTTGCAAGTCTCTGTATTTTAACTTTAATTTATTGTATTCAATCTTCATTTTTTATATAAATATTCCATGCGTTTGACTTTGTTCTTCATTGAACTAGACGAATAACGACTACAAATGGTCAAGGATGACAACACATGTCATCTTTATGTTTTATTGACACCGGTTTTACAAGGGAAGACAACAATAAGGAGGAACACACAATCTTCTCTGTGGGTACCCTAAAGTAGCAGGCGTGTACGCGTTAGACATGGTATTGGGAGTAGTAGTCAAGGGATGACTACACTAGCAGGAATGCAAGCTGCAGATGGGATTGGTAACACTCCCATTACTGACGATGATGTTAGTCATGGTCCATGAACGTTAGGCAAGAGATCTAGTTCCAATCGCGAAGGGATCGATTCACACGAGGGTCGTATGAGTTCTAAGTTGGCTAGAACTGGTAGGGAAAACTACATGGAAACCGTCAGTAGTTTCAATAGATTCACTGACCTGCAAATCCAAGCTGAAGAAAGGGCGTTGACATTTTCTATCACACAGGCACAGGAAGTGATGGAGGAGCTAGAAGCAGTCATGCCTTCAATGACTAAAGCAATTAAATATGAACTGTGTAATGCTTTGATTAACGATAATTATAGAGAAATGTTCCGTGGATTTAGCACCAAGGATCAAATTCGGTGGATAAATAGAATGATAGAGAAACAACCCAGCAATTAGATGTTATCCTTCAACAGAGCTTAAGTTTTTATTCAAATTGTTTTAGCGTTCTGCTGACTGAATGCATTTTTCGTTTCCTATTTTTTAGGTTATTCCTTCATGTTTGTATTTGTAACGCTTGGAGCTGTGCAATTCAATGTTTAAGCAAGATATTTCTACTGTATACAATTATTTTATAATACGGATAGTTTGTTGTACTTGTGCCAATCAGCATGTCTTTGTATTTTTAATATGTGTTCGTATTACGCAAATAAGCATTAAAGTCAAAATTTTGACGATGTAGGCATACATTGTCAAAACATTATGTGCTCGACGTCTAATAAAACAGAGGATCACTTGCTTATTTTGCAAGGCGCTTAATTGCTGTTATTAGATGAGCATTGACATGAATATGTCAGGCTCTAATAAGAGTTCCATGTCACACATTTACATTTCGCGACCGACAATGGGTAGAAGAACTGATTCATGGGCATTTGTCGCGATTGATGGAGAATTGCAGAATAACAGTGGGTAATTTTTTGAGATTGTGTGAAATTCTCGTTGTTAATGGATATCTGTCGCAAAACCCCCAGAAACATTTGTTGATTGAGGAGGCACTTGCTATGACTCTAGTGATGCTAAGTCATAATGTTCAGTTTTGGTGCTTATCGGAGAGATTTCAAGGGTCTTCTGAGACTATGTGGTGAAATATGTGTGAAGTAATTGATGGACTTTACCCCTTTAGCAAAGCAATTATAAAACCTTACAATATTGATGAAATGCATCCTTGTATTTTACATGATCTGCGCTTCTATTCATGGTTTAAAGTGCCTTTGCTAATGTTTTAAATCCTTCAACTTGTTCTGTGAACTTGTTTCATTGTATGTGATGTACTTCCTTTACATATTCATCTTCATTGTAGGATGCCATCGGGGTTATGGACGGAACTCATATTCCAGCCTATGTGCCTAAAGATCAGCAAATAGCTTTTACAAATCGTCACGGTGTAAAATTACAGAATGTTTTAGTGGTTTGTGACCATGATATGAGATTTATGTTTGTATATGTTGGTTGGGAGGGCAGTGCACATGATGCACGAGTCCTAGAGCATGCTATGAATGGTCCAACACAATTCCCAATGCCACCCGTTAGTATTCAATCATGTCTTAATCTACTTGAAATTCAGTGATATTGTTTGGGTGAACATAAGATTGATGCTTTGTATATGTCATAAACAGGTAAGTATTACCTCATTGATTCAGCATTCAGGATGGCTCCAAGATTTTTGGCCCCACACAAGGGTGCAACTGTGCAACATCAAGGTCAAGGACGGGCCCATGCAAGAGATCCAATTGAGCTGTTCAATAGACGTCATTCATCCCTACGAAATGTGACAGAACGGTCTTTTGGAATATTGACGAGGTGATTTGCATTTCTTAGAGGGCTAGTGCCGAACTTTTTGATGACTAACCAAGTTAATCTTGTCATAGCATGTTGTGCCATACACAATTTCCTGAGACAAGCACTACCAAACGATGGCATTTTCGCCGAGGCTGATTTTGACACTACCGAACATGAAGATAATACAGGTCAATTGCCACTGTATAATGTATTGCCCAATTGACGTGTTACTCCAGCCAATGTGCGGCAACGAAAGGCAATGAGGGATGCAATTGGTAACTCTATGTTTGCAACATTGGCCTTTAATACTGGTGTAAATGTTCAACGTTCATTCTAAATTAAAGTGTTCGGTCATATAAGTTAGATCTTTTTTGAATTCAAATGCGTATGACCTTAGAATCAATACTGTAGGTTCCCTATTTTCATAATGTAATTATGAATTGTTCTTCTCAATTAGGCCATAGGAATTAGGCTTTTTTGTATTTGAATGCATATGACTTTGGAATCAATACTGTAAGTTCCTTATTTCCACAATGTAATGATGAATTATGTTCTTCTAAAACTGAGGTTGGTTATTGTAGATTTTTGAAATTTACATTTTTAGCATATGCTCTAGGTGATCACTCAATTTATTTATAGTGCAAGTGAGTGAAATAAACTAATAAAAATTGTATAAGCGTAAAATAACGAGGAAGGATTGCAACAACAAACCACAATTTCACGATTAACTGAATCTTTTAAAAGCACATATGTATTCTAACTAATGCAAAGAACTCAAAATGGTTTAAAAAGCTCTCTAACAATGAATACTATTATTGTCAAATGAGTTTTTTTCTTTCTAAAATATAGTAAGTGAAAAATTATAAAAAAAGGAATTGCAACGGCATAATGCCAACATTATGGAAGCACTGAACGTCCTCTTAGGCATCCACCATAGCGTTCGCATGGTATTATAGCATGGACTGATCGTTCGTTTAGGCGTCCGCTACCGCGTTCGCATGGTGTGTGCGAAATTTAACTAAGGGATTGGTCGTCCACTTAAACGTTTGCCACAGCATCCGCATACTCTCTGGAAAGACTTGACGTTTGCTTAGGCGTCCATTTGGTCTTTGCCAAAATTATGAAAAGAGAAGACTTCTTCTTGGGTGTCCGCCACAATGTCCGCTTGGTCATCCTCATGGACTGGTCGTCTGCCTAAGCATCCGCCACAGCGTTCGCATGGTCTCTGGAAAATTATGCTCATGGACTGGTCGTTCGCTTCATTGTCCGCATGGTCTTTGGAAAATCATGCTCATGGATTGGTTGTTCGCTTAGGCATCCGCCACAGTGTCCGCTTGCTATTTGAAATTTTGTCCAATTTCTCACGTATAATCATTTCATGAACAATACTTCATTAACATTAATTGGTGCTATTCAAAGCATATATCCAACGTAAAGACTGGATATTTGCATATTAGCTTGATCTTCACATGACAATCATGCTTGCACCGTGTAGGTGATGTTAGGTTCGTATCATCAAACCAAATCACTCATTACATTCAAATAGGTCGACATGTAAGGTTGAAATGGAATTCAAATGCAAGTTTTTTGGCATAATGAAATACAATGGTAAAATAAAATGGTTACTTAATATTTTATAATCACGACAAGGTCTCATATAGAAAAAATAAAAGCACGACATGCTTCAAGCTAATGAAAAAAATGTATACAACTTTGAAGATGAAAAGCCTAAATAATACTAAAGTCATAATGCCTAAACATCTGTTTCTTCTCTAGAGGATGATCCATCGTCACGAACTGTCCTAGTGCCTTCAGAAGTTGCAGCTTGCTGAGAGATATCATCATGACGGGCCTTGGTGCACCGTTATTGATCAGCACGTCTTCTACCCTACAATATTGGTGAAAGATTTCTTCCTCCTCTAGGTTCCAATCATACACACTTGATATCCCTTTCGCTATACTATAGATACTTAGGCAAGTGCACCTATCATTTCCAGTAGTACAGTGTACAGGAGTACCGAGTGTCGTATCCCACAGGGACTATGTGAGTACTAGTATTAACCTTCTTTCTATTATCTAACCTCACAAAGTGAATGACGAATTAAATGAAAATACAAATTAGCTAAAACTAATTATCTAACTAAATGACAATATAGAATATAGTAGAGAGAATGGACAAAAGTAGAGGTGAATTTAGATGAAGAATTTCCCTAAACCAACATGCCAAGACTCTAACTTGATTAATGATTAACCCAATTTCTTAGACCCCGGAGTCCTTTATATGAATTATATCCTTTCTCAAGTGAAACAATTCCTACATTCTCGGTTGATTAATTGGAATCTCTTCTCAATTAAAACCCCTAAAAGATGCAATTTCTAATCAATGGACTCCATTTGTGGTTGAGCTTTAATCCTAAAACTCAACTTAGGAAGAACTCATGTAATCCTATCTCTAGCAATTCATTCAAGTTCTCTCTATTCATGAAGTGATCTAATCATATGTGCAATCTCTCGATATACCCATACAAAATCAACACTTGAATTGAAGGATGCATGCAAATCCCAATCCAAAACACAAATAAACTCATGAATAAATCTAAGAACAAAGTGGGTCTTTCATTAAACCAAGAATAAAATCATAGACATAAGAATCTAGGGTTCATCCCATCTAAATCATAAACAACTCAATTCATAATTACAAGAATAAAATTAACAAAAGACAAGAAAGAAAGAGAAAGCTCATTCTCATGCATCCCTCTTGAATCCTCCCTTGCATCTTGATGAATCCTTCTTGCTTTCACCATTGAAGCCCTTGAGTTGTCCCTCTACTCTTGCTTTCTCCTCCCTACATCACTTTAGATGTGCAAAATGTGTGTTTTTGAGGTGTGTGCGGCGTGTGTGTGTTTTTTCTCGAGTTAGGGTTCTCCCCCCCGCAAAGATTCGCCCAAAAGTGCTTAAAAACGCAGCATTCCATCACTAGGCCGTGGCTAAGGCCGCGACACGGCCTTATCCACGGCCTTGTGTCCTCCCTTTCTGACCAAGGCCGCACCCCAGGCTGCGGCACGGCCTTACCCGCGGCCTTGGTCAGACTATTTCACTTGTCTTCCATGCAAAATTGCACCTCGAAAACGGCTGAACTAGCTTTAACTCAAAACATAAAAGTTTTATCTCTTTGAATAAGCTTTCCAAATCAACAAGAATCATGTCATTTGAATCTCTGTACGCTGAAATATAGCTGAAATACTAAGAACTGGTCGGAACAGTACTGCAGTACAAATATGTTTCAATAACTTGGAATTTTGACCTTCGAACCTTAAGAACTGGACTTTGATGTCTCCATATGAATTGTAGATCATTGTCTTAGCTTCAAAATGCTTCATTAATCACCTTAATCCAATATCTCCATCTCCAGTTATCACTAAATCATTGACATATGTCCAAACTGCCAAACCGTCTCCTTTCCAATTCTTCTTCGCCTATTGCTTCTTTGCACCACTTTGAGGATTTCTTGACTTTAACTCATCTCCAACTTCAAATCATCTCAAAATATCATCCAATTGCCATCCAAATTAATCCAAATTGGTGATGCAATGTGCAAATCCTACGAAAATGACACAAATCACATGTAAATCACACCTTTACACAATTTGACATTCAAATAAAAAATGAGAAGAAATAGCTAAGAAATAGAGAAAAACTCATAGAAAACCCTAAAAACCTACCCTAAAAACCTATTAAAAACTAATGCACTTTAGCACTTATCAACACTCCTAAACTCTAACATCTCAAGTCTATATTCGATTGAACAAGGGCACGTACGAACATCAAACAATTCTTGTTGAAACTCATTCTGCATTGCAGCCATTTGATTTGATAATCTACCATTAGCCTAACAAAGTCTTTCCCTCCCAAGAATGATCATGAGAAGATGAAGGTTGAAATTGAGAAGTAAAAGGAGGAACTTGATGACTAGATGATGGAATATCAGGATGAATTGTTTGAAGTGATGGACTCATGAACATGCTCTATCCTCCATAGCCTCTGTCTCTTGATGACCTATATCATCAAAAGCATACCCAAAAGAATCCATATAGTACCTAGGTGAACTAGTTATCCTTCAACTTACTCTGAAGGTAAAGCCACCTACCATCTCTAAAGACAAGATGAAGTCTTTTAAGACTATCTGTGCCTATACGATCTGTATTAAGGTGGCCTTATTCTACTTGCCCTTCAAAAGGCAACTCTACACCTCGCAAAGATCCATGTCAAGTATTCTTCCTATATGCAAGTCCTTTTGTAGGATTCATCTTTGCCACATCATCATGTATTTGATTCATGAAAAGCTCCCATGTTGATTTGAATACCATTCAAAATCCCATAAAAAAGATGTAAACCAATATGTGTAACATCAATTTTGTGACCACTGATTCGGTACAAGAATATTAACAATTATATGGTAGAGGACTCTATGCAGTGGAGCTGAAAAAACTCCATTTTCAACCCCTTCAAACTATTTGTAACAACACTATCAAAATAGCGTTTCTTTAACTCATCAAGATTGACAATGGGAGACACTTCTCTAGGGGTACAAAAATCACTACCATCGTTTGACATGCCAAAAAGCTGATTAAGAGTACTTGGCATTGAATATCACATGCTTCTTCTTGATATAAGAAACAAGCGTCATCTCCGTCAATTCTCAAATTAGCATAAAATTAACGAATCAAATCCTACATAAAGTAATTCATTAACGTTACACAAATCAGTTAATCTAAGCAGCGGCAATCAAATTTACTAACTCAACTAAATCACTAGTAAAATCTTCAAAAGCACAAAACTTAAGTCCTAGTCACATTCTTTTTCTCAAACTCATGATCTCGCCTCATGCAATCCATATAAAAAAAAATTTTACCTTCCTTGATGAATTAGATCCCTGTCCCCGACATGATAATCTATGTCACGGCCCCTTCCATGACCTCCATGATGTGCCCCTTGTTGTGAGCTAGCTATTTAAGTTAGTAATTTAGAGATAAAAAGATGTAGAATTTGAGGTTGAAAAATTACAGAAATTAGGGCAAATTTTGGGAAAAATTCAAAGACAAATTCAAAAAGATCGAGATTGAGTGTTAAATGAATGATTTTGAATAAAGAAGATGGGAAAAAAAGAAGTTAATCGATGAGAGTTGGGATTTGAAAGGTTGGAAACTGTTTAGGAAAGAAGAGGAATCAAAAGGCACAAAGATTTAACTGAATAGAGGAAGTCCGGATAATGAACAATAATGTGATCTAGACGTCCTCTTTAGCAACTGTCGTCAAACTTTGTCATCCGCTTCATTCCAGAGGCTATGTGGACGATCAACCGAACGTTCGTTCCTTTAAGAGAGGTCGTCCTCTTCTTTGAACAAAAGAAAAAGGCAAGTCTGCTGTGCAACGGTGTCATCCGGCTTCGTAATCTATGACATTGCAGAGGCGATTTGGATGACCTACCAGATGTCTGTTTCTTTACAAGTGGTTTTACAAGTTGTTGTCCGCTTCAAAGATAGAAATTGTTTGAACGCAATCCAAAAGCCCCCAAATGACATAACCCCAAACACAAAAAGCTTGCTATACAAAAGGCCCTTCCATCTTTCATATACATAACCCCAATTTTTTCACAAAGTCCAAATTTGCAGTTGGTCCTTGATTTTTGTACTATAACTGCTGCGAACGTGGTTCAAAATAGTCAAGTGCAAGGGAGGGAAAGCCTAGTCCGACGGCAATAGGAGAGGCAAAAATAGTGGTAGATCAGGTAACTACTTGCTGCCTCGGTTTATTGACGATGTAGCTAGTGAAAGATTTAATTCATTTGTCAATAACAAAATCGAATTAAGCTTCCAAAGTTCAAAAAATGCCGAGGAAATGAAGAAGTTTAATTTGGGTTGGATTCTTAGAAAAATTTAGAGTTAGCAAATGGACATGATAATGGCTGTAAATGAGCCTACTTATTTAGACATGGTGTATTGAATTTTATGCTAATTTGAGGCAAAATGAGCATAAGCATCTGGTGAAGTAGGGTAAACAGTAGAGATGTTGTGATTTCTTTTGACTTTTTAAATATTTTGTTGCGAGTATGTGATGGACAAGAGGACGAAGAGCAGGGGATGAATAGGTTTTTTGGTTATGATGAATGGCCTTCTGGGGTGCATGGGTTTGATTTGAATGACTTGTGGACAAATATTTTTAGGTCAGAATTTGACACCTCGGGTGATGCCCTCTTAGATAATCTAAGGCCAGATCACCGCATTTTGTTTCACATGGCATCAAACATAATTGTTCCTACTAGAGGCCATAGAACAACACCAAATAGAATGAATTTATATGTATTCTACTGCTTGTTTAGGGAAGTACGGCTAGATATTAGGTACATCATGTCAGAATATATGCTTAAGTGTGCTAGGAATGACTGTCGAAGCCTACCATATGGTCAACTGCTTACGTTGATATTCAGGAGTTTGAACTTTCAATTCATAGGCAATTCTAACCCCAATCCCCCCTACAATTTCTACAATGCAAGTTTGTTTGCCCATATGAACTTTAAGTTCCATGAAAGCCAATGGATGTACAAGCGTGAATATGTCAGCGATTTAGCAATGCCAGTGGCTTAAGGAGAAAAGGACAACAGGTGACATCTTCTAATATCGGTGATGACGGAGGAAATAGAAGTGCTCAGACTAGTGCAAGAACTAGAGCTAAATTTCTTGCCGGTACATCAACTGACCATGTAACTACTTCGTCAACAGCGAGTTCCATCAAGTTGATGTCCATACTTGAAGGTCTGAGTTCATGGCTAGAGCGTTTTGCAAATGATACATTTGACCAACTTGCACATTTGCAGAATCAATTGTAGCATGTTGAATATGGTGTGCAGTTGGTGATGATTGAGGCACAAAGGGAGGCATTTGGGACATGGAAAGCAAATCAAACATGATAGAGAATGGGATCTCTTTCCCATAATGTAGGATTCACTGATGTTGTCAGCGAACGTTTTTGGCCATTTTAGAGCATAAGTATCACATTTACACACTATTAGTTAATGTTGTCTATGTGGATGGCTAAAATTTGTAAATGGTGGCGTTAATTTTTAAATGCTGGTGATGATGTTTGTTTTTTTTTTTTTTTGTTTTGGGAGTTTTTTTAGAAGGCATAGCCAATTGTGTTAAACTTGATGTCATTAAGCAATTGGCAATAGTTGTATTGGTGTACTTAAATTACATGTTTGTTTTTAAAGGATGACTACTTAGCATGCACTGGGCATGGACGCTGCTCACTACTATTTCCAACTATACAAATTGCATTTAAATTTGTTTGGCACGTTTTTTTCAGTTTTAAGATCAACTGTTCCCAAAAAATTGTGACTATCCTTGTCATATAATCATTAAAAAATGAGTAAAGAATGGTCAAATAAGTTTCAACTATTCGAACACTTTCCCACACTTATTATTCACTTTCAAAACTATCATCATGTCATACCAAAAAAATTTTCACATTCAAATACTTTTTCACATTTCTAAAAAAGTCAACAAAGAACAATCCAAATAATTTTTCTAAATAATTCTAAAAAAATACTCCAAATAATACAATCCAAACAGAGCCAATATTTTAAAAGCATGTCAAGTTGTCAACTCAAAACTCTGAACAAAAGTTATCAAGTCATTTCATAGGTGCCGGATTCTTTTTTTTTTTTTTTTTCGGTGTCAAAAGGCAGGAATTTAGGTGCTACATTCGGCACATGACAAATTGTACATAAATGACTTTCTTGCTACTAGAATTATTCAAACTATTTCTAGAAAATTCAATTTTTATTTTTTTATTAACCTACACTATTACAATGGGAGAAAGGAAATTGGTGTTAGTGGGATTCGAACTCCCGACCCCTGGGGTGAAATCATATAGTTTCTATTGCTTGACCCACTATTTGTTCCCAATTGTTTATCTTTAGGTACTAGAATTTGTACAAATTAAATGTGATTCTATGAAATTATTTTATAAATATAAAGCAGTCATGGATCTTATGGTTTAGCCAATGGTCTACTCAAAATTTAATGTTTAGTGCAGCTGCCATTTCACATCAACCCAACAGCTAAAATCATGGAAATAAATTTACAAAAAAGGATGAAAAATAATAGTAGTTTAGAAAACAAATTGTCCTGCGTTGACTATTTAAATTTAGCAAGTTTTTAGGCCCAAATCTTCTCCGACATCCTTCTCTGAAAGCGTATCTAGATTTGATGCTAAGAAGTTTAGATTGGGGTATTTATTAGTTAGTGATGATATTTTGTATTAGGCAATTTGTTGAATAATCAAGATATTTTGTACCTAAAGATAGTTCTAGAAATTTGTTTGTTAATCAAGATTATTTTTTCTTTGATACTCGATTGAGAATACAAATGAGTTGAGTTTTTCATATTCAAGCTCAATTTCTGATACTTTGCAAATATTGTTTTAAGTTAGTAAGTTGTTTGTAGGTGATAATCCATGTTGATTAATTTTCTTAAAATTTGAAATTATGTTATTTTCTCGAACTAAATAATGCTATTAGACTTATTATTATGTTTTTTTTTCTTTTTTTTTTGTTATGATAAATTAGCAGCTGCTAAATTTGATTAGTTTCTTTCTATGGTGAATTTTCTGGATGAATGGGAACTTGCGGAAGTCACCACCAACTAGGGTGTCCTGATGAGTTTGAGGTGTAGTATACATCTAGGCTCAATACTATACTAGTTGCAACAATTGAGAAAGCAAAATATAGGCTTTGCCAGATAGAATATTTATTTTGTAGTCAAATGTATTCGTATGTTTAGGCAAAATGGAAGACCATTCAAATTGATTACAATATATTCTAAGGCTAGGGAAGCAACTGAAAATTCTTACAAAGAGAGATAGATTTGTTGCTTCAAATTGAAAAGCAAGCTGGAAAGCAACAGTTTTGTAAAGAAATTGGCTCTATGAAGTTGGAGAGTGAAGAATAGTATTGGCTTGTCACTGGATATCATTCAAGGTCTCCAAGAAGTTTAATTTGGACGACTAAAGAAGTAGATGAATTAAGGGAAATGCAAGAAGATTGTGTGATGATTCTGCATCCAAAGACTCGATGATAGAAGAGGGAAACAAGGAGCTTAAGGAACTTGAAGATACATGTTGGAAGCATTATACGATGCACACTTATCTAGAGAGAAGAGTTAAGGGATTGAAATTAGAGTTTGCAAATATGGAAATGGAAGTTGATGAGGGAATGAAATTGTAGAATAAACTTCCTGCAAGTGGTTCAATCAAACACTTCCCTTGGTAGTGGACAATGAAAACAATTGTACGATATGAAGAGAAGGCAAAGGTAATACTCAGCAGAGTTGGGATTATGAGTAATAAGATTAATGTGATTTAGAAGGAACTCAGAAAAAGTCTTGAGGAAGTTGAAAAAGGAATAGAGGTAAGAGAGAATCTCCTGATAGAAGTCGAATTACAAGCCTTAGAAATCAGATAGCATAAGCAACGGTCCGAAAAAGTTGAGGAGAAAGAATATTAATTTGCTTAAGAAGAAGATGGGAAAGAAAAATGATGAAGCAGAAAAAGGAAGCAAATTGCAAGAATAGCTGATCCAGAAGAATGATTTTGTATAATATAGGAAATTTAAGGACACAACTAGGTTTTAAAGAGTTTGTGAAGAAGAAGTGATAACTTTTGGTGAAACCAAGACGAGACATAGAAGAGAAAGTTGACATACTTCATGCAAATCTCCAAGAGACAAGCCAGGTATCCTCTGAAGCAATTGACTTGCATGGGAGGTTACTGTAGCAGATTGAAGCAAAAGACGCACAATTAATGTCTGAACAGAAGAAAAGAATGGATATGGTCATTGCTTCTAAGAAGCTAATATCTCAATACAACTTTCTATGTTCAAAAAATGGTCTTACTACCGAAAATGCTGGCCATCTAAATAAAATGGAAGATGAAATTGATTTCTTCTGGTGTAATCAAAGCCCACTAACTTCAGTTGTAAGTTGTATTCTCTCTATCTTTGTTGCTGAAATATGTAATTTAAACATTTGATAGGAGTGGACTCGTATATAATGTTTATATCACAAAGCAATAATCAAGTATCAACACATTTTAATGACTACCTCTCTCTCTCTCTCTCTCTAGCCGTTTCTTTTGAATTTTGGTTTCAAAATTTAGGGTTTAGGTCACCACCATGGCTGGTTCTCAGCCGTATGATGGCCAACCACCGCCTCCCTTTCTACTACCTAGTTCTTCTCTTCCAAAATCCTTTGCTGCAGTTGTCTCCTCTTCTCCAGCAACATCTTCCACGACTGATATTGGTAGATTGGCATCTTATTGTGGAGAGCCAGCATTATTCCTTTCAAAACATGATCTCCAATCCCTCTCCAATTCTTTCCAGAATGCTCTAGTGGGCAGGTTTGCTCTTGGAAGACCGAACATGGAAACCATCTGCAAGTTTGTCATCTCTCTTGGTCTTCAAGCCGAATGGCTTGTGGGTTTACTGGATGCCAAGCACATAATTTTGAGGCCTCAAACAACTAATGATTTCACACGTCTATGGTGTAGGCAAACTTGGTACATTAATAACCTTCCCATGACTCTCTCTCGTTGGACCATTAGCTTTCGGCCTGATCGTCAATCTTCCCTTGCTCCGGTGTGGATCAATCTGCCAAATCTCCCACTGCCCTTTTTCTCCATGAAAATGCTTTGCAAACTAGGAAAATTAGTTGGAAGGCCTTTGCAGGTGGATGAGTTTACGGTGAAACTAAAGAGGCCATCGGTTGCCAAAATTCTGGTTGAGATGGACGTCTCCAAAGAACCTGTTAAACGGATATGGATTGACTTCGAGGAAGGAGGGTTTTGGCAGGTAGTTGAGTATGAAAATCTGCCTACGTATTGCAACTTTTGTTCAAGGCTAGGGCATGAGGAAGAAGGTTGTCATGTGAAATTTCCTCACTTGCGTCCAGTTAAGCAGAGAGAGGCAGCAAAGTCTGGGGTTCATTACTTGCAGGTGCAGGCAGGAAAGAAAGAAGGCCAGCGTAGTTTGGTTTATGTCCCTAAGCAGACGGTCCAACCTGGTAAGGATTGCACCACAATAGTTTCACAGGAAGGCCCTCCAAGCATGGGAAAATCTGGAATAGATGATCAGGATGTAAACCATGAGATAATGCCCTTGAATGACTAGATTGTTCATCTGGTGCAGCCCGAACCAGTTTAAAAAATAAACCAATGTGGACGGGAACATATGGAGCCTCCACAAAGAGAGTAGGAGAAAGAGATCACTAAAGACAAGAAAATTTTGCAAGGGGCTGCAGTTACTCAAAATGGTTTTGAGGTGTTAGTTAATCTTGAAGAGGACAATGAACAGGAAGTTGCACTGGTTCCAGCAGACAGATTTCTTGATTTCAACAATGAGATGCAGTGCTGTTCTTCAGTTCCTTCTTCACCCCATAAGTTGTAGGTGGAGAAAGCTGGTAGGAAGTCAATTGGTGATCTAAACTCTACTCCATATCTGTCCTTACAATCCTGGACGGATGTTTAGCGGCAGCTGGACCATAGAATGGCGCAAATGGTCATCAATAGTGAAGACAATAATGAAGGCTCGGTAGCTAAAGGTGAGGATGATATGATCTGCACCTCTAAAGGGAGTAGCAAAAAAGGAAAAATCACATTGCTAAGGAAGGGTGAGACGGTACATGAATCTTCAACTTATAACTTCCGTTCTAAAAATGTTAGAATCGTTTAATGTAATTTTTTGGAACATTAGGGGTGCCTCTCGAAGGGACTCTATTCGATATATTGCAGGAGTGTGTAGCAGAAGTAAAGTTAATTTACTTGTTCTAATTGAGCCATTTTCTTCTGTGCAAAAAATGGAACCATTATGTCTCTTCTTACAGTTTCAAGAAGCTAAGTCTTTTTTAGATGGGAAGATCTGTATATTCTGGAGGAATATTTCATGCAATTTTGTAGAATGTATTGGGCAGTTGGTGCATACTTCGATTACTTTATCATCTGGAGATAATATTGAGCTCTCAGCTATTTATGCAAAACACTCTAGGACGAAGCGTAGGATGTTATGGCAAGGTTTGGAGGAAATTGGTGCGAATGCAAGGAGTCCGTGGGTCTTGGGTGGTGATTTCAATGTGATTTCCTCAGTAGCTGAGAGGGTAGGGGGGAGACCTCCAAATGTTCGTGATATGGAGGAATTCAATATGGCCATTCTCAATGCAGGTATTCAGGAGGTGACTTTTGATGGTTCTCCATTCACTTGGACTAATGGTAGGATGTGGCAGTGTCTTGATCAAGTATTATAAATGATTATTGGTCTTCGACATTCTCCATTTCAAAATTGTCTCACTTGCCAAGGGGTAGGTCTGATCATTGCCCTTTGCTTTTTGTTTGTAATAATGTGGGTCACAAGGGTTCTCCATTTCGTTTTTTGAATATTTGGTGCCAACATGAGGAATTTCAACATCTGGTAAAAGAATCTTGGGAGCAACTGATGTCCAGCAAGGGTTTACTTGGTTTTTTTCATAAACTAATGAGGCTAGGGAAAGCTCTACAACAGTGGAATAAAACTATTTTTGGCAATATTTCAAAGCAAGTGAAGGAGGTAGAAGCAGTGATGACTGAGGCGGAAAAAGTTTATGATAAAGAGAGGAATACTGAGGCACGAGTCAAGTTGAATGAAGCGAGGGCTAATCATAATAAGCTCCTTGCACTGGAATGCAATTTATGGCGACAAAAATCTGCCATTAAATGGCTCGCAGAAGGGGATGCAAACACAACTTATTTTCATTCTTTGGTTAGACAAAGGAGAAACCAGAACTTCATTGGTAGGATTAAAAGGCAAGATGGGAGTTGATAGAGGAGTCAGAGGAAATTAAGGCCTCAGCAATAGAATACTACTCTAATTTATTTGGTGATGATAGAAATACCTCTCCTCTTGATGCAATTCCTTTCTTTCTACCTCAAATTTCAAATGAGCAGAATGAGCGTATGTTTGTAATTCCTGAGATTCAAGAGGTTAAGGAGGTGATTTTTTCAATGAATGTTAATAGCACCGCGAGACCAGATGGCTTTGGAGCCCTGTTTTATTAGGCATGTTGGGATATCATTCAAAATGACTTAATGGAGGCTGTTGTTGATTTTTTTAGAGGAGAGAGCAATTACCGAGGGGTTTTACCAGCACCATAGTTGTTCTTCTTCCTAAGAAACTTGGAGCTTCACAATGGACAGACTTCTAGCCTATAAGTCTATGCAACGTAAGTTCTAAGATTATCTCTAAAATTTTGAGTTATCGTATTAATATGCTTCTACCTTGTATTAGTGCAAAGTGGCAAACAGGCTTTGTACCAGGCAGGGGCATTATGGATAATATTTTGATGGCTCAAGAACTGGTGAGTGAGATTGACAAAAAATTAAAAGCCTAATCTTGTTTTGAAGTTAGACATGGAAAAGGTGTATGACCGTGTAAACTGGTCCTTCTTGATGGCGATGATGAGGGGTTATGGTTTCCTAAACAAGTGGTGGACTTGATCTATCGGTTGTTGGCTAACAATTGGTTTTCAATATTGATTAATGGGGAGGCATCGGGTTTCTTCAAATCCTTTCGCGAGGTGAAGCAAGGGGACCCTCTTTCTCCTGCTCTCTTTTTACTAGCTGCTGAATATTTGGGACGTGGTATTAGCCATCTTTTTGACTCCCATCAATCTCTCTATTATGGCACAAAAGGTGGTAAGATTCCCTATTTATCTTTTGCGGATGATACTATTATTTTCACAAGATGCTCTAGGCATGGTTTGGGTATACTGTGGGGTTTTTTGCAACATTATCATTTAGTCTCGGGTCAGAGGATTAATGTAGCTAAAAGTTCCTTTATATGCTCTGATAAAGTTGCTCCTAGAATTATTCACAGAATTAAGCAGGTATTGGGGCTTCTTTTTCAGTATCTTGGGGTCTCGTTATTCAAAGGGAGAGCAAAGAAGCTATTGTTTGATGGTGTAGTTGACAAAATTAGAAAGACAGTTGCTCATTGGAACACTAGATATTTATCATCAGGTGGGAAGTTAATTCTGATTCGACATGTATTATCTTCGATTCCCTTTTATTTGGTGCAGGTGTTAGCTCCTCCAAAAAGTGTGATAGTTAGTATTGAAAAGATCTTTAATGCTTTTTTATGAGATAGTAGAGATGACCGTCAAGCACACTGGGTCTCTTGGGAGAGAGTGTGTTATCCTGTTGCTGAAGGAGGTTTGGGGGTTCGTGCAATATCTGATATGGTGAATGCATGTTCAATAAAATTGTGGTGGAAATTGAGAAGAAAAGACTTTTTTTGGGCTGAATTTATGTTTTCTAAATATATTAAGGAAATGCACCCATTATTAGTGGAATCCTCTAGTTCCCAACTTTGGAGAAGATTGGTTCACATTCGGATCCAAGCAGAGTCTCAGATTAGATGGAGTGTTGGAGCGGGGATGATTATTTTTGGCATGATTGTTAGGTGGGAGGGGAATGTTTATCTTCTATATGTAACTTCCCTAATCTATCTTTTATTTTGGTTGCTGAATTTTTTACTGCAAATGGGTGGAATAAAGAGAGGCTCAGGGTGTGGGTCCCAGAACATGTTGTCAAATGCATTCTGAAAATTCAATGGTGTTCTTCTGAACCTGATAGATTGATTTGGACAGTTTCAGAGGATGGAGAATTCACCATGCATTCCGCCTGGGAGATGTCAAGGAAAAAAAGAAATGTATCACGTGTGCTATCACAAGTATAGTCCTTGGGGTTGCCACTTAAAATTCAATTTTTCACTTGGTGCGTGGTATGTGATTTTTTACCCATTGATTTGATCATGAAAAAAAGAGGGATTTATATTGCCTCTTGTTGTGTATGTTGTGATGATGAAGAGGACATGTTGCATATATTTTTTAATGGTAGTCTTGCAAGGGAAGTTTGGTCATATTTTTATGGAATGTGTGGTATCCCACTACGTTCCTATACTTGCATTTCTTCATTACTCATGCATTGGTTCAGCCATTCAAAGGTGAAAGATAATCCAAATATTTGGTGTATTATTCCAATGGTGGTGTTATGATTTTTATGACTGGCTAGAAACGAAGTTAGATTCAAGGGTACCAAACTGACCCGAAATAAATCCTTAGCTGAATGGTCGATGGGCATATCATGCATAGCATTTCTCTTTGTCTAACTCTCTCTCTCTCTCTCTCTCTATATATATATATAGTATTAGTATTATTATTATTATTATTATTATTATTATTATTATTATTGCTAGTTACATGCACAGCTTTTGTTAGCACGAAAAAACCACTTTGTATTTCTTTTCATTTCCTCCACTTTCTGGGAGTGGTATTCACTTTGCATGAGTTAACTCTTGGTATTTGGCAGATGTTAGTACAGCTCCAGATGCCTCTGATGTTATTGGCTAAACAGCCAAAGGGAAAGGTGAGGGAGAAGTTGTGAACAGAGACAAGGCAGCCCAATCATTTCAAAGATCAAACTCTGTCTCACCTTCTAGGTTAAGAATTTTTATCCAATCAAAATCCATTGCTTGCGTGAAGTCTTGCCTCTCAGTTAGAACAAATGTCCCGTGACCTGCAGGAGAGATACCAGGTCTCATCAGACTGAGGTCTGATTGTTTTGATGCTTTTCTTGATGCCCTCTTCGAGAAAATCAGAAGAGACTTGGGGAATGCTATGATGGATGAAACTCATAATACTTCACACATGGATTTTGACAGCTCAGAGGATGAAACACATGACATGAATGTTAAGAGTGGACATAGAAAATCATGATATTCCCACCTCCAAGCCCTGGTCCCTCAAATCCCAGGTATGTGGAACCAATACGAAAGATAGTGAGAGGGAAAGCTTGAAAGGAGTTGAGTGCAAGAATGCAACAATTTCTATTATGTTGTTATTTCCATTGAAAACAAGAAGGCTAATCTAATAAGCAGAACCTACGTTGTGAGCTTTATGATGGAGTTTCAAGGCTTTGACTCTTGAGGGATTTTGAAATATTGGATTTGAGTTAGAAACTGAGCTCCATCTGTTCATACCGGTCAAGATGAAAATCTAACATTTGTTTCACTCTTACAACCGACGTGCATGAAAATTGGAGGACTAGTGAAAGGCAAGTTAAGAGCAACACAATGTTACTATAGCTGTTGTAGTAACATCTTACCCTCACTACATGACTGAGTGTTGAAGTATCAGATGGAAGAATTAAGATTGTTTGAGCGTGGGATTAAGAAGCATGGAATGGTAGGCCCAACTTGAATGACTGGAGTAGCCAAAAGTGAAGACTGAAATTTATTCAAGATAAAATGAAGAGCTTGTAAAGAAGTTATAAGGCCCATGGAGATCCAATATCAGTCACATGTACAAAAGGATAAATAGTTATAACAGATTTTGTGTATTCTTCAAGTAATTGTAGATAGAGACTAGTTAGTTGAGTTTTTGTTTTCTATAAATTTTAATTTTTTAGACACCTGTCAAGCTTTGATTAGATTATAGTATGTATATAAGCTGGAATATGGATCATTTTTTATTTGAGAAATACAGAAAACTTTCTCCGTTCTTTTGTTTTACATTTCTTTATGGTATCAAAGCAAAAAATAGTTTTCAAAACTTTTTTGCTACATAACAAAATGGCAACAACAACTATTGATGCTGAGAATTCGAATGCTCGGTATAATGAAGATCCTCTCTATCTTCAATGCTCATATCACCCAGGGATGACCCTAGTTACTGCACCTCTGATAGGGGAAAACTATCTTAGTTGGAGTAGGTCCATCAAGATAGCTTTAGGAGCAAAGTTGAATCTGGGATTTATCACTGGAGCATGTGAGAGACCATCTACAACTTCATCCAAAGCAGAACAATAGGAAAGGGCGAATTGCATGGTAAGGTCTTTGATCTTGAACTCAATTTCAAGAGAAATTGTAGAAGCATTTATTTATACAACTTCTGCAAAGGAATTATGGGATGAATTATAAGAAAGGTATGAAGAGAGTAATGGGCCATTACTATATCAGATTCAAAGGGAGATAAGTAGTATAACCCAAGGAACTTAGAGGTAGAAAAGCATTATATAGGATTAAAAAAACTTTGGGATGAGCTTCTTGTCTAATGCCTATGCCAGTGTGTAGGTGTGGAGCAGCTAAAGAGGTTTCTGATTTGACCTCTTTTAACAGATTGATGTAATTTTTAATGGGCTTGAATGATACCTATGATCACATCAAGAACTAGATTCTTGTAATGAACCCTCTACCTTCAGTTAATAAGGCATATTCTATGGTTTTAAGTGTTGAGAAGCAGAGAGACGTGCATGCTATATTCTTTGAAAAGACTGAGAACATGGCAATGTTTGTAAAGGGACAAGGAACTAGAGAGGAAATTGGAGGTAGAGGCTTTGGAAGAGGAAGGTCAGGTTCAACTGGAAGAGGCAGAAGTAGGAAATCTAGAAATTCTGGGAAAGAAAATATCCACTGTGACCATTGTAACATGGATGACCACACACAATATAGTTGTTTCAAAATTTATGGGTATCCGGAATGGTATGTAATTCTAAAGGAACAAAAAGGAAAGAACTCTAGTGGAAACAAGCAAATAGCAAACATGCCAAAAACTTCTTTAAGTGCAAATGCAAATTACACAGTGATTGAGGCTAAAGATGGAGTACAAATGGCAAACATTGCTTCCACTGTCCAACAGGAATTTCTGAAAATACTAAAAGGAAAAATGCCAGTTGACAACAAAAATCAGGTGAACTTTGCTCATGTCAGAGATTTTGTATGAAATCTTATCACTTTGCTTTCACAATGATTGAATATATGAAACCTAGTTCTTGGATCTTAGATACAGGGGCTAGGAGTTACATGTGCTCAGATTTGAATTTGATGAATAATGCATAGCCATTAGATTCTTATACACTTGTTTATTTGCCTGATGGCAGTGTTAAATAGATAGAGCACACTGGAATAGTGAAATTACACAAAAAATTGACCCTCAAAGAGGTCTTGCATATTCCAAGCTTTAAATGCAATCTGATAGCTATTTCCACTGATTGTGAGTTTAGGTTATATCAAAATGTAGCAAGAAATTCACTTAAAATCACACAACAAATAATAAAATTTATAACCTAATACTCGTTCCACAAGTGCACGGGTCAATTGTAGTTGTGACAGTATTAGGGTCGATCCCATGAGGAAACGTGAACTCGCAACTACCAAAGCTACTAATTTGCTTTATTATCTAAACAATCAAACTTCGGAGATAGTGAAAATGGTAAGAAAACCAAATTCAAGTTAACAAAATGTGAAGAAATTAGTTAAACAAAGTTGACTAGGCTTAAGAATCCACCAAATATGAAAGTTTAACTTATGACCATGATGATTTTATCCATGTTTAGGATTCAATTCCATTTTTACTCCCAACTAGATCTCTCTATGAATGGAAGACTACCAATACATGAGCTTTCTTATTCTTGTGCTAAAGTCTAGCATGCATTAGTTTGTTAAACTCATGAATTGTGGTTTATAACCTTAATCAACCTATGTGAATCACTACTTTTGTGAGATTCAACACAAGTTCCATTTACTATTTTCATTATTAAGTGTAAATCTCTTTGTCAAATAACAACTAGATGACTTGAAGTTAGTAGCTAATAAGAAACAAGTGTTAAAGACTAAGTAAATGAATAAACAAGAATACATAGGCCATAAATCAATTCAAACATATTAAAGTTTCTGATACGCGCGGACGAACGTGGAATTGCTTGAAAGACCAAGTATGAATTTCGAACCTTTCCCCTTGGATGAACTAGACTCTAGAATCAGCACCAAAGCCTTGAACACGCAAGATGAACAACTCGAAAATTCAAGGAAGCTTTGAACCTCCTTATGGAACGAACAAGAACTCGAGGAATCAGCACCTAGAATGCTTGATCAAACCAATAAGGCAACTCTAAGCTAGGGTTTTTGAACTTGGAATCACTCTACAAGTTCGGGGGTTGTTCTTAATCAGCAAAGAACGAAAGAAGCACTCAATTTGAGAACTCACAAATTTATTAATCATCAAACTTATTAAAATTCGTAATAGTGTTTTGGCCTATAAATAGGCTTGCATAACAACTTGTAGAAAGTTCTAGAAACTTAACAAAGAGCACTAGTTGTAACCTAACACAATATGGTAACTTTCTAAGAGGTTACACCTTGTAAACAAAATAGAAAACTTAACATAAAAGAATTAAACTTAAAAATTCGTCCAAAAATTGTTAATGGACTGGACACCTCCTTTTAAGCACCATTGGGCCTCCATCTTGCATCTTTAAAAGGCCTTCCAACAAGTCCAACTAAACCAGCACCTTAAAGACATGTTATGGACCACTTAGAAGCTTTAATTGGACCTTCTTTGAATGTGTATTTAATCCATAACCAATACATAAACTCTTGGCCAAATGAACACACTTGAATAGCTTGATCACCAAGTCATTGAGAGGCCCAAAGTCATAAATTACACCATGGTAGTCACAAAGCTTAAACGTTCCCTTCATGATCAGCCATGATTTGATCTCATCTTGATCCAAACGAGTTGCTCCATGAGAATATCTAAGCATCAAGATTGTAAGCACTCCTAGGATCACATCAGTTTCATCCTAAACCTAGTGAAAATCAACATAGTTCAATATATTTAAGATAAACTTAAACACATAATGAAAGTAAACAACATGCAAGAATAGAACTAGAAAGAGTAAGGTAAGAAATGTAACACCCTAGAAATTCATGCCAAAACCCTTCATTTTGTATTATGTTCATTAGGAAAAAAAAAAATGATGGCCGAAATTGTGGAAAAAAAAAAATGATGATGAGCATGTTGTGCTTAGTGCCTTAAGAGTTGTACCTAGGAAATCTTGCAAGATTAATTATGGGATAACTAATGAAAATCACTTCTAATTACCTAGTGCCAAATGGAGTCTTCCATGGTTAAAAAGTCAAGACTTACTTTGGTTTTGTCTTGTTTTAATTGGTCCAAATTTTTCCCAATTCTTTTCCATTTCTTTTCTTCTTTACTTACCAATTTTTCTCTTCTTTTTTCTTCTTGCTAGCCGGCTGCTTCTTCCCTCTTTTCTCTCCATTTTCTTTCAATTTTCTTGGATCTTTTACTTCCATTTACTCATATTTCAACCATAGAAATTGAGTGAAACTTCCTCCTGAGCAACTATCTTGTCTATCTAGAGGTATTCTCTTGAATTTTCTCTTCTAATTTCATGTGAAAGATTATAATTTTAGCTTTTAAGTTATGTTTTTATGGGTTGAGTATGATTTATTTTGGCCATGAAATATGAAGTTTTATTCCATGAATATGAGGTTTATGGACTTTTATGACTTGTAGATAGTGATTTAGACTTGAAATGACATGATTTAAGTTTGATTTGGTTGAAGATTTAAGCTTGAACTTAAGAACACTTAAAACAGTCATGCTGGACCAGTTTTAGTAAAACTTTCATAACTTGGTGTAGATAACTTGGATTTGAATGATTCTTGTTGTTTTAGAAACTAGATTCATAGGGCTTTAAAACGGTAAAAAGCTTGCCCGGTGGTTCATTGTGTATTAATCGCAGAAAGCTTGCAAAGTTGGCTGAAAATTCGGTTCTGCGTAAACAGTTTTGATGAAGAGCCAACTTGGGGGCTGATTTTGAAGCTGTTCTAGTTGGAATTTTAAGTGATGATCTTCACGAAAGTTGTAGCCTTATAAACCTACTTTCAAACCATATAACCACAATTCTCTGTCTCTTGGTAGATTGACCCCAGAAATAGCATGAATTTGGCCGAAAACCAACCCTGTGCAGATTTGGGTTGATGAAACACTAGGTTGTGGACCAATTTTGGAATGATTTTTGTTAGAATTTGACATAATGCTCTGCATGAAAGTTTTAGCCCTTAGAATATAGTTTCTATCCATATAATCACTTTTCTCATACGACATATCAATTGGAAGTTATGTTCTATTGAATATCCCTAGTTGGTAAACTTGAAATAGCATGATTTAGGCTTGATAGGGTTAAAGAACTTGGAGTAGTTTATGTGTTTTTGTGATGAATTGGAGTGAAATTGAAGTGAGTTTGATGTGAAATTTGGTAGAACTATGTGAGATTGGGCTGGTTTGGTTATTTTCTTTGTAGGGAAAATTTTTGGTTTGGTCCGATTATAGAGGAAATGCTGCCGAAATTTCGATAAAACCTAGGAAATAAAAATAATTAGGCTATGATTTAAGGCTTTATAAGCTGTAATTTAGTGATTTAAGTGTACAGAAATTTTCGTAGATTAGCTATTAGTGAATTAAATCTTTCCGAGCAAAACCCTAGAAAGTTGGAAAACTCTAATTTCGAAAACCCTAAACCCTAGGGTAAAACCCTAAGCTCCAAAACCCTAGAAATTAAACCCTAGAAAGACTTGGGGTATTTCTTGAATTTCCTTATGAAATTTCTTAGATTTTAGTCAGGATTTTTATACGATTATTTCTCGTGAATTTCAGGATCCGGAAGTGAGTCACAGCCTTATCGTGAAATCTTTTCTTAGGCATCAGGTGAGTGTTCTTATGTGTGTGTGATGCATGAAATGCCATGTACTACTTGACATCATTATTTTGATGCATAAAATGAGATGTTATACTTGACATAATTAACTAATGAAATGTGTTATTTGAGGAAAGATGTGTACTTTATCGCATCTATTCCGTAATGTGTTACATGCTTTCACTATCTAATGTGTTAATTGTGCTTGTGACTTTCATGGTCAATTTTGCTATTTTCCCATGGTTAATCAGACTGGGAGCGTATGGGAGAGATATAAGGTGTTGGGCGGTATTCGGTGTGTGTTACTTGTATATCTGAGTAAAGTCCTGAAAAAGGCTAACTCATGATTGAATTGTATTCTTGATCTTGGACTTCCGAGGCTAACTTCACCGTTACCCCTCGGATAGTCAACCGGGAGCGTTTGGGGTGATATAAGGTGCTGGGGTTATAGGTGCGTGATATTCTTTCCTATATGAGTTTCATTCCTCTAAGAGGGTAACTCTGGATTGAATTTTTTACAAGTATTTCGGACCTGAGATTTTACCTCGGTCTCGATATCCTTGTTATCTTGATCGTGATTGATACTCCTGCGGTTGAACTTGTTCTCGTAGGGAGCCCGTATCCTCCATTGACTATTTGTTAATTAATTTTTTTATTTTTCACAAATTGTTTATTTACTCGTTAAATATTTTATCGAACAAAAATCACATATCACTGATATGGTTGCATGACTTGAGCACTCACTGGGCTATTATAGTTCATCCCATGTATTTGTTTTCTTTAACCAGGTTTCCAAAACTATCAAAGCTGGAGGAGCTGATTTTGAACCTTGTACATGTTTTGTTTCGGTATTTTGATAGCTTAAATGTGTTAGTTTTATTGTAAATATTATTTACATTTTTGGGATGTAAAACTCTTGTAGTATTTATATTTCAAGTAAATATTATGAATGTATTTATTTATGAGTGCATTTTTATTTTGAGTTAAGTACGCTTGGATGCCTAAGTGAGAGCGTGTTTGAGTCCTAGCGAGAGCTAGGCAAGCAGCCCGCTAAGCCCTTTGGCGCGCCTTTGGGTAAGGTGGGGCTGTTACAAGAAATGCTCAATTATGGCTCTAAATCTTCTTCCTTCATTCCATCAAACATGTTGAGTACAAATTCCTCCAAGGTTTTATTACAAGAATTGATTATTCCTACAAAACTTGAAAGATAACTAATCTAAGTATTTACAAGAAGTGCTCCTCCTACCAAACTATGGTTTATACTCTTTCAAGTATAAAGCTAAGCATATCTTTCATGAGCTACAAAGACATCTATTTATAGGAAAACTCTAGCTCAAATCCTTGTCCAAGTTAAAGATTTCATGATGAAATTTGATTCCTTTTACCTCAAAAGTCCTCCTTGAGTTTTGTGTTATCATCTAGGGTAGAGAGAATACAACTAGACATTGGATTTATTTGCAAACGTGGTGTGAATAAACTGCAAGTTGAAGAGAGGCGAAATCTGCAAGTTGGTGACGATTTGCGAGTGGGATCCACGAGCTGTGACTCGCGGATCGTGACCCGTGGATTATTTTCTTTTTCCATTTTGTCCTCTTTAAAATTTGGTTATTTCTTCCATACCATTGAGACCTTTTTTCTACCATTTGAACCATAATTTGCTTGGTAGGATTTTATGAAGAAAAATTATTTTGAAAATTGTCAAGTTTAAGTGATAAAATGGTACGTCTTGAATAAATTTTGATGTTGATAGTTCTTGTATTCCAATTGATCCAAATATATTCAACAATCATTTTCCTACAAGAATCAAATAAACTTGGGTATTAATTTGCTCAAAATAATATTCTGCCTCAAAACCCTAATTTTCAGACTTAAAACCCTAATTTAGGAGCAAATCCTTATTTGATGGAAAATAATAAATTGAGCCATTTTAATATTAAAAATAAAACATACTAAAATCATACTAAAATCATATATAAAATATTATACTAAAATAGGTAAAATTATTACTTATCAAACTCCCCTACACTTGAATCATTGCTTGTCCTCAAGCAATTGAAAAATCAAGAGATCAAAAACATGATTCAAGGCTTGAAATAACAAATGCCTCATTGTTGAATGCAATTCCACAAGATAAAGCGAATAGGCTATTATGCAATTCCTTGTAATGTTTCTAATACTAATCATATCAATTAAAAGGAAGTAATTATTTCAAGATTAAAGCTTATTCAACCAAATTTCTTTGCCTATACAAAATTTCACATACTAAGTACTTAATATGGACAATCATATACAACTTCAATTACACACTACTAGGGACATGTTGTAATTTTATAATTTGTAAGTGTCTTTTGACACGAATGTTGACATTTGTAGATGAAAACCCCCGGTTACTCGACACTTTGATCATTTTAACCTCTTTTCAACTTTTAGTTTGAGAAGTGAAATTGCCTTTTGATAAAAGGATCGACATTTTGTAATGAAGACCCCTTATTACTCAACAATTCACTTTCAATCAAATTTGTTATGTATACTCTTAATTCAATTGTCGTTTAATGTGAAAATCGATATTTTGTAATGAAGATTCTCAATTACTAAGCAATTTAAATCATTGGAATAGAAATAAATGAATATTCATCAATTTTTCTCATAATATATTTGTCCTTTTATTAAAATAAGTATACTTCTTGTTCATATCTGCCACTTAAGAATGTAAAATTAAGTAAAGAAAAGAAATTTAAAATCAAATATGCCAAATTAAGATATAATTACAACCATTTTACAAGATTGCTTTCTTAAAAATAAAACTCCTAATCACATAATAACTATTTCTTTATATATTTGTAGAATTATTCAATCATAGTTGCATAAATTATTTCAAAAAAATAAAGAAATTTAACAAGTTTATGGCATGAAAGCATGTTAAAGAAGCAAATTTTAAAAAATTTTCACCATATTTTACCAAAACACTATCTTGACACTATTTACTCCAAATCCCAACCAAACGTCATCTTATACCTTCTCTCCACACTTAAAATGAAATATTATCCTCAATGTGTAAAGAAAAAGTTAAGAATGAAAGATAGAACAAGAAAACTCCTCTTGTTTGGTTCATGAATCCTTAAGTTGATATTGTTGATGTCTTTTAAATCCTTAGGCCTTTTAACCAGTCCTTCTTTGCAATATTTTATCACTTCTTCCTTTTGTCCAATCTTTGCTTATTGGCTTTGTTTTCAAAGCTCAAAACACTTGAATCCTATGTTAGATGATAAATAGATAGCTAATGAAATATAAAATCACCATAGCATGCTTGAAAGCTTTGATTTTCCCCACACTTAGTTTGTGCAATATGACTCAAGAGGGTGAATATTTGAAAGAAAAGTAATACAATATATTATCTATGGATGAAATGAAAGGTTAAAGAAATTTGTTCAAAGTTGCTTCATTCCAAAAATCAACCATTTCATGCCATGTATTCAAAATTACAAAGTTAAACTTAAACTATGAACATGTAAGATTGGAACATATTAAAGTGTTAATTTGATTGTTCAAAACATGCATGCAAACCATGAAACACAAGTTGCAGGTGAACCAATTGAAAACCAATGAAAAAGAACTTGAAAAACCAATTTGAACAGTGATCTGCGGGTGTGTACCCACGGTTCACTAAGCCTGCCTGCGGATCTCTGTGTAATGGATCACATAGACCTCCCAGAAGTTGATATGCGGGTCATGACCTGCGGATCACTCCCTGCAGCAGGCAGTGAACTGCTTTCTTTTGTGTTACTGTTTCATTGGTTATTTCTCATTTTCTGTAGCAACTTCAATTTTAAATTTAACATGTTTTTGAACTCTTTAACACTAGGATCAAGTTTGAATCATGAAAATACATATGTGCAAATATAAATTTATCAAACTTGCATCAAAATCACAACATCAAGCATAAATTCCCAAGTTGCATATTTTGCAAAATTTGAATGCACATTCCAAACCAATAATGCACACATGTTTCTTTGAGCATATTAAGCATAAAAACAAGGCCAAACATCATATAATTTCAGTAAATCACCAAATGACCTTTTTGCTCAAAAAGTTCATCAATCATGAATAATAACTTTTATCAATTCTAACTTCTAAAACACCTCATATAACACATAATGCACATGTTAAACATTCTTATAAGTATGAAATGTTAAAGAAGAAGGGATTTTAGAGTCAAACTCATGATTATATCATCTTGAATCCAACTTGATCTTCTAGTTCTAAGTTGCATACCTACAAAATAAACAACTTAAAACACACTTTAAACTACCTAATACATAGCAACACAAACTAAAATTTTACAAAAATATTAAGCACATTGGGTTGCCTCCTAACAAGCACTTCATTTATAGTCTAGAGCTAGACTTTCCTCCATTCCTCTCACATAATTGGAGTATCCCACAAAGGATGTAATACACCTTTTGTGGTTAATTGATTCAACAAGAATAAGTACATCCTATGTGCCAAAAGAAGTGCTCCCAAGTCCAAAATCCATTGTGCTATTGTACCTATTTCATGAAAACACTTACAAAGATCATCATAGCCATGATTGGCTATGCCTTTCTCTTGTGTTAGTATCCTTTCAATACCAAAAAAATCAAAGTCACAAGTGAAAGGAGGGACATTCTTCCTATTAAGCTCATAAGAATCTACCTTTGTATGGTCAATCTCCATCTCAAGAGCAAAGTTATTTTCAACAATTGTATGCTCTAAAGTAGAAGAATCAATTAAAGTGTCCTTTATTTCCATATTTTCAACTACTTTATCACACACATATGCATTATCCTCATTTACTCGCTCTTGTTCAAGTATAAAGATAGAATCATCAAACATTTCTTCATTTTTTTCAATTTTAGTTTCATTAAATTCATGCATGATTTCACAAGTGGGGAATTTAAGATATTGATCATCATGTTTCATTTCCTTACTTTCAACCATAGTTTCCACACATGCATATTCATGACTTTCATTTTCATGCCCAAAACCATTATTATACATAGAGGTGTCTAGTGGATTATCATGCGGTTCTAATGGTGGTTGCATTAACCCACAATTATACTCCTCATAATTACCACTACACATGGAACACATATGAGCATAACCATAAGCAACATAAACTCCATATTATTCCATATTATTTACATTATTAGCACATACACCTCTTTGAACTTTAACTTCATTTTTATCAAAAGTAGGATTATTTGTGATTTGATCATTATTTTCACACTCCTACTTTTAACGATTTGATCTTGAACATGGACATTTTCAACACATGGTGACTCTAGGTTCATTTTATTGTCTTTTCTCACTACTTCCTCATCCTAGAGTTCAAAGCTTCTCTCATTTTAGCAAAGTGGCCTTCCAATCTCCTACTCATGTTATCTATTTCATCCATATTGGTATTAGGCTTTATTTCACAAGATGAATTTTGTTTAACACAAGTAGGTAGATTTGGTTGATTCCATTGGTCCATCCACCCAAATTATCATTTTGAGCATAATGTTCATATTGAGGTGAATAAGTGTAACTATTTTCAAATTGTACATAATCATTATATCCACATTCAAAATATGCATGATTACCTCCACAAATAGTACAACAAGGATTATTTACACTAGAATCATAACCAAATCTATTCATTAGCATGCCTTCTAATGTATCCATTTGTGATTTTAACATTTGTACCTCATCATTAAAAGACATACCTCCATGAATACTAGACTTGTATTCATTATAAGGCCAATAGTTGTTCCAAGAGCAATTGCCTTCCATGTGTTTGATAAAATGCTTGAACCAACTTTTGCTATATTTCATCCTTCCTTCACTCTAGATTCAAATGTACCTACAAAAACACCAAACACAAGATATCAAAATAAGAAAAATTAAAAATGTCTAGATTAATAAAGCTTGTTTTTGACTTGATATTGTCAAAGTTTCTTTGTTTCTCTAGCAACAGTACCAAAAACTTCATTGTAAGTTTAGGTTATATCAAAATATAGCAAGAAATCTACTTAAATGGTGAAAAAAGTAATAAAATATATAACCTAATACTTGTTCCGCAAGTGCACGGGTCAATTGTAGTTATGACGAGTATTAGGGTCGATCCCACGAGGAAATGTGAACTCGCAACTACCAAAGCTACTAACTTGCTTTATTATCTAAACAATCAAAATTTGGAGATGGTAAAAATGGTAGGAAAATCAAATTCAAGTTAACAAAATGTGAAGAAGTTAGTTAACAAAGTTGACTAGGCTTAAGAATCTACCAAATATGAAAGTTTAGCTTATGAACATAATGATTTTTATCCATACTTAGGATTCAATTCCATTTTTACTCCCAACTAGATCTCTCTATGAATGGAAGACTACCAATATATGAGCTTTCCTACTCTCGTCCTAAAGTCTAGCATGCATTAGTTTGTTAAACTCATGAATTGTGGCTTATAACCTTAATCCACCTATGTGAATCAGTACTTTTGTAAGATTTAACACAAGTTCTGTTTACTCTTTTCATTGTTAAGTGCAAATCTCTTTGTCAAATAACAACTAGATGACTTAAAGTTAGTAGCTAATTAACAACAAGTGTTAAAGACCAAGTAAATGAATAAACAAGAATAAATAGGCCATAAACCAATTCAAACATATTAGAGCTTCATCCTAAACCTAGTGGAAATCAACTTAGTTCAACATATTTAAGATAAACTTAAGCACATAAATGAAAGTAAACAACATACAAAAATGAAACTAGAAAGAGTAAAGGTAAGAAATGCTCAATTCTGGCTCTAAATCTTCTTCCTTCATTCCATCAAACATGTTGAGTACAAGTTCCTCCAAGGTTTTATTACAAGAATTGATTATTCCTACAAAACTTGAAAGAAAACTAATCTAAATATTTACAAGGAGTGCTCCTCCTACCAAACTATGATTTATACTCTTTCAAGTATAAAGCCAAGCATATCTTTCATGAGCTACAAAACCCTAGCTCAAATCCTTGTCCAAGTTGAAAATTTCATGATGAAATTTGATTCATTTTACCTCAAAAGTCCTCCTTGAGCTTTTTGTTATCATCTAGGGTAGAGAGAGTGTAGCTGGACGTTGGATTTATTTGCAAAAGTAGTGTGAACAAGCTGCAAGTTGAAGAGAGACAAAATCTGCAAGTTGGTGATGATTTGCGAGTGGGATCCGCAGGTTGTGACTTGCGGATCGTGACCCGCAGATCACTCTCTTTTCTCATTTTGCCTTCTTTAAAATTTGGTTATTCCTTCTATACCCTTGAGACATTTTTCCACTGTTTGAACCATAATTTGCTTGGTAGTATTTAATGAAGAAAAATTATTCTGGAAATTGCCAAATTTAAGTGATAAAATGGTACATCTTGAATAAATTTTGATGTTGATAGTCCTTGTGCTCCAATTGATTCAAAATGTATTTAGAAATCATTTCCTTGCAAAAATCAAATAAACTTGGGCATTAATTTACTCAAAATAATAATTCCGCCTCAAAACCCTAATTTTCGCATTTAAAACCCTAATTTTGGAGCAAACCTAGATTTGATGGAAAATGATGAAATTGAGACATTTAATATAAAAAATACTAAAAACATAATCAAATCATATTAAAATATTATACTAAAATAGGTAAAATTATTACTTATCATCCACCTTCGCCTATACAGCACAAATCAAAGTAGTTTTTTACCCCAGTTACTGTTTATTATAGGACGTACTGAATGAAAAAACCATAGTAGTTGGTAAGCTTATAGGGAAGCTATACATGATAGATAGTTCTAGTTTTTTGAATAAAAGAACACAAGATTGTAATAGACTGCTAAATTGCTTCAAAGTTCCATGTAATGACTTCAGCTTTATAAATGAAATTACTAAGGATACTCTTTCTGATTAGCATAAGAGACTTGGACATCCTTTTTTTCCTGTTTTACAGCATTTAAATTTTTTGAACACCTGTCTGAACAAAATTGATCCAAATACTTTGAGTGGTTGTGATGTATGTCATAGGGCCAAATAACATAGAAACAACATAGACTAACTTTCCCTATCAATAAAACGAAATCATCCCAGAGCTTTTAGATTCTTCACATTGACCTTCGGGATCCGTATAAGCAACACTCCATTACAGGTACTCCTTAAACGCTCATAGTAGTGGATGATTTTAGTAAGAGTACTTAGACCTTTATGGTTACTCATAAAACTTAAGTTGTGCCAACACTGAGAAATTTCTTCACTATAGTGAAAACACAATTTGAGAAAGGTGTTAAGATGATTAGAACTAATAATGGTACTAAGTTTACTAGTTTAGAATGTTAGACACTTCTCAACGAGAGCTTAACTTCCTTTAGCTCAGCCTTAGCCATGTTATTCCTATAATCACTATAGGTGACAAGAGTCAATTAAGGTCGCACTCCATCCAAAGAGCCCTAACAGGCAAAGCCTAGCAAGAATGCTACCGAGTTCACTAAATTTCCCAAGATGGGGACTCTTGATAATTTGCGCAAGAAGTGACCTGATATGACAGGAGCATAAAAAGTCTTAACTAATGCTATCTGAGTAGACGCAAATGAACCTATGTCAACACAGCCACCTTACATGATAGGCTACCAATTTCAAATCTTCAGGTGTAATGATGTGGGTCTCAATCCCCACTAGCTCCACCTTTTCTGCTATAAATACTCCCTCTTCCACCTACATCAATGAAGCTTGTAAGATCTTAAAAGCTCTTTACTCTTTTACATTTTAGGCCTCATCCGAGCTCAACTACTTAAGCATTGAAGGCTAATGGGGAGTAAAACCCCATGGAATTAGAAAATTTTTTGGTTTTCTAGGCACTTAACAGTTGGTAATGAACTGATCTTGTTGATCCAATTCTAGTAGCCCACTTAGATAGTTACAGCTATAAAGAAGGGAACATACACTGCTTGCCTTCAAATCCTTGAGCCATTTCACTTTTAGAAATTAATTTGCTACTCATTATATTTGTATTTGGGAAGAAATCCAGAGTGCTTTCAACATGTAAGATATGAATACTTTGATATTTGAGGCATTTGTTAAAACTAAAGTCTAGCATCACATGTTTACCTAAGATCTATGTATAAGATCAAGAAGACCAGATTGTCAGCATCTAAATGTCAATTTTAAAAATGTATACGAGGCACATACTCAAGAACAATAGCAGTCAGAAAATATGCACAATGCAGGATTTTCAATAGAGCTATTTTCACAGTTTCAAATTATTTAGGTTAATTACTCCCAATATTATGTTACTAAAATTATCTAAATAAACTATGATGTTAATACAACCTGTATAGTATTTGAATCACACTTTTCCTCCTTGAAAAATAATGTGACTAGTTCATTGTAGCAGAAAAAACCTTCTGTTGAAGTAATTGTCCAAATCTCCAACAACTTGTTCGGCAATAAGTCTCAGCCTCCAACGCCAATCATATTGATTTCAATTCATGTAATGCACTAATTTTATCCATATTTCAGGTGTAGGCAATTGTTTTGTTCATATGTTTCTCTGTTCCCTTTCTAAACATGAACCTTGGTCTGATGAAACATCAAGGAAACAATAGGAGGAGCTTTTATTTAAACTCTTGCATGCATCTCTTCTTTTCCACCTCTTCTCGTTCTTCTTCTAGCTGAAATGGATTTTAAGAATCTTTGCTAATTTCTCCAGCTACAATTGCACTTTATTAAATATTTGTTCTTCATCTTGGGCTTTTGCTATTTTCAAGCAAAACATAGGCATGCCACTCACCTTCACTTGGTTGGTGTTGCACCAAAAAATATTCAAAGAGAAAGCTTTGAGTCAAGATAGGAGATCTTAAATGTTGAATCTGGGTATAGTAAACAACCTTATCTTGTAATGTTTACAAGTTTTCTAAATCACATTTTTCATCTTCTCTGCCATTCTTAGGTATGAAACAAAGCAGGTAAAGAAAAGAAATCCTAACAATAATTGCCAAAACTAATTTTGAGTAGGATCCAGTGTAAGGTAGAATCTTTTGTATCAGCAAAACACTTGAAACCCATGGATCAATTGGCTGGCTCTATGATTTAGATACATCTATACTCCTTATTAAGTATCATCATTTTGTTTCTCATTATCCTAACTCCGTGTATTCATGTCAAACATAAAAATAAGATACAATTTGGTGCCATGATGCTATACAAGGAAAAACTCAAATTTTAGGAAATTATCGTATAATGTTGCGCATGACCAATGTGAATATCTAAAAATTTCCCATAAGCTACTCCCACTAGAGAACTCTTCATACAAGAAAAGGCATTAAAAGGATAAGATCATAAAATCCAATTTACAGCAGTTGTAAAAATAGTTGGTTTAACAGTTTACAATCAATATCTTTGTTGTGTCAACACACTGACTTTGAGGTTGGATGAGTTTGATGCTTTTACATGTAGACGCATAAGCATACATCCTACCCCTTATGACATAGAGTTCATCAATTCAAGATTTTGGCTTTCAAACTTCTCTACCTAACATGAGTATAACCAATGCTCAGTGGAGAAATGTAAAACAGTAGAATGGAGAAAGTTTTTTGTATTTCTCAAACCAAAAAAGATACACCATCCAGCTTATATACATACTATAATCTAGTCAAAGCTTGACAAGTGTCTAAAAAATTAAAATTTACAAAAAACAAAAATTCAACTAACTGTTCCCTATCTACAATTGCATGAAGAATACACAATATCTGTTATGCCTATTTGTCCTTTTGTACACGCGAATGATATTGGATCTCCATGTGCCTTATAACTTTTTTATAGGCTCTTCATTTTATCTTGGATAAATTTCAATCTTCACTTTTGGCTGCTCTAGTCATTCAAGTTGGGCCTGCCATTCCATGCTTCTTAATCCCATGTTCAAATAGTCTTAATTCTTCCATCTGATACTTCAACATCCTCTCCTCAAGTTAGAGCTTGGTGATAATCCACTAAGCCCAACTTGCATACCAAATTGTCAAACTGTGGTGCTGCTATTGCTTTAGTGAACAGATTAGCAAGCTGATTCTGTGAACTTGTATGCTGTGGAAATACAAATCCCTCTTTGTACTTGTTTGTTACTAGGTGACAATTAATCTCAAGATGTTTTGCCTTTCATGAAAAGCAGGATTTTCTGTGATGTGTATAGTAGCTTGGTTATCACATAAGAGTGGAATTGGAAGAGTAGTATATATATCAAAATCTGCAAGAATATAACTAATCCACTGAAGTTCGCATACAATTGCAGCGAGGCTCCTGTTTTCCGCTTCAGCTGAGGACTTAGAGATAGTTGACTGCTTCTTAGTCTTCCATGAAATCAAAGCATCACCAAGAAAAATACAATATCCAGTAAGAGATCTTCTAGTGTCTAAGCATGATTCCCGATCAGCATCTGAGTATCCTTGCACTATTAAGGAGTTGTTAGAAGGAAAGAACAATCCCTTTGATGTATTTTACTAAGTGATTTGTTGCAAGCTAGTGTTGGTTGGTAGGTGATTGAACAAACTGACTTAGCTGTTGTACTCCATAGGTTATATCTGGCCTTGTGAAGTTTAGATATAATAACCTTCCAATCAGTCTCTTGTATTGTTGAGGATTCTCAAATTCTTCTCCACCTTTTGCTGTTAATTTTGTCTCTTTCACCATAGGTGTTCTAATAGCTTAGCTTCCATCAGTCCTACATCATTTATTATATCTAGTGCATACTTTCTTTGATTAACAAAGATCCCCTTCTCCGTTCTTGCAATTTCCAAACCCAAAAAATATATTGCTTTATTCATATCTTTAATAGTAAACAATTTTTGCAAATAAGCTTTGAGATTCTGGATCTCTCATATACTATTACCTCCAATTATTACATCATCTACATAAATGACTAATGCAGTAAATTTTTCTCCTTCCCTCTTAATGAACAAGTAGTTGTCATTTTGTGATTGTTGAAAATCAAAAAACTTGAACCTTCTACTAAACTCCTCATTCCATTGTCTAGAAGCCTGCTTCAATCCATAGATGTTCTTCTTTAATCTTCACACTTGACCAGGGATTCTCTTGTTATATCTTTCTGGTGGTATCATATAGACTTCTTCTTCTAATGCACCATGTAAGAAAGCATTATTTACATCAAGTTGGCATTTGTAGCTGCTGTTATGGTAAGAAACATCCTGATAGGAACCAGTTTAGCAACTGGTGAGAAACTGTCCTGATAATCAACACCTACCACCTAGTCATACCCCTTTGTGACCAACCTTGCCTTTATTTTATCTATTTTTCCATCTGGCCTTAATTTCACCTTATACACCCATTTTGAACCAATAGCTTTCTTTCCTTTTGGGAACTGTCCTAAGTCCCAAGTGTCATTTTTTTTCAATGCATCTAACTCCCTTTGCTTGGCATCCATCCATTCCTTGCCCTTACTAGCCTATTTATATGATATTGGTTCCTGCACATTAATCAAGTTTGCCAAAAAAGACAAGTGCCATATCTAAATTTGATGAAATTTGAAAAGGAAAAGTGGTTGGGGTACATTTTGATGAGTGCCTATTATTTAGGCCTAAATTGGTGACAACAGTTTGTGAGCTCTTAGCAAAAGCTATATTAGCAACATAATCCTCCATCCAAATAGGCTTAAATCTGGTTTTATTACTCATTCTCTGAGTTTCAGGTTGTGCCTCTACTTGCACATTTTCGTGGTTTGTGTTTTCTGCATTAGGATTTGTTAGGACTAGAATTCTTTGTTGATGATCAGTCAAATTCTGTGGTTCAGAGTTAAAGTCAATAGGAACTATAGGTAGTGACACTTGAGTATCTAATTTTGTTGACTCGAGATAGGGAAAAGATCTTTCATAAAAAACAGCATCTCTGCTCACTTCTATTTTATTTGTGTCAAGATCATAAACCTTGTAAGCCTTTTGACCACGGCTAAAACCAACAAAAACACACTTGTATGCTCTAGGTTCAAACTTATCCTTATGAGGTAAAGTATTGACTACATAACACAGACATCGAAAGGTTTTAAGATTTGAGTATTCTAGTTTTTGGTTAAACAACAATTCAAATGGGGTTGACCAATTCAAGACTAGTGTGGGTAATCTGTTAATTATGTGGGTAGCCATTAGGAGAGAAAAATGCCAGAATCTAGGAGGCAAATTGGCTTGAAACATGAGGGATCTTGCTATTTGAAGCAAATGTTTGCGTTTTCTTTTCACAACACTATTTTGTTGTGGTGTGTATGTACATATCCTTTGGTGAATGATACCCAACTTTAGTGAAAGATATATCTAGAGATAGAGCGGCAATTCAAATCGGCCTCCATACTTGCCCCCAACTCGGGTAGGATAATAGTACAGTGCAGCCATCATGTCTTGAGCTTTTGTGTCCTTTTGAGAAGGTTTGAGTTACAAGTCATTACTTCAATTGGTGGCAATTTGGAGACGACTGAAAAGTCGCCATATTTTTTCGAGGGAAACCCAAACTTGGATTCGTTGTATATGAAGTGGCAGAATTAATAACATCTCATTTTTTCAAGACTGATGTTTCAAATGTCTCAATTCCTTCTATCAATCTAGGGGATTTTTACTCTAACCCTCTGCAGAGAGATGAAAACTTTTTGTGAGGGTGACGGAGTTAGATTTTCGCCTGTTGCCTTTGTGTGTAAATCAACATTCAAAATTTTCTCTTTAATTCTTTGTGAGGGATTTTCCAATTTTAAGATGTTCCTTTCTCCAAGAGAGTTATCCCAAAATGTCTCACCATGAAGGCTTCATATTTTTTATAATATTTGATTTGAAAGCTTCATGTCTTCTGTTGCGTCCAGCCCTGCCGATGTGGCTTGGTGGACTGTGAAGGGCTTTCTTGATTTGTTAGACTTTGTTGTAGGTAGACGCCTTCATAAAAGCTGCCCAAAACTTAATATTGATCTATTGGGAGTTGTTGGGGCTGAAATTGAAAGCCTTTCATGTATTCCAGTTAACAAGTTTTGGAATCTTTTATACTTGCGGCGTTTGAGAACATTCCGTAGACATGGTCCGGTGATAGCTTTCAACTTGAGGATTTTTGTTATAGCTACCTTACCTTCTGGGCTTTCAAATTTCTCACATTTTGTTACCGACTACCAAAAGAAAAAATGTTGGACTAGAATAGGTATTCTGATGTAATAAACTAGTATCTAATCTCATATGCTTTGTAATCTTTCTTGTACCTCATCAATAGAATAAAAAATTATATTTCTTTTAAGCCCCTTTTGTGAGCTTTCTGACCATGGATGTCTCTAATTTCATAGTAATTATCACCTTTACAATTAACTATCTTGGACTCACAATATCCAAGGAATAAGGATAACTATGGTGTTTCTATTTTTATAATAGTATACAGATTACTATGATATGGCTGAGGCTTCTTGAAGAGGACATCCTGGAATGAGATAAAAAAAGAACGACAAAATATCATAATCAATCACTCAGGACATGTTTTAGAAATCCATAAGAACATATTAGCAAAAAGCTTCAAAGATTGCCATGGCGAGAAGTTTAGCCCTCGCTGTACTTCTCATCATTCTATACAATTTGGTGACAGCAAATCCAAGTCCGTTTGAAGGGTGTTATTACTAGATGTTCCCCCATTATCAACTTTCTTATTTGAAGTGCTTGATGGAGAATTCATGTGGTAGAATGCCAGTATCGCATCCACCAATTGTGCCTCAGATTGTCTGGGATTTGAAGGTGACACAGGGAATATTTGATGTCATTTTGCTTGATACAAATGATCTAAAAAAGGCACATTAGTTGAAAAAGAGATTGTAGATTGTTGGTAGCATGGAGTATTTTACACTTTATTTTGAGAAGAGTCACAACACTCCAAGCACAATTAAAGCAAGCTACCATGAGATTTATGCTCTAGTGAAGTATATTTTGGGAGGACGCCTTTAGTTGTGCCTCACTACACAACCATGTGTTCTAAGACAAATCTACTATTGAAGGAGGCTAAGATGAAAGAGAATCTTGAGGCATATAATGCTATTTTGAGAGAAGAGTACTTTGGGAAATGATTTAGGAGTATATCAAGACTTTTCAAAGCGACCAACCACTTACCACATATGGTTGAATCGTTTGGCAAACCAAATCAGTTCTATCTCATTTCAATGTTTGAGGACATCTCTTTGATTCACTAGGAATTAAATACCAGTGGTGGAAATGGCTAAAAACAATCCCCAAAGAAAAAATAGTTATTTTGAACATCATGAAACAATTGATATCCAGACTTGCCTTACTGCATCAGTGGAACATCACCTATTGAGACCTTAAGCCTGATAACATTGTCATCTATTTCTATAACTCTGATGGTGATTGCATAGACAAGCCTACCCTAGGATTGGCTTACAAGGGTCTGCAAGTTAAGCTAATTGATTTTGGAAGTGCTTTGGATGTATACAGTAGAAGATATTTGTATGGAGATTTTGGACCCATAACAGAAACCCAAGATTTTAGATATACATATGTAAAATGCTTTTTTGACCAGGACTATTTAAAAGCGTCAAATGCTAATTTGTCAAAATATGATATGTGTAGTGTGGGCCTTATTTAGTAGATGGAGATGATTTTTATAATTCTAGATGTTTCGAGTAAGTAGAATGATGTGGGATTCTTGGATATATATGGGGAGGATAGAACTACCATCACATTGTAGGTTAGAGATCTCTTTTCTGAAATATATCAAAGCAAGAGATCCAAGGAAGATTAGCTTTCGTGAAATTCAGGCCTTGAGATTTGTGCAACAACTTCTTAACGTGGATATTAGTTTAGCATAACCTTTTGAATTTGTAATAAGATCATGCTCTATGCTTCGTAATCGAATGGAGATTGATCCTTCATTTCTTTTCAAAATTGAAATAGGGGTTTGTAAAGCTAATTTCTTGTGACTCTTCTTCAGACAAACTCATAATAGATAAAATTAAAATGAAATTATATGCAAAAAGCTAAGCTTTATATATAACAGTATGCTGAGGCTGAGCTAAATTAGTATGACCAAGACTTTGATTTGGATAGTCGAAGTAGTCGTATCGAACTACCAATGACTTTGCATGAGACAATCATTCTAACTTTGCCCAAAGTTCAAAGCTTCTATTTGAGGCAATGTACTTGTTGATTGAGGGGAAATAAAGAAGGAAGATCAAAGTTTTTAGGCCGAGAGCTTGGCTGAGGGCCTAGTTGAGGTGGCTCCACAATGGCAAGAGTAGGTCTAACACCAATGGTGCTAAAATATCACCTATCACATGTCGTCTAGTCATGTTAAACTGTGGATAAGAATACAACAATTCTTAGCTCGATAGTCTTATGCCCGGCTCTATTCATTGAAGGTATTATGAGATAACATAGCGTGAAGCCGAGCTAAAAATAGTCTATTTGAGGTAGTAATGTTGATTAAGTTACATGCCCTGATTTTTCCTAGTTCATCAGAATACAAAGTGACTTCTCTTATAAGTAATGCCTCGTGCCAATTACTAGGTTAGCGCGTCTTTTTAGCATCATATCTTTCCATGTTTTTTAATTAACTGCCTACCATGATGGCAAGTTTTTTCCAAACCCAACTTATGGCAAATGGCCTTCTGGCCCTTCTTAAGCACTAGTGGCTTCAACGATTGCTTTTCTTCATCCAAAAAGCATTATCATCCTCTTTTTTTCTCAATCTTTTCTCTTAGTTATGGATACTTCTTCACATTCAGGGTCCAAAAAGAGGAAAGCTTTAGAGGTCGTCCTTCCTAAAGGGAATTATGTTTCTTCAGTCAAGGCAGTCATTTATAGGGGCTCTTGGTTTAATGCCAGTCAGAATTCTCCCTTTCCAACAAACTTATAGGCTCAAAGTCCATGCTGCTTTGGGATGAGATGTATACCTAGGGTTTGACTGTCACCACTCTTATTCGTCGTTTTATTGTTTTCATAGCTGCAACAGGAAATTTATTTTGTTAGTGTTCTTTTGATCACTTTTCTTGATTTTATAAGCCCATGTTTTTTCTGTCAAAATGATGGCTCAGCTAGAGTAAAGGGTCACGTCCCAGAATTTTGAATACAAAATATATGAGCTGGATAGATGGAGCTATCAAAGACCAAGTTACAGCTTGCTTGAGCTGAGGAGGATATGAAGAACTTGACTCAGTAGTTGTATGAGATGAAGGCCGAGTTAGAGATTGTGAGGGAGAAGCGAGACCAACTCGTCCTTGAGCGCGGTAGTCTCTCTATGTAATTACGAGACTTCTGTCATTCTTGGCTTGTAAAAATAATGAAATTCCATGTGTTCTTTTCTCCTTTTCTTTTGTTCAACTTGTTTTATTTTTATACTCTAATTCATTTGAACGGTGTAGGGCAATCTTTCCCCCTGTATTTGCTAAGTTCAATTAAGGACTTGCAAAAATAATGAGACAAAGAGTAATAGAAAAACAAATAAACTTGTAATTGAATAACATTTTGATTGATAATGTCGTGCTCTTAAGGTAACGGTATTACATGTGACTAGTTTTTTTGTTCTTAGTCATTGCGATCGGGTACATCCTGACTCTTAGATTGTCTTTCTAGATGTGATTCTTCTCCTAGGGGTGGTTCAATTTTTCAGAGTTGCATAGATAGTTTTGATTTTAGGCCACTCATAGCTAAAGTACAAAATTTTTTTAGAAGCTCATACTTCTATTTTTCTTCTAAGATAGGTTTAGACAGCCAAAGAATTTACGCAAGGCTCAACCAACTTTGTTTTGTGATATAACGAGATTCATTCTCATAGGAGGAGTAACCCCCATGTTAGGAGTTCATGTGTCATGTAGGCCAAATTTTGTATAGGGCCTAGATGGCCATGCCATGTGGAGGCTTGGATGACCAAGCAATTGCTAATTTGATTATTTCCCCCTAGAGGAGTGGCCTCCATCTTGGGAGTGCACTAAGATATAGTTTGGCGAGATGAAGATCAAGAGGCCAAAGTGGCTTGTATTAGTTGAATAATGGGATTACTAGCTCCTAGTGGGAGGTTTCTCCCATCTTGGGAGTGTGATACCTATACAGCCAAGATTCTTTACAAAGCTTGGGTATTTGAAAAATTTTTAAGTCCCAAGTGGCCAAGACCGAATAGACAGTAATTCACATAAGGCATGGATGGCCGAAGTTTGTATAGTACCTAAATGGCCGAAGTCCATAACAGGTTGGGACGACTAAAATCCATAGAGCGCCTCAATGGCCAGAATCCACATAGGGCCTAGATGGCCAGAATCCATATAAGCTGAGATGGCTAAAGTTCATAAAGGGCCTAAATGACATAAAGTGATTTTTAGCTGTAGTTCCTCTATTAATGTTCTGAGTTTTGACTTTGGTCCATGGCTTTTAAAAACTAAGGGGTTTTTTTTATGATTCCAGCTAGTCCCTCAGCTAGGTATGCATTCACCTTGGTCGATGACTTTCAAGGCTCCTGGAGCTTGGCATCAAGGATTTATAGATCCTCCTTGACCTCTTGTTTGAACTCTTGGTTCGTATTGGTAGGGTGTCACCTTTACTCCTCTCTTTATCTGTTTGAATGGCCAAGTTGAAATCTCAAGAAGTCGTGGGACCTCTGGCCTTCATACTAAGGGGCTCCTCATGAGAATTCTGAAAAAACCCACCTTTGTACATAGTGTTGGAAGTAACGCTATTTAATCAGAGATTGTATCTATTCCTTGAGATCCCAAAAATCCTGGGTTTTATGACCAATGTCCCGATGATACTCATTATAGAGGTGAGCATTTATTTTCCCTCTCTTCCTTGTCATTTTGGTGACAGTTCTCCCCAAACCTTGTAGTCGCATCACAACCAGGATTCAAGAGCGGCGGGTGCTCGTCCTCTGAGATGACTAAAAACACTTCACCTTGTATTGAAGGATTTGGTAGGAGGGCTCGCAATCGAATATTGATTAGAGAACCGTTAGAGAGACCTAATTGTAAGGTTTAGATACTATCAAAATTAGGCAAAATTCATACTAACAAGTAATAAAATTTATAACCTAATACCCCTTTTTGCAAGTGCACGGGTCAATTATAGTAGGGGAAGTATTATGGCCAGTCCCATGAGGAAACAAGATTTATAAAGTACCAAAACTATTAACTTCCTTTATTATCTAGACAAAACATCAAATAGGTGGTGTGTAAGGTAAGAAAATTCAACTATTTGAATTGAAACAATTGGAAAAAATTCACAAATACAAGTAATAGGGTTTAGAATCCACTAATTGTCACTAATATGATTAAATGAATCAACACCTTACTATGTTAATCTTGTTTGCTTAGGATTTCAACTCCATATGAAATCAAGACTTGTTTTCACAACGAATTGACTAGAGTTCAATTATGTTCATGATAAACTCTTGTGAAATGCATGAATTGTGATATTAAACAATCTCAATTCACCTACTTGTACAATTACTTGCATGTGTGTACAACATAAGTTTCAATCTACCATTTTTCAATGTTATAAGCATTCCTTATTGTCAAATAACATCTAAACGATTTGTAATAGTTGATCAAGCTACTACAAATGTTAAACCTTGATAGATGAACAAGCAAATACAAGTTATAGCAAGTATAATAACATTCAAATCATATAATTAGCTTCATCTAACCCTAAGATATGTATTTAGTTAAACATAGCGTGTATGAATAACATATAATAGAAACAACTTATAAACAAGTAAGAAATTAAAGAGCTAAGTTAAGAAATGCTCATTTGTTGGTAGAACATGGCTCCAAAACTTCATTTCTCATTGATATGAATTGATACACTTGAATCCTCCAAGAGTTTTCCTAAAAGTAATGAAAATTCTTCTAAACTACAAAGAAAACTACTACTATATGCTACTTGGGAGTGCTTCTCCCTTCAAAACTTGTTCTAAATGTCTTGCAAGAGCTCCCTATTTATAGACAAATTCACCATAATTATCTAGACAACTTGTATGACAATTTGCAAGGAAAGTTGTCTTGAAATCACAAAAAGATTTTCATTGAAATTTGTAATGGTTTCTCGGGTAGTGCAGGTGCAAGGAATCTTTAAAAAGATCAAAAGGGGTTGGAAGATAAGTTGCAAGTTAGAACCATCACTTTCTGGCCGACATTCATGATCCACGGGTAGATACGCGGGCAGTTGGTCCGCAGATCGTGATCCGTGTATTGCTTCCAGAAGAAGTCAAAATCAACTTTTTCTTAAAATATAAAAGTTGTAGCTATTTGAATTGGATTTCCAAAACCACAAGAATCATGTCATTTAGAGTTCTGGATTCAAATATATAGCCAAAATACTGAGACATGGTTGGGAGAGCTTTGTTCTTCAGTAGTTTGGATTTTTGGCTATGAATATGTGAGAATTGGATTTTTATGTCTCCATAAGATTTGTAGAGTATCCTCTTAGCTTTAAAATGTCATAAGAATAATCTCAATCCAATATTTTTAGCTCAAGTTATTACCAAAATACAAAAATATGTCATTGTTACCGATGCCTAATTTTCTCCAATTCTTCACTTCCATTGCTTCTTTGTACTTCTCTTTTGCTTGTTATGCCTCTTATGCCCTTAAGGCCTTTTTGTGATGTTGATCCTTTAATTCTATGGTGAATTTATTGATAAAAATTTTTCAAAAGTTGAGCAAAACAATCCTCCAAATTTGAATGCAAAAGTTGTTCTATTGAAATTCCTAATACAATCATCCTTGAATCCACTAAGAATGGGATGACCTTTACTCTAATTGATCCAAATTATGATTGAATGTATAAAACCTGAAAGATTGTATAAAGATTGTGCATTAATTTGCTCAAAATATAAATTTTGCTTCAATACCCTAAAAATCGGGTAAAAATCCTAATTTTTAGAAAATTTTTTAAATGGAAGAACAATTATGAATTTGAGCCATTTTTAGATTAAAACCACTTAGAACATACTTAAAACACACTAAAAATATATATATAAAATAGATAAAATTATCACTTATCAAACTCCCCCACACTTGAATCATTGTTTGTTATCAAGCAATTGAAAAATTAAGAGATCAAAACATGATTCAAGGCTTTGAAATTGCACATGCCTCATTGTTGAATGCAATTCCACAAGATAAAGTAAATAGGCATTATGTAATTCCTTGTAATGTTTCTAATACTCATTATACTAAGTAAAGGAGAAATAATTATCTCAAGATTAAAACTAGTTCAATAAAATTTCATTGCTTTGCAAAATTTTACAAAAAAATGATCCATATAGTCAATCAAAGTACTTCACATGTCTGTGATTATTTTCTTTCTTTTTTCACTTGAGAGAGTATTATTTAGCAAACTAATTGCTCAAGATGAGAATGTCTTTTGACGCGAAAATCGACATTGGCCGATGAAGGTTCCCGATTACTCAACACCTCAATCTTAAACAAGTAACAAAAACCATATTTGAGAAGTAAAATTGCCGTTTTACGCAAAGATCGACATTGGCCGATGAAGATCTCTAGTTACCCAACAATTTACTCACTCAAATTGTTATGCATTACTCATAATTCACGTATCGTTTTACGCAAAAGTTGACATTTTTAGACGAAGACCTCCGGTTACTAAACACAAGAACCATTGGAGTAGAAAAAACTATTTCATTCTTTTTCATTTTTGTAGTATAAATATCCCTTCTTGCAAATATTAACCGTAGATTACATGCTTTAACTAATTGACCATAATCATCATTTAACTTGTGAAATCAAGTAAAGAAAAGAAATTTAAAATCAAACATGCCAAATCAAAACATAATTACAACCATTTTACAAGATATAGTTTGTGACGCCCCAGAAATTCGCACTAAAAAGATTATTTGATTTATGTTATGTTTATTAGTAGAAAAAAAAAATGAATGAGAAAAGAAAAGAAGAGGGAAATTAAAGTGCATTTAATAGGGCATTTCTTTTATTTAAGGTTTAGTGTTAATCTTTGGTTTAATAGTTGAAAAATGTCTTAAGTTAGTTAGGTTAACTAAATGAGATTTTTGTATGATTAAGTGGTACCCCTAAGTACCAAACTTGGGTTAATTTTATTGGTCTATTAGTTTACAATAGTGTGTAATTTTGACTAACCAACTCTACCATTATTAAGCCTTTTGACTAATTGAACTTTAGCACAAAAATTAACTTAAAATTTTCACTTAAACCCTTGTCTTTTCCCCACCATATGGCCGGCCCCTCTTTCTCATTTTTTTCCTCTCTTTTGTTTTAAAATTTTATGCTACAAAACTTGCCAAATGTTAAGTGTTAGATGATTAAAAATTTGTACCAATTATATTTAGCCAACTGGTACCTATTATGCCAAAATATCTACACTCTAGCTTGACTCTTGTTTAGTTCTAATTGGTTGCACTTTCTTCCCATTATTCTTTTATTCTTTTAATCTTTCTTGACCTAATTCTCTTTCATTTTATTCTCTCTTGGCCGAAATTATCTTCCATTTTTACTCCCTTGGCCGACTCTCTCCATCTCTCTCTCTACCCTCCCTTGTTCTTCATTTTCTTGGAACTCTCTTCAATTTTAGACAAATTCCACCATAGAAAGTGAGGTTTTCTTCTTCCTAAGCAAGGTTCTATGCTTGTTTAAGGTATGTACTATGAACTTTTGCTATTAATTTCAAGTTTATTTAAGTTTTATTTAAGCTTTATTTAGGGTTTTGTACAAGTTTTACTTTCACAGTCATACTGGACCAGTTTTAGTGAAACGCTCATAACTTGATATAGATAACTTGGATTCGAGTGATTCTTGTTGTTTTAGAAACTAGATTGACAGGGCTTTCCAACGGTATAAGGCTTGCACTGTGGTTCGTTGTGTATTAATCGCAGAAAGTTTGCAAAGTTGGCTGAAAATTCGGTTCTGCGTGAAACAGTTTTGATGATGAGCCAACTTGAGGGATGATTTTGAACCTGTTCTAGTTGGAATTTGGATTGATGATCTTCACGAAAGTTGTAGCCCTATAAACTTAATTTAAAACCATGTAATCAGAATTCCTTAGTTCTTGATGGATTGACCCCAATAATGGTACGAAGTTGGCTGAAAACCAACCCTGTGCAAATTTGGATAATGATTCTTGGAGTATAATTCTTGATATTTAGTGGAATTTTGATTGAATTTGAGCTCGGATTGAACTAAGAAGTTTTAGAACTTGTTGAATTATGGGTTTGATGATTGAAATCTTGATGGAAAACAAAGTTGGATGGCCGAAAATTAAGGGGAAATAATGCCAAAATTTTGTTAGAAAACCCTAAACCCTAAATCCTAAACCCTAGAACTAAAACCCTAGAATTTAATGGGGTATTTCTTGAATTTTCTTTCTAAGTTGATTAGGGTTTAAATTGAGTTTCATTAGATTATTTCTTATAAATTCCAGGATCCAAAAGTGAGACGCAACCGTTTTACGAAATATTTTCTTAAGCGTTCCAGGTGAGTGTCCCTTTTCTTGTGCATGTGAGTGTCTCTTTTTCTTGTGCATGTGAGTGTTTCCTTGTGTATGCTTGATACATGATAAATGATAATCCTCTATGTTAATTCTATGTGTACTTGATATTCATGAATTGTTACAATGTACTATATGAAGGAAAAATGTGTACTTTATCACATTTACCCCGTAATTTGTTACATGCATAATTTCTATCAAATGCGAATGTAATTGTTTGTGAACTTTCAAATACATTAAACTTTTTACTCATGAGTGTTTCTTCACATATTCATGATACATGTTCAAAATGTGATTTATTTGCACTTGATGCTGGTGACTTGTCACAATGTGCCATGTGTTATTGATATTCATGAATTGCTACAATGTATTATATGAAAGGAAAGTGTGTACTTTATCGCACTTACCCCGTGAATTGTTACATGCACAATTTCTACCTGTTGTGAATATATTTGTTTGTGAATTTTTCACTACATTAAACTTGTTGGCTGGACTTCCGTGGTTATTCCGCGGTTAGTCTAGTAGGACGGTAACCAGGAGGATATAAGGTGCTGGGTGTTGTAGGGCTTGTGGTTCTTTTCCTTGAGTTGTGAATCCTCAAAGAGGCCAACTCCGGACTGAACCTTCTTGCTTGTTGCCCTCCGGGGTGAGATCTCACCCTGGATGGGTCGGACGGTACTCCAGGAGGATATAAGGTGAATGGCAGATAGGGCTTTTGCTTGAAAATGCAGGTTTAACTGGCAATCCACTCTCACTATCATGGTCACACGATCAGTACTTGCTCTCGTGATTGGAACGTATCCTCCCTTGTTTAAATAATTATTTATTTAATTATTTTCCTATGTGATTTTGTGACACATGTTATTTGCTTACTTATTCTCTCTTGGTTTGCCTCCGTATCTGCATGTGTGGGAACCTCACTGAGCTATTATAGCTCACTCTTTGTTATTTGTTTTCCTTAAACAGGCTCCTATCTCTAAAGCCAGTGGTGAGGAATCCAGGGTAGAACTGGGTAGGATTTTTGGGTAGAAGGACTGCTTGAGATATTATTGTAATAACAAATGTATGTAATGTAAATTGTTTAACTAGTACTTTTACTTTTAAGTTTGAATGTGATGTGACCCTGAGAACTGTCACAGTTGGTATCTACGAGTTTTTACCGAATTGCAAATTTTTAGTGCGTGCTCGAATCGAGTCCTGGCGAGAGCCAGGCAGGCAGTCCGCTAAGCCCTTTGGTGCGCCTCTGGGTAAGGTGGGGCTGTCACATAGTTTCTTAAAAATAAAACTTCTAATCACATAATAGCTAATTCTTCATATATTTGTTGAAAATATTCAATCAAAGTTGCATATATTATTTTAAAAAGTAAAGAAATTCAACAAGTTAATGGCACAAAGTATGATAAAAAGGCAAATTTTTAAAAATTTAGATCATATTTATCCAAATAATATCTTGACATAATTACTTCAAACTACACCAAACATAATCCTTTACCTTTCTCCCACACTTAAAATGATATATTGTCCTCAATGTGTAAAAGAAAAGATAAGAATGAAAATAGAATAAGAAAACTTCCCTTGTTTGGTTCATGAGTCCCAAAAGTTGATATTATTGTCGTCCATCGATGTCCATTGGTCTTTGTGAAGTTTCTTTTGCAATGGTTCACTATATCTTCAATTGGTCCATTCTTGCTTCACAACCTTATTTCAAAGCTTAGAAAAACTCAAAAGTTATGTTAAAGCATGTTTTAATGACAACTAAGTTCAAAAAGTAACATAGCATGCTTGGAAGTACTTTATTTCCCCCATACTTAGTTCTCGCAATGCAGCTCCAAGGAGTGAAATTTTGATACATATGTTATGTGATCAAATTTAATGTCTTATGATGAAGTGAAAAGCAAATGAAACTTGAACTCAAATGCCTCAAATCAAAATTTCATACTTTGATGCAAAAAGTTAAGGTTTGAATTATCGAAATGAAACATGAGATGTAATCCAATTGAATGTGTTAAATGGTGTTTTCCTTGCCCATAAAGTTGCCAAACAAGCACACAAATCATGCCAAAATATTTGCCAAACAAAATCACTCAAAAGAACCAATGGAGGGCCAAAATCGCAACAGCCATTTGATGTACCAGGTTGATTTTTTGGCAACTTTGGGTGATGATTTCTTCCATTTAAACCTTAAGTTTTGGGTAAAAAACTTTATGATCATATAACCATGTCAACAAACTTTGAATCCATGCATTAAACGCATCCTAAACATCAACACAAATGAAATGAGAATCAATCAAAGTAGGCCACCGGAAAATTCTGCAATATTAAATTTTAAGATGAACTTGAAATTCAAAATTTTCCTTTCCATGTTTTTGATCAATCCAACACTTCAAACATGTTTTCAATGTTAAAAAAAATTTTTTAACATGATTTTTAGACATTGAAAACATGAAAATTCCAAGATTAAACCCAAAATCACAAAGAATCTCTGTTGATGAATAGTAACTAAATGAATAGTTACTTTTGCACTTGATACTTTAATTTGATTCTTGAGTTATTCTAACCCCAAAAACACTTTGAACAAGTTTCAATCGATAAAACAAGTTTCTCAAAACCAATTTATGCATCAAAAGTCCATGGATTACCAAAAGAGAATCAAATTGCTCAATGAAACTTAGCTCATGAATAGTAACTAATAGAATAGTAACTTTTGAAACTTAATGGTTCAAATTGGTTTCCTTGTTCATTTAAATCACAAAATCATTTCAAACACCTTTCAAATGATGAAACTAAGATGTCTAAACCAAATGTACCTTCAAAACAGAAGAGATATGAAAATTTGACATTCAACATCCAAGTTTAAACATGAAACTTCATAGATTGCATAAAAATGCTTCAAGTTCAAATTCAAACGAAACTAATCAAACAAACTAACTATAGAATACACATAAAACACAAAACATACCAAAGCAACTTAAAATACCAAAAATATTGGGTTGCCTCCCAACAAGCGCTTCATTTAAAGTTTAGAGCTAGACTTTCCATCAACTTTCTCTCATGTAATTGGAGTGTTCCACAAAGGATTTAAAACACCTTTAGTACTCAATTAATTGAGCAAGTAAAGGTGCATCCTTTGCCTCAAAACAAGTGCTCCCAAGTCCATGATCCATTTTGCAATTGTTCTTACCATATGGAAACACTTTAAAAGAACTTCATAGCCAAAATAGGCTATGCCTTTCTCTTGTATTAGTATTTTCTGAATACCAATAAAATCAATATCATAAGTGAAAGGAAGATCATTAAACTCTTCATTTTCTATCTTTGAATTTTCAATTTCTTCATCAAGAGCAAGTTCATTATTGAGATTTGTGTGTTTAAAAATAGGAGAAACAACTATTCTATTCTTTTCCACATTTTCAACTACCTTTTTACATGCATTTTCTTCAATTACTTGTTCTTGGTCATGTTCAAAAGTAGAACTATCAAGCATTTCTTCACCATCATCACTTTCATGAACAAAAGAAGTACAAGACAAGCCTTCCCCATTGTACTACACATGCCTATTTGATCACTAGAATCATGTTTTTCACAAGTTTGAGTACTAATGCTAACATATGGATCATTTTGAATATCACAAGATTGTACATTTGCTAATATAGGACATTCATGATTTTCATGGTCACCTCCACATGTAGCACAACAAATAACATTCAAATTTGACTTATAGTCAACATAATACATATCATATTTCTCTAGGAAAGATTTTGTTAATTGCTTCCAACTAGTGAAATAATTTGATCTATATGATCTTAGCCAATCTTTAACTTCATGTACTAGAGTTAATGGAAACAATCTTAATTTTATAAGATCTTTATTTACTCCATTGTATCCATCAAAAATAAGAAGATCAATTAAATTCAAAAAATTGGCTAAATGAGAACAAGCATATTTATTTGGATTTCCTTGAAATTGGTCATGTTTAATGACAAGTAATAAATTTACCTATTTTTGTATAATATTTTATATATTTTTTTAGTGTGTTTTAAATATGTTTTTTAGCATTTTTAATATAAAAATGGCTTATTTTCATAATTTTCTATCAAATTAAAGTTTGCTCCAAAATTAGGGTTTTTGGTCCGGGAATTAGGGTTTTGAGGCAGAAATATTATTTTGAATAAATTAATGCCCAAGTTTATTTGATTATACAGGAAAATGATTATTAAATTCAATTTGGATCAATTGAAGTTCAAAGAATATCAAATTCAAAGTTGATTCAAGTTGTACCAAATTTTATCAATTAAGTTTGGAATTTCCGGAATAATTTTTCTTCATTAGATCCTACCAAGAAAATTATGGTTCAAACGGTGAAAACATGTCTCAAAGGCATGGAAGGAATAACCAAAAATTAAAAAGGACAAAATGGTAAAAGAGAGTGATATGCGGACCACAATACGCGGGATGTCCGCGTATTGCAGCCGCATATCGGTACCAACTTGTAGATTTTGACTCTCTTCAACTTGCAGTTTGTTCACACAACTTTTGCAGATAATTCCAATGTCCAGCTGCATTTTGAGATGCCCTAGAACATACCACAACTCAAGGAAGATTTTTGAGCCAAAGGAATCAAATTTCATCATTATACCTCCAACTTGGACAAGGACTTGAGTTAGGGTTTATTCTATAAATACATGCCTTTGTATTCATGAAAGATATGCTTGGTTGGATGAAAACCAAGTCTTGAAGGGAGGAGCACTCCCAAAGTAGTTAATTTACTAGTTTTTTTTATAATTTTATAGGAAATTTCAATACTCGTAAGAAAACTCTTGGAGAATTCACTTATACTACATCATATTCAAGGAACAAATGAAGGATTGGAGCCATTGAAATGAGAATTTCTATCTCTTTCTCTTTATTTCCTTGTTGTGAATTACTTTAATGAATTCTTATACTTTCAAGTTTTGAATTCCATGCTTAACTAAATACTTGTCTTAGGGTAAGACGAAACTAATTATATGATTTGAATGTTATTATACTTGCTATAACTTGTATTTGCTTGTTCATCTATCAAGGTTTAACATTTGTAGTAGCTTGATCAACTATTACAAATCATTTAGATGTTATTTGACAATAAGAATTGCTTATAACATTGGAAAATGGTAGATGAAACTTATGTTATACACATGCAAATAGTTGTACAAGTAGGTGGATTGAGGTTGTTTAATATCACAATTCATGCATTTCACAAGAGTTCATCATGAACATAATTGAACTCTATCAATTCATTGTGAAAACAAGTCTTGATTTCATATGGAATTGCAATCCAAAGCAAGACAAGATTAATATAGCAAAGTGCTAATTCATTCAATCGTATTAATGATAATTAGTGGATTCTAAACCCTTTTACTTGTATTTGTGAATTTCTTCATTTGTTTTACTTCAAGTATATGAATTTGCTTAGCCATGCACACCACATGTTTGATAATTTGTCTAGATAATAGAGCAAGTTAGTAGATTTGGTACTTGCTAAGTCTTGTTTCCTCATGAGATCGATCCTAATACATCCCCTACTACAATTGATTCGTGCATTTGAGGAAAGGAGTATTAGGTTATAAATTTTATTACTTGTTTGTGCGAATTTTGCTTAATTTTGATAGTACCTAAACCTCACAACCAAGTTTTTGGTGCCGTTGTCGGGGAAACAAAAGAACTTCGGCAATATCAAGGCAAATACAAGCTTTATTACTCTAGAAATTTTTATTTTTCTTTGTTTGATATCTCTTGTGCTGTGTTTTTGTAGGTACTAATTGAATCTATGGTGAAGGGAAGCATTTAAAGGTTAGAAGTCATTCAAACATTTTATCGAACATATGGAAGGCAATTCTTGTTGGAGCAATTATTGGCCTTATAATGAATACAAACCTAGTATTCATAAAGGTATGTCTTCTAATGATAAGTTGCAAGTGTTAATATCTCAAATAGATACATTGAAATGCATGCTTAAGAAGAGAATTGGTTATGATTCTAGTGTAAATTTTCCTTGTTGTACCACTTATAGAGGAAATCGTGCATAGCATGAATGTGGTTATAATAATTACGTACAATATGAAAACAATTCCGCTTATGTTCCTCAATGTGATTATTATCCTTATAATAAAAATAATGAGTGGATAAATCATTCTAGTTATGATTGGAATGAACAATGGAATCAACCAATTCAACCTACTTATCTGGAGCAAAAATCTTCTTTGGACTTAACCATTGAAAAATTTGCTAATGAAACTAGGAATATGACTAATTCAAATTGTGAAAGATATGAAAAAGATGATGTATTTGATGAAATAAGTAGGAATATTGATGGCCATATTGCTAGAATTAAAGAAGCCTTGAACTCTAGGGATGAGGAAATAATGAAAAACGAAAAGGAAACTAATCTAGAGTCACTATGTGTTGAAATACATGTTCAAGATCAAGTAGTTGAAAGTATGAATGAGAAAATCAATGATCAAATCATAAATAATCTTACTTTTGATGAAAATGAAGTTAAAGTTCAAAGAAGTGCATGTGAGAATGAATTGAAAAACATGGATCAATATGAGGTTTATGATTCTTTTTATAATTATTCCATGTGTGGTAGAAATCATGAGGTATATGATTGTGAACTAATTCAACCACATTTACAATCTTATGATAATCCACTACATTTTTATGATGACACTTCTATGCATAATAATGATTTTGAGCATGAAAACGAAATTCATGAACATGCATGTGATGAAAATGTTAAAAACGTGGAAATGGAATATGAAGCTTAACATGTAGAACCTCCCACTTGTCCAATTATGCATGAATTTCATGAAAATGAATATGAAAATGATGAAGAAATGCTTGATGATTCTACCTTGGTACCTAAACAAGAGCAAGTAAATGAGGATAATGCATGTGTATGTGAGAAAGTAATTAAAAATGTGAAAAATGATATAATAGTTGTTTTTCCTATTTTTGAACACACAAATCTCAATAATGAACTTGTTCTTGATGAAGAAATTGAAAATTCAAAGGTAGAAAATGAAGAGTTTAATGATATTCCTTTCACTTGTAACATTGATTTTATTGGTATTGAGAAAATACTAACACAAGAGAAAGGCATTGCCAATTTTGGCTATGAAATTCTTTTAAAGTGTTCTTTTGTCATAGGTATAATTGCACAATAGATTATGGACATTGGAGCACTCATTTTGAGACAAAGGATGCACCTATTTCTACTCAATCAATTAAGCACACAAGGTGTATTACATCCTTTGTGGGATACTCCAATTACGTGAGAAGGATTGGAGAAAAGTCTAGCTCTAGACTATAAATGAAGTGTTTATTGGGAGGCAACCCAACATTTATTTAATATTTTTGTGCATTTGTAACTTGTTTTGTTCAGTATTATTTAGTTAAGAGTGTGTTTGTTTTATTTGTTTTGTAGGTATGCAAAATGAAACATGAAGATCAAGTTTGATTCAAGATGTACAATCATGAGTTCAACTCTAAATTCCCTTCTTCTTTAACATTTCATACTAAAAAAAATGTTTAACATGAATATTACGTGCTATATAAGGTGTTTTAGAAGTTGAAATTGATGAAAGTCACTACTCATGATCGATAAACTTTTTGAGCAAAAAGTTCATTTGGTGATTTAATGAGATTATATGATGTTTGACCTTGCTTTTATGATTAATATGCTCAAAGAAACATGTGTGCATTATTGATTTGGAATGTGCATTCAAATTTTGCATTTTATGCAATTTAAAGAATCATGCTCAATTCATGCAAAGCACTGTGAATTTAATGTGAAATTTGAGGAATTTGTGTTTGTACATGTGTATTTTCATGATTCAAACTTGTTTTTGGAGTGAAATTGTTCAAAAACATGTTAAATTTAAAGTTGAAATTACTGTAGAAAAAGGAATAAACCAATGGAACAGTAACTTGCAAAAATTGGAAAATCATTGCCTGTTGCAGGAAGTGATACGCGACACAGAGATACGCGGGTCGCAGCCGCATATCGCTACTGCATATCAACTTTTGGGAGCTTCGTGCGATACGCTGCACAGAGATATGTGGACGGGCTAGGAGATACACGGGTACACACCCACGGATCACTATTCAAAGTAGTTTTTCATGCTCATTTTCAATGGTTTTCAATGGGTTTACTTGCAACATGTGTTTCATAGTTTGTATACATGTTTTGCACACTCAAATAAATACTTCAACATGTTCCAATCTTACATATTCCTAGTTTAAGTTTAATTTTGTAATTTTGATTACATGGCATGAATGGTTGATTCTTGATATGAAACAACTTTCACCAAGTTTCTTTAGCATGTTACTTCATCAATACATAATAAAGTTACTCATCTTACTTGTTTTTCAATATTTTCACCCCCCATGGAGTTACATTGCACAAACTAAGTGTGGGAGAAATCAAAATTTTTAAACATGCTATGGTGATCTTGTGCTTCATTAGCTATCTATTTATCATCTAACATAGTATTCAAGTGTTTTGAGATATGAAAGCAGGGACAATGAGTACAAATGGATCAAATGAGGAACATGATGAAGCATTATAAAGAGAGATTTGCCGAAAGCTCATGGACTTCAAAGACATCAACAATATCAATTTAAGGATTCTCAAACCAAATAAGGGGAGTTCTATTGATTCATCTTTCATCTTACTTTTCCTTTAGACATTGAGGACAATGTAACATTCTAAGTGTGGGGGGAAGGTATAAGATTATGTTTGGTTGGGATTTGGGTAAATAGTGTCAAGATATTGTTTTGATAAAATATGACCAACATTTTTTAAAATTCGCTTCTTTAACATGTTTTCATGCCATACACTTGTTAAATTCCTTTACTTTTGAAGTAATTTATGCAACTTTGCTTGAATATTTTCTACAAAAATATGAAGAAATAGTCATTATGTGATTAGGAGTTTTGTTTTTAAGAAAGTATATCTTGTAAAATGGGTGTAATTATGTCTTGATTTGGCATGTTTGATTCTAAATTTCTTTTTCATATTTAATTTTACATTATTAAGTGGTAGATATGGACAAAAAGTATACTTACGCATTATTTGAATAAAGGGACAATTATATTTGAGGGAAATTGATAAATGCCTACTTATTTCTACTCCAATGATTAAAATTGCTTAGTAACCGGGAATCTTCATCACAAAATGTCGATTATCAGGTCAAAAGGCATTTGAATTAAGAGTATGCATAGCAAGTTTGATTGAAAGTGAATTGTTAAGTAATAAGGGGTCTTCATCACAAAATGTCGATTCTTTCATCAAAAGGAAATTTCACTTCTCAAACTAAGCATTAATTTGTGGTTAAAATAATAAAAGTGTTGAGTAATTGGGGGTTTTCATCAACAAATGTCAATCTTCGCATCAAAAGACACTTGCCATTATAAAATACAATATGTCCCTCTTGTGTATAATTGAAATGTACATGATTGTCCATATTGAATACTTAATATGTGAAATTTTGTAAGGCCAAGAAATTTTGTAGAAAAAGTTCTAATTTTAAAATAATTACTTTCCTTTTACTTGGTATGATGAGTATTAGAAACTTTATAAAAAAATTTCATAATACCTATTTGCTCTATTTTGTGGAATTGCATTCAACAATGAGACATTTGTTATTTCAAATCTTGAATCATTATTTGATCTCTTGATTTTCCAATTGCTTGAGGACAAGCAATGATTCAAGTGTGGGAGAGTTTGACAAGTAATAAATTTACCCATTTTTGTATAATATTTTATATATGTTTTTAGTGTGTTTTAAATATGTTTTTTAGCATTTTTAATATAAAAATGGCTTATTTTCATAACTTTTCATCAAATCAAACTTTGCTCCAAAATTAGGGTTTTTTGTCCAGAAATTAAGGTTTTGAGGCAGAAATATTATTTTGAGTGAATTAATGCCCAAGTTTATTTGATTATATAGGAAAATGATTATTAAATACAATTTGGATCAATTGAACTTCAAAGAATATCAAATTCAAAGTTGATTCAAGTTGTACCAAATTTTATCAATTAAGTTTGGAATTTCCGGAATAATTTTTCGTCATTAGATCCTACCAAGAAAATTATGATTCAAATAGTGAAAAAAGGTCTCAAGGGTATGGAAGGAATAATCAAAAATTAAAAAGGACAAAATGGTAAAAGAGAGTGATACGCGGACCACGATACGCAGGATGTCATTCGCGTATTGCAACTGCGTATCGGCACCAACTTGTAGATTTCGCCTCTCTTCAACTTGCAACTTATTCACACAACTTTTGCAGATAATTCCAACGTCTAGCTGCATTTTGGGATGTCCTAGAAGATAGCACAAAGCTCAAGGAAGACTTTTAAGGCCAAAGGAATCAAATTTCATCATTATACTTCCAACTTGGACAAGGACTTGAGCTAGGGTTTATTCTATAAATACATACCTTTGTATTCATGAAAGATATACTTGGTTAGATGAAAACCAAGTCTTGAAGGGAGGAGCACTGCCAAAGTAGTTAATTTACTAATTTTTTTATAATTTTATAAAAAATTTCAATACTTGTAAGAAAACTTTTGGAGAATTCACTTGTACTACATCATATTCAAGGAAGAAATATAGGATTAGAGCCATTGAAATGAGAATTTCTATCTCTTTCTCTTTATTTCCTTACTTGTTGTGAATTACTTTAATGAATTCTTATACTTTCAAGTTTTGAATTCCATGCTTAACTAAATACTTGTCTTAGGGTAAGATGAAGCTAATTATATGATTTGAATGTTATTATACTTGCTATAACTTATATTTGCTTGTTCATCTATCAAGGTTTAACATTTGTAGTAACTTGATTAACTATTGCAAATCATTTAAATGTTATTTGACAATAAGAATTGCTTATGACATTAGAAAATGGTAGATAAAACTTATGTTGTACACATGCAAATAGTTGTACAAATAGGTGGATTGAGGTTGTTTAATACCACAATTCATGCATTTCACAAGAGTTCATCATGAACATAATTGAACTCTATCAATTCATTGTGAAAACAAATCTTGATTTCATACGGAATTGCAATCCCAAGCAAGACAAGATTAATATAGTAAAGTACTAATTCATTCAATCATATTAATGACAATTAGTGAATTCTAAACCCTTTTACTTGTATTTGTGAATTTCTTCATTTGTTTTACTTCAAATATATGAATTTTCTTAGCCTTACACACCACATGTTTGATAATTTGTCTAGATAATAGAGCAAGTTAGTAGCTTTGGTACTTGCTAAGTCTTGTTTTCTCGTGGGATCGACCCTAATACTTCCCCTACTACAATTGACCCGTGCATTTGCGGAAAGGGGTATTAGGTTATAAATTTTCTTACTTGTTTGTGTGAATTTTGCTTAATTTTAATAGTACCTAAACCTCACATCCATTTAACACACCAAATGACTTCCGAATCAAATTCATAATCACTTACACTTGTTTCTTATTCTTGCCTTTGATTTGTAACATATGGCATTGAAACTTCCGGCAAGACCTCATCCATATGCATATTGTTGAACATGTCTACCAAGTGATTGATGAAATGTTTAAATCAACTTCAACCTTTAAATGCTTCCCTTCACCCTAGATTCAATTAGTACCTACAAAAACACAACACAAGAGATATCAAAATAAGAAAACAAAAACGTCTAGAGTAATAAACCTTGTATTTGCCTTGATATTGCCAAAGTTTCTTTGTTTTCCCGGTAACGGAACCAAAAACTTGATTGTGAGGTTTAGATATTATCAAAATTTGGCAAACTTTATACAAACAAGTAATAAAATTTATAACCTAATACCCCTTTCCGCAAGTGCACGGGTCAATTATAGTAGGAGAAGTATTAGGGTCGATCCCACGAGGAAAAACAAGATTTAGCAAGTACCAAAGCTACTAATTTCCTTTATTATCTAGACAAAACATCAAATAGGTGGTGTACAAGGTAAGAAAATTCAACCACTTGAATTGAAACAATTGAAAGAAATTCACATACACAAATAATATGGTTTAGAATCCACTAATTGTCACTAATATGATTAAATGAATCAACACCTTGCTATGTTAATCTTGTCTTGCTTAGGATTTCAACTCTATATGAAATCAAGACTTGTTTTCACGATAAATTCACTAGAGTTCAGTTATTGTCATGATGAACTCTTGTGAAATGCATGAATTGTGATATTAAACAACCTCAACCCACCTACTTATACAACTACTTGCATGTGTGTACAACATAAGTTTCATCTATCATTTTTCAATAGTTGAACAAGTAACTACAAATGTTAAACCTTGATAGATGAATAAGAAAATACAAGTTATAACAAGTATAATAACATTCAAATCATATAATTAGGTTCATCTAACCCTAAAACATGTATTTAGTTAAACATAACTTGTATGAATAACATATAATATAAATAACTCATAAACAAGTAAGAAATTAAAGAGTTAAGGTAAGAAATGCTCATTTGTTGGTAGAACATGGCTCCAAAGTTTCATTTCTCATTGATATGAATTGATGCACTTTAATCCTCCAAGAGTTTTCTTACAAGTAATGAAAATTTTTCTAAACTACGAAGAAAAATACTACTATATGCAACTTGGGAGTGCTTCTCCCTTCAAGAATTCTTATAAATGTCTTGCAAGAGCTCCCTATTTATAGACAAATTTACCCTAATCATCTAGACAACTTGCATGACAATTTGCAAGAAAAGTTTTCTTGAAATCACAAAAAGATTTCTATTGAATTTTGCAATGTTTTCTTGGGTAGTGCAGGTGCAAGGAATCTTTAAAAAGTCATCAAAAGTGCAAGAAGATAAGCTGCAAGTTGGAACCATCACTTTCTAGCTAACATTCATGATCCACGGGTAGATACGCGGGCAGTTGGTCTGCGGATCGTGATCCACGTATTGCTCCCAGAAGAAGGCAAAATCAACTTTTTCATAAAATATAAAATTTGTAGCTATTTGAATTATCTTTCCAAAACCACAAGAATCATGTCATTTAGAGTTCTGGATGCAAAGATATAGCCAAAATACTGAGACATGGTTGGAAGAGCTTTATTCTTCAGTAATTTAGATTTTTGGCTATGAATATGTGAGAATTGAATTTTGATGTCTTCATAATATTTGTAGAGTATCCTCTTAGCTTTAAAATGCCACAAGAATAATCTCAATCTAATATTTTTAGCTCAAGTTATTACCAAAATACTGAAATGTGTTATTGTTACTGACGCTTAGTTTTCTCCAATTCTTCACTTCCATTGCTTCTTTGAACTTCTCTTTTACTTGTTATGACTCTTATGCCCTTGAGACCTTTTTTTGATGTTGATCCTTTAATTCTATGGTGAATTTGTTGATGAGAATTTTTCAAAAGTTGAGCAAAACAATCCTCCAAATTTGAATGTAAAAGTTGTTCTATTAAAATTCTCAATCCAATCATCCTTGAATCCACTAAGAATGGGATGATCTTTACTCCAGTTGATCTAAATTATGATTGAATGTATAAAACCTAAAAGATTGTACAATGATTGTGCATTAATTTGCTCAAAATATAAATTTTGTTTCAACACCCTAAAAAGCGGATAAAAACCTAATTTTTACGAAATTTTTCAAATGGAAGAACAATTATGAATTTGAGCCATTTTTAGAATAAAAACACTTAGAACATACTTAAAACATACTAAAAATATATATAAAATACTATGTTAAAATAGATATAATTATCACTTATCAAGACCGATCGATCAACCTGGCTAGGAAGTTAATACTCTCTGGCTCTGAGGACCAGAACTATTCAAGGGCATCATCTCGTAAGAGGACTGGAAAAGCACAACTCAAGATTGAATCCACCACTTAGTAGGAGCAGAAGGCCGAAAGGAAGGCTTAAACATGAACCTTTTGATCCTCTCGCCACAATAATAATGGGCATCAAGAAGCTTGAAACCCAGTGGTAGGAGATCATTATTGATTTGCACTGTGAAGCTTGGTTCCCTGAGAATGTCTTGGAGGTAAAGCGTCGACGCCTAATGGTAGATCGAGGAAGTTATCCTCCAAATTCTATTGAGGAAGATTCCCACCGAAACTCCTTCCTCACTTGTTCGCCCCTGATTTTGCAAATGGGGCTCATGACTACAAGTAGAGGGCTTGACTTTCCTCTGTCTTCCCCTTAAAGCGCCTCTCCACTAGCTCAAAAGGGTTGATGTTGGTGGTCATAAACTCAGCAACTCTAAAGAGATCCTCTTGCGTCGCAATTTGCTCCTCTCTTGGGAGGTCTCTTCCTCTCAGGGAGAGAGTTCTTGAAGGTTTACAAGAAGTGGTGATGGTATGCTTTTGCATAGCCATGGAATGATACTTCACTGGGATGCTCTTTTGATTCCATAGATGGTGCCAAACTATTACGATTATATTTGATATTTAAGTAGATTGCTAGAATTGGATCAACAAGATCAGCCCAACACTGGTTGTTAAGTGCTTGCACGATAAAAAGAAATTAGAAGACTAGAGAGTTTTACCTCCAATTGGCTTCCGATACTTATGTCAGTAGAGCTTGAATGAGGCTTAAAATGTAAAAGAGTCAAAAGTTTTTAAAATCTTACAAGCTTCATTGATGTAGGTAGAAAAGAAAGTATTTATAGCAAAAAAAGTTGGAGCTGGTAGGGGTTGAGACTCACATTATTACACCTGAAGATTTGACATTGATGGTCTATCATGTAAGGTTGTTGTGTCAAACTTAGGTTCATTTGCGTGTGCTCTGGCGGCACTAGTTGAGACTTTCTATGCTTCTGTCATATCATATCATATCGTTTCTTGCACAAGTTATCAAGAGTCCCCAGTCTTAGGCAATTTAGTGAGCTCGTTGGCGCTCTTGCTAGGCTTTGCTTATTAGGGCTCTTTGGATAGAGGATGACTTTAATTGGCTCTTGTCACCCATGGTGATTAAAGAAGCCAAGCTCTAAATAGAATTTGTTGATGACCAAGCAATTATTAGATCCAAGTCTTGGGCCTTAGACAGTGCAATGGTTGAACTCATGTGCTAGGTTTGCCCATTAGGCTAGTTCATAATAAGCGAACCCATCACAAGTATGGCATTGTGTTGCTTGAGCCTTTCTACCTGAGTTATCCAGTGAGAGATGTATCCAGAGATGGAATAGAATTGGGCCGTTCAAATCGGCCTCCACAATAGCCTTTTAAGGAGGTACGGGTGTTGAATCGTACAAGTTTAGGGCAACCAGCAATCCCTTTTGCAGTCAATTAATTATCCTAGAATGAAGACCATTTTGCGCCTTAATCTTATTTTTAGTAGCTAACCTCACATTTGCATGTGTTAGTTCTTTTTTCTTTCCTTATTTGGGAGTTGGTTGTATGGATTTGAGGTACAATTGCAATCACAATTATTGGGAACAACAGAATTTTAACCTGTCAAGCTTGCAAAGAATGCGCAAGATATTTCTAATTTTTCATCTGTGTAGATCACAAATTTTAGTAACTTTGACCAAACAAAAATCAAACATGCTTGCCCAAAAGTTAGGACATGGGAGCTAATTTTAGTAGGAAAAATATTAAATGCATCACGTGCATTACCAAATAGTGTGTTAGAACTAATAATTTATCGTCACGTGGTAATGATGAATCATACCTTGCAGTATATGGTGATATGTGATTGGTTCTAATGCATCACGTGGTGCATCTAATACTTGATTTTAGCCACCTATTCTCGATATTAAACACAAGAAGAAAATAAAAAGAACATAGAGAAGAACACAGTTGATAGGAATCCAAGGACGCCTACACTAGTCAGGCAAGTCATGCATGGAGTGGAGTCATATTTGGCACCGTTCAAGCTCAGGGAGGATTGGAACATGGAGTTGCATGACCAAACCAAGCCAAATGATGGAGCATTGGAGTTTCTGACGAAGGCCGCACCTAAGGACGTGCCACAGCCTCCTCAAACAGCCTCCATCAGAAGGTTGAAAGAAGGACATGTGGTGTCTGACGAAGTTGGCGCCCAAGGCCGTGCCGCAGCCTTCCCCACGGCCTCCATCAGAAGGTTGTCTAGCACTAGTTGAAGCCTCTGACTGAGGTTGCACCCAAGGCCGCACCACGGCCTTTGCCCACAGCCTTCCCTAGAATCTTCTTTACGCGTTTTATTTACGAGTTTTTGGTAGGTTATGAGTTGTATGCTTAATTTTAGGTTAGAATCGTGTGATAGAATGCAACTAGTATCAGTTATTTTTAGTAGCTATTTTTTGTAACTTTATATAAGGTGTCTTGAATACTTTACGACACATCAAGTTTGATGATTATTGAAATTTGAGTGTTTTCTCTCTGAGAATTCCTTCTTATTTCTTTGGATTAAGAACTACCCTTAAGTCTTATCAAGAGCAACCTTGTGGTGACTTGTTTGATTCTCGCTTAGAGTTAACTTTAAATTGGTTTGATTTTAGTCCGTAGTTCGTCAACTAGGAATTTACCCACATTGTTGTGTAGGGGTCTAGGTTGCTTCTAACAGGAGTGACTCAACGAGATTGGGAAAACTCGAGGCCCAACAACTCCACATATTGGTGATTTTGGACGGATACCATCTTTGTCAATAGTTAACGGGTTGATCTTCTTGGGGTTCAAGGCGTTCTTGGCATTCACACGATCCGTCACGCATCAACAGTTAAAAGCAATGTTTTTAAAACCAGGCCAAAATGATCGGTTCCACCAGTCAGACTACAAACTAGCCATGGCTCTAGTTCAGCTCACATGTTGGGTCAATTAGACTAAAGAACCATTGAAAACTGTCAAAACCGTATAAACTGCTTGAATCGGTTTAAATCGTGAACTAACATTTTCTAATTTTTTCAACTAATTTGGAAAAAAATACTTTTCAAAAAGCCTAATGTTATTAATTACTAATTGCTAATTTCAGGCGGTGGTGGTGTTTTTGGATAGGATTCAAAATTATTATTTTTTATAGGTACAATTGAGATGAATTTATTTATTTGAATTTACAATTTAAAAATTTATTTGTGAAAGTCTAAATTTTTTTTTAGAATTATTTAACTTTTTATCAAGTGATGTCTGATATTAATCCATAGAATGTCACTTCACTTATTCAATTAATGGTTCCAGTTTCAAAACATTGGTTAAAAATAGGTAGTCCACGAGAGATTTCAAGAGTTCTTAGTAAAAATCAATATATATATATATATATATATATATATATATATAGTAGTTGTGAGGATCAATGTAATATTGTTTATTTCAATTCTTCTGAGTTACCTAAGCATGTTTTTGGTGAGTTTAAAATGAATAGGCTAGGAATGCCATTCTTTAAGAAGGCTTAATTGTCTTTTTTTTTTTGGGTCAGGCTTATGTCTCTCTCTTTTTATGTACTATTTTATTTTTAATATTAGTAAAATTTGGGCTGGTATCCTACCCCTGTGTACAAGGTTTGCCAAAATATATATATATATATATATATATATATATATATATATATAGTAGTTGTTAAGAAATTATGCTGAATTCGTGCATGTAAGAAGTTGGTGTTGCATTGTTTGGTCCTTATGGAGCCATTTTCCTTTTCTCTTCTGGCTCCTAGAAGTTACATCTAAAAAGGTAAGGTGGTCGTTAAACTATTCTCATAGTAAAATTTAGGCTATTGAATTTTTAAAAGTAGTAAATAGCCATTGAAATTTAATTTTGTAAACTAAATTTTGTTTTGCCTATTTAAGCTAAGGTAATTATTTGTACCCTCCCTCTTTTGATTCATAAAAACTAATATAGACATGAGTTATAGCAATCTAAATTTTCATGCGTATATTAATTTAAGTAGAGTGTATGGAAAAAAATGCAATATATAAATCATTTTCCTTTAGCAACTAAAATTTTCTAATGTTGTTAAGTTCTTGGACATTTAAGTCCATCAAGCACGTAAAAACAAACGAAAAGCCATTAGGCAAATTTGTTTTTTAATTCAAATTATTTGTTTCTTTTCTATTATTTATTCACCATAATAAATGATGCTTGATGATTTTATTTTTTTATATATACTAATTTTTTTAATATATTCTAATTTATTGTGCATAGACATGAATGTTTGAATTAAAAGTGAGCAACAATGAAAATGAACATAATGATCAATAGTTTATAAATTTAAATTGAGTGATCAAAATTTGACATTTACAAATAATTTAATGACCTCTTCCGTAGTTTACCTAAAAGTTACATAATTCTATCACGGATGATATCGACCATAATCATAAATTTCGTTGACAACTTTCTCTTACATTTTTTTCACGGGATACACAGGTAATGACGGGAATACAACTTAACAGTTAGCAGAGAATTGTCTGCATTATGAATTTATTGGAGACTGATGTGATCGGAGATGCACCAACATGGTAAGATATTCAATGGCGCTTAGAGCTCAAAATTCTTTTCGACTTGGCGCTGTAATAAATAACTAGAATCTGTCAGAAGGTAAATTGTTTGAATACTTCAGCTGGCTCATCACTTTCACAAGTGAAGAGAACTTCATTTGTGCCTATTGAATCTTGTCTGGGATAGACATACAAGTGTAGTGGGACCAAAAAGATGCAAATAAATAATTGGTGTATTGGCAGGTCACATGGGATTGGATAGTTGGAACATGCATTGCTCTGCTAGACCTTGACCTCTGTTTGCTTGTTCTTCCAAAATTTAATGTGCCATTTCTTTTTTCTTTATACTCTGAGCTTTGAATCTCTCATGCATGTCCCTTAAAAAAAAAAAACAATTATTAAGCAGAGAGATTCTAACTGTTTAAAGAAGAACTGCATCTTTTTTTTTTTTTTATTGTTGAAAGCTATAATTATCCCTTGTTTTTTTTCCCTTTGTATCTTGATTTTCTGTGTAGCAAATTGTCTTGCATTTTATTGATTCAGTGTAGTAGGGTTCGAATGATATTAACCCGAGAAAAAGATTTCCCTCTGTAGTCCATAAAAGATCAACCGAAAGCTGGTTCTTGTTGCTTTTCAATATTTAATGATTAACCATTATAATAGAAATCATAACAAAAGATCAATTACTTTTGGTGACTCCATACAAGATCAACCGAATTTGGTTCTTACTGCTTTTCAATAATTAATGATTAACCGTCATAGTAAAAAACAAAATAAAATATCTACTACTTTTGGTGACATTTTGTAGATTAGGGATTGTTTTGATGAACTTACAAAAAGTATTTTGATCCCCTCTTCTCTCTCTCTCTCTCTCTCTCTCTCTCTCTCTCTCTCTCTCTCTGCATTCCTTAGTGATATATTCAATCATGCGAATGACATAAAGGGATTTCTTTTTTCTGAAAGGAAATAACAAAAACAATTGGGCAGTGTCAAAAACAAAAATGCCTATTTTACATTCAACACAATTCTGCCTATTCAAAATTGAAATGTTCTACATTGGCCACGTAAACAGTATATGTCCCTTAATTTTTGTAAGATATGTAAATTTTTTGTGTGTTTGAATCAAGAAATGCCAAAATCAATATCCAATAATTAGATCAATTGCTTTTCGGTCTGGAAAAAGCATGAGAAAATTCGAAGGTTTTTAGTCAGCTGGGATTGGCTTTCATGTAAAAATTATGTACTACCACATATCTGCAGTCTTTTAGATCTACAATTTCTACTACCCGATGTACAGATTCTTACCAACAATTAAGCCGATTCAATCTACCAGTCTTCTAACTTTCTTGATAAAAAATAAAAAAATCTATAAGGTAGTGTACATTCAATTGAACTGAGTGCACCATTTCATCATGCATAAAGTTAATTATTTTAGGTGGATTGTAATTAAGTATAGCTCTAATACTCTTATTTTTCCGAACAAACTTCGGGCAAAACTTAATCACATGAAAAATATACAAGTTGTGTAACAAAATTTTTTTTCGAAAGCTACATGAAATAATACTACAAAAAAGAATATTGCTTCCACCATTCCATCAAAGTGTAATCATATGATACAAGGGAAAAGAAATTTTATAGTCCACCATCCCCATTGATTTCAGAATATCAGTAAGCAATCGCTTTATGCTTATATTCCTCTATGCAATCATCACAAAAATCTCCAATTCACCACTCCTATGATCGCCATTGTGACCAAAAGAATATGCCATTAAACAAGAGACACTACTTTAGGCGACCGATATGACAAACTTATGATTCAAAGAAAACAACTCAGGAACATGATAACAAAGGAAAAGGCCAATAAAACTAACTATTATTCCACAAAAACACATGCATCATGACAACAATGGGACACAAACTCCATTTCTTTACTAAAGATTTGATTCTGATACAAAAGGTCACAAACATTTTCACGTGCATATATGCAAGTGTGCTTTATAAACTATATAATTGAGATTACATTAAAATAACGTTATCCTTATGGATCGTTACAAGAAATATGACACAAATAAACATAATAATCAACCGACATTTCGGTTAATCACAAATTACAAATTGCTTAACCACAATTAAAATTAACAAGTACGTAATGGTGATCCACACAAGCAATCGTTATTAGCAAACGACGACATATCAAGATGATCGAACGGTGACCCTAATGGAATCGGTCCACAAAGATGATTATAACTCAAATCCAAATGGCCAATGTACCTTGCTGATGATAATGATTTTGGAATTGAACCGCGCAGCTGATTATATGATAGATCTAGGACTGTAAAATAAGTTTTCGATCCAAAAACGTCGGGTAAAGTACCCTCTAGATTGTTTCGGCTTATGTTTAATATGTTTAAACCGGCACTGCTTAATAGGCTTGATGGTATATTTCCGGATAGTTGATTACTATCTAGATTAAGGGTTGATAGAACCGGCATTGACCCGAGTTGAGCCGGGATCCAACCGGAAATTTGGTTCATGGATAAATCTAAATCGGCCAGCCTATAGATGGTAGCAAAAGAACTGGGGATTGAACCGGTTAATTGGTTACGGTTCAATAAAGCTCGGCTCATCATGGTTAATTTCCCGACGTCGGAGGGGATTTCTCCGGCAAGTTTGTTGTTGCTGAGCTCAAGATGCATGAGACTGCCGAGATTGACGATCGACGGCGGGATACCACCGGTGAGCTTGTTGTCAGCGAGGTTGAGAACAGAGAGCCGACCCAGTGAGCCAATGTCGGCCGGGATCTTGCCGGAGATCTGGTTTCCGACAAGGTCAAGAATTCGGAGAATGGGAAGGGAGGAAGGAATGCAAGCCGGGATTTCTCCGGCGATGCCCTTCCAGTCGGCGACGACGAGGGTGGTGAGCCGGTCGAGTTGACAAACGGAAGGTGAGATTGAACCCGTCATGTAACCGGACCTGCCGGCTTTTTCAAAGATGGGATCCTCAGATTCCCCCCGGAGGACAATGTCAGCGACCCGTCCGTTGGTGGGGTCGCAGCTGACGCCGTACCAGTTGGTGCAGCAGTCGGTGCCCGTCCAGGAGTTGAATATTCCCAAGTAAGGCTCATTGAGGGCAGCTTTGAAAGCCAATAATGCTGCTCGATCCGCCGGCGGGCAGGCATGGACAGAAAAACTAATGGCCAGTAATGTAACAAAGAAGGCTAAGGAAAATTTCATTCTTCCCATGTTAATATTGTAAGGTTTTTACTACGTAAGAGAACTAAAAATGGACAAAGTTTTTTGGTGTGTTTTATTGCAGTAATGAGAGTGTTGGGAGGTCTGTGAGGTCTGTGAGTGTGTGTTGTGTGTGTAATAAAGGATGGGCAGAGGGGGAAGTTAAATGGGAGTGGTGGGTTGTAGCAGTGTGAATGAATGCATGGTAATATATAGAAGTTGATGTGGACGGGAATGAGGTAGAATCGCAATTGAGAATGGGATAGGACTTGAAGTTTGATCTAGCAAGTGGCGATACTAGGGGCCGGTCTAAGCCTTTTCTTTTAATTTGTTAGGTATGAAATTTCCGATGTTTTTTTCCCTTTTGTCGAAAGGACAACTAATATTTGGGCATGATGATAAAAGTTTCATATGTTAAGAATATAAATTTATTGAACCAATTTGATCCGAAATGGTAATCCCATCAATGTTACTTCATTGAAGTAAATTGAACTAATTTCTTTCCCAGAATATCTAATTTGCGTAAATACTATCCAAGTGAATTCCAATGGATCAAATCCTTTGTCCAATTTTTTGATGTTCAATTGTGTCTAATACAACATTACGTTGTATCACTAAATGGTAAAACCTAGTTTTTTATAATTTTACATTAATACAACATAATTTTATATTGGATATCAATGAACACTACAAAAAATTGAATAGAGGATTTGGATTGGAATTCAAATACACAGTTGTGAAGATGGAAGAATATGAAACTGCGTTCAATTTAATTAACACTAAATTCGCATTTAGCTAATGGTTCAATCTTGTAATAAGTTATACTATGACTGTTGATATTTTGGAATTTCATTTTTAAAAGTGATATACTAAAACCTGCATGAGCTGTTCCTCTAGTTTATCAAGTATTGTGGACGAAGCGTTCTTTTATTCCCACGCACGGTTAAAATACTCTGTTCAATTTTTTCTGTGTTCAATCGTATCTAATATAAAATTACATCTATTACTAAATGATATAATATAGCTTGGCATAGCTTTACGTTGATATGGTATAGTTTCATATTGTACATAATTAGTACTATACAAAAATTAGATACAAAATCTGGAGTGTCCCACACTTGAAGTTTATCCTTGAATTTCTTTTTTTCAAGATACAATTGTGAATGAGTTACAGTTACATACATAATCTGTAAATTATAATTAAAACTTTTGTCTCTTACAAGTCTTACGATGAAATAACAAAATTAGAGGTTAAAGAAACAAGGGGAGAGAACGAATAGAGAATCGAACGGTGAGAGCTCTATGACTCCGCCCTAGAGGTTAGAAGTTAAAATCCTACCAATGCCAAAAATTCCCTTCCCATGTAATAGTATGGATTTATTAAAAAAAAAAAAAAAGGAACGAGGGGGAAAGAAATTCCAGTCCAAGAGATGCTTTGAGACCCTAAAGCTGGCCAGTGGTTTGCTTGATCCTTTGTAAAGCAACTTTTTTCCATTTGGTTTGCAAATGACAACTGATGATAATGCACATGACATTGGAAATTGAACTTGCCTAAAGATTAATACCCAAACAAATTTATACATGTGGATAAAAGTCATTTGCTATCTTACATCCAGTGGGATTATTTTACCCTATATACATAAAAAATGAACTTGAAATCATATTAATTATCTCAACCCCAAACTCAGCCAAACAAAAACACTAAATTAAGAATCATAGAACAGAAATTCCTTGGAAATATATATACTATTCAATCACTCAATTGGCTTTCTATGATCATATCATAGCTATATATAAAGCATAAAGCTTAGGTTCATGTTGTACTCTGTACCGAGGGTTACGGCCATCACTAGCTTATAAAACAAGTACACTAATCTAGTACTTATATTTTAGAGCCAGTTGAAAATTTTGCACAAACACAACCAGTTGGACAATTATCTTTGTTAAACAACTTGAGCTTTTGTCTAAAAACTATTTGGTAATAAGTGGAGTGCTTCATCAATTTTACTAACTAATTTAGAATATTTTAGGATCTTGATGTAGGATTTTATTTCTTAACACATCCCCTCACAGCACACACATAATTCAAATTGAATAGAACCATGAACCTGGAAAGGGCTTGACTAGAGCCCATGAACTTGGATGATTAGTTTACAAGAGCCCATGCACTAAAATGGGTTAAGAATGTACCGAGTTGCGCATGAAAGTGTGGATTAAAGTGAGAATAGAATTTAAAACTTAGTTCTGATACCATCTAAAGAACTTGAGTTTCCATATCAAAACCAATTAACAATGAGTGGAGTTCTCGTGACTTTATTAACTGATTTAGAATATTTTAGAATTGATGTGAAATTTTGTTTCTTAACAATCTTTATTCGAGGAGAGGATTACCTCAAGTAATTAGAAGTTAAATTCACTCTACCCACTAAATTACCTATGATTTTTATCAGTCACTAATTTTTCAAACAAAATGCACTAATTCAATACTTATATTTTGGACTAAGTAGTAAATTTTGCACAACACTAACTAGTAGGACAATTACTTGGTCACACATATACCTTTGTGATATACAACTAGTTATTAACTAAAATTATAAAATAGTTCGATGGAAATTAATTTCAATTTTTATACTTTTTTCTAACTTCTATACTTACTTAAGCAATAATGACTTTAGGTGAAAAATTAGAAAACTAATATAGATAATTGATAAATAAATTCTTTCCTTTACCTCCTTCAAAAGAAAATTTTTATCTATAATCTAATTTGATCTTGCGAATTGAAAGCTATATGGCATGGAGAGGCCGAAGATATTATTATTATTATTTTTAGGTTCTTCTTTGCAATAAGGCACGTGAAGGGTCTACAAACTCTCACAAGAAACCAACAACCGACAATAGAAGAGTTGAGTTAATTAATAATGTGGTACGTTGTCTTGTGCGTGAACTTAAAAAATATTCAGATCGATAGATCCGTTAGCAGTTAGAATGAGCACGCAGAATATAGAATTTAAAAGTTCTAAATTTCTTTGTTCTTTTTTGGTGCAAATAAATTGCATTTGGGGACAAGAACCAGTATAATCGTCAATGCCAATTGCACAGTGCAAAGTGCAATGTGTATTGTGGTTCATAGATAATAAATAATCACAAATAATTTGTAAACATCTTTTAAGAAATTGAAATGATGTAATAATTATATTAAATAGTATATTTGTGTAAGTCCGAATATTGAATACTTAGCCAAATACATAACATAAAACAAAGGTTAATATGCAGCTGATATATAGTGCCAAGTTCTGCGGGTAGAAATGAAGAGATTATTTTTCCAATTATATTGGTGCAATTTTTTTCTGATTTAGTTAGGTAACTTTTATCAGCAGAGTTCCGGTTTTTACGAACTGATTAAGTGTCATTGAAAAAAAATGTATAGAACCAAAAAAAAATTCTTGAGAAAGCTTATAACGATATTTGGAGAAGGGAGGGTATAAGAACATCTGTAAGAGAAGCAGTTATTTCTTGGAGAAAAGTCCCTCTCAATTATCAAAATTGGACATTGGTAAGGGAGTAGGGACTTTCTCACAAGATTTTTGACTGATCTTTTATCTTCTGTGTAAATTTTGTTCTTATATATCATGTAATTGGTAGCAGTAGAAATAGCCTTAGCTGTATAAGGTAGAAAGCTGCTTCGTATAGTGTTGCTAGACTTTTGTACAAGCTTCATGCAAAATCATCAATAATATTAATTATCTTTTGCCCAAAAAAAAGATTCGAAGCGGACCATTGGAAAAAAAAATCTTTAGTTAATTATTCCTTTCAGGGGAAATTTGTCAAATTGGCCTTTCACATTATCACAAAAATTTTTTAATCCTTAACATTTAAAATCAGCTCCTAACATATCAAAAGTTTATTCCGATTGGTCCTAGTGATCATTTTTGCTCACTTTTCCAGCAATGAAAAATGGGTAAATTTTTTATTTTGCCCCTGATGTTGCCGAAAAAATGAGCAAAAATTATCACTGGGACCAATCAGAATACACTTTTAATATGTTAGGGACTAATTTGACTGATTTTAAATGTTAGGAACTAAAAAAGTTTTTTCTGATAATATAAAGGATCAATTTGACAAATTTTCCTTCCTTTCAAATATGAATTCTTAAATTATTTTGCGTTTCTTAACTTCAAGCCTGGCCTACCGTGGGTTTCATCATGTGAGATAGATAGATAGATAGATAGATAGATAGATATATATATATATACATATATATATATATATATATATATATTTAGAACTCATCGGGATTATGCTATCAACGTTAAAGATGATTTCTTGTGGGCCGTACCCCATAATGAATAGCAGAATTGTAAGAAAAGAAAATCAAATTGCAGATTTAGGGACCATGATGAGTTTAGTAATTGAATCTTTGATTGCTAAATTGCTTTGTTTTTATCTGTTATTATATGGACATTGTTAACTGTTTTATTTTTTTATTTTCGCACAAAAGAATTCATTAAAGTTTGAAGTTTCTATTTGCAAGTGCATCTGGTCGATTTACTAGGTTACGACATTGTCAGTTTCAATAAATTTGATGCGTTTGACCCTTGTGAGTTGTCTACTCAAATCTAAATCACATTATTGATTTGGTCCGTTTTAACTATTTTTCTATTTGCATTTCACTTATAATTTTGAAAAAAAATTTTGGTATTACTCTCAATTACTTTTTTCTATTTTTTTAAAATTTTCAAATTAAAATCAAAATCATGTAAAGACATATTTTTAGATTATGATTTTCAATTATTCTAAGATCGACTTTTATAAGAATTAGAATTAATCGAGAAGAAATCCTTGGTATTGCACTAGAGTTTAAATTTCTTTTATACATGATATATGTTATAAAACTAATGCTATAATATTGCGTCTATCGTGGGCACTATGCTAAGAAATATAAGAAACTAATAAACAAAAATAGAGAGAAATAGACAAGAGAGAGATTCTTTAATTATTCAAATGAGTTATGTGTGTTTGATACAAGAGGGGGCGATCCCTATTTATAGGAGGGTACATGAGAGTTTAGATTACATCAAATAATATGATATAATTATAAGACCTCATCAGTAACTAAAGAGACAGTGATAAACTATTGTCTAACTAGAAAGATAACGATAGAATTTTATCACTTAAGAGTTTGAGATAATGGTAGACATCCACCATTATTATCTAATTATCTCATAACACTCTCCCTTGGATGTCTATTACACAAAGAATATGCCTCATTAAAACCTTAATAGAAAAAAACCCAGTGGGAAAAAAAATCCTAGTGAAGGAAAAAGAGTACACTATCTTGTGTCTAATTTCTCCCCCTGATCCAAACATCAATTAAGATCTTTCAACCAACGCATTCTGATATTCTTCATTAATTTCTCAAACGTTGCAGTCAGTAATGCTTTGGTAAATAAATCTGCCAAATTATTGCTTGAGCAGATTTATTACACATCAATTTCACCATTCTTTTGCTGATCATGAGTAAAGAAAAATTTTGATAAAATGTGTTTCATTTATCTCCTTTGATATATCCTCCCTTTAATTGAGCTATGCAAGCTGCATTATCTTCATATAATATTGTTGGAGGATTTTCCTCTTCAGGGGATAACCCACAATTCTTCGAGATATAGTGAGACATTGACCTTAGCTAAACACATTCTCGATTGGCCTCATGAATTGCTATTATTTCAACATGATTTGATGAAGTGGCAGTTATTGTTTGTTTTGTAGACCGCCATGAAATGGCTGTACCACCACTTGTAAATAAATAACTAGATTGAGACCTTGCTTTATGTGGATCTAATAAATACCCAGCATCAGCATAACCAACTAATTCATGTTGAGAATTATATGAATAATATAAGTCAATGTCAATTGTTCCTTGGAGATAGCGAAAAATATGTTTTATATCATTCCAATGTCGTCTGGTAGGAGAGGAGCTAAATCTTGCTAATAAATTCACAGCAAATGATATATTTGGTCTTGTACAATTAGCAAGATACATTAGTGTACCAATTACACTAAGATATCATACTTCAGGACCAAGTATTTTTTCATCTTCCTCTCGTGGTCTAAAAGGATCTATAGCAAGATCAAGTGATCGGACGACTATTAAAGTACTTAATGGATGTGCTTTATCCATGTAAAACCACTTTAATACCTTCTGGATATAAGTAGTTTGGTGGATAAAAATTCCATCTTCTAGATGTTTAATTTGTAAACCAAGGCAGAATTTAGTTTTTCCAAAATCTTTAGTCTCAAATTCTTCCTTTAAATATTGGACTGTCTTTTGGAGCTCTTCGGGAGTTCCAATTAGATTGAGATCATCAACATATATAATAATAATGACAAATTTTGATCCATTGTTTTTTATGAAAACACATGGACATATTGGGTCATTGATATAACCTTCTTTAATCAAACATTCACTTAAACGGTTATACCACATATGCCCAGATTGCTTGAGCCCATACAAAGACCTTTGTAACTTAATAGAATAAAAATTTCTAGGATTCGATTTACATGCTTCTGGCATGTTGAATCCTTCAGGGATTCTCATATAAATATCATTATCAAGATTCCCATATAAATAAGCAGTGACTGCGTCCATTAGACGCATATCTAATTTTTCATGCACTGCTAAACTTACAAGGTATCTCATTGTGATCGCATCCACTACAGGCGATTACGTTTCATCATAATCAAATTCAAGTCTTTGTGAAAATCCCTAGGCTACAAGTCTTGCTTTATATCTCATAATTTCTTTTTTCTCATTTCTTTTTCTCACAAATACCTATTTATATCCCATTGGCTTTACACCTTCTGGTGTTTGGACTACAGGTCCAAAAACTTTTCTTTTAGCCAGGGAATCCAATTTAGATTGGATTGCATCTTTTCATTTTGGCCAATCATTTCTTCGCCGACATTCATCAATCGTTCTAAGTTCTTGATCCCGTCATCTTCCATCACATCAAGTGCTACATTATATGCAAAAATATTATCAGTAATTATTTTTTTTCGATTCCAATCTTTTCTCGTAGTGACAAAATTTATTGAAGTTTCTAAATTGTTATTTTCTTCAGGTGTATGCTCTTCAGGAGCTAACTCTTTAGAAACAACCTCTTCAGGAGGTTGAATTTTGTCACTATTATTGTTCAATGCTATTTTCTTTCGACGATTTTTATCTTTGGAACCGATTGGTCTACCACACTTCAAGCATGCATTAGATTCATTAGCACTTGTAATTTGTCCTTTTGAGATAATAATTTTAGCAAAGACATTCTCAGCTGGAATATATGATTTAGTAACTCTTCTGGAATTACTAAATGCATCTGGTAATTGATTTGCAATATTTTGCAAATGTATAATTCTTTGAACTTCCAATTCACATTGTTGTGTACAAGGATCAAGAAAATTTAATTTTATTTTCCAATTGATTTCCTTTTTAGGTTGATCTTTTCCTCCTCTAATGTTGGGAAATGTGATTCGTCAAAATGACAATCTGCAAATCTTGTAGTAAATAAATCACCCGTTAATGGTTCAATATATTTAATAATCGAAGGTGATTCATACCCGACATATATCCACAATCTTCTTTGGGGCCCATTTTAGTATGTTGGGGTGGTGCAATTAGTACATAAACCGCACATCCAAAAATTCTCAAATGAGAAATATTGGATTCATGACCAAATGCTAATTGCATGGGGGAATAGTCATGATAACTAGTCGGCTTGATTCTCACTAGTGTTGCAGCATTTAAAATTACATGTCCCCAAACAGATAAGGGAAGTTTAGACCTCATTAATAATGGTCTAGAAATTAATTGTAACCTTTTAATAAATGATTCTGCTAGTCCATTTTGTGTATGAACATGGGCTACAGGATGTTCAACAGTTATTCCAATGGACATGCAGTAATCATCAAAAGCATGTGATGTATATTCACTGGCATTATCTAAATGAATTTTCTTAATTGGATAATTAGGAAATTGTACTCGCAATTGTCGCGCCCGAAAAATTGTAAAAGGAAAGGAGTGTTAGTGGGGTTGTTGACTGTCACGTCCAAAAAGACGATCCGGTCTCGGTGACCCTCTCGAAAATAAAGGTTTTTAGAAAAACCGTGTATGTAAAAAAAAATCATGTTTTAGTGAAAAAGTGTTATTTAGTAAAAAATAATATTTTAAAAGAAAATAAGGCCGGGACTAGAAAATGCAACAGTTTTGGCCAACTAATTTTGAAAAAGGGTTTTATTTTAAAATGGAGTCACCACTTGGTACTGAGTTAGAGTGTACCAAGTCACCCGAAAAATCATTTAACAAAACTAAAAATAAAAATTTATAAAATCATTTAAAACCCTTTTCCGACTCCGGTCAACGAAAAACAAGAGAAAAATGTTCGGGAGTCACATTTGAAGAAAGGAAAGGCAAAGGCTTGCGCCTAAGGCACCCTTTCAACCTAGCCGAGGCTAGTTGCGAGGTTTAATCAAAATTTCCTAAATTAACCCTAGATTCTATCGCGTTTAGATGTATCTAAATGAATGCAAATCCTAAATCTAAATGTGGGTATCGAGAGGGTCAGAATGTCCCATCGAAGCTTGGTCGGAATTATCGCATTAATTACGAAACCCGAGTCGAGACCTCGAGGGAGTCACGAGTGTCTATGCAAAATGAAATGCAAAAAGAAAAGAAAATAATAATATATAGTAAGTGAAGAAAGAAGGTGGGTATGCAATATGACGGGTACGGGGGACTAGTATCTCGTGACTGAATATTTCTACTCACGGAGGGGGGAACGGCATGTACGCCACCGTTTCCCACGTGAGTAGACGACTATTTCTAGTCGAATCACACAAATGTCCTAAAGTCTAAGTGAAATGCAACCTATATGTCATGCATTTAAAGATGTGTCAAAAGAATAATAATAATAATAATAATAGTAATAAAATCATGCAAAATGGAAAGAAAACTAAAAATGTGTTAAAGTGGGATGTAAAATGCACACGAGTGCACCTAATACTAAATGTCCCTAGGGGTCTAGCATTGGATTAGCTCGTTCTAAAAAGATCTCACTAGCGTTGGACTAGCGAGAAAAAGAATGAATCCACAACTAGCCTTGGACTAGTGTGGTGACGGAATACCATAAATCATGAATTAAATATTAAAGCATGAATTAAAAGCAAATTAAACATATAAAAACATATAAGATCACATAAGAGCACATACACATATAGGCATAATATTCTAGATGCAAAAATCCTAAGGAAAGCGGTAAAAGAAATAAACACATAAGCACGCAAAAGCAAATAAATCCTAACTATTACACCTGGGGGGCTTGATTTACAATTTAAGGGGAGAAATTAAAAATGTACCTATCTATTACACTTTCTATCTAATTACACAATTTTTGCTAAAATATGAGAAAAATAATCTAACTATTACATTGACTAGCTAAATACAAAATATTACATTTTTTGTCAAAATAATAAAATTTGAAGTTAAATAACATAAAGCAAATGAATACACGAAATGTAAATAAAAATAAGAAATACGTGAAGGAAATGCATAAAAAAAATATCACATATGAGCACATTGGAACACATAAAGAAGCAGTTAAAAGGTGACGAAAATACCTCTTTCTCGAAGACCTGGTACAAATGCTTTAAAACACAAAAAACATGTCAAGGCATCGCAATAAACAACTAAAGGCTAAAGTATGTAAAAATTGACAAATTGTGGCAAAATGTAAAGCCTACTAACTAAAAGGACTAAAAATATATTTCTATGAAGTTTAAGAGGTAAAATTAAAAAATTCATGTAAGTCTAAGGGGTCAAAATGCAAAATTAAAGTAAATCGGGGACAAAACGATAAATTTCAACAAAAGTGGGGCAAAACATAAATCGCAGGACCTAACTTAAAAAGTAACAAAATTCTAGGAGATCAATCTGTAAATGGGAGGGACTTAATAATTGCATAAAATGAAAGAACTTCAAAGCACACGGATAACATTGAAAATCTTAAGGGGCAAAAGAACATGATTTTTATTATTTTTATTTTTTATTATTGTATATTTATTATGTTTTTATAATCGGGTAACCATAAAACAAATTAAATGATGAAACTGAATTATTAAGGACTCATAATGTGGCAAATTAAAAATTGTTGGGGCCTAGTTGTAACAGTACAAACTGATTTATATTTTATAACAGAATAACTAACAAAATAAATTCAAATTCTAAATTAAATGAGACCAAAGTTATCAAATAAATTTAGTAAAATTAATTTAATGATCAAATCAAACTAGACTAACAGATTTAATTACAACCTGTACTAAGTTAAACCAAAATCATGAACTAAAGAAAATTATCAACTTAATAAAAAGGCCTTATAACTGAAAGGAAAAAAAAATACTAATAATAATAATGAAATAAAAACCAAACCCGCCAAAATGCCGAATACCCGACCAGTTTCCCAAATTGCCGAATGAGCTTCTTCTTCCTCCTACTTCTCTTTTCAATTTCTATTTCTCTGTCTCCGTTTCTACCTTGCTTCTTATCAATTTCTGGTCTCTCTCTCTCTCTCTCTCTCTCTCTCTTCAAAATTTCCTTCTCTGTTCTTGCTCTCCCTCTCTTTGTTTTCCATTTCTTTCAGCTTTTTGTTTTCTCTTTCCAGTTGATTTCTCTCCACTCTCTTCTTTCTCTCAATCTTTCTCGCTTTCTCTAGTTTTCTTCTTTCTCTCCGCTCCGCCTCTCTCTCCTCGTTCCCCCTCGTTTCTCTTCTTCAATCTCTCTCTTTCTCTTTCTTCCTCTGTAAAGCTTTTCCTCCAACCAGATTCTTCTAATTTTCCATTAAAATCCCTCAAATTAGACCCCAAGTCCCTTAATCAAACCTTAAATTGAACTCCATAAGCACTAGTTTGTAAGAGTCAAGTAGTATTCACTAAAATAGAGTCCAAGAAACTTTACCTTTCTGACTGAAGGTGATTCAGTGGGGGTGATTGGTTGTTGGTGGTGACGGCAGTGACAATGATGGCTGGGAGTTGAGGGCTTATTGCTGCTGTGTCCGGTGTTTTGACACTGCTGGTTGTTGTGATGTTTTTCTTCTCTGCAGGTGGTGGACGGTGGTGCTTGTGGCTGGTCGTCAGTGGAGCTTTGAGGCTTTTGTTGTTTTGGGATGGAGAAATGGACTGGTGGAATTGACTGTGAACTAGCAGTTGTTTTGATTGCTTTGTGATGTTGTGATGGTGGTTAGAGAATGTGCAAGGGCAGAGCTCGGGTAGTGGGCTCTTGGGGCGTTGGTGGAACGATGGGTACAGGCTGTTGGTGTTTTGGGTAGAACTCATCAGTTTGTAGTAGGGAAATGGTGTATTGTGGCTTAATTGTGTGATGACAGGCTCCAAGTGTTGGCGAGGTGGCGGTTTGGAGTCTTGGGGGCTATTGTGGTTGTGTCTTGTGTTTGATTTGAGGGAGCATATGAGGTGATTTACAGTTTGGTTGTGTGTGCATGTGTGGTTGCCACTAGTCTTGTGACTGACTATGGTGATTTTGGGGTGTTTGTGATGGTGGTTTTAGGATGGTTTGGACTGATTGTTGAGGGTTGCAAGTGGTCGGGAATATGGTTGAAACCATTGCAGGTGGTGGTTGAAGGTGGTAGTGACAGACGATGACCTGAGAATTGTGGTTGATGGAATTTGAGGAAGGAAGAGGTTGGAATTATGGCTGTAGTTACATTCTTGATTGTGTGCATGGGTCTATGCCTGTGTTATGGTGTGCGTGATTGGCTGTATGTGTTGTATGTATGAATGTGTGTGCTTGTGTGTGAAACAGTGGGAAAAATGTGTTCAGATGCGTGAATGGGCATGTTTGAATGGCAGTGTTGTTTGTGTGTTTTGTGTGTGCTAGAATCTGTGAATGTGTGTGTGTGTATAGTGTGTGTGTTTATGTGTATGTGTGAGTGTTGTTTGTGTGTTTTGTGTGTGCTGGAATCTATGAGTGTGTATGTGTATAGTGTGTGCGTCTGTGTATGTATTTGGGCTGATGATGGGCATCTGAACCTGGTGTGTGTTTTTGGTGTATTGAGTAAGTGTGAGTGTGTGTAGTGTGTGAGAGAGAGTGAGTGGTGAATGTGCAAAGAAGTGAAAATGGTGTGTGTGGTGTGTGAGAGAAAGCGTGAGTGGGTAGTGTATGAGAGAGAGTGAGTAGTGTGTGTGAGAGAGTGAGTAATGTGTGAAGTGTGTGAGAGAATGTGAGTAATGTGTTCTTGGTGTAGTGTGTGAAAACTTGAAGATGTGTGTAAAAAAGAAATGTGTGTTCTTGGTGTGGTGTGTGAAAACTTAAAGATGTGTGGTGTGTGAAAATTTGAATATGTGTGTAGAAAAAAGTGTGTGTTCTTGGTGTAGTGTATGAAAACTTGAAAATGTGTGGTGTGTGTTCTTGGTGTGGTGTGTGAAAACTTGAAGATGTGTGTAAAAATGAAGTGTGTGTTCTTAGTGTTCTTGGTGAAATGGAAAAAACTAAAAACTAAAAATAAAAAAAAAACTAAAAACTCTCCCTAGACTTTTTATTTTTTCTCCTCCTTTTTTAAAATCCCCAAGTGGAGGTATTTATAGTGCTCAAGTCTTAACCTCCAAGAAATGGCTAAAAGGCCAAAATGTCCTTAACTACCAAAATTACAATTTTATCTTTAAAAATCTATTTTCTCTTACAAAAATAAAAAAATTAAGAAAAATGTAAATAACAAATTTGTTAATAGAAATTCACCTTAGAAAAATAGAAAAAACTTTAAAACATGCTTAAAAACCTAAACACGAATTTGGGATCCAAAAATTGGTGAAAAATGAGTTTAGAATGTAAAATGACAATTTTGCCATTGGATAACGAAAATATACAAAAAATAGCTATTGATTTCGAAAAATTATGAAAAATTAAAAATAAGCTTGGAACTCTAAGAAATGCATTTATGACTTAAAAATTGGGCAAAAAAATGAATTTAAACTATAAAATAATGATTTTGCCCTTAAATGCAATATTTCCATAAAAAATAGCAATCGTATCCGAAAAAATCAAGAAAATTTAGAAACATGCTTAAAGAGTTAGAAAAATAAATTTGGGATTTGAAACGAGCTAAAATGGTGTTCGCGAGGTGAAATTACCATTTTGCGCTTGTGCTAGTAAAATATAAAAAGAATACCAATTAAATCTGAAAAAATCACAGAAAATTAAAAAATACGTATGAAATTAAAAATGTGAATTTAAAACCCCCAGAACTGATAAAAAATATTTATAGATAAAAATTACTATTTTGCCCCCCCGAGATTATTAAAAAAAAATTTATAATTTGACCCCAAAAATATAAACATCTCTGTCGCGTCCAAAAAAAATCGTGGGGAAAGGGTGCTAGTGGGGTCGTTGACTGTCGCGTCCCGGAAAAGACGATCCGATCTAATGACCCTTTCAAAAATAAAGGTTTTTAGAAAACCGTGCGTGTGTGAGAAAAATCAAATTTTAGTAGAAAAGTGTGTTTTAAGAAAAACGGCATTTTAAAAGAAAACAAGGCCGGGATTAAAAATGCGACAGGTTTGGCTAAATAATTTTTTAAAAAGGGTTTTATTTTAAAAATGGAGTCGCCACTTGGTACTGAGTTAGGGTGTACCAAGTCACCCGAAAAAAATTGTTTAAACAAAACAAAAAGAAACTTTTAGAAAACTAATTTAAAACCCTTTTTCGACTCCGGTCGACGAAAAACGAGAGAAAAAAGGTCCGGAAGTCACATTTGAAGAAAGGGAAGGCAAAGGCTTGCACCTAAGGCACCCTTTCAACCTAGTCGAGGCTAGTTGCGAGGTTTAATCAAAATTTCCTAAATTAATCCTAGATTCTATCGCGTTTTGGATGTATCTATATGAATGCAAATCTTAAGTCTAAATGTGGATATCGGGAGGGTCGGAATGTCCCGTCGAAGCTTGGTTGGAATTATCGCATTAATTGTGAAACCCGAGTCGAGACTTCGAGGGAGTCACGAGTGTGAATGCAAAAAGAAAAAATAATAATAATAAAGATAATAAGTGATTTGAAGAAAGTGGGTATGCAACATAACAGATACGGGGGACTAATGACTCGTGACTGGATCTTTCTACTCATGGAGGGGGGAATGGCATGTACGCCACCGTTTCCCACGTGAGTAGGCGACTATTTCAAGTCGAATCACACAAATGTCCTAAAGTCGAAGTGAAATGCAACCTAAATGTCATGCATTTTAAAAACGTGTCAAAAATAATAATAGTAGTAGTAATAATAATAATAATAATAATAATAATAATAATAATAATAATAATAATAATAGTAAAATCATGCCAAATGGAAAGAAAAACTAAAAAAGTGTGTGAAATGATATGTGAAATGTATACAAATGTACCTAATATTAAAATGTCTTAAGGGTCTAGCGTTGGACTAGCCCGTTCTAAAAAATTTCACTAGCGTTGGACTAGCTGGAAAGAATGAAGCCACTACTAGCGTTGGACTAGTGTGGTAACGGAATACCATAAATCATGAATTAAACATTAAAGCATGAATTAAAAGCAAATTAAACATATAAAAATATATAAGATCACATAGGAGCACATAACACATAAGCATGATATTCTAGATGCAAAATCCTAAGAAAAGCGATAAAAGAAATAAACACATAAGCACGCAAAAGAAAATAAACCCTAACTATTACACCGGGAGCTTAATTTACAGTTTAAAGGGGGAAATTAAAATGTACTATCTATTACACTTTCTATCTAATTACACAATTTTTGCTAAAATACGAGAAAAATAATTTAACTATTACATTGACTAGCTAAATACAAGAATATTACATTTTTCGTCAAAAATAATAAAAATTTAAAATTAAATAACACAAAATAAATAAATACGCAAAAAGTGCATAAAATGAGAAACGCATAAAAAAATGCATAAAATATCACATTAGAGCACGTTGGAGCACATAAAGGAAAATAATGAGAGATTGGGATACCTCTTTGGAGACCCGGTACCAAAGCTTAAAAACGAACGCACAAGTTAAAGGGACAACTATTTAATAAAATAAAGAGTAAAATACGAAATACTAACACATTTAGAAGAATGTAAATTATAGCAAGTTAGAGGGAAAAAAATAAAAAAAATAGAGCAAATTGGGACCAAATAATAAATTTAAACTAATTGGGATAAAAAATTAAAAAAAATAAATAAAAAATAAAAAATTACACAAATCTAGGGGTAAAATATAAATAAACGCAAATTGGGGGCAAATAGTAAATTCAACGACTAAGGGAACTAAGAATAAAATTCTATAAGACTTTAGAGGTCAAAAATTGCAAATGCTAATTAATCAAGGAGCAAAATTAAAAATTTAAACTGAATGAGGGGTTAAAATAACAACTTCAGAAAATTAGGGACAAATTTGCAAATTATAAGGTTCAATTGAAAGAATATAAACAATCAAGGGAGTCAATCTGTAATAAACAGGGACTGAAATTACATAAAACTAAAAAGCTTTTGGGGCATAGGTATAATAACCAAACTTAGAGGCTGAAGAGAAATAACCAAGGAAAAGAAGAAAAACAATCTTAATTTATGAACTAAATTAATTAATTACTCTAATTACATTAACTAACTTAATCATCTGAATTAAATGTAAAACTAAATCAAAACTAAAACTAACCTAAATATTAATCCAGTTAAAACTAAACCTAACGAAACAAGAACATCAGATTTCTCCAAATCTCCCAAATTAATCTTCTTCAACCTTCAGATTCCATTTCATCTCTCCCTCTCTGTCTCTCGCCTATTATTTTCTTCTCTCCCCTATCTTTCTTCTTCCTATTCTTTCTCTCCTGCTCTCCCTTTCTTTCTCTCATTCTGTCTCTCTTTCTGACTTCTCTTAATGTCTCTGTTTTCTTTTTCTCTCACGTGCCTTCTCTCTCTCTCTTGCCTCTCTATCGCACCCCCTCTCTCTTTGTCTCTACTGCTCTCACTCTCTCTGTTTGTCTCATTTTCTATTTTCTCTTTTTTTTTCTCATCTGGCACCGAACGATTTTCCAGATTGGGGGGAAAAGCTGCGGCGCACGTGGGCAGGCGGTGATGGTGTGTGTTTACTGTGTAAATCTGTGTGTTTTGTGTAAATTGGTGTGTGTGCAGTGTGTGCTTCTGTGTGTATATGTGTTGGTGTGAAAATTGGTAGCACGTGACTGTTTTCGGTGGCCACGGTTGTCCGATTGGCATTTGGGTGGAGGTTACAGGTTGAGGGGATGGCAGTTTGGAGTCATCTTGCTGGTTATTTGGGGCTGCCTTGGTCAGTTTAAGCGTAGGGGAGAGTCGACTGGTAAAGGGGTTGTGTCTGTGAGTTTGACGGCGTGGCTGCGATGAATGATGGGGTGTTACTAGGCAAGGGAGAGGGGCTGGTAATTGTGTGGTAGTGGAGAAAGGTAGCGGTTTGGGCTTTTCAGGTGACAGGGCATTTAGGGAGTTGAATTGCATATGATTGGGTTGAATACGAACCTGTAATTATGTTTTTGGGCTGATTGATGATCAATATGGTGATCTTGGGCGACAATTAGGCCGAGTAGTGGTGGGGATTGGTACTTGGGGATGAAGACTTTGTGAGTGTGTGGTTGTTTGAGGCTATTGGCGGTGCGTGCAGGTGGCATGGTTGAGCTCGTGGCTTCGGTGTTGGAGAAGGAACGTTCGTTGGAAGGATGGAATTGGAGGTGATGCTGACTGTCAATTTGGAATGTTTGGCAATGAGACGGTGGAGAGCAAGGGTATGGAGGTTGCTTTTAATCCTGCAGGTAATTGGTGGTGCCAGGGAGGTCTTGATTGGGCAATCTTTTGGTTGTTGTTTTTGCAGGTGGACCAGGCAATTTTGAATATGTGATTGCAGGGGTACTGAGTGTAAGGTAATAAGGGGAGTAACGCAGCGAAAAATTTAAAAATTTATTACCTTAGCCATGGATCTCTTTGATGTAATCTATACGATTAAAGGGTGTTTAGCACAAATACCTCAAGCATAGAAGGTTTCTATGCTTCAAAGGGCAAGATCCTATTTGATGAAGGTGTTGATCTACCATGAAAAGCCCTCCAAGTGTCGAGCCTCCAACAGTATCCACACGAACATGATCTTTAGGAAGCTTTGGGCTTGCTTGCCTTGCCTTTTGAGTGCTAGCTCCCTTGAATATCATGAAGAACACAAGAACAAGAAGAGGAGGAAGACAAAACCCTAACCCTTAGGGAGAAGAGGGAGTGGCGTTTTTCTTGGGAGAAAACACGCCTCTCTCAATTTTTCTCTCTCTAAATTTTATCTTGTGTTTCATCCATCTTCCAAGAGGCAAGGCATGGACTTATTTATAGATGTAGTATCCTAATCTTTAAGGAAACAAGAGCAATTGGAAACCAAGAAGGTTTAGGAAACTTACCTTAAGCTAATCCTATTCCTTTAGGAAACCTATTCCAAAAGGAAACCAAATAGCTTCTTAATTCCTTTTAGGAAACTAATTTCCATCAAGACTTAGAATATTTATAAATAAGTCCTTTAAGTTAATTTATCACATAAATTAACCCCATAAGTATCATATACTTATCTTAATAACAATTTAACCCAAAGACCATGTTCTTATTGTGTGTGACCCATTAGGTTCCATTCACGTTGGCAATAAGTACAAATTATAACTCATTAATTAATTAATTAAGAGCCAGATAAATTAACACTTTAATTTATCATTAATTCACTAATTAATTAATTTGCACTTATAGATCATGAGTGGCGTCTAATAATGCATCATGACCACCCAAGTGAATAGGAAAGTCATATGGTAGACTACACCTATCAATGACAATGTTACCGTGTAATTAATATCCTTTCACCACACTATATCCCAATTAGTCCAAGAGTGTAGTGCACACTCTTTAAATGACTAATTAACGTTTCTTGTTCTCGAAATACAACTTTCCATAAAAGTATAACCTTGAAACTCTTTCAAGTCATACTTTCACTTTTGCGCAAAAGATTCTTTAAGTTATATTTCAACAAGTGGCCAATCCGGGATATACTCTCCTATAATAAGGAGTCGTGAATCCTATATCGATTACTCACTATCCTTCCATGCTTCATACTATACCCAATCTCTACCGTATGGGCTACTCTTTTATGAGCACCGAACAATAGAGTCAAAGCATAGCAATCCACATTCAAGATACCATGGTAATCTCAAGTCTAAGGATCACTTACACCATTGCCATTAAGAGTATAATTCAATAGCACTATGAATATTAACTCTTGGCGGATCAATCCAATGAACTTGTTCTCTAACAAGCATCCACATACCAGCTTAGGTGTCACACGCCATAGTTAACGAGATCAACTACTACTTACCATAAGTAGAGGCAAAGTATGTGCTAGTCTTCCCATATTAATGATGTCCAATCTCATTAATACTACGACTAGGGCTATTTAAGAATATAACTTAATGTGTAATAAGAGTCTCATCATTGTAACTCTTACAATCTCTTATACACAGTTAATATTCTATGGACTTTATCAAATAAACAAGTAATATTAATAACAAGTATTAAATGACAAAGAAAATGCCACATATATAAGTATAACACGAAATAAGTGTAATAAAAATCCCAAAAACTAACTTGGTTTTAGGGCATACACTAACACTGAGGATTGCATTTTGATGGTCAAGCAATTAGGATTGTTTTGGTTTTTTTGTTTTTGCAGGCTGCATGAAGGATATTGTTGGCGGTGTGGCTGCAAATTTGGGTATGATTTTGCTTGGTTAGGGTGGTGAAATTGGGGCTTTGAGCTGCAGGTGGTTGGCCGTGGCTTGGTTGTTTTTGTATGACTGTTTACGGTGGGCCGTGGGAAGAAGAATTGTGTTTCTGCAGTGTCTTTGGGTAGCAAATGGTAGAGCTGTAGGCTAGGAAGATGGTGGAGTGGTGATTTGAAGCTTGGCCAGGGGTCTGAGGTTGTTACAGGGGAAATCTTTGGGTAATGGTGAAGGTGGTTGATTGGTGTTGTTACGGTGGTTGGAGACTTACTGGATTTCTAGGTCTGTGACTGTGGTGGTGAAATGGATGAAGATGGTGAAAGGTTGAAGGTGGTCTGGTGGAGAGGAAGATGAGTGGACGATGGTAGCTGAGTGGAGAGACAACAGTGGAGGGAGGAGCTGTGAAGGGAGGAGACGATGGAATAGAGAAGGAGATAGGGGATGAAGGAACAGAAAACAAGCCCAGCAATGGACAGAACAAAACCCAGAAAACAAAAACACAAAGAAAGAAAGAAACAAAAGTAACGATTGAAGACAAAACCCAAGCAAAATTCAACTAACTTTAAATAATAATAATAATAAAAAAACATAATCAGATTCACATAGAAATGAAAGAAAAATGAACCAATGCAAATAGAAAAACTTACCTTTTCAAGCTGAAAAATTGATCTGTGATGAACAGTAGCAGCCTTCTTGAGAAAGACGATGAACAGTAACAAGAGTGATGAAGGCGGCTTCAAGTGTGTGTTTAAAGGTGTGAAATGTGTGTGTTTTAATCTAAGATATCACAAAAGCAAAAGTGTTTCTAGGATTTTTTCCTCTTTTCTTCTTTTTTCTTTTTTTGCTACTGATTAAAAGGGGTATTTATAGGCTCCTTGTCTTGTTGGCCAAGAATGGTATAAAATGACGAAAACGTTCTCGGTTTTAAAAATGTTAATTTTATTAAAAGAATATTTTTTAACCTCAAAATTTAAAAATTAATACAAAGAATCTGACAACAATCTTTAAATTTTCAAAAAAAATTCACAGTAGATTTCAAAAAATAAAAACTGGAGCTCAAAACTGATAAAAACGCGCTCGGGGTGTAAAATGACGATTTTGTCCCTGGACAACGAAAATACACAAAAAAATAGATATTAACATCAAAAATTTACCAAAAATTAAAAATAAGCTTAAAACACTAGAAAATGCACTTTTGACTCAAAATTTGACAAGAAATGAATTTAAACTGTAAAATGACGATTTTACCCTCGGACAATGAAAATTCACAGAAAAATAGTTATTGTCTTCAAAAAATTATCAAGACTTACAAATAAGCTTAAAACACTAGAAAATGCATTTTTGACTCAAAATTTGTGAAAAATGGATTTAATTTGTAAAATGACGATTTTGTCCTTGGGCAATGAAAGTTCACTGAAAAAATAGTAATCGTCTTTGAAAAAATCAAGAAAATTAAGAAACATGCTTAAAGAATTAGAGAAATAAATTTGGAACTTAAAATGAGCTAAAATGGTACTTACGAGGTGAAATTATCATTTTGCCCTTATGTTGGTAAAAATATAAGAAGACCAATTAAATCCAGAAAAATCATAAGAAATTAACAAATTCACATAAAAATAAAAATAAAAATTTAAAACCCCCAAAAGCTGATAGAAAAATATTTATAGATAAAATCACTACTTTGCCCTCCAAATTATTAAAAAATTAAAAATTAAAATTTGTTCCAAAAAGTGCAAACATGCCCCCCAGTATTTGAAAATAAATGGTGTGTCAAAATTTGGTGTCTACAATCTCTCTAATGTTTGAAAAGTAAATGGTGTGTCAAAATTTGGTGTCTACAGCAATTTAATTATTTGAGCAAGTAATCTCGCAAACGCCTAGTTGCGAGTAGATAATAAATATACATGGGGACCATCTAGTTGATGCATCAATTAGCACCATAAAATATTTAAATGATCCACTTGGTGGATCTACAGGCCCACATATGTCTCCTTGAATCCAATCTAAAAATTTAGGAGATTCAACTCCTACTTTGGCGAGTAATGGTCTAACAATTAATTTTCCTTGGGAGCAAGCAACACATGAGAATTTATTTGTTTTTAACCCTTTTTGACCTTTTAATGAATGACCATGTAAATTCTCAATTATTTGCCTCATCATTGTACAATCAGGGTGTCTGAGGCAATCATGCCAAATCATAAATTTATTGGGATTAGTAGACTTCTGGTCTATTAGATGATTAATTTCAGCTACACTTATTTTTGTATAATATAAACTAGAGGTAGTGAAGGCAGCTTTTCTAATACACATTTCTTTCCAGAAATTGTATTTGTAATTAATAAATATTCTCCATTTGTCTCATTCATTGTCTCGATATGATATCCATTTCGGCGGATATCTTTAAAACTTAATAAATTTCGTCAAGACTTGGGAGAGAGTAGTGCATTATTTATGACAAATTTGCTTCCATTAGGAAGAAATATAGTGGCTCTTCTGGAACCTACTATTAATTTAGCACTACCACTTATCATATTAACATTTGTTTCTTCTAATTCTAAATTAGAGAAGTACTCTCTATTTTTCAAGATAGTGTGAGTAGTAGCACTATTAATAAGAAATCATCACCATTATTTGATCCCAAATGTTTAGCATTCATTTCTTCAGGAAATGATAGAAAAGTCACAAAAACATACATCAATAAATTGAATAAACTTTTATTATTCATAAATGGAAATTACATAAAAGATGCAGGAACTAAAATAACAAAGTATTGAAATGACATAACTAAATTGCATCATTAAAGAAATCAGTTACATCATGGTGTGGATCAAGTGTTATATCAACGTCATTATTATTGTAGACATTATTTTGATCAATAATATTTGTCTCGACATCTTTGTCTTTCTTTTTGAGTGATGCTTGATAGAGGTTAGCAAGATGTTTTGCCGTACGACAGGTATGGGACCCGTGACCTTCCATATCACACCTGTAGCATTTTCCTTCATGATTTTTCTTGTGATCCGGCTTCTGGAGATCATTTTGTTTCTTGCCATGATTGTTATTGTGAAAAGGTGCATGTCTGCCACGACCACGTCCACGGCCATGGCCACGGCCACGTCCACAGTCTCTTCCACGACCACGACCACGTCCAGAATTTGAAGACTGAGTCACATTCACTTCAGGGAATGGACTAGTACCAGTTGGTCGGGACTCATGATTTTTGAGTAATAGTTAGTTATTTTGTTCAGCCAGTAAAGAACATGCAATAAGTTCATAATATTTTGTAAATCCTTTCTCTTGATATTGTTGCTGCAGGAGCACATTTGAAACATGAAAGGTAGAAAATGTCTTTTCCAACATGTCCTCATCAGTTACATTTTCACCACATAATTTCAACTAAGAGGTAATTTTAAACATGGCTGAATCATATTCACCAATAGTTTTGAAATCTTGTAGTCGTAGATGGAGCCAATCATATTTGGCTTTTGGAAGGACAATCAACTTCAGGTGGTCGAACCTTTCTTTCAAATTAATCCAGAGCTCAAGTGGATTCTTGACCGTAAGGTACTCTGATTTTAATCCTTCATCAAGATGATGACGGAGAAAAATCATGGCTTTTGCACTGTCTTGGCTTGTTGCATCATTGTCTTTGGCTATAGTCTTGCCAAGACCCATGGATTCGAGATGGATTTCCACGTCCATTGTCCATGATAAGTAGTTTTTGCCAGAGATATCAAGAGGCATGAATTCTTGTTTTGCAAGGTTGGCCATAAAGAATATGAAAATGAATTGAAAGAGAAATTACCTCAAAATTTTGATAAGAATTCCCAAGCAAATGTCCAGTGATTGATCCAACACCGGTAGAGTCTCATGCTGATAACGTGTTATAAAACTAATGCTATAATATTGGATCTATCGTAGGAACTATGCTAAGGAATATAAGAAACTAATAAACAAAAGCAGAGAGAAATAGACAAGAGAGAGATTCTTTAATTACTCAAATGAGTTCTGTGTGTTTGATACAAGAGGGATGACCCCTATTTATACGAAAGTACATGAGAGTTTAGATTACATCAAATAACTATGAGATAATGATAAGATCTCATCAGTAACTAAAGAGATAGTGATAAACTATCATCTAACTGGAAAGATAACGATAGAATTTTATCACTTAAGAGTTTGAAATAGTGGTAGACATCCACCATCATTATCTAATTATCTCATAACAATATAAACTTTTTTACATTTTTTTTTGCACCAAAAATTATGTACTACTATCCCCATAAACCTCTCAAATGTCATAATTGGGATTGTTTCCCTTGCATATGTTTCTTAAAGTAAGGATTTCGTATTTTTTATGTGAACGTCGAACTCTTTTTGCAAATTTGTTGCCCATGCAGCGGAAATAGTGCATTAAGGGCTTGATGGGATAGACTTTTCTATCAAAACCAAGAAAATGAAGGAGCTAAAATACAAGTCACCTGAAGATTTTAAATTTCTGGACAACGGTCAAGTGGCAGAATTAGCCCATAAATGACACACAGTTATCCACAAGTTATGTGCTAGAGTCGCATCCTAGGGAGACCGACTTACAGAATAAACGGAGGAGCGGACGGAGTAGGTTTTTACGCGTTTTGCGTGGCTCTAGATGTGACTGAACTGATGTATTTTCTTCGAGCATTTATTGCACGACTTTCCCTGCCCCTCTTGCTTCATGATGATATGCACATCTAACTCCATTGGCGGACTAGAAATAAGTGTGTTTTTTTTTTTTTTTTAAATCAAGATGTGTGGGTGTTGGAGGGGAAAACAACACGCACAGTTTAACACATATAAACATATGCAGAACAAGTGGAGATACAACATTAGAACTATCAAATTTCTCTTCTTGTAATATCATTCGAAAAATTGCTTATAGCATAGCATGAACAACCAACTGCAATCTATAGAGATGGAATTTATAATATATTCTCAATAGCTTTTTTATCTGATTTTAACTTTTAATTTTAAAAAAATCTATTTTGTGATGTTCTTAATCGCTTTTTTTTACAATGTTTTAAGTTAAAATCAAGACTAACTAATTTTTAGTTTTTCTAAAATCAGTTTTTATTAAAATCAGAAGCCATTGAGAAGAAACCTTTAAACTTGAGACTTTTTAATCTTATTACCATCCTAATTAGGGATTTAAAATTACCAAAAAATTAATCATGTCAAGTCTTTGAGTGGTCCAGAATTTCAGTATCTCCATAACAGTAAACTGTTAGACGGAGGACTCAAAGATATGTGGCCCTAATCTTTTTGTGCTACTTGAAAGTTGCTAAATTTGATTACTTTATGCTAGTGATACACATGTTTTAGTTCTACTGGGAAGAACTATATTACAAAATTGCTAGTTACTACTTACTAGCGAGAGAAGCCATCATGATTAACAGATTGGAGAAATGAAATCCTGCAGATCATGAACTTAAACGGTTTTTATCTTAGGGTGCTTTTATCTCGAAATGTATTTGGACCTTAATCCTCTTTGGATTGACCTTTCATACAATGTTCGTGTCAAATTTAGGGTAGAAAAGAGGGTCTAGAATTGCCATAAATTCACTAATAAGATTTTAAGAGTGCCTTTTGGACTTGACATAAATCTATATTCGCTTGTCTGAATTCAATTTGGGAGCATCGAATTGAATTCTTTTCTTTCTTTTCTTTCTATCGTTTCTTTATTTTTTTTTTATTTGGTTGCCCATTTTGTTGATAGAAATCGAACTCCATTATTAATCAAGTGGGGCTAGGTGAGCATTTCAGAGCTGTAAGTGGGGGCGATGCAACTTTCCTCACGTGGACTTGCTCTTTCATGAAGATTTTGTCAAACTAATAGGACTAATTTAACACTATATAAACTTGAGTTTCTAATACCAATTCACAAAATTAAAAAACTGAGAGAATTAAACATTTACATCACATATGGGAGAAAAAGAATAATTAACTCACTATATAATTGATACGTCAAACGACAAACAAACCGTAGAGCAGTTTCTATGTATTCTCTAAGAACTCTCTGGACTCTTTCTTGATAATGTACGCCTTAAAAGCAAGTTAGTTAAAAGTTGTATTTTCATTTCTATTCATGTTGTTAATAACACATCTTTCCTTCATCATGAATTACTTATATATCATCTACTTTTTTTTTTTATAAAATTCATAAAATACTTCCTGTGCATAAAAAATTATAAAGTGTTATAGTAATGATATTCTTACTACATAGACTTATTAGATGTAATTTATTCTTAAATATCTCTAGTCATATTATTAACAAGACTAAACATTTTTATTACAGATATACTATACTAAACATTTTTATTACAAATATACTATAACACACTTTGCTTCTGCATATCATAAGTAGTAGTTAATCTCATCAATTATGAAGTAGTTTGACCTAAATTGATATGTGGATACTTATTAGAGAACAAGCTCATTGAATTGATTTGCTGAGAAATACTATATAATAACTCATTAGTGCCAAGTCAACCTCTTTGTGTGTAAGTGATATTTAGATTTGAGATTATCGTAGTATCTTGAATATGGATTACTATATTTTAACTCTATTTATCGTTATTCTTACTGAGTCATTCATACAGTAAAGATTGGATATAATATGAAACATTGAAGAATGGTGAGTAATCAATATAGGATTCGCCACTTCCAATAGTAGAATAGTATATCCCTTCTTGGCACATGTCAAAAATAATGACTTAATAAGTCTTCTATGCACAAGTAAAACTTGAAATTATTTCAAAATTCTACTTCATCAAAATTAGAGTTCTAGAACATATCATTAAAAGTAATCACTTGTATTTTCTTGTTCACTTGGGTGATAATGATGTACTGTTAGATGCCAATCTTAACACACAAGTGTCACATTGATTAATCATTTAATGATAAATTGAAGTATTTAATTTATTTAACTCTTAATTAATAACTAAAAATATAATTTATACTGATGATCAATGCGAATAAGAACCTATAGGTCACACACATAAAGGATAGGAACTCTTAGACTAAACTACAATTGCGATAAATATGCAACACTTATAGGTTAATTTATGAGATAACTTATCTATGGGACCCTATTTTATGTCTTGCAAGGCAAGTGATAAAAAAAGGAATAGATTTACTAATTATCAAAAAGACTTAGAATGTTGCTTATAAAGATCGAAATTTTTAGCTCTTGAGACATGACCATTGAATAAAATTTTATGAAAACAAAAGGAGAGAGAAATAATGAGAAAGAACCAAAAAAAGAAATGGAAAAATCGTTTTTTCTTGTCTCTTTTCCTTATCTAGGATTTTTGTTTTGTTTTTACTAATATCGGTTGTTTAATCTCAATAGATATAGCACTCAAATGTTAAGGAAGAAAACCTACAAGCTTTTATATTCTTGGAGATATTGTTTGTATAGACACTATTAATGACTCGATACTTGTGGAGCTTTTATAGTGGATAGTTCATCTTCAAATAATCTTCTTTGCCTCACTTGTAATATTTACAATATAAAGAGATATAGTCTATAAATCCTCTTACAATCCACATACTTATGCCATTGAATGATTCATAGTTAAGGTAATAAAATTTTAAAATTTTATTTTCTTACCATGTTAAATACCTACATTTGTTAAACAACTCCAACCAATATCTTTGTCATTGCCTTGCACAAGAAATTATCAAATAAACTGCTTAAATATTAGATAAACACTACCTCAACTTGACTCCAATAAAAATACTAAAAATTAATTTAAAAAATTCTAAACTTAATTTATGATTCTAACATTGTCTCTCTCAAATCAAGTTTTCCATTTAGTCAAGTCCTACGCCACTATGAGTTTGAAAAAATATGTTGCTCTAAGCATCAAGTACAACACCTTGTAATGATTCTCGTTAGAGCAATTATGATAAATATGATGACTAGGGGATCAGTATGCAAAAACATTTTTGTCAAGAAAAGTCAGCCGATAAATTGTTTGTGAAGTACAAAATAAAAAATCATGGCATTCTTCCTTACCAAAATATTTAATACCAAAAAAATTCAAAACCTCACTACAACAATTTTATCAGGTGATTCCTTTTTTCAGATAATTATTCAACTCCAATTAAATTCACATTTTCAGCTGAATCAAAAAAAAAAAATTATTAACTCAAGAATCTTGAGTTTTCAATTTAACATCTTCATCTTCACAATTCATTAAATCAAAATTTTCACCATTAACAGCGTTCAAGTGATCAAATATTTTTTTATGGTGACTAAATTTTCATTCTCAGTCACCCAAAATAGTTTATTCAATTTAAAAGTTTTAAAAAACTGAATACTTTTGATAAACTTGTCCTCATTAAAGTTTCTCTCTCACTAAAAATCGCCAAATTGTAATAGCATATATTGCCAAAACTTGATTTGCCTAAGAAAATTCTCTTCAAAATATGTGAGATACATGAGAATAAAGAATATGTTTTCTACATAATTTCCTACTCATTGATTTGAAAATAATTTTTTCTGCCTTTTCAAATTTCTTCAAATATACTACAGGCTGAAACTCCAACAAGAACATTATTTAAAACACATTTATTTGATATATTTTTCCATTACTCTTTATAAAATATTCTCTTGGGAAAATGGTGTAGAATATTAATTTTTCACCATTGACTAAATTTCTGTTCATCACTTGATTATTTGAATAAATAATTTTTTTCTCTCCTTTGCAATTTCTTGACATTTTTGACTGATAACTAAATCAAACCACCCATAAATTCCACGACTTTGGAATAATCACTAATTTTGATAATTTTCACTTGCCAGTATTCTACTACTCATCAATCTAATGACTGATAACAAATTTTATGATCTAATCTTCAGTAGTGGAGTACCTCAGGACCAACCTCGTGGCCTAACTTGACAATTGAATACTTTTTAGCAAATCTTGTAACAAACCATTGGTAAATGAAAACTCAAAACTAATCTTGTAGTCTGCCTCTAATACTAATTATAGACTTTCTAAATTTTAGGAGTTTCAACTTCAAATTTTTGCTTCAATACCAATTTTCTTGGCATCTCTGGCTAAAAAGTGATCAAACTCTTCAATTTTGCGACTATATAATAATTAAGAATTGGTCAAGATCCTTCACTAATCACTGTCCCGACCTGCATCGATCTAATAACTTTGATCTTATCTTCAGAGCGTAATGCTATAGAACCAAATTTGTGGCTTAGTTTGATATTGAATACTCTAGAGCAAACTTCGTGTCCTACCACGGACAACTGAAAACCCAGGAGTAACCTTGTAGTTTAGCTCTGGTATCAATTATAGAACTACCTAAATTTTAAGAAATTTCATAATCTAGCTCTGATGCCAAATGTAGAACTCTCTAAATTTTAGGAGTTATAGCAAAATTTAGGAAATTAAGCACATATAAAATATATGGGAGAGAAAATAATAATTGGCTTAGAATATAATTAATATCTCAAAAACTAAAAAAAAAAGTCAAGAGTAGTTTCTGTAGATTCCCAATAAATTCTTTGGACATTTTGCTTAACTATTCCAAACAAATAGCCAATTTATATTCAATTGAACTCTATAAACAAACAACAAAACACCCATACAAGAAGGTACTAAATAAGCTACTCTTTTTTTTATTAGTTTTGTGCAAAATTGGTTGTATTAAATAAAATAAGCTATTCAACTATTAAATTAAAAAATTACCAAAAATTTAACTCTAATAAAACTATTAAAATTAAATGGAAACTTTTAAATTTGATTTATTATTCCAACGCTATAGAAATATACACAAATGATATACATAAAGTCAGTCGATTCAGACCGCACACTGGAAGTCCACATGGGAGTATACAATTTGACTTGTAGTTATTGTACACATTTCCTTGTTTGGTTCCAAAGAAATTTGTTGAGGGAAAGTAATCTTTTTTTTTTTGTTTTAAATTTGAAATCTATTACTTGGTTCATTTTTTATTTATTGAGAAAGTAAAAACTTTCCTCAAACCAAGGAAAATTGTTACACAATATTAGAATCCTAAGTCACGAGGTCTTGTTGATATTCTTATTACTTTCCTTAGAATTTTAATCATAAATACTCACACACACTTACTCACTCACTCACTCTCACGGACTCACCCATGCACACAGATATAAACACATACTCTCCCTCATATATGCACAATATCTCTCTCTCACACACATATGCACACTTTCATACACACACACACACATCCTCACACTCTTTCCTTCTATACACAATTTTTTTCACACACGTATTTACATACTTTCTCCCACATACACTCTCTCTCGCACACATACAGTAATAAGTAAACTATTATTGTCTCCCTTTCACATATACATTTTCTCTCTCTTATATACACATGTATGGATTTTACTTTTTCTTCTCTCACATACTTGCACACACTTTTATACATACATTTTTATACATATTTATAAGGTGAGATATTTAAATTCAATGCATAAATTTAGTTAATTATCAAACAAGTATAACTTTATTAATTCAGTTACTTAATACTTTCCATACTTAGATTTTAGATTCAAACTTCAATTTTACCAAACGCCACCTAAGTCATATAGAGAAATTAGTCTTTAATAAATGAAACATGCACCATACTAAAAGCAAGCAAAATATTTGCTCCTCTCTCTGTCTCTCTCTCTCTGTCTCTCTCTCTATGCATTGTTTGATTTACTTGTAAAGGCTCAACATGTTTCAATTTTTTTTGTTTTTCAATATACAGTTAGTATAATGAATAGTTCATTTTCCAAGGATTTATGCTCTGTGTGATTTATATTGCTTTCTTTGCCGGACAAAGAAAAAGACAAGGACAGGGTAGGGTCCTTAGGGTTGGGGATGAGGATACGAGGAGGAGAATTAAAGGAACGAACAATTGAAATGAAACAAGGAAAAAGAGAGATAAAAGAATAATCGAAAGTATCTAAATAAAAGAACAATTTTGTTATGATTTTTTACCATGGACCAGTGAAATACTAATGTAAAAGTTACGTGATTCAATAAGTACAATTAAAAGTTCAGAGGCTAAATTAACACTTATAAAAGAAAAGTTTAGATATTATTGAAGTCATTAACCCACATATTTATTATACTAAATTACTAACGGTTCATTTTTTGGCAAACTTGAATAAGAAACCACGAAACACAAAGAGGTCCTTCTACCTGAACTGAATATAAGAAGCCAGAACACTTGTCATGTGCGGCATGTGACTTAGATGCAAAGACCATAGAGAAATATGATTTAATCGAATATGTATTCATTCTACGCGTCACCACCACTGGCAATTAATTGGGTTTAGGATGAAGTTATGGCTTTCATCTTACCTCTTCGCTAAATTATGTCATGAGTATTTTGAGAAGAGAGAAAATTGTGATTTTGGTATCAAATGTTTGGGATATTGGCAATTTTAGTCTTTAAAGTTTGGACAAAAGCAAATCTAGTACCAAATATTTCAAATTTTCAGTACATTTAGTTCTATTGGGATAGTTTTAGTCTCTAAAGTTTGGATGAAAACAAATCCAATATCAAGTATTTCAAATTTTCAACACATTTAGTCAATTGATCGGTTTTGCTAAAATCTTATTAGAATATGGTCACGTGTTATTGTAGTAACCTAATTTAAAAAATAAAAAAAGAAAAATCTTAATTGTAATATTTGTAATTAAAGTCTCTAATTTGAGCCAGGCAGGCAATCAGCTATTTTACCATTCTTCTCTTCACTACCATTCTCTCTCTTTTGCTTCCAATATCGTACTTTGAAGACAAAATTTTTCTCCTCAATGTTTCTGGAAAATTCATTTAAAAACCGTTTGGCTGTTTGCAATTGTTATTCAAGACAAAGGAGATAAAATAGGTAGCAAAAATTTGTTTACCGACACGTGAGTGTTACATGACCAGATTTCGGTAAGATTTCGGCAAAATCGATCAATAGGATTGAATGTGCTAAAAAATTAAAACACTTGATACTAGATTTGCTTTCATCCAAACTTTAAGGATTAAAACTACCTAAATAGGACTAAATGTACTAAAAAATTAAAATATTTGATATTAGATTTGCTTTTATTCAAACTTTAGAGAATGAAAATATTTTTTTGATTCTTCCGCGATACGCACCTTTCAAAAAAGGATCATACATTTTAGGAAAATATTCGTTTTTAGTATCATCATTACAAAATCGAGTTTTGTTTCGAGTGTGTCCAGAAAAAGCAATTCCTTGTCTAGGGCTTCAATTCGATTTCTAAACTCATTGTTTAAATTATTTCTTTTTTGATTCTTTGTATAAACCCAAGCGTTTTGAAATTCATTAAAGGAATTTTTATTTAGTGTGGACAGAGATATCTTTCTTTTTATCATTTCCCAAAAAGTTGACAAACTCGGCAAGTATGTAAAAGATATTTTTTGTTTTCCATCACTTTCGCCTGTCTCAAAGAAATATTGTGACATTTCTTTTCGTAGAGCCTTTTCAAATCAGGTTATTTATTATGTAACGAAATGGGCGATTCCATCGGTTATAATCAAAAAGAGTAGTTACAAGAGGTTTTTCAAAGCGGAAGAGTTCCTTTGTTTCAGTAGCTTTTTTATCTTTTAATTTCGAATTTTCTTGATTCCCATTCATATTCAGATAAGAATCCTCATCATCATAAAATGGGCTATTGTTATAGCCTGTCTCTGTAAAGTGAAAGTGAAATTCATCCTTTGTTTTTTCCTTTCTATTCACTCGGATTTCTTCTGTTTCATCGATTTTGTCAGGATCCTCTTTTTCTTCCGAAAAAAAAGGGAAGAAGAAGGATCTTCTTCGGTGGTACTAAAAAATTAAAACATTTGTGACTAGATTTGCTTTCATTCAAATTTTAGAGACTAAAACTGCTGATGCCCCAAACATTTGGTACCAAAATTGTAATTTTGTCTTTGAGAATTTTTTTTTTTTTAATCAAACCTATACTATTATAATTGGGAGAAGATGAATGGTGTTGGTAGGATTCGAACTCCCGACCTCTGGGGTGAAGTCATAGAGTTTTAACCGCTTGACCTTTATTCGTACAAGAAAGTGTTTAGCTCGAACATCAGTTTTTGTAAACCATGTTGGGGAGCTAATTTCGGATAAGATTTCAGTGGATACGTAAATGTATAGTACTGCTGTTTTGTTATCCTTCGACGGCAAAAATTACCGTTTCAATGATTTGTACATTGTAATTTTTGTATAAAAAGGAATAATATGGTCTACTTAACAATTTAAAAGTACAGCCACACAATTGAGGTGGCATATTTTCTATTTGATTTTATAGAAGAGTTGCAATTATAACTGAAAAGTGAACAAGGCTCCTCAGTACTCGAATCGAGTTCGGTTCGATAAGAGTTGGCGTGAATTATATTTGTCAACTAATCAATCTAAATTTTAACAATATTTTGTTTTTACTGACTTTTGAATTTACTCAAACTCAATTTGATAAGCATACAACTTAAATTTATGTACAAAAACAAAAGTTAATCGAGTTCAACTCAAGCTCGATTCGATAAAAGTTCGTTTGAGTTTTGTCCGAAATATAAATACGCAATATTTAAACACGTTTTTAAACTTACTAGAGATGGGGCACGTGCTTCACACGTTTAATAATTGTTTAATAAATAATATAATAGATTTGTCTAATAAACGATATAATAAAAGGACAAAAAAGGATAGTAATTTTGATATTTCTATTTTGCAAAACCATGTCTAAAAATTATGTAAGATTCCAATTAATTATATCCTTAAAAAAAAAATAGAAAACAACCACTATTATTAAAAACCTTCATTTGAAGTACCAAAATACTACTCATTTACTTTAATAGTTTCATATTTATCTTTACTTAATTTCACATATTATTTTCTTTTTCTTAAAGAATTTGAATAGAGCATAAGGATATCTCCAATAGGAAAAGAAAGTTTTTGGCATAATGATGGTTTCAATAAAATATCCTTCCAAAATAAATAATGAAATCTTTTAAAATTTGTTATCACATAAAAGGTAATTTGCTATTGTATAAAAAAAATGTAATTACACTTTGGAATTCTTAAGCTTTCAATAAGTTGATTAATGATTTTACATGTCTTTATTATATATATGAAGTATCAAATGAGACTTTTATATAATTGTACTACAATTAATATTTCCAAATAACTTATTTTAAGTAATTGGATATTTGGCTTTTCTATAGATACTGACTTAATTGATAACTCTGTAAAATCAATTAGAGTTATTTGTCAAACTCACAAATTTATGTAATAAGTACATATAAATTTTGAATGTCAATTAAAATATCACATATTATGAGAATAATGAGCTTTGAAATTCGTTAATAACCACATGAAACTTGCAAAATCTTATATTTAATTTTTCGTGTAACAATTAATGCATTTGTATGTGTTGAACTTCTCTCCTCCACTTTCTGTCAGTTTGGTTTTTCCTTTTTTTTCTCTCCCTAGTATAAGAGCCCAAGAAGTAAAATCTGCCTTGACTCTTTATTATATGAAATTTTAAATCTAAAATTTTTTTTTGTTTATAATGCATAAACGCACATTTATGACACTCTTATATTTAGATACTTTTTCATTAACTTTGTTTTTTGAATAAGTAATGCTTGAGAGTTCTTAACCAACACCCTAATGTTTTCTTTAGCTGTGCTTATATATTTTTCTTTGGTCAAACCCTTTTGTCCTCAATTATTTAGTTTGTATATTATCAAAATATAAGTATGTTAATACTAATAAGAGTTTAAACATTATTTAACTTTCACTTCAAAATGTGATAAATATTTATCCAACTATCTCTATTGAACTGTTAAAAACATTGATTCAAAGTCAAAATGCCACATTTAAAATCTTAGGTTGTATTAAAGAAAAACAACATATATTTTTACAAAAAAAAAAAATTGTACTGATTAAAGATATTGGGTATTAAAGAAAAATAACATATATTTTTACAAAAAAAAAAATTGTACTAATTAAAGATATTGGGCAACCTTGTCATATATGATGGCCCTTTTGCGATAATGAGGTTTTACAATTTTAAAATATCAATTCTTGATGATTCTTTATATTGGGAGTGGATTCTTAGAATTTAATTCCATGTTTCTTGAAAAATTGACTTAGTTATTTTTTCATAATATTTTTAGGTTTTAAATTAATTTCCTAGGACACTTTGTGTTCAAATTTTTGTGATTTTTTTATGTTAATGCAGTAATGTGATTACAAAATAAAAAAATAAGGAAATTTCTCAAGTAATAAATTGCAATCAAATAATTCACCTAAATTCTAAATTCAACCATTCTTGTAACATCTTCCAGATTCAGTTTGGGTATTGTTTAGGTTTCTTCTATTAACATTAATTGAAAAAACTTTGTTGGCTTTTGGTCCATAGTATATCTCAACACATTCAAGGTATAGTTGAATAGGGCACGTGTCCTATCTCATTGTTAAACTAACGAATTCAAGGTATAATAGTCCAATGTTTAATGAATTCACCATATAATAATGTAGATTTGTTAAAATTTTTTAGTTCGAATGCCTTTCCAGAGAAATATAAAACGCCAAATCGATCAACAGGAATTTATAAAAAAAAATGCCTTTCTAGAGAAATATAAATTGCCAATGAGATGAATTCATTGGCATTTTATATTTCTCTGGAAAGGCTTTTTTTTTTTTTTATAAATTCATGTTGATCGATTTTACTTTTATGTTTATGATTTTAAATTTAATCTATACATTTACTACAACATCTTTTAAATTTAAATTTTAATAATGTAGACACAAAATTTTGACACACCTTTTTGTAAAAATATGTGTGTTACTTTATTTTAGGAGACATTTTTTATTTTTTGGGGGTCGAGTACAATTTTCGCGTATTATATCTAATTCGTCATACTAGGGGCAAAATGGTAATTTCACCATGTAAATATTAGTTTATTTTACTTTATTTTTCTAAATATATAATTTTACTATTTTCATCATTTATTTATGATTTTAATGATTTTTTGGGAGTCATTTATTATTTATTTAAAATTTTAGTATTTTTAATTCAACGGCATGTTTTCCAATGTATTATTTTTACAAGAATTTTCAAGTGAAAAAATTTATATATGGATCTTGTATATTCATAAATTTTCTGCAAAAATCTCATTAATTTTTGAAGGTCGTTTAGTATTTATTTAATTTTTGTCTTTTTGGGCACGTTTCCCAAGAATGCGTTAATTTTAAAATTTTTGGGTGAAAATTATACTATGTGTGCTTTATGTGATAATACATGTTGTGTAAGATTTTTGTGATGTCATTTATTAATTTTTATAAATTTTATAATTTTGTCATATTTTGGTCACATGTTCCAATGCACTTTATTTATTTATTTATTTATTTTTTATTTAAAATTTTTCTTTATGAGAATTATGTGTGTGTGCATTTCATAAATTTTATTTAAAGAAAATTTTCATAATATATTTATTTATTTATTTTTAAAGACCATTTGTTATTTATTTTAAATTATATATACATATATATATTTTTTAATCTAGAATTAACTTTTTTTGTTACACTGAATTTTTCTTTTTCCTTTTTATAATATTGTATTTTAGTTTTAATATATAATTTTAAAAAAAGTGTTCAAGTAGTTTTTATTTTATATTAGGTTATTTCATTTTATGTTATTTTTATTTTTTCATTTTTCTTTGTTTTCTTCATTTTCTTCTTTAAAAAAAAAAAAAAAAGAATACAACAGCAGCAGCGTTGCTGCTGCTATTGCTTCTGCAAACTCCATCCCCAAACTATGCCTCTTTTCATCATCATCTCTCAATTTGCACTCAACCTACCAGATTTTGGGGGGATTTTGTTTTGACTTACCATCCTCTCTTCATTCACACACAATCCCCTCAACAGGCACAACACAATTCTCACTACATTTCACTCACTCCCTCTCAGACTCCCTTGGCCTCCCCTTCCCTCACCATTTTTCCTTCACAGAACACACACTAACCTGCATAAACACACACGCACCTCACACACAAAAACACACCCCTCCACTGCAATTCACTCACAACCTTGCATAAACACACGCACAACTTCACTACACCTGCACAATCACCTGCAAACATTCACACACACTTGCACACAACCTGCAATTCACAACTCACACCACAATTGCACAATTCACAGAACACACGCACAACACACACCTGCACCTCATCTCCCTTGCAGAAACACACACAACCAGACACACACTTGCATACAAGCCTCACCACACAAGCACACAAACAGGCATACACACACAGTAGCACACACGACACATACACAATCACACACACACAGAAGCACATTAACACCTGCAGAAACACATTCACACACCAAACAGCCATTTCACCTGCACTCAATTCAGCAACACAAACGCACAAACACTCACCTCACTTCACATCACTTCATCAGAAACACATTCACACACCTGCGCATAGTTCACATACAGCACACACTAACACACACAGAATCACAATTCATTCACCAACACCAGACATAATACACACCTGCATTTCCAATACACGCACATCACATACCACAAACACACATTACACACACACACCAGACACGCCAATTCCCACCTGCACAAATCTAAAAAAAAAAAAAAAAAAACACAGCGATAACAACAACAACACAGCAACATCAACAGCGACAATTAGCAACAACCATCACCACCTCCTCCGTCTCCTTCACCGCCGAGACCAGCTCCGCCGGAGTCGCCATCCGCCACCCAATTCACGACTGGTTCCACCACTTCATCAGCCTCCATCTCGAAAACCAGGTGAGGAAAATTCATGGTATCTTTCCCCCATCCCCTCTTAATTAGAAAGTATCAGTTGATTAGTTTATAATGGGTAATTTAGAATTCGGAATTTAAGTAGATTTTGGGGAAAGAAATTATAAAAAGAAAGAGAGAGAGAGAGAGAGAGAGAGAGAGAGAGAGAGAGAGAGAGAGAGAGAGAGAGAGAGAGTGACCGAGACCAAGAAAGAGAGAGAACGGAGAGAGCTCCGGAGCGAGAGAGAGAAACTTACCGGCGGGAGGGAGAACAGATCGGGAAGAAGAACCAGGGGGAAGAAAAAAAAGAAGAAAGAAGAAAAAAAAGAGAAAGAAAGAAGAAAAAAGAAAGAGAGAAAAGAGAGAAAAAGAAAGAAAAGAGAGAAAGAGAGAGAAAAAAGAAAAAAAATCTGGAAAAAGTAAAAAAAAAAAAAAAAAAACTAAAACTGGTTAAAAAAAAAAATGGTTTTTAGTGAAACTACGTCGTTTTGACGTAGTTTCACTCAAAACTACGTCGTTTTGATTAGTTTAGTTTTTTAATTTGATTTTAATTAATAATAGATATTTATTTTGTAGTCCTTATACTTTCATTAATGTCACTGTGGCCCCGATAATTTCTGATTTGTGCATTTTAATTTCTGTTTATTATAGATTGACCCCCATAATTTTATTTTCTTTTCAATTAGGTCCTAATTAATTGCATTTAGGTCCCCCGACTTTTATATAATTATAATTTTGGCCCCTACATTTTTTTAATTTCCATTTTTGACCCTATATTTTTCGATAATTACATTTTGATCCCTATAATTTTTCTGGAATCGCAATTTTACCCCCTGATATTTATGAAAATTGTAATTTTACCTCCCAAGCTTGCTGTTATTGTATTTTAGGCTTTAAATGTGGCTGGAATTCCTGTTTTAGTCCTTGAATGTGGCTGGCATTTGCAATTTGGTCCCTCACATTGCTGGAAATTTTGCATTTTTTGGCCCCAAACTTGCTGAATTTTATTTTTGGCCCCTTATTTTTGCTGAAAATTGCATTTTGGCCCTTATACATTGCTGGAAATTCTATTTTTGCCCTAGGATATTGCTGGAATTTTGCATTTTCGCCCCTCAAGTAGCTAGAACTTGAATTTTAGCCTTGAATGTTTGCTGGAATTGTATTCTTTACTATCCAAGTTTGCTGGAATTACATTTTAGCCTTAATAATTGCCTGGAAATTCTATTTTTGCCCTAGAATGCTTGCTGGAATTTCATTTTATCGCTCCCAACCTTGCTGGAATTTTATTTGAGTTATTATACTTGCTGGAATTTTATTTTTGGCCCCCTATTGTTGCTGGAATTTATATTTTGGTCCTTTATGTTGCTGGAATTTGTTTTAATATCTCCATTAATTGTTAGAAATTGTATTTTTGTCTTTTATTTGTTGCTAGAATTTGTATTTTAATACTTATAGTTGCTGGAATTTTATTTTTAACTCTTTTATATAGCTGAAAATTTCAATTTGACCCTATACATTGTTGTAAATTATGTATCATTTAATGACCTTGCTGAAATTATATCTTGGCCTTAAGTATTGCTGGAAATTTTTATTTTTGGGCATTAGACTTGCTGAAAATTATGTTTTAGCCTTAAATTTGTTGTAAACTATGCTATTATCTTAACTATGGTTTGAGATTATAATTTTACCCTTTAGTTTGTTATAAATTACATTTTTTTTACTCTAGAATATTGCCCAAATTTCTCTTTTAGTCTAAATTTTATAATATTTTATATTATAAAAAAATATTAATTAAAATTAATTAAGTCCTTAAAGTTTTAAATTATTTCTTTTCACATTATTTATTTATTTATTTTATCAAATCTATAATTAATATTCTAAAATTGGGTCTTGTTGGTCTAATTAATGTTCAAATTAGTTTTTTTTATTTCTTTATTTTCCTTTTAGTTATTTTAATAATCATTATTTGGGGTGTTAAAAGTATGTATTATTGTATTGTATCTTCTATTATTATTATTATTTCTTTATTTTTTGTTGTTTTGCTTTATTTATTTATTTACTTATTTATTTTTACTTAAACAATTTTCATTTTTTTTCCTAAATAATTAATTATTATTATCATTATTTTCTTTCTCTTATTTTGTTTATTATTGCTATGATTGTTTGAATTATCGTAGTATGTTCATAGTGATCGGTAGGAAATTATTCAATTAGTAGTTTATTTATTTAAATAGTGGTATTTTTGACATGTTTGTTCATTTTAGTAGCAATTTGTACCGGGTCTTCGAATAGGAGGTACCTCGATTACCCTTTTATTTCTCTTTATGTGCTCCTACGTGCTCCTATGTGTTTTCTATATGTTTTTTTTATATCTCTTTGTGCTTGTATTTTCTATACATGTGTGAACATTTATTTATTTCATATTATTTACTTGAATTAATATTAATTATTCAAAGAAATGTAATAGATAGGTAATATTCTATTCAGTAAATTCTTTGTATTTAGATAGTTAATGTAATAGATAGTTTATGTTTTATCTATTTAATTAAAATCCTATGTATTTTAGATAGAAAGTGTAATAGATAGGTTAGATAGGATATCTTTTATTCTTTTTTCTATTTTTAGATTGTAATTAGGTTATTCTCCGGTGTAATAGTTAGGGCTTTGTGTGCTATGTGTGCTATGTGCCTATGTGTTTTATTTGCTTTTCTTTAGGACTTTGCATCTAGAATATCATGCCTATGTGTTATGTGCTCCTATGTGCTATTATTTGCTTTTATGTGATTATTGCTTTAATACATGCTTTATTTATTTACTTGCTTTAATTATATATGTGTATCGTCGCCACACTAGTCCAAAGCTAGTTGTGGTTAATTCCGGTTTCTTCGCTAGTCCAACGCTAGCGGAGAACTTATAGAAAATGGGCTAGTCCAATGCTAAGCCTTTAGGTCATTTTAGCCTTAGGATCATTTTCGTGTGCATTTCATGACATTTCACACACATTTTATCTTTTTAGGCTTTTTCCCATTTTCTATGAATTTTTATATATACTTTATAACTTATTACTTATTTTAACATCTATTTGGTGCATAACATTTAGATTCCACTACACATAGAATTTTAGGTCATTTGCGTGATTTCGACTAAGAAATAGTCATCTACTCACGTGGGAAGCGATGGCGTACATGTCGTTCCCCCCTCCGTGAGTAGAAACAGATAGTCACGAGGCTATTAGTCCCCCGCACCCGTTATGTTGCATCCCCATTTTCTTTGTTCACTTACTATCTATACTATTATTTTTCTTTTCTTTTGCACTCCATTCAGCATCTATACTCGTGACTCCATCGAGGTCTATATCCGGGTTTCGCAATTAATGCGATAATTCCGACCAAACCTCAGTGGAACATTTCGTCCCTTATCGATATCCATTTTAGGATTAGATTTGCATTCATATAGTTGCATCCAAATGTGATGAAGTCTTAGGGTTATATTAGGAAAATTTAGACTAAATCTCGCAACTAGTTTCGGCTAGGTTGAAAGGGTGCCTTAGGCGCGAGCCTTTGCCTTCCCTTTCTTCAACTGTGACTCCCGAACCTCTTTCTCTTGTTTTCAAAGACCTGGAGTCGTCTAAAAGGGTTTTTCTTGTTTTTCCTATATTTTTCCAAAATCATTTCTTTAAATAAATCATTTTTAATTTTCTTACCTTTTATAAAATATTTTTGGGTGACTTGGTACACCAAAACTCAATACCAAGTGGCGACTCCTTTTTCACTAAAAAAACCCTTTTTAGACTCTATTTTCGGGCCCAAAAATCGTCGCATTTTCAAAGTCCCATTTTAGGCCCTTTTCTTTTGTTTTCAAGTAAATCATTCGTTTGTCACATTTTTGTCGAACTGTCTTTTATAAAGTATCTTTCTAAAAATTATTCTTACAAAAACTTACACGTCTCTTTTTCCAATAAAATAAAACACAACCACATTTAACACTTCCTTTTCTTTTTTCCAAACATCTAACACTCATTTATTATCCCTTCGAAAAATGGGGCGCAACAAATAAGATTCAAATGTTTGGAATTTTGATTAACTAATTTTATATTATGATCGATTTTCAAGTTAGTGTAGGTGAATTAAACATAATGTTTTTTCATTTTTCCAACACTGTGCTATGTATTTTGTGGCATTTTAAGTAAGGTAACATTACATATATTCTTAATAATATGTGACTTGATTGTGTCAAGGTGATAATTTAATTGATTTATTATGTAATATCTGAGAATAATTTTTGAATAAACAATAAAATTAAGATATTATTTTTATTTTAATATGAAAGATAAATTAAAGAAATGGTCCCTCTTAATAAAAAAAATTATCCATTAAATTGAAAGAAAAAGCTAGAGAGGAAAGTTTTAAATGTTCCTTTCTTGTGTTTGTTTATTAATTTCAATTTAACGAGGGTGTGGTTGCTTCTATCTAATTTTATACTCTCAACATGTAAATAGTTCTTTTTTATTTGTGCATGAAAAGCAAACTTTTTTGTGAATTTAAACCCAAAAAATGTTAAGTTTAGTCATATATGTGTAAATAATTATTGAGATAAACATAAAAATAATTTCACAAAAAAACAAAAAGAATAAAAGTTTCCATATTCTAACCCATTATATATCTAGTTGGCTCCTACTCATATAACTCATAAAAATTTTAAATTAGTCATGGTATAATTATTTCTCTATGCAAATATAATATTTTCTTTTAGACAATGCAAAGTCTTATTAACAATTTAATGATATTTAAACTGATGAAAAGTTAGTGATTTTTCAGTTTTGCTTTAGATTCCTTTCCAATTTTATTCATGAGGGGGACTTTTATTCATTTTCTATATATTTTGTGCATTTTTTATTTTTATTAATTTAAATTTAAATTAAATTCATTATAAAAGACTTGAAAAATGTTGAATGAATGTTGAGTTTCATTAGAAGAACCTTATTAATCTAACTTTCGTAAACATCCATCTTAATTTGCCTTTCACCGTTAAAGCAAAACAAAAACTTGGTATCATAGGTGGTTTTTTTGGGCAACACTACTTTGGAAAAAAAAAATTGAAATCTAACAAAATTTCTAACCTCCATTGGGACACCTTTGAATAAGAGACTTAAGGTATTCCAAGCACTTCAATTTTCCAGTAGCCATATTTGCACTTTCTATGGAAGGTAGTAACGGGAACAATGAGCCGTCTCTTAACTAAAAAAAAAAAAGAAGCCATCTCTGAATGAAATATGCTGAAGGCATGCTGTCTGTATGATATCAATGAAGTATTGTATTGCTCTGAATCGTCTTCAAGATTCTTAATGATTTCTCTTTCGGTGTTGTGGTTATTTATTTTTGCTAAATGACTTGTTTGGTTTTAATATTTTTTGTAGATTATGAAATTTAAATTTATATATAAAGTAATTAAAAAATATTTTTAAAAGAGGAAAATACATATTTTATACTGACCAATAAATATATATTTTTGTAAAATTTAATTTAAATTTGTACTTATAAAAGGTTAGAAAGACTTTTTATAAGAAGTTGAGTTTGATTACTATTTAATTAATCTACTTTTTGGGATTCCATTAATATCCTTTTTTTTTAATGTGACTACAACTTAAAAGGTAAGGGTATTTTAGTAAATATATTAAATGTTAAATGTTAAATCACTTAAAGTCATTCATGCTTTTATATAGACATAGATTAACATAAACATATAAAATGTTCGACTTGTTTAGCCATGTTTACAACCTAGTTGCGGTGGATAGACCAAACTTCAAACACTCAATCATGATGAAAAGAACTAGCTCTCGTAGAGAACACTAAATCATGATGAAAAGAACTAGCTCTCATAGAGAACATGGGAGTGGGACTTTGTTGTCTCGGATGAGACAAAGTTAGGAGTAAAAGCTCAAACAAAGAAAATGATAGCGTGACTTTGTTTTTTTCTTTTCTTCTTTTTCTTTTGCTACTGATCTTTAGATGGTTACAAAGAGCTCAGCTCATAGCAATTAGAACAAATGATACATAGAGAAACATGCACATCAAAAGAATCCAACATAGCAATTGGAACAAATGATACATAGAGAAACATGCACATCAAAAGAATCCAACAAACTTTGTCATTTTCTTCAAAATTTTCCCCTTCCATAATAAGAGGAAGAATTCAATTTTATAAGAACAACAATAAACAACACTATCTGATAGTAAAAGAAATCTCTGCTTGTACATATTATATTCAACTTCTAGCGTGGCTTTATGAAAGGATTCAACCAGTCGAATACAGATTAAGGGACTGCTGTGGTACACATCCATATCCATCTCCAGCGCATAAGAATATTTCCGGCAAAAAGAAATATGAGGCTTGACATCTGGTTTAGTAAATTCACCTACAAAATTTGAAAGTCACAATCATTACCCACCTATCAAGAAGGACTTCAGGTGGTAGGCAACTAGTTTATGAACCAACACAAGCCAATCACCCTACTTGTAAGAAAATTCCTGCATCAAAACAAATAAAACTCAAATTACATGCTATTAAGGAGGAGGTTTCAAGAACAAAATCTGATCACTTCCCTTGGTAGGAGAATATCCAGAAAAATGAGAACAGGCTATACAACATCCCACCATTCTAAAAGAACATTCAAGTCGAAAGGTCTATGAAATCACAGAAAGTAAATCTTGATAATAATGAACTTTAAGTACTCAAAATTTGATTATTTCTAAAATAAGATTGCGGAAAATTTTGTTAAAATCAAGTAGAGGGCTAACTGTTGGAAGACTAATGGACAATGGCTAAGAATTCAAACATATGAGGTGATTTAAGCCTATTAAAACAATTGGAAGATAAATGGATAACCACTAAGAATTCAAACAACGCAACTTTTGCTAACACAGGAAATTGGGCACAAAATAACCAACAAAACATCTAAAAATTGAGCAAAGGACAATTGTAGATCTCCAAAATGCAAATATTACCAAATTCACTCTTGTTTACAGCTTTTATATTTATCTTAAAAGATAACACATGTTTGCAGCATGCAAATGACAAAATCAAGAATCAGGATTTCAGCCATAGAAAACACAAGGACAAACTACATTATGAACACTTTGGTTTACAGGATGTAAGCCAAATGGATAGTAGTATTGTGTCATATGGTCCTCAACCAACCTCCACATGGTTTACAAACTCTAAAGACATCCACATACGGCACCTTGTGTTGTGGCAGAGTCTTTCAAACAAGACAATATAGCACAATAAAAGTGCCATGGCAATTCACACCAAAGGATAGCCAGGTGATTTTAACACAGGCAACTTCTACAACAGCAAAACTAGTTATTTCACTTTATTTTGTCTGAATTCAAGTCATAACTTCATTTTACATAAAACAGAATGCTAACTTTAACTCATGTCACACCGAGCCACCATCCAGGTCCATCTCATCATTTATTCTCTACGAAAGACAAAGGAGTAAGGGAGAAAAGGTAGAATAGTGAGAGGAATGGGACAAAATTCTGAATTTGAATGTACACTACCAATGTTCTGATTAAACAGTAATATAGAAGTTTCTGCATTTTCAGGTAGCCCTAAAGAATTTTTAAATCCCTATTCTGCTACCAAGCTAAAGACAGGTTTCTGTGATCAGAATAAATCTAAACAAAATAACGGACTAAAATTGATTGGCAACTCAATGAATGAACAGTTGCTCCTCCCTAAGTAAATGCCAGCAGTCTTTTCCCCAGCCTGTGGGGAAGAGAAAGTATATACAAGACATGGAAGAGAAGGATTCCAGTTCAACTCTAGGAAATGAATAAACTGTTGCCTGAAACAGTCCCATCAGTCTGCCCACCAGCCACACGCTTTAATGACAACATATCTGATTCGAAAGTTAAAGTTTCAAATGTTTCTTCAATTTCAAAGTTTACAGAGCATAATTTGACTCCTACATCTAATGGATGACACAAAGCAGTAACTTCACGAATCCCAGACCAACAGTGAAAGCCGAAGAACATGAAAACACATCCTCAGTTGCCACAATTAGGTGATTGCAGAAGTCAAGACTGAGACCCAGAAACTTAATAGACACAAGTGGAAAATGATGATTGCAATATAGCATGACAGAAATTAGAAGGTAAACACAGCCATATGCTGTAATTATTTCTATCAAACTTTACTTGAAACAGAACATAATGCAAATGCCTGTATTGAAGTAAATTGTCAGAGGATACAGCCAGCAATCAAGTCCAGCACATTTTAACTTTGTGTCATCAACCTGAAGCCCCAGTAGCTGAAGAAGGGAACAAGTAGAGGTATGCAATCTTAGATAACCAATAGTGTCTTGTTGAAGAACATTTTTTCTGATATGTTCTTTGAAACAGAAATCTAGAGACAAACAAAAACACAGTAATAGCTTGCCTCAACCGGGTGTATCCAACTGCCCATGCTGCACATATTCTGGCAATGTATCCAGTGTTTCCAGGTATCTGCGAAGCAACAAAAAAATGTCAAAACCAGTCAAGATAGTGTAGTTTTCTGAAATAATGGCAGAATATAAAGAGCGAATATGACTCTCTGCTTGTACTGCACTTGCACGCAAAATGTCTTGTACATGGTTTAGGAAAAAATTCTTAATCAGAATGTCTAAAGAAACAACAATATCTCATCAACAAAAATCATAGTGCTAGAACGTTTATTCTGAAGGAGGACTCAAAAAAATTAATTCTGCCTTCGTATTGGATATATGCATTACAGAGTTACAGGTCAGCGTTAATAGAAAGGACTGCCTACTGTAGTCACGGGCCATCAACATCTAAACAGAAATCAGTTTAATATATTAGCAGAGCTGTTGCTTTGATGTTATCACTCAATTTTATGACCATTCTCAACAAACCGGGTTCAGATTCAATAATCATTTTTCCTGTCATAAAAAGGTAGAATTCAGAAGCCAGTTAATCCCTGACTCCTGTGTAAAAGGAGGCTAAAAGTCATAGGACTCTAAGACTATGAACGAATGAATTTATACATTTGAAATGGCAAGAAAATGCATTTTGAAACTCAAACAATACGCAAAGTCCGTAAAGTAATATTTTCACGCTCAACAAAAAGATATCTCATGCCATGAGCCTGGAAAACCATCCAAATTATACAATGTGTAAGAGAGGGAACATCATAGCATAAACAGCAGAAAATTTACAGTTATTATGAGGGAATAAGAAAACACCATCAAGATAATTCAAGAATGAGATTCCAAGTGCAAAATATGGGGCCCCAAGTAGTTCTAAGTGTATTTTGACAACACCAATGCTTCATGTCCTGCTCTGGTTTAATTCCATTACTTAAGTCTTGCATAAGTTTACACAAAAACCAGATCAAGGAAACTTGTGGACTTTTCTTCTTTGACCAGGGGTAGGGATGACAACTAATTCATCGGGACCATGTCTCATGTGATAAGATGCAGAGGTCTATGACAAGAGGAAGAAGGAAGTTGAAGGAAGACATGGAAGAAAATATCCTGCAGTCCGGATAAAATCACAAAGAGATTATCATATTCTAGTAATACAGCTCTGTGAAAATAAAAGTAAACACATTTATGGAGTCAATGGCTCAAAAAAACTTTTATTTCTAGAAAAATCTTACATAATCTAGTTCCCAGTTTGGCAAATATTGAACCCAGCTAAAAGAAAAAATATTGTTCTTCATCCTATTCAACTTCTTTTCAATTTTATACAAAGTGTAAGGTGCAGCACCCGAGAAAACCACTAAATTTAGGAAATAAATTTCAACTCATTTTTCCACAAAAAAAGCATACCAGTATTAGTAAAAAGAGATGAACATGAATTTTGCGTATTTCACTATTTTAATAATTGATAGATTGATGACTAATTATTATTAAATTCATTGTTTAAATTTAGAAGTATGTTTACCGACTTGTAGGCAACAAAATTGGGCCCTCTTCTTTTCCAAATAAGATTCAGCTTCATCTACTCTGTATGCATATAGGAACTTGTTTTCTTCCAGTTTTCAGGAGTATTGGTTCCAAATTATAAATTCTTGATGAGTAAAGCCAACAATCCAACTTTCTGAAACATGGCCCAATACTTGGTTTTTAATGCTTAGCTTTCAAGTACTTTCAAAAGTCTAGGGTACTCTTTGCAGAATTTTGTACAACTTTAATTGCCACCAGAGGCAAAATGACCAACAAAAATAACAAAATAAACCAAAAACCCTTCAAGCATGGGATAATACTTCTCTTTTCATACGCTTGAACCAAAACAGAAGGAAAGCATAAAAACTTTATTGAAAAATGACAAGAACACCATGCATACAACATCTTGCAGGATAAATATACATGATCACAATCCCTATTCTCCTGCATCACTACATATCCAATTCTACGGCCCATAAAACACAATAAAACTTGCTTATAATTAAATTGACAAACAAACATGGTTAACATTTTCTGGAACAGGACGCATACCATGAGAGCTAACATAGCCACTTAATTTGTTTTTGTCAATTGCCACTTCAACGCATAAACAAATAAACTAAATTTACACACTTAAGAGGCAGTTGACATGACAAATATGGCTTACACTAACACAAAAACTACGAGAAGAACAAATTCAATTATCATCTTCATCATCTACAGGATTTGTCCTCCTTGTGTCATTCCTGAAAGCTTTAGAAGAAGATTTAACTATTTTTTTAACCATCATTTGCTTCACTGATTTTTTCTTCGGAGGAAATATGCTACCACCTTTACCATTTTTCCCCTCTCCTCCTTTCTTGTTGCTCTCCTTGTCCGCCATTTCTCTCTATCCTCTTTATATTCAAATCAATCAGTACTTGATATTCTAACCCTTTGGTTTAATCTGCTGAAGATTGTTATGATTACTCTTGGCTTATCAGTGACTATTTATGGATACAAATCTGGAAATTTCTGAATTATTCTTATGAAATTTCTTGCCGCATTTCATCTTTCTTGCAAAAATAATCTTCCTGATCTTTTCTTCTTTGATGGTGTGCAAGTTTGGTTGTGTGTATCATACTGTGGATGTCCAAGTATTTGCATACGTGTTTTTTGTGTTTGTGGGAATGAACACGCAAAACCTCGTAGAAAAAATCCAACCATTTTCTGTTCTTGTTTTCATTTGAACATTAGGCGAGGGATTATCACGCGTCGAATTCTTGAATTCCCGATCTCTTACACGACATAGCAAACATTCAAACCACATAGTGAAAATGCAAACGAAAGAAGGAGAAATTGAAGTTTGTCGTCATGAATCCAATCTAATTTATGCCAAAGAAATTGCTAGGAACAAAAGATGCCAGCACCTGGACATTACTGGGAACAAGAACACGAGCTTAAATGGAAAAGCAACAGCAAATGCATAAAATGAAAATTCTTCTGTTCACATTATACCACACATTCAACTTAGGACATATTTTCGTTTGCAGGCTGAAAAAATAAGCCCCAGAACCACCAAAGCTCCCATGAATCGACCAAGAAAAGATCCATTGAAGTTGAGGAAGTTTACCTGAGGGGAAACCAATACCACGTTAAGAAGTCAATTCTGGGAAACTTCGTTTACTGCCTTCCCAACTCCATTAGGTAAAGAATTCACACGACCATTTTCAGCTGAGAAATGTTCAAACTTCAAACAAGATTGGATTAATAAGCAATTAGCTAATGAAGCAGAAATTTACTGGTAATTCATTTTTTAACAAATTACTTAAAAACAATCGAATTCGATCAAATGGGTTTTTAAAATTTTGATCAAGTATGTAAATCTAGTGCACTTAGAGAGCATAATGCAGAGAATCTTGAAAGGGGTGAGAGGTTGACCGGTAGGATGAAAGAAAGAATCGCAATTTGCGTTTTGTTTGGGGACTTAGGCACTGCGTGAGAGCTGTCATTCGAACTGAGCTATTCGCGAACACAACTCGATTTGACTCGTGAAAGTTCAAATTCGATTCGTTCGTATAGGTAAACGAGTCAAGTTCAAATAAAAGATTAAGCTCGTTTATTAAACGAATGAACATGAATCTTGTTCGCGAACGCTCGTTTGTGTTCGCGAACAAGGGACAATAATATCTTTTCACTACTATTCTCCATACTTAATTGATTACACGAACTTGTTTGTGTTCACGAACGCTCTTTTCAGTTATTTATGTTAAACGAGCCGAGCTCATTCGAGTTGGTTTGTTGGTGTTAAACGAACCGAGCTCATACGAGCTCGATTTGTTGATGTTGAACGAATCGAGCTCATTCGAGCTTGTTTAAGCTCGGCTCTTTAGTGTTAATCGAGTCGAGCTCGAGTTTGAGCTTGAGTTTCTTGTTTTTTTAATGTGCCGAGCTCGAACAAAAATTTTGGCTCGTTTAATAAACGAGGCGAGTCGAGCCTATTCGTTTATTGAACGAGTTCGAGTTCGAACACCAAACACTCGACTTGGCTCGGCTCGAATAACACCTCTACGTGCGATGATTTGTGCCTAGCAATTAATTTTATAATGAATATGTAATAGTTAATATTATATTGTTGTTAAGATTATAATTAGAATATTATATGTTGAACAATGTGTTTTTGGTACGATATTTTTAATTAGTTAGAAGCATTGTTGTATTAAGACATAAGTATATTAACAAAAAAGGATTTAATTTTTATGGCATTAGCTTAGCTTATAAAAACAGATGATCAATTGTTTTTAATTAATTAAAGTATTAAAGAGTCTATATAGATATAAAAAATTTTAGACTATAGGTAGAGTAAATAGATAGCATAGAAAGGTAGATGGATTTTATTTAACATTAAATTCAGACATTGGTTTAACTATTTTGGTATACCTATAAATTATGAAATTAAGGTGTGTGTTAGTTATAGGAAACTGGCATTTGGATTTGACCAAGGAGGGGCCAATTTTATTAGGCTATATTGTATTGTCGTTTTCAATACATATTTTGGCCCAAATTGTATTGTCCATTGTGGATAGAACTACTTAACCGACCGTCGAGTATTTAACCCAATTGCCAGAAAGTTTTAACCTAGTTTTTGTTTTTTCACTCTCTTGCTTTTTGGCTGCATTCTCTTGTCGTTTAGATGGTGTGAAGTTTTGAGCATCTGAATCGTTCGCTAAAGAAGAGAGATCTATAAAGTTGAAAGCTTTTTAAGGATTATGAGAGAACTTGTACTAGCTAATGACAAGCTGGTAAGATTATTTTTTTCTTAACATTTATTGGAGCTCAGATTATGATTATTAATAAAAGCAAGAAATTGGCGATTTTATTATCATTTGTTTTAAACTGTAGCCTGCGTTGAGTTCCTCATGATTTGCTTTTGAAGAGTGTAATTTTTTTGTTGCAGTTAGGGTTTGGTTTTTTAGGAATGTGAGAATGAAAAGAATGGATTGGTAAAAATTGAAGTGCAATGTACAAGTCTAATACAATTTATTTTAGACGATGAGTAGTTGGGGCTTTTAATTTTATATGCATTTGTTTGTTAAATAGAAAATTGTGTGTCTAAAAAAATTAATTTTCTATGTTATTTGAATTCATGAATTTTATAAAATGCACAAGAGGTAGTTGTAACATCTTGTTAAATTAATTTATAATTTTTGTAAAAAATGCATATTAATTGAATGGATTAATACTATTTATGTTATTTTAATATGTTTGAATATTATTTTTTTTCCATTAAGAAGCTCCATGGAAAAAAATTATTTTGTGCCTAATGGTCTAATAATGGCACGTGCTAAAAATTCATTTCACTTTGTTACTAAAATTCAGTTTATTTTGTTTAGTTTTGAAACTTTGCATACAACAAAATAGATTATAATCGTTTATGACATAAAGAACTTTGTCTATTGTACGATCATATTGTCTATGAACTAGAATATCAATGGTAATTGTATATGATATATGCAACTTTTGTCTACTGTATGATTATATTGTCAATAGTGTAGAATGACTAAGGGAGTGAAATTTAATTGATTAACTGTTGTCTAGATGATACCAGATTTCTTTATTAAAGAATATGGTAATGAGGCGAGTGATGGTAGTAGGATTATGGCTGCAGACAGATGTTACTGGCATCTTCGGTTGGCAACACAAGGTGAATGCCTATGTATCGATGAAGGCTTTAAAGAGTTTATGAACTATTATTCTATTCGCCTTGGTCACTTTCTATTATTTGATCGTAGAGGGGATTCTGTGTTTCATGTCCACATATTTGATGTAATTGGGGCTGAAATTAGGTGTCTTGGGGACAGTAAGGGTCATATATATAGTTTTTTGATGAATGTGTTGATGGGCAGATGATTAATGCGTTTCATAGAAACAAATGAAGCGCAGATTGTATGGTTGGGTGGATAGGAAATTGTTCACAGAAAAAATGTGTTTTTGGCCAGAATGTAGGTGGCCAATCAAACAAATATAAAGACAATGCCAATCAAACAAATATAAAGACAATGTAGGTCCTTCACCTATAGCTGTTGCAAATGATTTGCAAGCAAATCAGGTAACAATGCAAGAGAATGGAAGACTAACTAATATTGCCACAAGGTTCAAGACTGAATATCCTTTTCTATGACAACTCTAAAGCATTGTTATATTACACATCTTTTCACTCGGGTAAGACGGTTTATATTGTGATAAGTAAATACTTTATAAAGCATATTTAATTTCTGTTATTTATATACTGCATGTAATTTTTTTCCCTAGCATATACCATGATGGTTTCCGAAGGAAAATCTAGCCATAAAAAAAAAAGACTATATCAAAGTTTAAGACTTGGAGGGTAAGAAGAAAAAGGTGCATTGTGTTAAAGAACGAAAGCAAATTAGAACATTAAGCAAAGAGTGGCCGATGTTTGTTAAAGAGAAGAAATTAAAGATGGGAGATGTATGTGTGTTTGAGCTTTTTAGAACCAAGGATGCTACCTTTAGAGTGTCTATATTCCATGCAGAGGAAGGAGCTTGATGATTGCATCAAAACTGCTAAGAATTAAGCTAGATTAGGATGTTAAGTTGTTTAGTTAGTTTTAAATCAACTAACAACTGTTCTAGCCTGTTCTGTAAGACATATTTAAAACCTTGTATTAACTTTATGGTATTACTAGTTGTTTATGGAAATTTAATGATAATTATAAGCTGTTTGAGTTTTGTCTTACTCTGTATACTGTTTAGACGATTTTTAAAGAAAGTATATTAACTATGAGATGTTTGACTAGAAATCATCATTGTTTGGTGCAGAATTAGTGGACTTAGCTAATTAATGGAATGGAAACAGTTAAATTTGCAAACAGTTGAAGTAAAACAGTAACATAAAATAGTAGATATAAAGATTTTATAAAGATGTAACGGAAAAATATATTTTATGATTTTGTAGGCTAACAATTATTACTTATGATGTGCAAACTTTGTGCGTTGCAAGAGAGATTTTGTATAAAGATTTAACATGCACGTCATAGATATTATTTGTTTTAAAAGGTGTTGAACGTTTTTTTGTCTGACACAGAGCCAATGCTTAATTATTGTGAATTTAAAAAAGTTAATAGAGTTTGTTAATGCGTTATTAAATTGTGAATTTAAAATATTAAATAACAACAGTAGGTGATAATAGATTTTAAAGCCAAGTTTGTCAAATTTTGAATTTTGGGTTGTCCCCTCTTTTTTCTCAAATGCATTACAATTTGGGTCGGTGGGAAGACAATGAGGTAAAAATGGACACATGACTAGATTACTTCCAAAAGTCTTTAACCGTTTGTTGGCCTATGAATTTTTTTACTTTTTTGCTTTTCAATTGTTCCCCTTTCTTGACCTAATTTCATTCTTCTTTGTTGCGACAGATACATCTACACAACCAGAATACTTGTTGAGTAAGGAGGGCATGGCAGGAAGTTAGAGCACATAATTTTTTTAGAATCGTTAGAGAACCTATGGTGATCAATGATAAACTGGTAACAGTTATTTTCTTTCAATATTCATAGAACCTTTAGCTTTGAGCATGCTATAAAAAAATGCATTTTTTTTTGTTTTAAATTTTTGTCTGTATTAAGTCTTTAATGATTTACTTTTACAAATAATAATTTAATTAGGGCTTTACAAATAATAATTTAACAGTTATTTACTTTTTTGTTTTTTTTTTATTTTAATTAGGGCTTTGATGGTATAGTATTGGGAGAAAACAGTCCATAAAGAGAAAAGATTTTATTTAATATTGTAAGAGGGTTTGTTAATGTTGCATGTAAAAAAAAAGTTGCATATTATTTGAGTGAAATTATTAATGTGACTGGATAAAATTTTTAAAATTCAAATATAATTTGGAAGGAAAAAATAGCATGGGTTTTACATACAAAATTTATAACAAAAGTTGATTGACAATGTTATATGGTTTGTACTTATTTGTCTGTGTTAATAATTTAATGCTTTGTTTAGTTAGTTTTGAAATCATTGCATAGAAGAAAATAGAATGTAATTGCATATAAGCTAAAAAAAATGTATATCGATTCTCTAATTATACTGCTTGTAAATGAGAATAGTAATCACATACAGGGCTTGAAACTTAATCAATTAATTGTACGTGGAGGACATAACTTAATATATTGATTATACTGTTTAAACAAGATAAAATTTAATTGATTAATTTTTGTGTAGATGCCACCACAACTGTTTTTTATGGCATTTGGTAGTCAGCTACATGATGGTGTTAAGATTGTGGTTCCAGATGGATGTTGTTGGCACCTTCGCCTATATAGGGAAGGGAAATTATTATTCATTGACAAAGGATTTAAGAACTTTATGGACTACTACTCTATTCATTTTGGTTATTTTTTATTGTTTCATTTTAAAGGAGATTCTACATTTTATATTAATATATATGACGTAACAACTATTAAAATCAATTATCTGAAAAAAAAAAGACTGTTGCATGAGGTGCATTTTTTGTCAATATGTTGATAGCAAATGATTGTTAACTAATACATACATGTGATTGTGAGTTTAGGTTACTATCAAAATTAGGCACAATTCACACAAACAAGAAATAAAATTTATAATCTAATACTCATTTTGCAAGTGCGCGGGTCAATTGTAATTGTGACGAGTATTCGAGTCGATCCCACAAGAAAACAAGAACTAGCAATTACCAAAGTAACTAACTTGCTTTATTATCTAAACAATCAAACTTTGGGAGGTGAAAATGATAGGAAAATCAAATTCAAATAAATAAAATATGAAGAAACTAGTTAAACAAAGTTGACTATGCTTAAGAATCCACCAAATATGAGAAAGTTTAGTTTATGGCCATAATGATTTTTATTCAAGTTTAGGATTCATTTTCATTTTTACTCCAAACTAGATCTCTCTATGAATAAAACACTACTAATACATGAGCTTTCCTACTCTCGTGATAAAATCTAGCATGCATTAGTTCATTTTGTTCATGAATTGTGGTATGAAACCTTAATCTACCTATGTGAATCACTACTCTTATGAGATTCAACATAAGTTTCATTTACTCTTTCCATTGTTAAGTGTAAATCTCTTTGCAAATAACAACTAAGATGACTTGAAATTGATAACTAACTAACAACAAGTATTAAACCAAGTAAATGAATAAACAAGAATAAGTTGGCCATAATCTAATTCAAATCATATTAAAGCTTCATTTTAAGCCTAGTTGGTTCAACTTAGTTTAACATATTTAAGATAAACTTAAGCATATAAATGAATGTAAACAAGTATGCATGACTAAAACTAGAAAGAGTAAGGTAAGAAATGCTTAATATGTGGTTGAACATGGCTTCAATGCTTCTTTCTTCATTCCATCAAACATGTTGAGTACAAGTTTCTTTAAGGCTTTGTTATAAGCATTGAGAATTCCTACAAAACTAAGAAGAAAATTAATCTAAATATTTACAAGGAGTGCTCCTTTTACCGAGTTATGGTTTATGCTTTTTCAAGCACAAAACCAAGCATATTTTCAGCATATACAAGGGATTTTATTTATAGGAAAAATCCTAACTCAAGTCTTTGTCCAAGTTGAAGATGTTATGATGAAATTTGATTCCTTTTGCTTAAAAAGTCTTCCTTGAGCTATGTGTTATCTTCTAAGATAGTCCAAGGTGCAACTAGACATTGAAATTATTTAGAAAAGAAGTATGAACAAGCTGTAAATTGAAGAAAGTCGAAATCTGCAAGTTGCACTGATATAGGAGTCCAATTCGCAAGCTATGACCCCTGGATTACTACCTTTGTTCATTTTGCCCTTTTTAAATTTTAGTTATATGCCCTTGAGACCTTTTTCCACAAGTAAACCATGGTTGACTTGGTAGAATTTGATGAAAAAAATATTTTTCAGAAGTTTCCAAACTTAAGTGATATAACGGCACAACTTCAATCATCTTTTGATTTTGATATTTCTTGTGCTCTAATTGATCCAAATTGTATTTAATCATCATTTTCCTGCAAAATTGAATAAATTTGGGCATTAATTTGCTCAATATAATAATTTTGCCTTAAAATCTAAATTTCTGGTCTAAAAACTCTAATTTAAGAGTAATCCTTGATTTAATAGATAATAATAAAATTGAGCTATTTTTATATCAAAAATACTAAAAATATACTAAAGACACACTAAAAACATATATAAATTATTATACTAAAATATGTAAAATTATCACTAATCAAACTTCACCACACTTGAATTATTGCTTGTTCTCAAGCAATTGGAAAATCAAGAGATCAAATAATGATTCAAATATTGAAATAACACATGCCACTTTATTGAATGTATTTCCATAAGATAAAGTAAATATGCATTGTGCAATTCCTTGTAAAGTTTTTAATACTCATCATACTAAGTAAAAGGAAAATAATTATATCAATATTATAGCTAATTCAACAAAATTTCTTTGCCTTACAAAATTTGACACACTAAGTATTCAATATAGACAATCATATACAACTCAATTACACACAACAAATACATGTTGAATTTTGTATTTTATAAGTGTCTTTTGATGCGAAGGTTGACATTTGTGGATGAAAGCCTCTAATTACTCAACACTTTGATCATTTTAACCACATTTTAAACCTTAGTTTGAGAAGTGAAATTGTCTTTTGATGAAAAGAATGACATTTTGTGATAAAGATCCCTTATTACTCAACAATTCACTTTCAACCAAACTTGCTATGCATACTCATAATTCAATTGTTGTTTGATATCAAAATTGACATTTGTAGATGAAGATTCTCAGTTACTAAGCAATTTGAATCATTAAAGTAAAAATAAATAAACATTCATCAATTATCCTCGTAATATATTTGTCTCTTTAGTCAAATAATGCATAAGTATACTTCTTGTGCATATCTACCACTTAAAATGTAAAATTAAGTAAAGAAATGAAATTTAAAATCAAACATGCCAAATTAAGATATAATTACAACCATTTTGCAAGATATATTTTCTTAAAAATAAAACTTCTAATCACATGATAATTATTTTTTCATATATTTGTAGAAAACATTCTATCAATATTGCATACATTATTTCAAAAAGTAATAGAATTTAACAAGTATATGGCATAAAAGCATGATAAAGAGGCAATTTTTGTAAAATTTTTGTCATATTTTACCAAAATAATATCTTGACGCAATTACTCTAAAATCACACCAAACATAATCTTTTACCTCTCCCCACATTTAGAATGTCACATTGTTCTCAATGTGCAAAAGGAAAGATAAGCATGAAAAAGTTGAATTAGAATACTCCCTTTGTTTGGTTGATATGTCATTAAGTTGATATTATTGTTGATCCTTGTGCTCCTTTGGCCTTTGACAAGATTCTTTTTGCAATACTTCACCAATTCTTTATTTTATCCATTCTTGCAATTTGACCTTGCTTCAATGCTTAGATAAACTCACATGCTATGTTAGATGATGATTAAGTTGCTTATGAAACACAAAATCAACGTAGCATACTTGGAACCCATGATTTCTCTCACACTTAGTTTGTACAATGTAGTTCAATGTGGTGAAAATTTGAAAAACATGTGATATGAGCAAATATAACGTACATTGGTGAAGTTAAAGATAAAAGAAACTTGTTCAAATCTTGCTTCATATTGAAATTCAATCATTTCATGCCCTTTATTAAAAAATACAAAGTTAAAACTTAAGTAAAGAAAATGCATAATTGGAACATGTTAAAGTGTCAATGTGATCATCCAAAACATGTATACAAACGTTGAAATTCATGTTACAAATGAACCAATTGAAAACCAATGAAAAACAACTTGAAAAACCAATTTCACTAGTGATCCGCAGGTATCTACCCACGGTTTACAAATCTAGCTGTGGAATCTGCAACAATGGATCACAAAACTCCAAAACCTGATCCACGTGTGTGATCCACATATTGTGACCTGCAAATCACTATAAAAACAGGCAATGAACTGCCTTCTATTGTGTTACTGTTCCATGGGTTTGTTTCATTTTCTGCAACACTTTCAACTTTAAATTTAACATTTTTTAAAAATCATTTAACACTAAAAATAAGTTTGAATCATGAAAATATACATGTGCAACCACAAATCTTTCAAATCTTGCATATCATTTACAACACTTTACAATTGAGCATGAACTCCAAAGCTGCATAGATTGCAAAATTTCAATGCACCTCTCAAATCAATAATGCACACATGTTTCTTTGAGCATATTGAGCATATAAACAAGGCCAAATAACGTAAATACTCCATGAATGCACAATTGACCTTTTGCTCAAAAAGTTCATCAGCCATATACAGTGACTCCTATCAATTTCAACTTCTATAACATATGCTCTAACATATAATACACGTGTTAAATATTCTTGTAAATATGAAATACTAAAGAAGGAGTTTTAGATTCAAACTTAAGATTGTAACATCTTGAATCAAACTTGATATGCAAGTTCCAATTTGCTACCTACAAAAACAAACAATTTCTAACTTACTTCAAACAAACTAAATCAACCTAAAACAACTAAAAAATTCACAAAAATATTAAAAAACGTTCGGTCGCCTCCCAACAAGCATTTTATTTATAGTTTAGAGCTAGACTATTTGTCAACCACATCACGTGATTGAAGTATCCCACAAAGGATGATCAACACCTTTAGTACTCAATTGATTCAAGAAGTATAAATACATCCTTTGCTTCAAAATAAATGCTCCCAAGTCCGTAATCTACTTTTCCATTGTTCCTATCACATGGAAATACTTTGAAAGATTTTCATAACTATGATTGGCTATATCTTTCTTTTGTGTTAGTATTCTCTCAATACTAATAAAATCACTGTCATAAATGAAAGAAGGAAGATTTTTCACATTCAAATCTACCTTTGCATTGTCAATATCCTTCACAAGAACAAGGTAATTTCCAACATTTGTATACTCAAAAGTAGAAGAAACAATTAGATTGTCATCAATTTTCATATTTTCAACTACTTTATCACATACATATGTTTTTTCTTCATTCACATGCTCTTGTTCAAGCAGAGAGGTAAAATCCTTAAGCATTTCTTTGTCATTTTCACATTCATATTCATGAAATTGATGCATGATTCCACTAGTGGGGGATTCAAATATTGATCACCATGTTCTATTTCCCTACTTTCAACCATATTTTCCAAACATACACATTCATGGATTTCATTATTATGCTCAAAATCATTTTTATCAAGCAAGGAATGACTACACATATCTTCAATTTCACCATATTCCTTACTTGAGCTTTACATAGAGGTGTCTAGTAAAGTATCATAAGATTCTAATGGTGTAAAACCCTAGAAGCTTAAAACCACTTAGTTTCTATGTTATGAATGTTAATTGTAAAATTTTCTTATTAGTTGTTATTGTATAATTTTCTTTTACAATTTGATTTCTTGAATTAATTATTATTACATGTTTAATGATAATAATAGGAAAATTACACCAATTAAATGTTACCAACCAAGCTTAGATATTTAGAAAAGTAAGGCCACCTATTACTTAGATATTTGGAAGATTATGCCACCTAGCATCATGAATGGTCACCTATTATTGGCTTTCACTTTTACCAATTCTTTTCAATTTTTTTTGGCTCAAATTTTCCTTGCATTTTTCTCTCCCTTGGCCGGCCACCCTATTGCCCAAAGTAGTCTTCAATTTTAACTATTTTAAACACTTAAAAGACTAACTTAATCTTTTCCCCAAAAGCTAAACCTAACTAGAAAAGAAATCCCGTCAAATTTCAACAAATTCTCTCCAAGTTTCAAGCTCAAGTCTTGCTCAAAAGTTGAAGGTTCTTAAGGGACTAATCATCCACTCTTCTTCAACTAAAACCCTACCTATTTTGAGGTAAACTCATCAAGAACTTCAAGTTCTTTCAAGTTTTATTAGAAGAGTTCTTATGTTTTTCTTATGATTTCATTAAGTACTTAAGATTTATGGTTATATTTTGTTCTCTTGATTACATATATGAATATTTATGCTCATGATTATGAGGTTTTCCCTTGTTTTGATCATTTCCTTGATGGTAGAGTAACTATGTTATCACCTACTTGCTTAGTATGAACTTGCATAGGAAATTAATGCACTATTTGAATGGAAAATCTTGAAATTTATGGCTGAAATTTTGACTAGAGTTAAAAGGCATGTTGGTTAGTCTTGTTAGAAGAAAAATTCTGAAAGAATTTCAATATTTAAGGCCTGTTTAGTGGCTGAAGTTGCTGGAATTTCAGCTTGCAAACTGGCACTTCTTTGTTCCAAATCTTGAACAAATTTCAGCTTTACTAGTTTACAAAAATTCAGCTTTGAGAACCTAATATTTCCAACTATATTAACCTTGTTTTGGCCAAGTTTTGATTACAAAAAAAAAAAAAAAACTGTTGGAAATTTCAGCTTGTGAAGTGGGTGAAGTGACACCAAATAATGAGCACCTTAAGTTTAATCTACTTAACCGATTTTTAGGAAAATGTTGTGCAATGAATTTGGAACCTTGTTAATCAATTTTAGGAAGAAACTCTTATAAATTTTGAAGATTTAAACTGGTTAGAAACTTGACTTTTGAATGTGTAAGTGAAATTTGACTAGTTTCACTTTATACTTGATTTAGTATGTTTTCACCAAATAACCCTAATTTGTATTTAACTAGTCTTAATTTAATTAAATATCATTAGTTTGATATTAATTAGTTTAAAACCATTAATTTATTTAAGTATAGGATATTTTGGATTTTTCTCATTTTAACCTATATTAATTTTGCTAAGTTATTAAATTATACTTGACTATTACTAATAAATCTTTCTTGGACTTTAAAAAAACTAGTTTACTTATAAACTAATTATTTTGGACAAAATTTCTTTTACACCAAAACCTTGAACCCTAATCAATATTTAATTAAACTACTTCTTTACTTCATAGTATTTAGCAATATTTTCTTTTGGTCCAAAATGTATAGCGAATTATTAGAGTTTTGCAACTAATATAGTAAATAAAGCGGAAATTAGTAACGAATTTCTAGTATTAATTATTTCTTTTAAATTTAATCTTAATTTTGACACTTAATGAATTATTTGTCCTTAGAACTAAATTACTTTCAAAAAGGGAATTTCTTAAATTTCTTTATCAGTTGATTTAGGGTTTTACCCGGATTCCTTTATTATAACTTCTTGGATTTTTCCTATAACCAATTTGCATTTATCTTAAAACCCTAGTTAAACTTGAGTACATTTTATAAAAAAATTCTTTTGAAAGAAAATCCAGTAGGTTAATTAGACTACTTATGAATTTCAGGATCCGAGTCTGAACCTCACACATTTTACGAGGAAACTTTCTTGAAATTTTCAGGTGAGTGTTTCCTTATGTGTGCTTGATGCATGTCTAAGTGTTAATTCCATTTTAAGCTTGATACTTGTTAGCTACTACAATGTGCTATTTGAGGGTAAGATGTGTACTTTATCACATCTTTCCCGCAATTTGTTACATGCACAACTTCTATCAAATGTGAATATACTTGTTTGTGAACTTTCAACTGAACTAAGCCTTCGGGCTAGACTTCCATTGTTATACTTCACCAGTTACACCACGGTTAGTCATACTGGTATTGAGGAGGATATAAAGTGCTGGGTGTTAGGTTCGTGTTTTTTCCTCCAAGTTGAGATTCCTCAAAGAGGTCAACTCTGGATTGAACAAACTGTCTTACCCTCCAGGGTTGAAATCTCACCCTGGAGTAGAGGTATTAAGGAGGTAAAGTGCATGGGTGGTTTCGAGTACTGTTATCTAATATTTACCTGATCATTGGCAAGGACTTGGTTTTCTCTATTGGTCTGAACATTTTTTGCCCACATGATTATGTACTTGATAGTCCAGCGGTTGAGCTTGCTCCCGTGGTTGAGATATATCCTTCCTTATTTGATTAATTATTTACTTAACTTGTTCTTATACTGTTTTATGGCACATGTTATTTATTTATTTATTTTTCTAGTTGTCTGCCTGTGTGTTTGTATGTGTGGGAATCTCACTGGGTTATTATAACTCACCCTTTTTATTTGTTCTCCTTAAACAGACTCCTATTATTAAAGCTGGTGGTAAGGATTCAAGGGTAGATCTTGGTAGGATTTTGCTAAACCAAGAATGTTTGAGATTTTACTGTATTAGTTAGATGTTTATGATGTAAACTACTTAACTGGTACCTACCTTTACTCTTAAGTTTGAATCATATGAATGTATTTACGAGTTTTCTATAGAATGTTAATTGTTTCGTGGATTCTAGTGCGTGATTGACCCGAGTCTTGGCGAGAGCTAGGCAAGCAGTCCGCTAAGCCCTTTGGTATGCCTTAGGGTAAGGTAGGACTGTCACAAATGGTGGTTGAATTAACCCACAATTATATTCCTCATGATTACCACATGGAACAAGCATAATCATAAGAATCATATCATATTATTCCAAGTCGTTCACATCATTAGCTCATATGCCTCTTTGACTTCATTTTCATTTTCATTAAAAGTATGATTATTAAGCAAAGTATTATTAATTTTTATATTCCTACTTTCAACTACTTGATCTTGAACATGTATTTGGTCATTTTCAAGACATGGTAATTCTAGGGTTGTTTCATTTTCTTTTTTTTTTACTGCTTCCTCATTTCTAAAGTTCCATACTTCCTTAATTTTAGCAAAATGGCTTTCGAACCTCCTACTCAGGTTATCTATTTCATCCATATTAACATTATGCTTCATTTTCCAAGATGAATTTTGTTCAACACAATTAGGTTGATTCGGTTGATTCCATTCATCGATCCACCCCAAATTTTTATTTTGAGCATAATCTTCATGTTGAGGTGAATAAGTGTAATTATTTTCAAATTGTACATAATTATTACATTCACATTCAAAGTATACGTTATTACCTCCACAACTAGTACAACAAGAAACATTTACACTAGAATTATGACCAAATCTTTCCATAAGCATACCATTTAATGCATCCATTTCTGATTTTAATATTTGTTCCTCGTCATAAAAAGACATACATCCATGAATATTAGACTTCAATTCATTATAAAGCCAACAGATGTTCCATTAAGAATTGCTTTTCATGTGTTTTAGGAAATGCTTGAATCACCTTTTGCTCAATTTCACCTTCTTTCCACTTTTGATTTAAAGGTACCTAAAAGAACACCAAACACGATATATCAAAACAAGAAAAACTAAAAATATCTAGATTAATAAAGTTTGTATTTGCCTCGATATTGGTAAAGTTTCTTTGTTTCCCCGGCAATGGCTTCAAAAATTTGATTGTAAGTTTAGGTTACTACCAAAATTAGGCACAATTCACACAAAAAAGTAATAAAATTTATAACCTAATACTCGTTCCACAAGAGCACGGTTCAATTGTAATTGTGACGAGTATTAAGGCGATCCCACAAGAAAACAAGAACTAGCAATTACCAAAGCAACTAACTTGATTTATCTAAACAATCAAACTTTGGGAGGTGAAAATGATAGGAAAATCAAATTCAAATAAACAAAATATGAAGAAACTAGTTAAACAAAGTTGATTAGGTTTAAGAATCCATCAAATATAAAAGTTTAACTTTTAGCAATGATGATTTTTATTCAAATTTAGGATTCAATTCTATTTTTACTCCAAACTAGATCTTTCTATAAATAGAAGACTACTAATATGTGAGCTTTCCTACTCTCGTGGTAAAGTCTAGCATGCATTAGTTCATTTTGTTCATGAATTGTGGTATTAAACCTTAATTCACGTATGTGAATCACTACTCTTATGAGATTCAATATAAATTTTATTTACTTTTTTCATTATTAAGTGCAAATCTCTTTATCAAGTAAAAATTAAAATGACATGAAATTGATAGCTAATTAACAACAAGTACTAAACTAAGCAAATGAATAAACAAGAATAAGTTAGCTATAACCTAATTCAAATCATATTAAAGTTTCATCTTAAACTTAATTGGTTCAACTTAGTTCAACATATTTAAGATAAACTTAAGTACATAAATAAATGTAAACAAGCATACATGAATGAAACTAGAAAGAGTAAGGTAAGAAATGCTAAATATGTGGTTGAATATGGCTCCAATGCTTCTTCCTTCATTCCATCATATATGTTGAGTACAAGTTTCTTCAAGGTTTTGTTACAAGTATTGAGAATTCCTTCAAAATTAAGAAGAAAACTAATCCAAGCATTGACAAGGAGTGCTCCTCCTACCAAACTATAGTTTATACTCTTTCAAGCACAAAACTAAGAATATTTTCAACATATACAAGGGCATCTATTTATAGAAAAATTCCTAACTCAACTCCTTGTCCAAGTTGAAATTTTCATGATGACATTTGATTCTTTTTACTTAAAAAAGTCATCCTTTAGCATCGTGTTATCTTCCAGGGTAATCCAAACGTTGGATGTTGAAATTATCTGAAAAAGAAGTATGAACGAACTGTAAGTTGAAGAAAGTCAAAATCTGCAAGTTGCACTGATCCGCAGGTGTGATTCATGATGTCATAAGCTGTTTTAACCCAACGCCTCATGACTTGTCAACGCCCACTGAATCCGTTGCCCAAGTGGACACGTCACTCATGCATATGCCCGTGTCTGCACTTGATGCTACGCGTTCATTGCCTGTCGCACTCATGCTGCAACCCGTGCGACTTGTGTCGCCCATGCCATGTAGCACACCCAGTCGTGTTCGTACCCCAATCACACGCCGGTCCATGTTCGTGTTGCAAGGACAACTGCTGATTGTTCGCTGCCTAGAGAGACCCGGATGACATTCAGAATGAAATGAAGTTGATTATGACTACTAGAAGGACGATGTCACACACCGAGCACCACCCAACACCCAAAACTTGTGGGATTCGTAGATTACCAGCAGCGTAAGACTCACCTAGGATGAAGAACACAACACCAAGAGTCCAATGATGTAATTTTAGGTGTCAGTTCATCCTATACATATAAATAGTGTAGTTTATATTTTTCTCCTTTTCTATGAAAAAACAGTGTCTACTTTTGTCACTTAGGATTATTTCACCAGGACTATCACAGGGAGCGACAAGGAGTTAAACATTGGTTGTGCGATTTTGAAGTTTTCATATAACCTTTGCGATTATCAATAAAAGTTCGGGTTCTTATTTCATCGCTATGCTAATAAAATTTTTATATGCATTTAACTTATTATTTGCTGTAATTGAGATTGCGACATACAGTCGGTTAAATAGGCAAAAGTAACGTGTTAGGCATTGCTTATCTCACGGCTCGTTACGTCGTGGGAATACGATCGACCCATAACAATTGGTATCAAAGCCTTGCTTGGGATACGGGACTAGCAATATTTGACGATGGCTACACATTGAGAACATATTGATACCTTAGAAGAAACAGTCAATCGTCTCCTCACGATATGCTTGGGCGAGGACGATGGGGCTATTTCCCTTGACCTCCAAGTTGGTCAAGTTAAAACAGACATTGCCCACTTGAGTATAAACTTTGAGAGGGAACAAGACACAACTCAACGACCTTCTGAGAAAACCCAGGCTTTTGAGGGAGGAGTCATGGGGAACATCAGCGCCATTGTCAAATTGCACAAGATGGTGATCAAGCTCCGTGCCGAGGTGCAGATTCTTCAGTTGGCCGTGGCCAACAACAATGTTGTGACCCATGCTCTATATATAGCCAGGCCGACAATCCCCTAGCCAAAGGCGTTGGTAGAGCAAAGGATGCAACAAAGATAGAGAATTTTCTCTTCGAAATAGAATAGTACTTTGAGGTAACTAACGTCGGGGATGATGTCGCAAAAGTGATGACTACATCAATATATCCATCATAGGATGCCAAAGTGTGGTGGCGAACCCAGAAAATTGAAATACTAGCAAGACACTTGCAAATCAACACATGAAATGAACTATAGCAGAGAATAAAGTGATAGCTCTTTCCACATAACGTTGAAGAACAAGCTCATTGTATCTTACGTGGATTGAGATAGACAGGCACATTACTTGAGTATGTAAAGAGCTTTCATACCAATCTGCTAAACATAACAAATATGTCAGAGAAAGACAAACTCTTTTTCTTTAAAGTGGGCCTGAAGCCATGGATTAAGGTAGAACTACAACGAGGAAAGGTTAAGGATCTGGACTTAGCCATCGCCCAAGCCATTGAGTTGGTTGATTATCAGTTGAAACTGAGGAGAGAAACGAAGCCAGTGACCAACTAGCCTAAATGGACGGGAAACAGGTTCAATAGGCCAAATAAAAAAAAATGTAGAAGAGACCGACCCTCCACATCAAGAAACAATGCCCAGGTAGGATAAACGAAGGGTCGAAGCCTAAGCACCAGTAACAATGGGGAATAACAAAAATGAGGATACTATATTTGTGATGATCTTCACCGAATGGTTGAATGTCCAAAAAAGAGACTCTTAAATGCATTGATTGGAGACGACAATCATCTTAGCCATGAGGAGCTGCTTTTAGAAGAAGAGGTGGCTAGAGTTGTATGACCAAGAAGAGGAAGATATTGGGGGGGCACTCTCGTATTGATATAGTACACTTAAGAGCTCTACACCGAAGACAAAGGACAATCAAACCCTGGATGACAAAATTGACATGGTGATTACCAAGTTTCAAGCAAAGGAACTCACCAAGCAAAAGAAGCGCATTATTGCTAGAACAGGTACCCCTACCATAGAGGAAACGGCTATAACAACTCTCGAGGAGGATGAGATTGAACAGGTCAAGCTAATACAGGGTAAGAATAATGGCCTGATGTACGTAGACCTGAAGGTGAATGGGAAGCCAATACGAGCAATGATCAACAAATGAGCAACTAATAACTACCTTTCCATTACTGAAATAGAACGATTAGACTTAGTGTTTGAGAAGTCCACGAGCAATGTGAAGACAATCAACTCTACAGCACAACCAATCATAGGAGTGGCCAAAGAAAAGTCCATAAAAATTGGTATTTTCGCAGCAAGAACTAGCTTCTCAGCAGTTAAGATGGATGACTTTAAGCTCATCATTGGGTTGGAGTTCTTGCGGGACACTACGATTGCCATATGCCCTTATGGTAACTCTCTAATCATTTTGGGTGACAATTCATGTATGATTCGGGTCTCAGTAGGAAAAGCTAGTGGAATGAATTTCTTAGTGATACAACTGATAAAAGGCCTGAAACAGAGAGATACAAGCTAGCTGGTGCATTTGCACTAAAAAAAGGTTGAAAAGACATATGGACCATTACCACAACCGGTTAAAAGGCTATTGGAAGAGTTTAAGGACGTAATGCCAAATGAGCTACCAAAACATTTTTCACCGAGATGCGCAATTGATCACGAAATTGGGTTGGTCCTTGGGACCAAGCCTCCAGCATGAACGCCTTACAGAATATCTCAACTTGAGCTAATTGAACTTCGTAAACAACTGATGAAGAAGCTTGAGTCAAGCATTATTGTCCTTGCGAAGTCAGTACACAAAGCGCCCGTGCTGTTCCTAAAAAAATGTGATGGGACGTTTCGTATGTGCGTAGATTATCCGGCACTAAACAGAATCACGGTAAAAAATAAGTATCCGATTTCACTAATTGCCAACTGCTTCATTCAACTCTGTCACACGAAATTTTACACAAAGATCGACCTGCGATTGGGGTAATGGAAAGTTTGCATTAAGAAGGAAGATGAGCACAAAATAACTTGTGTGATTAGATATAAGACGACAAGTTCTTAGTGATGCCGTTTGGGCTAACTAACGGCCTAGCCATATTTTGTAGTCTAATAAACCAAGTACTCCGAGACTTCCTTAACTAATTTGTAGTAGTGTACTTGAACGATATTGTGATCTATAGTAATATGTTAAAAGATCACTTGGAACAATTAAGGTAGGTATTGACTCGGTTGAGAGAGCACGAATTGTATGCAAAACCCTCAAAATGTTCTTTTGCTCAACAGCGAATCGCGTCCTTAGGACACATTACCAAATCAAGAAAAATCCGTATGGATCCCAAAAAGGTACAAGCCATCAAGGATTAAAAGCCACCAAACAGTGTTACAGAATTTTGGTCGTTTCTTAACCTAGCCAACTATTATTGGTGTTTTGTGAAAGATTACTCCAAGATAGTTCTATTGCTGACGGACTTGCTAAGAAGGAAAACGCATGAAAATGAGACGTCCCATGCCAAGAAGAGCTTTTGAGGCACTAAACATGAGCATGTACAGTGATCCCGTACTTGCAGTGTCTGACGTGACGAAACCTTTTGAAGTGCACACGAACGTTTCGAATTTCACCCTAGGTGGAGTTTTATTGTAGAAAGGTCATCTTGCGACTTTCGAGAATCGGAAGCCGAATGGAGTGGAATGGAGATACTCTACACATGAGAAGGAGCTACTCATTTTATTTATTGCCTACGTAATTGGACGTATTACTTGCTGAGAGCATCATTTGTGGTGAAAATGGACAATACTTCTATGAGCCACTTCATGACGCAATCCAAGCTGAGTAGCTAGCAAGCGAGATGGCAAGAGTTATTGGCAGAATTTTACTTCATGCTTGAGGATCGAACGGGAAAATGAAATTAGGTAGTAGATGCACTCAGTCGATGATGAGATCTAAAAACGATATGCCAAGTTGTTGCCTTGCATGGGAGTTAGATTTCTATCAATATTAAAGACCAAATACAATGTCTCATACCGAAGGACCCAAACTCACAGTATTTAGTTGAACTTGTGAAGCAGGGTAAGGCAAGATAGTTTTGGCTCGACAATGGCCTCCTACTAACTGAAAAGAACTGTCTTTATGTCCAAAAAGGTGGAGAGCTGCAGAAAAAATTGATCAAGGAGTGCTATGATACTCTATGTGCCGGATGCCCAGGAATGGAAAGAACGTTGACTTTGGTGCAGTGATAATATTATTGGCCTCAAATGCAAGATGATGTGGACAGTTATGTGTGAACTTGTCTTATTTGCCAACAAGACAAAGCCGACCACCAGAAGAAGGGTGGGTTGCTTGAGCCACTTCTGGTCCCAAATTGATCTTGAGAAAGTGTATTTTTTGACTTCATCATTGGCTTACTGAGAGTGGGAAATCTTATAACAATTTTGGTGATAGTCGATCATTTTTTTAAGTATGCCACTTTCATACCGACACTTCAGTTTGTCACAACTGATGAGACTGCTCAACTTTTTTTAAGCACATTGTCAAATATTGGAAAATTTCAAGGGAGATTATTAGTGATCGCGATTCGCGATTTACTGGCGACTTTTGGATCGAACTATTCAAGATATTTAGGTCCAAATTGAGCATGAGTTCCACAGCACATCTGGAATCTGATGGCCAGACAGAGCGTTTCAGTGGAATGTTAGAGGAATACCTTCAACACTTTGTGATGGCCAACCAGAAGAATTGGGTGCAATTGTTGGATGTTACCCAACTATGCTTCAACACTCAGAAGAGTTCTTTAACCAACAAGAGCTCTTTTGAAATTATTACGCTACAACAACCTATATTACCTCGTACAATGGATACGGCTAAGAAATCTAAGTCCCCAAGATCATAGAGCTTCTCTCAGGAATGAAAACGGAATGTAGAAATCACCCGTAGTTTTCTTAAGAAAGCTAAAAAGTGCATGAAGAAATATGCAGACCAGAATCGGTGCTTAATCAAGTTCTAAGTGGGAGATAAAGTGATGGTGAAACTGCCATGCCAGCACCAAAGTCAATACATGAGAAACAAGGATGCCCACTTTTTTGCAAAAATACATTGGCTCTATAACCATGCTAAAATGGATTGGTAAGGTGGCATACAAAGTTGAAGTCCCAACTCGGTGGAAAATGCATCCGGTTTTCCATGTGAGCCTTTTAAACCCATACTATGAAAACATAGAAGATCTAGGCCCAAGAAAAAAGAGTTGCCGAAACTATTCCTGATAATCGGGTGACCAGACACAATCGCAGAGATCATTAGGAGTACCTTATAAAATGGCAAAGATGTGGAGATGAAGAGAATTCTTAAGAACGAGCAACGAATCTCAAGGCTTTCCAACAGATGATCGATGCTTACAATGATTTGAAAGCTTCGAGGACGTCACTAAATTAGGTGGGAGATATTGTCACGGGCTGCTTTAACCCAATGCCCAGTGACTTGCCAAAGGCCACTAAATCCGTTGCCCAAACCGACACGTCGCTGCCTTCCATGCTCGTGCATACCCCCATGTCCACACTCGGTGCCATGTGTTTGTTGCCTGTTGCTCTCATTTCACAACCTGTTTGACCTGTCGTGCTCGTGCTATGTCGCATACCCGGCAGTGCCCGTGCCTGTGTCCCAATCACACGCCAGTCCATGTTTGTGCTACAAGGACAACTACCGATCGCTCGCTACCTAAGGAGGCCATTACAACATCCAGCATGCAACGAAGCTGATCATGACCACTAGGAGAACGATGTTGCGCACTGAGCACCCAACACCCGAGACCCGTGGTACCCGCAGGTTACCGGCTAGCACCAAGCTCACCTAAGATGAAGAACACAGCACTAGGAGTCTAATGATGTAATTTTAGGTGTTAGTTCATCCTATACATGTATATAGAGTAGTTTATGTTTCTTCTTTTTTATATAGAAAAACAGCGTCTACTCCTGTCACTCAAATTTATTTTGCCAGGACTACTATAGGGGGTGACAAGGAGTTAAACATTGGTTGTGCGATTTTGAAGCTTTCATGTAACCTTTGCGATTATCAATAAAAGTTCAATTTTTTACTTCACAGTTGTGCCCCCTAAAGCTTTTATATGCATTTAACTTTTTATTTGTTATAATTAGGATTGCGACACACAGTCAGTTGTGTAGGTAGAAGTAACGTACGGGGAGTTGCTTGCCTCACGGTTCGTTACATCCTAGGGATACGATCGACCCGTAACAACTAGTATCAAAATCTTAGTTGGGATACGAAGCTAGCGATATTTGAGGATGGCTACACATCGAGAACGTATTGATACCTTAGATGAAACAATCAATCATCTCACCACGATATGCTTGGGCAAAGACGATGGGGCCATTTCCCTTGACCTGCAAGTTGGTCAGGCTAAAATGGACCTTACCCACTTCAATGTAGACCTTGAGAGGGAACAAGGCACAACTCAACGAGTTTCTGAGGAAACCTAGGCCATTTTGCTCTTTTTAAATTTTAGTTATTCCCTATATGCCCTTGAGACATTTTTCCACAAGTGAACCATAGTTGACTTGATTGAATTTGATGAAGAAAATATTTTTCAGAAATTTCCTAACTTAAGTAATGTAATGGTACAACTTGAATCATCTTTTAATTTTGATACTTCTTGTGCTCCAGTTGATTCAAATTATATTTAATCATCATTTCCCTGCAAAATCAAATAAACTTGGGTATTAATTTGTTCAAAATAATAATTTTGCCTTAAAACCCTAATTTCTGGTCTAAAAATTCTAATTTAAGAGCAATCCTTGATTTGATGAAAAATAATGGCTCCATTTGGATATATTATTTGGAGTGTTTTTTGAGAAATATTTGAAAAAATGGAGCTCAAAATGTTCGTAAATTTTTTTTTTTGAAATAAATTTTGTTAAAAAAATGATATGCTTTGTGAATAATTGTGTAAAAGTTAAACAAGTTCTTGAAAAGTTTTGAACTATTTATATAAGTTTTTCAAAAAAATTTCAAAATTCAAAAAATGAGAGAAAAAATTGTTGACTTTTGTTGAAAAAATTCCCAAATAATGTTCACTTATCCAAACACTATTGAAAAAATTTTTCTAAATAATTCTCGAATAATTGTCAAATAAACATATCCAAACGGAGCCAATAAGATTGGGCTATTTTTATATTAAAAATACTTAAAATATACTAAAGACACACTATATATAAATTATTATACTAAAATAGGTAAAATATCATTTATCAACATGACTGTTAACTAATACACCTTAATTGCTAAGATTTGTTCATAATTACAACCATTAACTGCATACACATTGCAAAAAATATATACATCATGTAACAAGGAAAACCTACAGCAGAGTTTTGTTCTTCTTTTTTAGCTTACTAATTTTAGCCTCCAACTTTGAGACTTTCAGCTCTAATTTCTTTGTTTTAGATTCAAATTTTCTATCTTTGACTTCGGTTATTCCCGTTTGCTTCTCCAATAAATTTAATTTTATCAACAACCTGGGAGTCACTTGAGTTGCTCTATCACATATTTTTGGATCATACCATTCTCAAAAATCGCACCCTTGACCTTGCATTTTTTTTTAGTCAAATTCTACTAGCATTACACCACAAAGCCCTAAAATCTGAAAGCTGCATACTTCTTCTTGTGGGCAAATCACATATCTGAAAGCCACATAGAGGGGGAATTAAGTTGTCTTGAATCTATTTATGATTAAAATTCTAGGAAAAGTAATAAGAATATTAACAAGACCTCATAATTTATAATTCTAGTATTGTGTAACAATTTTTCTTGGTCCGAGAAAAATTTTTACTTATGCAATAAGTCAAAGAGTGAACCAAATAATAGATTTCAAATTTTAGAAAAAAAATTACTTTCCCTTAACAAATTTGTTGCCAACCACACAAGTAAATGTGTACAAGAACTGCACGTCAAATTGTAAACTCCCATGTGGACTTTTGTTGTGTAGTCTGAATCTATTGATTTTGGGGGAAAAATTTTTGGTGGCCATTAAACTCTTGCAATCTTAAGGTTTTGACAATTAAACTTTTTTTAATTTCCAAGAGGTCATTGAACTCCAAAAAATGATTACTATTAGTCATTCTATCATTTTTGTAGTTAAGTCAGGCGAGAATAACAGTGCGTGACTCTCACATGCGAGATTAAAGGGGTAAATTAGTACATCAAGTAAAATGTACACTCTAACACTTATTATGCTAAGTATAAACTGTTTATTTGGTTAAAAACAAAAAAAAAAAAAAAAGAGAAGAAGGGTTCATGAAAGGGAAAGCTACAACAAACTTCAAGAGAAAGGTGGAGATGGTTCGGGTTGAATATGAACAATGGCAAGGCGCAACAAAAAAATTTCCTTCTACAGTTGTGGTTTAAGAGCCATTATGAAGACTTCATAGATAGATTGGAATCCAGAAAGAAGATTAAAATTCTAAAGAAGACTTCATCTCTCTCTTCTAACAACGCAAACCCCTAGATCTCCAAATTCCATCTAAATCCAAACACTCACTCATCTATTCTGATATCTTTCCATTTGAGATAAAATTTTAGTTCTAATATCATACTATCATTACAAATATTAATCTTCTACTCTCTTATGCTCTCTATCTGCCTTGGGATTAGGGAAAAGTTTGATTCTAACAATATATCATCACTATCGCTGCACATATTTCCATTATATCATCACTTCACATATTCCATGTTAGGAATAGATTCTCTATTTTAGTTATATAATTTAACTATGTTTTTATTTTTTTTAGATAAATTACCTTTGTTAGGAAAATGATAAATATGATTTGTATAATTGCCATTTTTTGTCCCCATTAACAAATTTTGTTTAGTGGAAACATTAATATTATATTTGTTTTTGTAAAAGATGATTTTGACTATTTATATAATATATTAATAAATTAATTAACAAATTAATTTATTAATTAAAATCCTAAGAAGCAAAAAGAAACAATAAAGGAAAAAATAATGTTTATTAACTTATATTTTATCAATAATTTACATTTTAGAATAAGATTATTCAATCAAAGCTTCTCTCACATATTATAAGTGTGGGGACATTTTTTACAACACAGTACAAACATACATTACATTACTTATTACATTGATAAACAAAACATTGCAATAGGAATTCACAATTTTACTGCTAACATTCCTAAACAGTATCCAAACATGTTAAAGAAACATTATTATCTTTACTTTCCATGGATCTAAATTCCTAGTAATTAGATTCCACGTTAACTTTATTTTACTACCAATCAAAGAAAGTCGAGGTCATAATTTAGTTATTTGCTTATTTTAATGCAAAGGAGCAAAGGGGTAACAGTATTTACATTGACAATAATGAGTCGAATTGCAAAAATGTTAATATGCATACTACTTTGAACTGAATTTGCACAAAAATTCAAAATATATTGTTGTACAGGTTAATTGACAAAAAGGTGTGAAGTACAGAATACAAAGTTATTAAAATTTTATAAAAAATATAGAAGTATACTCAAAGTAAATAGTGATATGTATAAACTTAAGGCGCAAGTTCATATAGTGATATGTATGAACTTAAGGCACAAGTTCATATAGTGATATGTATGAACTTAAGGCACAAGTTCATACTTTTAAGTTGTGCTGCCCCTATTTTTGTACAAAATGCAAAAATACACAAATTTTTACATGGATTTCAAAAATATAAAATAGGGTCTTAATGGTTTGCATATTTTGGTGAAATTGAAGGACCAACTTTAAAGGAACCATGATATTTTATATCATCCGTGAACAAATTTTGACTCCAATTGACCCTTGTCTTTATCGCACGTTTTCTTAAACAAATTTAGAATTAATTACTTCAGTAATTAACTTTTTTATTAGTAGCCGTGTAGTCTCTAAACTTTTAATTGTATCTATTAAGTTACTCAACTTTTATATTAGTTTTTAATTGGTCCCCAATACAAACTAGTATTAAAATTGTCATTCTATTTATGTATTAAAATTATCCTTCTATTTAGGGTTAATTTCAAAAACTCCCATTACCATTGGGTTAAAGTTGCAGTTTATCTGTTAACCTTTAATTCTTCTCACTTTGTCCCCAATTTTAATCCACCTCATTAATTTAACATTTAAAACATTGTGAATTGACAAAAATACCACCTCGTAAACAATTTTTCAAATTAAAAATTATTTCTCACTTTTATCTTTGCAACTTTATAGTTGAAAAAAATTATTCAAAAATTTTTTAAAACTTATCACCCATGGATTTATTTGATAAGCCTTAATTTCTTATTATGCACTAAGAGCTTGGAAAAAACTTGTGTTTGATTAAGACTACAAAAATTTCAAAGGTCCAACCATCTAATAACTTGTTCCCAAAAAAAAAAAAATACTCTACCATATAGACTGAAAAATAGATATTTTTTTTGCGAAAGAGTTTTAACTTTTACGGCTAGTTTGCGGAGTTTTGGATGGGAAAAAAAACAAAAGAAAATGTGTTGTTTAGAAGTTTAGAGAAAAAAGAGAACGAAAGTGGTTATATATTTTTGTTTCATAGCCTTTGGAAAGAATTGGTAATTTTAAAAATGATTTAGAATGTGGCATTTTTTGTCAATTCACAATATTTTAAAGATTAAGTTGATGAGGTGGATTGAAAGTGGGGATAAAGTGAGAAAATTAATGGTTAGGGGATAAATTACAACTTCGATCAAACGTTACGGATAGTTTTTGAGATTAACCCTTCTATTTATGACATTTTTTATTTTTTTTTCTTTTCACTCCATTTCTTTTTATCCTTCTCTTCCATTTTGTTTCCTTTGTTCCTCTTGCTCTTCCATTGTATCCATATGCATATCCAAGGACCCAAACCCCTTTTATTTTTCAGTTGAAACTATAAAGACAAGAAGTAAATCATACTGAGAAATAAGTCTTTAATAAACGAAACATGCATCATATACTAAAAACAAGCAAGTATTAACTCCTCTCTCTCTCTCTCTCTGTCTCTCTCTCTCTCTCTCTCTCTCTCAAGGTCTACATTGTTTGATTTACTTGTGAAGGCTTAAGCATGTTCCAATTTTTTTTTTGTTTTTTGATATATATTTTGTATAATGAATAGTTCATCTACCAAGGATTTATGCTCTATGTGATTTCTAGTGTTTTCTTTACTGGACAAAGGAGAAGGATGGGGAGAGCTAGGGTCCTTAGGGTTGGGGATAAGGATATGGGGAAGAGAATTAAAGGAATGCTATATTTTTAAACTCGAAACGGACCAGCCAGTCAAACCGGTCAGGTTGAGAACCGACCAAGCTTCCGGTCCGAGTCATTTTAAAAAAACCAGTCAAACCTAATAAAAAATCGGGTTTGACCCCCAAAAAACGGTTTTGATAGAAAAAAAAAACAGATTTTTTGATATTTTTTACAAGTTATGATTTTTTTAGATTCGTTGACCTTTTTTAACTCTTGACTAACAACTAAAATTGAAAAAAAAAATTAATAGGTACATATAATATATATACCTATATTTACATACACACACATTTTTTTTTTGTCAAGTGTCAACATTCTAACATACTCCAAACCTATTCTAGGGGGAAGGTCCAACTAGACCTAGAGGGGCCAATGGGACCTAGACCACCATTGGACTAGAGAAAGTACTATGGTGCCTTTTTGGATTTAACTGCAACAGGTGGGGTTTGAACCCCATACCTGCTGCAAGGGAAGTACTTTAGTTGGCTCCCCTAACCACTGAGCCACTTGCTTGATAGCTACACACACACACACACATATAAATGATGTATTTATGACATCATCTTATTCGATCTGAGTCGACTCCCGGTTGAACCCATTGATCCCTGACTCTTTATCTCGGATAAGTCGATGCCTGGTCTGAGCTAAAAACGTAGAAGGATTGAACATGTAAGTGAAAGGAAACAAGGAAAAGGATAGAGAAAAGAATATATAAAATATCTAAATAAAAGAATAATTTTGTTATGACTTTGTCCTATGGACCCGTGAAGTACTAATGTAAAAGTCAAGGAATCCAAGTACAATTAAAAGTTTAGAGGCTAAATTAATACCTATAAAAGAAAAGTTTAGATATTACTAAAGACATTAACCCACATATTTATTATACTAAATTACTAACGGTTCATTTTCTTGGCAAACTTCAATAAGAAACCACTAAGCACAATTGGTCCTTCTGCCCGAACCGAATATAAGAAGCCAGAACATTTGTGATGTGTGCCATGCGATTTAGATGCAAAGACCATAAAACATGATTTAATCGAATATGTATTCATTCCACATGTCAACACCACTGGCAACTAATTTGGTTTAGGATGAAGTTTTGGCTTTCATCTTATCTCTTCGCTAAATTATGTCTTCAGTATTTTGAGAAAAGAAAAAATTGTGATTTTGGTACCAAATGTTTGGGGTATCGGTAATTTTAGTTCTTAAACTTCGGATGAAAGCAAATCTAACACTAAATGTTTTAATTTTTCAGTACATTTAGTCCTTTTGAGGTAATTTTAGTTCCTAAAGTTTTGGATGAAAATAAATCTAGTATCAAATATTTCAATTTTTCAGCACATTTAGTCAATTGACAGGTTTTGTCAAAATATTATTAGAATCCGATGACGTAATACTACAAGTAATCAAATCTAAAAAAAAATTAAAAAAATCTTAATTGCCATATTAGTAATTAAAGGTGCTAATTTGATAATTAGTGTTTACTCAAAAACAAACTAAAAAAAGGAAAAAAATTAATAAACTTGAAAAAAGTTCAAATCTTCAAAAAGGCAATAAGCTGTTTTTACCATTCCTCTCTTCACTACCATTATCTCCCTTTCGCTCTTAGAAGAAAACCAACTATCGTACTTTGAAAATAAAATTTTTCTCATCAATATTTCTGAAAATTTTCATTTGATAACTATTTAACTGTTTATAATTGTTATTCGAGACAAAAGAGATAAGATAGGTAGTATATCGAAGGGTATTTTTTTTTTTTAAATTTGTTTACAAGCACTAAGTATCGCGTGACCGAATTCCGATAAAATTTTGGCAAAATTGGTCAATAGGATTGAATTTGCTAAAAAATTGAAACACTTGATATTAGATTTACTTTCATCCAAACTTTAAGAACTAAAACTGTTTCAATAGGACTAATTGCGTTAAAAAAATTAAAATATTTGATACTAGATTTGCTTTCGTCCAAACTTTTGGAACTAAAACTGTTGATATCCCAAATAGCCAGTACCAAAACTGCAATTTTCTCTTTGAGAAAGTGTTTAGTTTGAGCTTCAGTTTTGTAAGCCAAGTTGGGAGCTAATTTCGGATAAAATTTCAGAGGATATATAAATATATAGTGCTGCTATTTTGTTATCCTTCGACGGCAAAAGTTACCACTTCGATGACTTGTACACTGTAATTTTTGTCTAAAAAGGAATAATATGGTCTTCTCAACAATTTAAAGGTCAAGCCATACAACTGAGGTGGCATATTTTCTATTTGATTTTACAAAAGAGTCGCAATTATAACCGAAAAGCAACCAAGGCAATTCGATACTCCGATCGAGTTCAATTCGATAAGAGTTGGTGTGAATTTAATTCATCAACTAATCAAGCCAAAATTCCACAATATTTAGTGTTTATTGACTTTTGAACTTGCTCAAACTCAGTTTGATAAGCATACAACTTAAATTTACGTATAAAAATGCAAGCTAATCGAGTTCAACTCAAGTTGATTCGTTAAAAGTTCATTTGAATTTTGTCCGGAAAAAAAAGGCCAAATTTAAACGCATTTTTATACTTATTAACATAAAAAAAAATGTTCTACTTGTTTAGCCGCGTTTACAGCCTAGTTGCAATAGATGGACCAAATTTCAAACATTTCATCGTGCTGAAAAGAATTGGCTTTCGTAAAGAACATGAGAGTGGGACTTTGTTGTCTCGGTTAAACAAAGCTAGGAGTCGAAGCTCAAACAAAGAAAAGGATAGCGTGACTTTGTTTTTTCTTTTTTTTCTTCTTTCTTTGCTACTGATCTTTTAGATGGTTACAAAGTGCCCAGCTTATAGCAATTAGAACAAATGATACATAAAGAAACATGCATGTGAAAAGAATCCAACAAATTTTGTCATTTCGTTAAAAGTTTCCCTTCCATAGTAAGAGGAAGAATTCATTTCTACAAGAACAACAATAAACAACAAAACCAGCTGATCGTAGAAGAAATCTCTGCTTCTACATATTATATTCACCTTCTAGCGTGGCTTTATGAAAGACTTCAACCAGTTGAATACAGACTGCTAATGGTAGACATCCATATCCATCTCCCGTGCATAAGAATATTTCCAGCAAAAAGAAATATGAGTTTAGTAAATTCACCAATAAAATTTGAAAATCACGATCATTATCCACCTATCGAGAAGTACTTCAGGTGGCAGGTACTTCAGGTGGCAGGCAACTAGTTTATAAGCCAACACAAGCCAAACACCCTTGTAAGAATTCCTGCATCAAAAAAACTCAAACTCACATTACATGCTATTAAGGAGGAGGTTTCTAAAACAAACTTTGATCACTTCCCTTGGTAGGAGAAAATCCAGAAAAATGAGAACAGGCTATACAACATCCCACCATGCTAAAAGAACATTCAAGTCGAAAGATCGATGAAATCACAGAGAGTATATCTTGATAATAACGAACTTTAAGTACTCAAAATTTGATTATTTCTAAAATAAGATTGCGGAAAATTTTGTTAAAATCAAGTAGAAGGCAAATTGTTGGAAGACTAATGGACAATGGTTTCAAACATATGAGGTGATTTGAGCCTATCGAAATAGTCGGAAAACTAATGGATTATGGCTAAGAATTCAAACAACACAACTTTTGCTGATATTTTGAGGGACACCATATTGAATATTTTAACACTGACATGAAATTTCAGAATCAGGAAACTGGGCACAAAACAACCAATAAAACATCTAACAACTGTGACGAATGTCAATTGTAATCTCCAAAATGCATATATTACCAAATTCACTCACGTTTACAGCTTTTATATTTATCTTAAAAAATAGCACATGTTTAGGGCATGCAAATGACAAAATCAAGAATCAGGTTTTCAACCATAGAAAGCACAAGAAGAGACAACATGACGAACACTTCAGTTTACAGGATGTAAGCCAAATGGATAATAGGATTGTGTCATATGGTCCTCAATCAAGCTCCACATAGGGAACAAACTCTAAAAGCATCCACATACGGGACTTTGTGTTGTGGCAGAGTCTTTCAAACAAGATAATATAGCACAATATAAGTGCCACAGCAAGTCACACCACAGGATAGCTAGGTGATTTTAAGACAGGCAACTTGTACAACAGCAAAACTAATGATTTCACTTTATTTGTCTAAATTAAAGTCACAACTTCATTATACATAAAACAGAACGCTAACTTTAGCTCATGACGCACTGCACCAAACAATTATCCTGGTCCATCTCATCATTTATTCTCTACGAAAGACGGAGGAGGAAGGAAGAAAAGGTAGAATAGTGAGAGGATGGGGACAAAATTCTGAATTTGTATGTACACTACCAAATTTTCTGATTAAGCAGTAATATAGAAGTTTTTGCATTTTCAGGTAGCCCTGAAGAATTTTTAAATCCCTATTCTGCTACCAAGACGAAAGTCAGGTTTCTGTAATCAGAATAAATCTAAACAAAATAACGGACAAATTGATTGGCAACTCAATGAATGAACAGTTGCTCCTCCCTAAGTAAATGCCAGCAGTCTCTTTTACCCAGCCTGTGGGGAAGAGAAAGTGTATACGAGATATGGAGGAGAAGGATTCCAGTTCAACTCTAGGAAATGAATAAAGTGTTGCCTGAAATAGTCTCGACATTTTGTCCATCAGCCTACGCACTTTAACGACAACATATCTGATTCGAAAGTTAAAGTTTCAAACGTTTCTCCAATTTCGAAGTTTACAAAATATAATTTGACTCCTAAATTTAATGGATGACACAAAGCTATAACTTCTTCACGAATCCCAGATCAACAGTGAAAGCCGAAGAACATGAAAACACATCCACAGATGCCAAAATTAGCTGATTGCAGAAGTCAAGACTGAGACCCAGAATCCTAATAGACACAGATTGGGAAATGATGATTGTAATATAGCATGCCAGAAATTAGAAGGTAAACACAGCCATATGCTGTAATTATTTCTATCAAACCTTAGTTGAAACAGAACATAATGCAAATGCCCGTATTAAAGTAACTTGTCAGAGGATACAGCTTGTAATCAAGTCCAGCACATTTTAACTTTGTGTCATCAACCTGAAGACCCACTGGCTGAAGAAGGGAACAAGTAGAGGTATACAATCTTAGATCACCAATAGTTCCTTGTTGAAGAACATTTTCTCTGATATGTTCTTAGAGACAGAAATTTAGAGACAAACAAAGATACAGTAATAGCTTACCTCAACCAGGTGTAGTCCAACTGCCTATGCTGCACATATTCTGGCAATGCATCCAGTGTTTCCATGTATCTGCGACGCAACAAAGAAATGTCAAAACCAGTCAAGATACTGCAGTTTTCTGAAATAATGACAGAATATAAAGAGGGAATATGACTCTGCTTGTACTGCACTTGCATGCAAAATGTTTTGTAGATGGTTTAAGAAAAAATTTCATTAGAATGTCCGAAGAAACAGTAATATATCATCAACCAAAATGATAGTGCTAGAGCATTTGCTCTCAAGGAGGACTCAATTCCATTTTAATGAATCACGCAGAAAAGGATGTTGCTTTGATATTATCACTCAATTTTATGACCATTCTCAACAAACCAGGTTAAGATTCGATAACTACTTTTCTTGTCTTAGAAAGGTAGAACTCAGAAGCCAGTTAATCCCCAACTTCTATGTAAAAGGAGGCTAAAAGTCATAGGACTCTAAGACTATGAATGAATGAATTTATACATTTGAAATGGCAAGAAAATGCATCTTGAAACTCAAGCAATACGCAAAGTCTGTAAAGTAATATTTTCATGCTCAACAAAAAGATATCTCATACCATGAGCCTGGAAAACCATCCAAATTATACAATGTGTCAGAGAGGGAACATTATATCATAAATAGCAGAAAATGTACAGTTATTATGAGGGAATAAGAAAACACCATCAAAATAATTCAAGAATGAGATTGACAACACCAATCCTTTGTGTCCTGCATTGGTTTAACTCGATTAGTTAAGTCTTGCATAAGTTTACACAAAAACCAGATCAAGGAAACTTGTGTGCTTTTCTTCTTTGACCAGGGGTAAGGGATGACAATTAATACATCAGGACCACGTGTCATGTGATAAGATGCGGAGGTTTATGAAAATAGGAGGAAAGAAGTTGAAGGAAGACATGGAAGAAAGCAACCTGCAGTCTGGATAAAATCACAAAGAGATTATCACATTCTAGTAATACATCTCTGTCAAAAGAAAAATAAACACATTCATGGAGTCAGTGGCTCAAAAAAACTTTTATTTCTAGAAAAATCTTACATAATCTAGTTCCCAGTTTGGCAAATATTGAACCTAAATAAAAGAAAAAATATTTTTCTTCCTCCCATTCAACTTCTTTTCAATTCTATACAAAATGGAATGTGCAGCACAAGAGAAAACCACTAAATTTAGAAAATAAATTTCAACTCATTTTTCCACAAAAAAAGCATCTCAGTATTAGTAAAAAAGAGACGAACATGAGTTTTGCATATTTCACTATTTTAATAATTGATACATTGATAACTAATTACTATTTAGTTCATTGTTTAAATTTAGAAGTATGTTTACCGACTTGTAGACAACAAAATTGGGTCCTCTTTTTTTCCAAGTAAGATTCAGCTTTATCTACTTTGTATGCATAAAGGAACTTGTTTTCTTCCAGTTTTCAGGAGTTTTAGTTCCAAATTACAAATTCTTGATGAGTAGAGTCAACAATCCAACTTTCTGAAACACGGCCCAGTACTTGGTTTTTCATGCTTAGCTTTCAAGTAGGTTCAAAAGTATTAGGGTACTCTTTGCTGAATTTTGCATAACTTTAATCCACAACAGAGGCAAAATGACCAAGAAAAATAAAAAATAAACCAAAAGGTCTTCAAGCATGCAAGAACACTTCTCTTTTCATAACCTTGAAGCCAAAACAGATGGAAAGCATAAAAACTTTATTGAAAAATGGCAAGAACACTATGCATCCAACATCTTGCAGGATAAATATACATGATTCACGATCCCTATTCTCCTGCATCCCTACACAAATCCAATTCTACGACCCATAAATCACAATAAAACTTGCTTATAATCACATTGACAAACACTTACGATTAACATTTTCTGAAACAGGACCTATACCATGAGAGCTAACATAGCCACTTAATTTGTTTTTGTCAATTGCCACTTCAATGCATAAACAAACTAAATTTACACACAAAAACTACGAGAAGAACAAGTTCAATCATAATCTTCTTCATCTGCAGGTTTTATCTTCTTTTTCTCGTCCTTGGAAACTATAGAAGAAGCTATTTTCTTAACTATCATTTGCTTCACTGACTTCTTCTTCGGAGGAAATATGCTGTCACCTTTACCATTTTTCCCCTCTCCCCCTTTCTTGTTGCTCTCCTTGTCCGCCATTTCTCTCTATCCTCTTTATATTCAAATCAATCAGTATTTGATATTCTAGCCCTTTGGTTTAATCTGCTGAAGATTGTTATGATTACTCTTGGCTTATCAGTGACTATTTATAGATACAAATCTGGAAATTTCTGAATTATTTTTATGAAATTTCTTCCCGCATTTCATCTTTCTTGCAAATATAATCTTCCTGATCTTTTCTTCTTTGATGGTGTGCAAGTTTGGTTGTGTATCATACTGTGGATGTCCAAGTATTTCCATACGTGTTTTTTGTGTTTGTGGGAGTGAACGCGCAAGACATCGTAGTAAAAATCCAACCATTTTCTGTTCTTGTTTTCATTTGAACATTAGGTGAGGGATTATCACGCGTCGAATTCTTGAATTCTCGATCTCTTACACGACTTAGCAAGCATTCAAACCACAGAGTGAAAATGCTAACGAAAGAAGGAGAAATTGAAGTTTGTCGTCATCAATCCAATCTAATTTATGTCAAAGAAATTACTAGGAACAAAAGATGCCAGCAACCTGGACATTGCTGGGAACGAGAACACGATCTTAAATGGAAAAGCAACAGAAAATGCATTAAAATGAAAATTCTTCTGTTCACATTATACCACATTTTCAAAATAGGACATATTTTCATTTGCAGGCTGAAAAAATAAGCACCAGAACCTCCAAAGCTCCCAAGAATGGACCAAGAAAAGGTCCAGTGAGATTGAGGAAGTTTACCTGAGGAGAAACCAATAACACGTTAAAAAGTCTATTCCGAGAAACTTCGTTTACTGCCTTCCCGACTCCATCAGGTGAAGAATTCACACGACCAGTTTCAGCTGAGAAATGTTCAAACTTCAAACAAGATTGAATTAATAAACAATTAGCTAATGAAGCAGAAATTAACTGGTAATTCATTTTTTTTAACAAATTACTTAAAAACAATCGAATTCGATCAAATAGGTTTTTTTAATTTTGATCAAGTATGTAAATCTAGAGTACTTAGAGAGCATAATGCAGAGAATCTTGAAAAGGGATGAGAGGTTGACCGATAGGATGAAAGAAAGAATCGCAATTTGCGCTTTGTTTGGGGACTAGGCAATTATGTGCGATGATTTGTGCCCAGCAATTATTTTATAATGAATATGTGGTAGTTACCACTGCCTCCCTCATAAGAATTTATTTCTTTTTTTTTACACATATTAAAAAAATAAACTCTCTCCGTCCCGTTTTTATAGGTTTGTTTTCCTTTTACATCCGTCCCAAATTATAGTCTACTTTATAATTGAAGAATGTAATTAATTTTTAACTTCTTTAAAATGCCCCTATTTAATTACTTTGTTATAAGCGAGAGGTGCATAGCAAACCGTGCATTCACATATCAAATGGAATTAATTTGACTTATGGTGTAATTTTCTATTTGTATTTAATGTAAATGTTTAATGATGAATATAAGGGTATTTTAAGAACATCATAGATTAATTTATTCTTTCAATAAAATTAACAAATTTTTCTTAAACTGTATAAAAAAAACTGTAAGCCTATCAATATGGGACGGAGGAGTAATTAATGTAGTTATAAGGGGTGTAAACGAACCGAGTTCGAACTCAAAACATTATTGCTGCTCGAGATCAAGCTCGAGTTTGATCAAGTTTGTAATTCGAAACTTGAACTTGGCTCGTTAATCTTAAGGAGAGCTCGAGCTCAACTCGGGATTGCTCTTGAAAACACAATCACTCGAACTCGAGCTCGAATTCGAGCTCGATTTTAAAATTCATATATAATTCATATGGGTAAATTGGTAATTATATATAAATATTTAATATATATATATATATATATATATTTCAAGCTGCTTGTTGCTCGAACTCATCTTTTATTGCTCGAATTCGAGTTCGTTTAGTTTACAAGTTGCTCGAACTCATCTTTTATTGCTCGAATTCGAGTTCGTTTAGTTTACAAGTTGCTCGAACTCAACTCGAGCTATCAAGCTCGAGTCGAACAGTAGACCAAACTCGCGAGCTTCTCGGTTCATTAACACCCCTAGTTATAATTATTTTTCTTCATTCTCTCCTCAAATACCCCTTATTAATATTAGATTATTTATTCAAAATAGAAGACATACATTACTATATTATTCTTGGAACTTAAACTACTTAGTTTTTAAATATGCATTAAATAAGTATGTTAATAAAATAATAAGTTAACTAGTCTTTAAAAAAGAAAATAGGTCTATAATTTGGAATAGAGACAAAAAGAGAGTGAATCAACTTTTACAAGACGAAGGGAGTATTATATTGTTGGTAAGATTGTAATTAGAATAGTATAAGTGATGTGTTTTTGGTACTATATTTTTAATTAGTTAGAAATATTGTTGTATTAAGACATATTATCTTAACAAGAAACGATTTAATTTTTATGGCATTAGTTTAGTTTATAAAAACAGATGATCGATCATTTTTGATTGATTAAAATATTAAAGAGTCTATATAGATATAAAAAAATGTTTAGACTATAGGTTTGAGTAAATAGATAAGAGGTAGATGAATAAACAATTTTGGAAAAAAAAGAAGAGATAAGATAAAATGATTTTATTCAATATTAAATTCAGAAATTGGTTAATTGTGTTAGTATATTTATAAATTTTGAAATTAAGGTGTGTATTAGTTGTAGTAAAATATGGCGCATTTTTTAGCATTTGGGTTGACTAAGGATGGGCCTATTATATTGGGCAATGTTGCATTATTGTTTTTTCAGTGCATATTTTGCCCCAGGATGTATTGTCCATTATGGATAGAATCACTTAAACCGACGGCTGGATGTAAAACCCAATTGCCAAAAAGTTTTAACCTTTTGTTTTATTTACTCTCTTGCATTTTAGCTGCATTCATTTGTTGTTTAGATGGTGTGAAGTTTTGAGCATTTGAATCGTTTGCTAAAGAAAAATAGCATTGCAGATCTATAAAATTGAAAGCTTTTTAAAGATTATAAGAGAACTTGTATTGGCTAATGATAAGTTGGTAAGATTTTTTTTTTAACATTTATTGGAGCTCTAATTATGATTATTAATAAAAAAGAAACTAGTTTATTATCATTTGTTTTACACTATAGCCTGCATTGAGCGCCTGATAATTTGCTTTTGAAGATTGCAATTTTTTGTTGTAGTTAGGGTTTATTTTTTAGGAATGTGGGAATGAAACGAATGGATTGGTAAATATAGAGCACAGTGTACAAGTCTAAAACAATTTATTTTAGATGCTGAGTAGTTGGGGTTTTTCAATTTTATATGCATTTATTTTTTAAATAGAAAATTGTGTCATACTGTATGTCTAAAATAATTAATTTTCTATGTTATTTGAATTCATGAATTTTATAAAATGCACAAGAGATTTTTGTAATATCTTGTTAATTAAATTTATAATTCTATAAAAAAAATGCATTTTAATTGAATTGATTAATATTATGTTTGTTATTTTAATATGTTTGAATATTTTTTTTTTCCGTTAAGAAGCTCCATGGAAAAAAATTATTTTGTGCGTAATGGTCTAACAATGGCATAAGCTTAACATTCATTTTTCTTTGTTACTAAATTACAATTTAGTTTATTTATTTTAAAAACTTTGCACGCAAAAAGATAGACTATAATCATATATGACATGAAGAACTTTTGTCTATTGTACAATCATATTGTTTATGAATTAGAATATCAATGGTAATTGTGTATGATATATAAAACTTTTGTCTACTGTATGATTATGTTGTTTATGAACTAGAATATCAATGGTGTAGAATGATTAAGGGAGTGAAATCTAATTGATTAATTGTTATGTAGATGATGCCAGATTTCTTTATTAAGGAATATGGTAATAAGGCAGGTGATGGTATTAAGATCATGGTTGCAAATGGATGTTGCTGTTATCTTCGGTTGGCCACACAAGGTGAATGCCTGTGTATCGATGAAAGTTTTAAAGAGTTTATGAACTATTATTCTATTCGCCTTGATCACTTTCTATTATTTGATCATAAAGGGAATTCTATGTTCCATGTCCACACATTTGATGTAATTAGGTCTGAAATTAGATATCCTGAAGGTAGTAAGAGTTGTATCTATAGCTTTTTGATGAATGTTTGGATGAGCAGATGATTAATCCATTTAATAGAAACAAAGGAAGCACAAGTTGTTTGGTTGGGTGGATAGGAAATTGTTCACAGATGAAATGTGTTTTTGGTGAGAATATAGGTGGCCAAGTAAGCAATGTATTAAACAAATATAAAGACAATATAAGTCCTTCAACTATAGCTATTGTAAATGATTCGCAAGCAAATCAGGTAATAATGTAGGAGAATGAAGGGCCACCTGATGTTGCCATAAGGTTCAAGACTGAATATCCCTTTATAAGACAACTCTAAAGCATTATCATATTACACATCTTTTTACTCCGGTACAATGGTTTATAGTGTGATAAGTAAACACTTTACAATGCAGAATCAATTTATGCTATTTATATACTGCATGTATTTTTTTCTCTAGCATATACCACGATGGTTTTTGAAGGAAAATCTAGCCATAAAAAAAAAAAAAAAGAGAGACTATGTCAAAGTGTAAGACTTGGAAGGTCAGGAGAGGAAGGTGCATTGCGTTAAAGAGTAAGAGCAAAATAGAATATTAGGCAAAGGGTGGCCAATGTTTGTTAAAGAGAAGAAATTGAAGGTGGGAGATGTATGCATGTTTGAGCTTATCAGAACCAAGGATGCTGCATGTAGAGTGTCTATCTTCCGCGCAGAGGAAGTAGTTTGATGATTGCGTCAAAATTGCTAAGAACTATGTTGGATTAGGATGTTAAGTTGTTTAGTTAGTTTTAGATCAACTAAAAAATGTTCTAGCCTATTCTAGGAGACATATTTAAAACCTTGTATTAACATTATGGTATTGCTAGTTGTTTATGTAAATTTAATGGTAGTTATAAGCTGTTTGAGTTTTGTCTTATTCTATATATTGTTTGGACGATTTTAAAAGAAAGTATATGTTAACCATGAAATGTTTGACAGGAAATGGTCATTGTTTGGTATAGAACCAGTGGGTTTGGCTAATTAATAGAATGGAAACATTTAAATTTGCAAGCAACTGAAGTAAAACAATAAAATAAAACAGTAGATAAAAAGATTTTATAAAGATGTAATGAAAAAAAATATATTGTTTGATTTTGTAGGCTAACAATTATTACATATGATGTGCTAACTTTGTGTGTAATAAGAGAGATTTAATATAAAGATTTAACAGACACGATAAAGATATTACTTGTTTTAAAAGGTGCTAAACGTTTTTTGGTTTGACACAAAGCCAATGCGTAATTATTGTGAATTTAAAAAATTAATAGATTTTGTTAATACGTTATTAAATTGTGAACTTAAAATATTAAATAACAACATTAGGTGATAATAGATTTTAAAGGCTAGTTTGTCAAATTATGGGTTTTGGATCATTCTCTCTTTTTTTTTTTTTTTTTGTTTCTCGGATGACATTATAATTTGGGCCGGTGGGAAGAAAGTGAGGTAAACATGAACACATGACCAAATTACTTCCAAAAGCCTTTAACTGTTTGTTGCTATTAATTTTTTTTCTTTTATGCTTTTCAATCGTTCCCTTTTTTTTGACCTAATTTTCTTTTATCTTCTTCTTTTCCATTTAAATTTAATTCCTCTTTGTTGCCGGATACGTCTACACAACCAGAATGCCTGTTCAGTAAGGATGGCATGGCAAGGAGTTAAAATTGATAATTTTTCATAATTTTTAGAGAACCTATGGTGATCAATTCAATGATAAACCGGTGATAGTTATTTTCTTTCAATATTCACAACACCTTTAGCTTTGAGCATGCAGTTAAAAAAAATGCTTTTTTTTTAGTTTTAATTGTCTGCATTGAGTCTTTAACGATTTACTTTTATAAATAATAATTTTTTTATTTTAATTAGGGGTTGATGGTATAGTATTGGGAGCGGGAAAAAAGATTCAAAAAAATAGAAAGACAGTCCATAAATAGAAAAGATTTTTTCAATAATGTAAGAGGGTTTGTTAATCTTGCATGTAAAAAAAAATGTTGCATGTTATTTGAGTGAAATAATCAATGTGACTGGATAAAATTTTTTAAAATTCGAATATAATTTGCAAGGAAAAAATAGCATGGGTTTGACATACGAAGTTTATAACAAAAGGTGATTGACAATGTTATATAGTTTGTACTTATTGTTTGTGTTAATAATTTAACGTTTTGTTTAGTTAGTTATGAAATCATTGCATAGATGAAAATAGAACGTAATTGCATACAAGCTAAAAATATATATATTTATTCTATAATTATATTGCTCATAAATGAGAATAGTAATCACGTGCAGGGCTTGAAACTCAATCAATTAATTATTTTGTGAGGGTATCAACGTATTACATGAAGGATTGTAGATATGGGTTTACTCTTGCAGTCTCTAATCCAAGACAAAATATCATGTCAAATTATTCGTTTCTTATTCAACTGTTAGTGTTTCATGTCTTAAACTTGGTGAGTGGTCGTGAACTCAACAGCTCCAGTATTATAGGAATTAATCTCAATGCTCTCTAGATCGCCATTAATGCCAGCCTGGCAACTAGGATGCCATTCATGAATACTGTAATGAACAAGTTGTTTACTTGTTTGCCAACGCACACCCAACTATCATGTATAATCCTTCTAGCTAGGTTTAAATTACACTAGTGGAATGGATTGTAGTGTCCATCTTCTCATAGTCAACGATGACGCATGAACCTTGGCGGGGTCATGGTGGCAAGTCCTGCTTCTCTCACATATTATAATTATAGGAATATTTTTGAGCAAATATATATTACAATACTAACTAAATTAATAAACCAAACATTGTAATAGGAATTCAATAATTTTCCTACTAACATTCCTAAAGAGTATCCAAACATGTTAAAGAAATATTCTTATCTTTACTTTCCATGGATCTAAATTCCTAAGAATTAGATTCTACATATTAAGAAACAAAAAGTCCCACATTATATCCCAAAAGCATTCTAACTAGTTAATAAGGTTGATAGGCCACTCTACTCATTGCTAATTAATTTTGAGATGGAAGCCATGTTTTTGAACATTGAATCAAAGCCAAACTTTGGATTTTATTGTCACTTTTACATGCAACTCAGATCCTTCTTAACACGTTTCAGTTTATGAGCTCTCTTCAATATGCCCATTTCAATCCTTGAGTTCATGTCATCCGTACATTTCAATTCATAGGCTCTCTTCAACCTGAGTCATGTGTGAGGGGGGAGTGTTGAGAAAGAAAAAGCCCCACATTGGAATTCAAAAGCATTCTAAAGTAGCTAATAACGTTCATAGGTCACTCCACTCATTACAAGCCCATGTTCTTTAACATCATGTTAACTTTACTTTGTTACAAACCAAACAAAGTCGTGGTAATAATTTAGTTATTAACTTATTTTAAAGCAAATGAGCAAGGGCGTAATAGTATTTACATTGATAATAATGAGTCGAATTGCAAAAATGTTAAGATGTATACTACTTTGAATTGAATTGGCACAAAAAACTATGTAGTTGTACAGGTTGATTGACAAAAAAAAAAATTTGAAGTACCGAATACAAAGTGAATATTAATCAACCTGGCTTTGCTGGATTGGTCAAGGGAGCACCTTAAAACCTAGCTTCGCTAGGTTGGTTGGGGGAGCACCCCATATCAAGGTCGGGGGTTCAAACCTCAGCTTTGGTATTTTTTTGGGGGAAAGGGGGGAGGACAAAAAACAAAAGGGTAGATTTAGGATTCGAAGCCACACCCTAATTATGTGTGGCAAAAAGTTCGAGAGCTCACCCAGCACCAATTTGAGCGCCTCACCTCAATTATGTGAGGCAAAAACATACATTATAATGAGAATTGATGATAAAAAAGTGAATATTAATTAAAATTTTATCAAATATATAGAAGTATACTCAAGTAAATGGTGATATGTATAAACTTAAAGCGCAAGTTCATACTTTAAAGTTGTGCTGCCCTGTTTGACACAAAATGTAAAAATACACGAACTTTTACATGGATTTAAAAAATATAGAATAGGCTATTAATATTTAGCATATTTTGGTGAAACTAAAGAACTAGCTTTAAATGATCCATGACATTTTATATCATCCTTGAACAAAATTTTGACTCTACAAATTGACCCTTATATTTATCGCAAGCTTTCTTAAACAAATTAGGGTTAATTGCTTTAGTATTTAATTTTTGTATTATTATCAGTGTAGTCTCCAAACTTTTACTATGTCTATCAAGTTACTCAACTTTTATATTAATTTTTAATTGGTCCCCTACACAAATAAGTATTAAAATTATCCTTCTATTTATAACATTTTTGTTTTTATCTTTTCACTCCATTTTTTTTATCCTTCTCTTACATTTTTTTTCCTTTATTCCTCTTGCTCTTCCATTGTATCCATCAGCATATCCAAGGACCCAAACCCTTGTTACTTTTCAGCTAAAACGATAAACATAACAAGTCATATCTCTAGAGACATAAGTCTTTAACAAACGAAACATCCATCATACTAAGAACAACAAATATTAACTCCTCTCTCTCTATCTCTGGGTCTTCATTATTTGATTTACTTGAAAAGGCTCAAGCATGTTTCAATTTTCTCTTTTTTTTTTTTTTTGATATATTGTTAGTATAATGAATAGTTCGTTTGTCAAGGATTTATGCTTTGTTATTTCTATTGTTTCCTTTGCGGGACAAAGGAGAAAGACAGGGACAGGGCAGGGTCCTTAAGATGAGGATGAGGAGATGGGGAGGAGAATTAAGGGAATGAACATGTAAGTATAAGGAAACAAGAAAAAAGAGAGAGGAAAAATAATTGAAAATATCTAAATAAAACAACAATTTTGTTATGAATATGCATTACTGACCAATGAAATACTAATATAAAAGTTACGGGACCCAATAAGTATGATTAAAAGTTTAGAGACCAAATTAATACTTATAAAGAAAAGTTTAGATATTACTGAAGTCATTAATCCACATATTTTTAATATGAGAGAATTACAAAAATCTCCTCTGAAGTTTCTGACAATTTCACTGAGCATCCCTCAATTTTCAAAACTTACACAAACCTCCCTTGCATTTACTGTTTTGGTAACATGACCTCCCCTGTCAACACAAATTTTAAATGAAAATCCCATAATGCCTTCTTAAACTAAAATGAAACAACAAAAAATATTTTTTTCTTTACCACTCGAACCGCCGCCACAATGAATATCACCACTGGCAACCACAATACAATCCCACCATTTGTACACCACTACCAACTAATCAGGAAAATAAAAACAAGAAAATTCATCTTGTTTTTACCACTTGAACCACCACCATTGCACCATATCACACCAGCTCAAATTTTATTGGTCACCACCACTACAAGCAACCGGATTATAGAGGCAAAATTCACAGGGATACTCCCTAGTGAGACACCCAAATCTATTTGCCCAAAACTAATCATATTTTAGTGACTTCTAAACCCTAAATTCATAAATTGATACGCATATAATAATAAGAAAATTAAATTATACTAGAAAAATTTTCAAAAAATTTAAAAGCCCTTAGATCTCATAACTTCAAAAATTCATAGACAAAATAGACATAGGCAACGTACGGTTGGGGAGAAAAGGCCCCTACTGTTGGAGGAGGCTTAATGCGTTTTAGAAATTTTTGGGAGGGTGGAGGAGATTTGGGCAGCAGGCATTAGTAGGAAGGAGAATAGGATTGATATTGGTGGCAAAGGAGAATAAGTTGATTAGGTTTGATAGCTAGGAAAAAGGAGTTGATAGGGAACAGAAGGAGGAGGGGTGTGGGAGAAGGAGGCAGTTAATTGGGAACAAAAAGGTGGGTGACTAGCTGTGATTAGAGGGAGGGGCTAGGGAGATTAGTGTAATTTTTCAAACCTCTAGGGTGCTAGATGTAATTGTTAGAAGCCTCAACGGAGGTTTCTGTAATTATCCCTTTTACTATACTAAATTGCTAACGGTTCATTTTTTGGCAAACTTGAATAAGAAACCACTAAGCACAATAATCCTTCTACCTGGACCGAATGCAAGAAGCCAGAACATTGACATATGTTCCATGTGATTTAGATGCAAAGACCATAGAGAAACATGATTCAATTGAATATGTATTCATTCGACGTGTCACCACCACTGGCAACTCATTTGGTTTAGGATGTAGTTAGGGCTTTCATCTCACCTCTTCGCTAAATTATGTCTTCAGTATTTTGAGAAAGTGTTTAGTTTGAACTTCAGTTTTGTAAGTCAAATTTGAAGGGCTTATTCATCAGAATATTGCTAAAAAAAAAACTCCTCTTTCAAAATTATAGTTGGTGCAAAATTTGTGCACTAGTTTATACTCGACATGCTTGGCAAGCACTTTAAGCAACTTTTTCTTTTTAAATTTCATGCTTGACGTGCTTAACAAGCACATCGAGAAACTGATTGGTTAGTTGGGCAGGCTAACCAATTGACCAGAACCATTTTTTTTAAATGAAACTAGCTCGACGTGTGTGGGGAACACGTCGAGCTCAACGTGTTAACACACTAGTCCAGGACACGTGTCCCCACATCTACCATTTTTTTTCAAGAGTTTAGGGTTTAGGGTTTAAATTTAGGGTTTAGGATTCATATGTTTAGGATGTAGAATTTAGAGTTTTAGGGTTCATATATTCGATTAATTAAGATCGGCAATTTTTTAAGGGTTTAAGGGTTTAGGATTTGGGATTTAGGGTCTAACTAATCGAACGTATAAATCCTCCCTAAAAACTCTAATCCTAAACCATAAACATTAACCCTAAAAACCAAAAATCTTAACCATAAACCCTTAAAACAAATTTAGGGTTTAGGGTTAACAAATTTGGTTTTTAGAGTTTAAATTTAGTATTTAAGGTTTAGGGTTTATCTGTTCGATTAATTAAGATCGGCAAATTTTTTTTAAGGGTTTTAAGAATTTTTATTTTAAGGCTTAAATTTAGTGTTTAGGATTTGGGGTTTAGGGTTTAACTAATCAAACATATAAACTCTCTAGTTACAATGGACATAAACCCTACATTGCTAACGGTGGAAAAAATAAGAAATGGACAGTTTTGTGTCGTGTGTCTAGGCTATGAACAGTTGCTGCACCGACGCGAGTGCATCTGGGCATCTACAATCTATCTAATTTCGAATTCTTGCAATCTGCAATGGCCCCGATCGTCTTTGTCTTAGGCGACTACTATTGATTGTTAGTTTGAGTTCTGATGGAGGCCAGTATATTGTTGGTCTCTGAGAGGATATAATTGGAACCTGAATGTTGCCTGATAAGTATCGTGAGTGTACTGCTCCCCCACTAGATCCATAGGATTCATTCTACATTGAAAGCATGCCGCCATTGCATGTGAACAAAGGAAGTGGAGTTACAACATGTGCACGTTTGCTTTGTAAGGTCTACAGTTTGTGTTTTTCCACCCTCGTAACCTCGACGATGGCGAATAATGATGTTGAAAATTCTGTTTTTGGAGTCATATACTTCCACTTTGTGTTTTTTTTTTCCTTTTTTCTCATTTGATGCGTATTTACTCTAATTGTATTCTGGGAGTGGGTACCTCACATCCCATGCCAATTTCTGATTCTTAACAAAGAATTTAACGACTTGGCTCAGTGTAAAGCAAACGCAAACAGTTATAGGCAGCAATTGTGCATCTCTCATCAAATTGTTGAAACACTCGGCCATATTTGTCGATGTATAACTCCAACGGTATTCCTTGTCCATACACAAAGCCCATTGTTCGGGTCTAATATTGATGCCTGTCAACCAATCGTACGCCTCTTGATTCAAATTCTATATTTGATGCATGCATTCTCTATATTTAGATGGTTCGTTGGCCATTCTAGCTGCCATAACAAGTTTCTTTAGCCTATACAATAGGGTGTTTCATTAGACAGTGTTAACTAAATTGTAAAAATCCTAAAATAAAAAATAAAAATTCAAAATCGATATTACCTCTTGTTCTTAAATTTCTACGTGAAATTGCTTTGCATGTGCACAAGACAATAACGCTAGACACCCATTGGTTCATGCCATTTTAGAAGCATCGTCATTATGTGGATACTTGATTTTTGCCTGTCGGATATCACACATATATTTTGAATATCACCACATACGTGAATACGCAACAATTGCATGAACCAGGGCCAACTTTGGTTATTCTCCTCATCGACGAGTGCAAAGGCTAGCAGCAAGAAATGATTGCATGCATCGTATCTGATAGTAACTAGTAATTTTTCTTGGTATGGTCTTTCATGAAAGTGCAGTCCACACAGATCACCGGTTTCATATGATGGAATGCTTGAATGGCAAGACCAAAAGCCCAAAAAATATAGTCGAAAAATATGTTAAAAAAGGTGCTACTTGGACGTGGATTCCACACAACAACTATCCTCAAATTGCATCGTTGCAACTCTTCCATGTATGTCGGAAGGAGAAGTATAGATGACAACCAATCACAATAAAAAATATCAATAGTTCAACGACGACTGAACCAAACTTTCCTGTATGACACATTGTACTGAAAATGTTGCTTAACTGCTGCCATTATATCTTTTACTTTGAACATAGGACCATTACTAATGTGTGGAAGAATGGATTCAGCAATTAACTCTGAACTCAACTGTCGATGATCGTTGTTGTTGCACACCCGGGCACATGTATGTTCATCGGTAAGAGTAATAATCATCCACATATTATAAGAACCTCTTAACATCACTCTCAACTGCCAATTGCACGAAGGTGTAGAATTACGAGCCTTACAACGAACATACCAAGTCGTCTGAGAACTTGTGCACACCTTGTACTCTTTGTTTTCCTTAATGGATTACTTTTGCACTACTTTCTGTACCTTTTCTTTACTATCAAATAACATGCCCAACCAAAGTTTCATCATCTCCTCATTCCACACATTAAGTCTCTCAACGGAACCCCTGCTTAATGGGTCAAATTGTAAAGTTGTATCTACACCGGCATCGTACTGCAGTGTTCTAGGATCGTAGCCAGTTGATGCTGAATTAGGACCCACATCGGAATGTCTCCGAGCATCATCCTGTCCGAATGCATCATATCCTTGGGCATCTTCCTCGGACTCATCATCTTCCGATTTAGACTCGAAGTCCATGTCACTATCTTCCATGTTAGTCTCTCGTTCTACATTGGGAATATGGAGTTCATCATCATCATTGTGCCCAGAAACAAACTCTGCTACCGAAAACATATAAATCCCCACTGCGCTGCTATTTGGACGACTATCAACACAGCTCTTGCTGCCTTTTCTCTATCCTCTCTTAGGCAGCTGGATATATCTATATTCTAACTGAGTAAACTGAACTCCATAAAAATCGGCTGTCTGTGCTGCATCCATCGAAACGAGCCATTGCATATTCTTGTACTCCTGAAATCTCGTCAACTTTTACGTAGATCTCAATTACTTCTCGATTATTTCCTTTGAAATAATATATTGTGTTTACTCCGGTGTCATCTACTAAAGGAATTACACCAGATGCACCTTGTAGCATGCAACCCCTGAGTGTCAGAGTAATCTTGAATCTATTCCAATCTAGATCCATAGCATCGTATACTTTACTCATCAATTTCTCAAAATTTACCCTTTCAGTAAGAAACAAAAATTTTTTCAGCATAGGCCGGTCATACAACTTTCATCCTTCGGCATACACAATTTTTCCTCCCCAATATAAATTAATTGCCAAAGTATGATCGTTTGACATGTTTCGCCTAAATCTAACTAATGTAAAACTAATAAGTTTCATATATAACGAACAAAATGTAATTAATCCTAAACAACATGTTCAAAATATACAAATTTCAAGTCTATCAAATTGTAATTATTGAAAGGTTTAGGGCCCAAATTGTAATTAAAAAAAATTCTTGGGCCAAATTTAATTATAAAAAAGTTTAGGGGCCAAATTGTAATTACCCTAAACTTTTTTTATTTATAAAAAGTCTTGGGGACAAAATGTAATTATAAAAAAATTTAGGGCCAAATTGAAATTATAAAAACCCTTGGGTCCAAATTGTAATTATACAAAAGTTTAGGGGCCAAATTATAATTATAAAAAGAATTTTGGGTTAAATTGTATTTATAAAAAGTCTTGGGGACAAAATGTAATTATAAAAAAGTTTAATGACAAATTGAAATATAAAAAGTTTAGGGACCAAAATGTAAATACATAAAATTCTAGGGGTCAAATTATAATTTTAAAAGTTTTGCGATCAAATTGTAATCATCCTAAAGTTTAGTGGCCAAAATACATAAAAATATATGGGTCAAACTATAATTTTACAAAGTTTTGGGGTCATATTGTAATTATACAAAAGTTTAGGGGCCATATTGTAATTATAAAAAAGTTTGGGGCCAAATTGTAATTATAAAAAGTTTAGGAGCCAAAATGTAAATAGTAATTTTAAAAAGTTTAGGGTCAAATTGTAATTATCCTAAAGTTTACGAGCCAAAATGTAAATATATAAAAATTTTTGGGTCAAAATTTTTGGGGTCATATTGTAATTATACAAAAGTTCAAGGGCCAAAATTTTATTTTATAAGTTTTGTGTCCAAATTTGAATTACACAAAATATCAAGGCCCACATTATAAATTTTAATAGTCATTGTCCAAATATTTAACTACACAATAATTAAATTCTCTAATTGTAATTGTAAATATTCAACATTTAATTTCAAAAAAAAAAATATTTACCCTACGCACATACAATATTTACCCTACACATTACATTTAATTTAATTAATACATAGTATAAAATCATAACAAAATTACAAAAACAAAATTGATTCACAAATACCTGTCAGAAAACAAATCGATGCCCAAGTTGCAAAATGTATACTTTTTCCAAAACAGATCTGAACTCCTTTGCCTTCCTTTATTTTTACTTGCTCTACCACCTTCCCCGAAGCCTGCCTTTCTCCTTCTGCTTGAAGAATGCCCGGTTGGAGCCTTTCTCCTTCTGCTTGAAGAAGGCCTGGAGAGTCTTCTGTTGTTCTCCTTCTGCTGAGCACAAATTTTTTAGAGAGAGAGAGAGAGAGAGAGTGAGTGAGTGAGTGAGAGTGAGTGAAAGTGAGCTGTTGGAAGGGTGGGGTTAATTATATAGGCCGATCGGCCATTTCTTTCAAATAAAAAAAAAATTAACGGCTCCAAAATTAAAAAAGAAAAAAGAAAAATTTTGGCACGACGTACTTCTGTCAGGTTGGTTAGCCCGACCAACTAACCAGCTGACCTGATCAGTTAGTCAGGCTTGACCAACCTGGCTCGACGTGCTTGCTAAGCACATCAAGCATGAAATTAAAAAAAAAAAAAAAATTTCTCGACGTCTTGCCAAGCACGTCAAGTATAAACTGGTGCACAAATTATGCACTAGCTATAATTTTGAAAGAGTTTTTTTTTAGCAATATTCTGATCAATAAGCCCAAGTCGGAGTGCTAATTTCATATAATATTTGAGTAGATATATAAATATATAGTACTGCAATTTTGTTATCCTTCGACGGCAAAAATTACTACTTCAATAATTTGTACATTGTAATTTTTTTGTATAAAAAGGAATAATGTGGTCTTCTTAACAATTTAAAGTTATAGCCATACAATTTAGGTGGCATATTTTCTATTTGATTTTATAAAAAAGTTGAAATCGTAACCGAAAAGCGAACAAGGCTATTCAATACTCGAATCGAGTTTGGTTCGATAAGAATTGGTGTGAATTTAATTCCTCTACTAATCAAGCCAAATTTCAACAACATTTAGTGTTTATTGACTTTTGAACTTTCTCAAAGTCAATTTGGTAAAGCATATAGCTTAAATTTATGTATAAAAATACAAGCTGTTCGTTTGAATTTTATCCGAAAAAAAATAACCCATATTTAAATGCGTTTTTAAACTTATTAACATAAACAAAAACATGTTTAGCCTCCTTTACAACCTAGTTGCAATGGATGGATCAAACTTCAAACACTTCATCATTATGAAAAGAACTAGCTCTCGTAGAGAACATGGGAGTGGGACTTTGTTGTCTCGATTGAGACAAAGCTAGGAGTAAAAGCTAAAACAACAAAAAAAAAGGATAGCGTGACTTTGTTTTTTTCTCTCTTTTTTTTTATTTTATTTTGCAACTGATCTTTTAGATGGTTACAAAGAGCTCAGCTCATAGCAATTACAACAAATGATACACAGAAAAACATGCACATCAAAAGAATCCAACAAATTTTGTCATTTTCTTTAAGATTTCCCTTTCCATAGTAAGAGGAAGAATTCAATTCTATAAGAACAACAATGAACAACAACACTATCTGATTGTAAAAGAAATCCCTGCTTGTGCATATTATATTCAACTTCTAGCGTGGCTTTATGAAAGGCTTCAACCAGTTGAATACAGACTGCTGTGGTACACATCCGTATCCATCTCCAGCGCATAAGAATATTCCCAGCAAAAAGAAATATGAGGCTCGACATCTGGTTTAGTAAATTCGCCAACAAAATTTGAAAATCGCTATCATTACCCACCTATCAAGGACTTCAGGTCGTAGGCAACTAGTTTATGAGCCAACACAAGCCAATCACTGCATCAAAACAACTCAAACTCAAATTACATGCTATTAAGGAGGAGGTTTCAAGAACAAACTTTGATCACTTCCCGTAGGAGAGTATCCACAAAAATGAGAACAGGCTATACAACATCCCACCATTCTAAATGAACATTCAAATCAAAAGATCTATGAAATCACAGAAAGTAAATCTTGATAATAATGAATTTTAAGTACTCAAAATTTGATTATTTCTAAAATAAGGTTGAGGAAAATTTTGTTAAAGTCAAGTAGAGGGCAAACTGTTGGTAGACTAAGGGACAATGGCTAATAATTCAAAAATATGAGGTGATTTGAGCCTATTGAAACAGTTGGAAGACTAATGGATAACCACTAAGAATTCAAACAACGCAACTTTTGCTAATATTTTGAGGCACACCATTTTGAATATTTTAACACTGACATGAAATTTCAGAATCCAGGAAACTGGGCACAAAACAACCAATAAAACATCTAACAACTGTGACGAAGGTCAATTGTAGATCTCCAAATGCACATATTATCAAATTCACTCACGTGTACAGCATTTATATTTATCTTAAAAAATAGCACATGTTTAGGGCATGCAAATGACAAAATCAAGAATCAGGATTTCAACCACAGAAACCACAAGAACAGACTACATGACAAACACTTCAGTTTACAGGATGTAGCCAAATGGATAACGGATTGTGTCATATGGTCCTCGTTCAAGCTCCATATGGTGTACAAACTCTAAAAGCATCCACATACAGGACTTTGTGTAGTGGCAGAGTCTTTCCAAAAAGACAATGTAGCACAATATAACTTCCAAGGCAAGTCACACCACAGCATAGCTAGGTGATTTTAAGACAGGCACTTCTACAACAACAAAACTAATTATTTCACTTTATCTTGTCGAAATTCAAGTCACAACTTCATTTTGCATTAAACAGAATGCTAACTTTAACTCCTGATGCACTGCACCAAACCACTATCCAGGTCCATCTCATCATTTATTCTCTACAAGAGACAAGGGAAGAAGGGAGAAAAGGTAGAATAGCAAGAAGAATGGCACAAAATTCTGAATTTGTATGTACAAACCAAATGTTCTCATTAAGCAGTAACATAGAAATATCTGCCATTTCCAGGTAGCCCTAAAGAATTTTTAAATCCCTATTCTGCTACCAAGCCAAAAGACAGGTTTCTGTGATCAGAATAAATCTAAACCAAAAAAGGGATTAAAATTGATTGGCAACTCAATGAACAAACAGTTGCTTCTCTCTAAGTAAATGCCAGGAGTCTCTTTTCCCTGGCCTGTGGGGAAAAGAAAGTATACATGAGGTATGGAAGAGAAGGGTTCCAGTTCAACTCTACGAAATAAATAAACTGTTGCCTGAAATAGTCCCGACATTCTGCCCATCAGCCACGCACTTTAATGACAACATATATGATTTGAAAGTTAAAGCTTCAAATGTTTCTTCAATTTTGGTGTTTACAGAATATAATATGAATCCTACATCTAATGGATGACACAAAGGAGTAACTTCTTCACAAATCCCAGACCAACAGTGAAAGCAGAAGAACATGAAAACACATCCACAGATGCCAAAATTAGCTGATTGCAGAAGTCAAGACTGAGACCCAGAAACTTAATAGACACAGACTGGAAAATGATGATTGCAATGTAGCATGACAGAAATTAGAAGGGAAAAACAGCCATATGCTGTAACTGTTTCTATCAAACCTTAGTTGAAACAGAACATAATGCAAATGCCCGTATTAAAGTAAATTGTCAGAAGATACAGCCTGTTATCAAGTCCAGCACATCTTAACTTTGAGTCATCAGCCTGAAGCCCCAGTGGCTGAAGAAGGGAACAAGTAGAGGTATACAATCTTAGATGACCAATAGTGTCTTGTTGAAGAACATTTTCGCTGATATGTTCTTTGAGACAGAAATTTAGAGACAAACAAAAATAAAGTAATAGCTTACCTCAACCAGGTGTAGTCCAACTGCCTATGCTGCACATTTTCTGGCAATGCATCCAGTGTTTCCAGGTATCTGCGAAGCAACAAAGAAATGATAAAACCAGTCAAAATAATGCAGTTTTCCGAAATAATGACAGAATATAAAGAGGGAATATGACTCTCTGCTTGTACTGCACTTGCATGCAAAATATTTTTTAGATGGTTTAGGAAAAAATTCTGAAATAGAATGTCTAAAGAAAAAATAATAATACATCAACCAAAATCATGGTGCTAGAACATTTATTCTGAAGGAGGACTCACTTGCATTTTAAGGAATCAAGCAGAAAAGGGGGAAAAAAAAAACTCCATTCTGCCTTCTTCTTGGATACATGCATTACAGAGTTAGAGGTCAGAGTTAATAGAAAGGACTGCCTACTGCAATCATGAGCCATCAACATCTAAACAGAAATCAGTTTAATAGATCAGCAGAGCAATTGCTTTGATATTATTACTCAATTTTATGGCCATTCTCAACAAACCAGGTTCAGATTCGATAACCATTTTTCTTGTCATAAAAAGGTAGAATTCAGAAGCCAGTCAATCCCCGCCTCCTATGTAAAAGGAGGCTAAAAGTCATAGGACTCTAAGACTATGAATGAATGAATTTATGCATTTGAAATGGCAAGAAAATGCATCTTGAAACTCAAGCATCTTGAAATAGCAGAAAGCGTACAGTTACTATGGGGGAATAAGAAAACACCATCAAGATAATTCAAGAAGGAAATTCAAAGTGCAAAATATGGGCCCCCAAGTAGTTCTCAGTGTATTTGACAACACCAATCCTTCATGTCCTGCTTTGGTTTACTTCCATTAGTTAAGTCTTGCATAAGTTTACACAAAAACCAAATCAAGGAAAATTGTGAGCTTTTCTTCTTTGACTAGGGGTAAGGGGTAACAAATTAATTCATCAGGACCTTGTGTCATGTGATAAGATGCAGAGGTTTATGACAAGAGGAAGAAAGAAGTTGAAGGAAGACATGGAAGAAAGTACCCCGCAGTCTGGGAAAAATCACAAAGAGATTATCATGTTCTACTAATACAGCTCTGTCAAAATAAAAAGAAACACATTTATGGAGTCAATGGCACAAAAAAACTTTTATTTCTAGAAAAATCTTACATAATCTAGTTCCCAGTTTGGTAACCATTGAACCCAGCCAAAAGGAAAAATATTGTTCTTCATCCTATTCAACTTCTTTTCAATTCTATACAAAGTGTAAGGTGTAGCACCGGAGAAAACCACTAAATTTAGAAAATAAATTTCAACTCATTTTTTCACAAAAAAAGCATACTGGTATAAGTAAAAAGAGACGAACATGAATTTTGCATATATCACTATTTTAATAATTGATATATTGATAACTAATTATTATTAAATTTATTGTTTAAATTTAGAAGTATGTTTACTGGCTTGTAGACAACAAAATTGGGCCCTCTTCTTTTCCAAATAAGATTCAGCTTCATCTACTTTGTTTGCATACAGGAACTTGTTTTCTTCCAGTTTTCAGGACTTCTGGTTCCAAATTATAAATTCCTGATGAGTAGAGTCAACAATCCAGCTTTCTAATACCTGGCCCAGTACTTGATTTTTCATGCTTAGCTTTCAAGTAGTTTCGAAAGTATTAGGTACTCTTTGCAGAATTTTGTGTAACTTTAATTGGCACCAGAGGCAAAATGACCAAGAAAAATAACAAAATAAACCAAAAACCCTTCAAGCATGTGAGAATACTTCTTTTTTCATAAGCTTGAAGCCAAAACAGATGGAAAGCATAAAAACTTCATTGAAAAATGGCAAGAACACCATGCATAGAACATCTTGCAGGATAAATACACATGATTCACAATCCCTATTCTCCTGCATCACTACATATCCAATTCTATGGCCCATAAAACACAATAAAACTTGCTTATAATCACATTCACAAATAAACACAGTTAACATTTTCTGAAACAGGACCCATACCATGAGAGCTAACATAGCCACTTAATTTGTTTTTGTCAATTGCCACTTCAATGCATAAACAAATCAACTAAATTTACACACTAAAGAGGCAGTTGACATGACAAATATGGCTTGCGCTAACACAAATACTACGAGAAGAACAAGTTCAATCATCATCTTCATCATCTACAGGATTTGTCTTCTTTTTGTCTTTGTTGAAAGCTTTTTCAACTATTTTCTTAACCACCATTTGCTTCACTGATTTCTTCTTCTGAGGAAATATGCTACCTCCTTTACCATTTTTCCCCTCTCCTCCTTTCTTGTTGCTCTCCTTGTCCGCCATTTCTCTCTATCCTCTTTATATTCAAATCAATCACTATTTGATATTCTAACCCTTTGGTTTAATCTGCTTAAGTTTATTATGATTACTCTTACCTTAGAAGTGACTATTTATAGAGACAAATCTGGAAATTTTCGAATTATTTTCATGTAATTTCTTGGTGCGTTTCATCTTTCTTGCAAATATAATCTTCCCGATCTTTTCTTATGTGATGGTGTGGAGTTTGGTTGTGTGTATCATACTGTGGATGTGCAAGTATTTCCATACGTGTTTTTTGTGTTTGTGGGAGTGAACAGGCAAAACCTCGTAGTAAAAATCCAATCATTTTTTGTTCTTGTTTTCATTTGAACATTAGGTGAGGGATTATCACGCGTCAAATTCTTGAATTCCCGATCCCTTACACGACATAGCAAGCATTCAAACCACAGAGTGAAAATGCAAACGAAAGAAGGAGAAATTGAAGTTTGTCGTCATCAATCCAATCTAATTTATGTCAAAGAAATTACTAGGAACAAAAGATGTCAGCAACCTGGACATTGCTGCGAACAAGAACACGATCTTAAATGGAAAAGCAACAGAAAATGCATTAAAATGAAAATTCTTCTGTTCACATCATACCACAATTTCAAAATAGGACATATTTTCATTTGCAGGCTGAAAAAATAAGCCCCAGAACCGCCAAAGCTCCCAAGAATGGACCAAGAAAAGATCCAGTGAGATTGAGGAAGTTTACCTGAGGAGAAACCAATACCACGTTAAAAAGTCTATTCTGGGCCAAAGCTCCCAAGAATGGACCAAGAAAGATCCAGTGAGATTGAGGAAGTTTACCTGAGGAGAAACCAATACCACGTTAAAAAGTCTATTCTGGGAAACTTCGTTTACTGCCTCCCCGACTCCATCAGGTGAAGAATTCACGCGACCAGTTTCAGCTGAGAAATGTTCAAACTTCAAACAAGATTGAATTAATAAACAATTAGCTAATGAAGCAAAAATTAACTGGTAATTCATTTTTTAACAAATTACTTAAAAACAATCGAATTCGATCAAATTGGTTTTTTTAATTTTGATCAAGCATGTAAATCTAGAGTACCTAGAGAGCATAATGCAGAGAATCTTGGAAAGGGGTGAGAGGTTTACCAATAAGATGAAAGAAAAAATCGCAATTTGCGCTTTGTTGGGGAACTAGGCAATACGTGCGATTATTTGTGCCCAGCAATTATTTTATAATGAATATATGTAATAGTTACTATATTATTAATATATTGTTGGTAAGATTATAATTGGAATAGTATATAATAAGTTATGTGTTTTTGGTACGATATTTTTATTTAGTTAGAAGTATTGTTGTATTAAGACAGAGTATATTAACAAGAAAGGATTTAATTTTTATGTTATTAGTTTAGTTTATAAAAACAGATGATCGATTGTTTTTAACTGATTAAAGTATTAAAGAGTCTATATATATATATATATATATATATATATATATATATATAAAATTAGACTATAGGTACAGTAAATAGCTAACATATGGAAAGGTAAATGGATAAACAATTTTGATAAAAAAAAAGAGATAAGATAAAAGTATTTTGCTTAACATTAAATTCAGACAATCGTAAATTGGGTTAGTATATTTATAAATTACGAAATTAAGATGTTTATTAGTTCTAGTAAAATACAGTGCATTTTTTTTTTTTTTTGAAAAGGAAATTTCATTAAGACAAAGTGGAAGATACACAAAGATCGCAACCTCTTTGATTATCAAAGGGAAATTAGTGAACCAAACTTGTTGGCCTATTGCCTTTAAAGCTGATATGGCTGCCACATGTGCTAGCAAGTTAATCTGTTGAGGTAAGAAGTCAATGCGAGCAAGGGGAAATTCACTTAGCAGTTGTCGTATTCAATCAATAATGAGGCCTATCATTGAGAGGTCTTCAAGTGTGCTTTGTATTCGATTGATTACCCCGAGTGCATCACCTTCTAAGTCAAAGTGCGACGTACCAAAAGTTCTCACAAACTCTAAAGCCTTATAGAAGGCTAGGGATTCAGCCTGTTGTGTATCAAAGCAGTATGGTATGTGCTCAACCATGACCGCTTCAAGCTTGCCTTGGCTGTCTCGTACAATAATGCTTATGCCAACTGTGTCTTTCACAAAGGCTGCATCGACATTGATCTTCAAACGATTCGTTGCAGGTGGCGTCCATCTGGCATTAGTGGCTATTTGAGTCTGGTTAGAAGTTGATTTCGAATGCTTCAAGTAGAATGTGTAATATTCATGTACGAGAATTTTACTTGAAGTGCATATTTGCTTTGCTCCTCTAGCTACTCCGCCAAAAATTTTCTCGTTTCTTGATTTCCAAATAAGCCATTGGGCGGTTGCCACTAGGCCTGCTTCTTCTGGACTTACGTTTTCCAGTGTCTGTGCTAGCCAATTTTTAAAACTGCAACTCCCTTTATTTTGAATTTTGAGATTGATATCGAGTAATGTCCATACCCTTTGTGATTTTGGGCATTCCAGGAAAATGTGCTTATCTATGTCAAGTGTGTAGCCACATCGCAAGCAATCCGTGTTTTTTGCTTTTATCCGGCAGTGGAGATTGTGACTTGTAGCTAAGAAAGCTGTGTTTGCTCGCCATAGGAACATTTTAACTCTTGGAGGGATGGCTAGCTTCCATAATTTGGTCCAGAAAGAGCGTTCTCTCTCAAGATTGGATGTGGAGGCAAAGCCCCTGAGTCCAGAGGCCAGGTTTCTTGCTAAATGGTATGCAGATTTAACATAGAAGTTATCATCTTAGGTGTAGTGCCAAATGAGTTGGTTAGGTGATCGTCCTGGGAGGAGGGGAATTTATTGTATAAGCTCCACTTCATGGTCTAAGAAAAGCCTTTTAAGAATTGGATGTTTCCAATTGCCAGAGGCATGATCAATTAGGTCTATGTTTTCAATTGCCAGAGGCATAATCAATTAGGTCGTCCACTGTTGCAGAAGGCCGTATGCCTTGTTTGAGTGGTGTGATTTTGAATGTGTGGGGTCGCAGCAACCAGGGGTCCTCCCAGACGTTGATTCCAAAGCCATCCCCTATCCTCCATCAGGTCCTTTTTACCAGCAGCTCCCTGGCAGCTAGTATGCTTCTCCACAAATAGGATGGAGTGGAGCCACTTTCGCTATCCAAAAGTCTGTATGGGGAAAGTACTTAGCGTTTAACCCCTAAGACAACAAAGTGTGTGGTTGTTTGATGATCCTCCAACCTTGTTTAGCAAGTAAAGCTATGTTGAAAGCTTCTAGGTTGAGAAATCCCATGCCACCATCACTTTTCTTTTTACACAATGTCTCCCAGTTCACCCAGTAAATCTTATGCTCATTGTACCGTTGTCCCCACAAAAAATTTCAAGTAATTGTTGTGATCTCATCACACAGTTTCTTAGTGAGCTTGAAGCAGGACATAAGATACGTCGGTATTACTTGCACCACTGATTTGATCATCACCTCTCTGCCGACTTGAGAGAGCGTTTGCTCTTTCCATCCTTTTAATTTATGTTGTATGCGTTTGCAGACAAAGGAAAAGATAGTTTTTTTTTATCTTCATATCATGTAGAGTAATCCTAACTACATCCCTTTGTCGTCGTTAGGTTGAACTCTTAGGCAAGCAGCTAGATGTTTTTTTTTTCTTGTTATGTGGTATTCCTACTGCAATACACTCGAGACTTAAGCAGATTTACTTTCTAGCTAGAGGCCTTCTTATATTGTTCCAGGATTCTCTTGATTAGATATACACTTTGGTCGTCCAGTTTGGCAAAGAGAAGACTATCATCCGCAAAGAGAAGGTGGCTAATCGTTGGTCCTTGACTTCCCATTCGCACTCCATTCCAGAGACCCTGTGTTTCTGCTCTTTGAATTGCAGCTGTAAGCCCTTCAGAGCATAGTATGAAAAGATATGGAGATAAGGGGTCCCCTTGTCGGAGCCCTCTTGAAGGGGTAAAAGGAGCAGAGGTTGTACCGTTGAGGAGGACAGAGAATGAAACAATGGTTACACAACCCATTATTTTTCTACAGAAAGTTGGGGAAAAACCAAAATTATGCAACATATCCTCTATAAACATCCATTCAACTCTGTCGAAAGCCTTATTCATATCTAACTTCAATCCAAAATATTTGTCATAGGGCTGTCTTCTCTAGTTCAACTAATGAAATATCTCGTGTGCTATGATCACATTATCAGTAATGAGTCGATTTTGCACAAAAGCACTCTGAATCTCATCAATAACAAAAGGCAATGCAGTTTTGAGTCGTGATGCCAAAACTTTAGAGATTAGTTTATAAACTACATTACAAATACTGATGGGGCGGAATTCGGTAACGGAAGTTGGCCTTTTCACCTTTGGTATTAGCACAATATTAGTATGGTTGATATTTTCCAGGCTACAGTTACTATTGAGAAAGGAAAGAGCCATATGCATGACTTCCTTACCAACGATCGGCCAAAAGTGTTGGAAACAACCTGCTTGGAGACCATCTGGCCTTGGTGATTTCCATAGATGCATTTGTTTGAGAGCTAACTCTACTTCCTTTGTTGTGAATTAGCTGACAATTTGTCCTTAAGCTCAGGTGGAAGTCTATCGTTGATAATATCGCTAAAGTTTTCATTCGCGTTGTCGTTCGTGGTAAAGAGGTCGTTGTAGAATCCCTGAATGTGTTCCATTATCTGTTGGTCTGAGGTCAACCAATCTCCATTAAAATTTTGCAACTGATGAATTTTGTTGTTCTTATGTCTTTGACTCGCTTTCCTATGAAAATAACTGGTATTTCTATCGCCACCTTGTAGCCAGTAGGTTCTGGATCTTTGGTGCCAGTAAAGTTCTCCCTGCTCAAGCAATGATTCTAACTCTTTCTTGAGGGAATCCTCTATGTTCTAAGCTTGATTTGGATTGCACTGACAAGCTTGAAGTTTTCTTGTGACAATCTTAATTTTCTTGGCTAAATTGCCAAATTTGGTATTGTCCCATTTTGTCAACTCATGCAGTACCTTCTCACCATTGGCTACTACCTTGTGAAAGGGACTAAGGTGCTCAGAGTTCTAATGCGCCAAAATAATTTTGTGACATTCTTCACTGGTCATCCAAATTTGCTCAAATTTGAGGTGACGTTTCCGCTTGTCTCCAAAATCATTGGTAAAAGAGTCATTTACAACAGTTGTTACCATGATAGGGATATGGTCAGAATATGGAGATGCTAAGTGGGTTACCGTGGCTGTTAGAAATAAGAAAATCCAGGTGGTAATGGCCAGAGCTCTATCAAACCTTTCGAAAATCTTGTTAGTAGTCCGATGACCTTTTGATCAAGTGAATGTGTTTCCTTTATAACCCAAGTCAAACAAGCCAGTGTCATCCACTGCCTGCTTGAAAGACAATAGTTGATTACGATTTTTATCACTGCCGCTAGATTTTTCGCATGGGTGAAGAATTTCATTGAAGTCTTCTGCATATAACCACGGGAGATGATTAACTGAGGCGAGTCTCCGTAGCAAGGTCCATGAATGAGGTCATTGGCTTGCAACAGGATGCCCATAAAAATCAGTAAATCACCATACTCTTCCGTCAATTTCTATCTAAGGGTAATAGTGTCTTTCCAAAATAGTGCTAAGCCACCACCTATGTTTATTTTACTGACAGCAAAGCCATTAGGGAATCTCATACGGTGGCTGATTTTTTTCATTCCTCTGCTATCTAGCCTGTCTCAGATATAAAGACCAGGTCGGGCACTTCTGCTTTAAGCAAATTGCTTAAGGCTCGAATTGCATGGGGGCTTCCAAGCCCTTGGCAATTCCAAATTAAAGCTTTCATTGGTCCTGATGGTGCTGCTGTGCAATCACCACCATTGTAACAGTGCTAATGATTCGGTTGCCCTTTGTTTTTTGTTTTTTCAGTTCTCGATGGTGTTGGTAATTTTCTTGTTCCTCATTTTTGTTCCGTTTATCCCTGACATTCTGTTCCCATTGCATGGTGTCGCTTGTCGTGGTTCAAAAATTACTTGGAGTGGTGGCCTCTATTGCAGGTAAGGACTCCCAAGGATTTAGGTTCATTTTTGGTAGGGCTGTATGGGTTGTTGGCTTGTGAGACTATTCAGGAGGAACAGTCGAGTCGGCTATTGGTTGACAGTCTTCGCTTATAGGTTTGTGCCTGGAGGTTAATGCAGAGTGTAGGCCTGACAAAGGAAAATCTGGGACTTCTTCAGTTAAGCTAATAATGGGCTTAATTAAGTATTCTTGAGAAGCGGATTTGGAGTCAAGGCTTGGGCCGGACTGAAAAGGAGCTTTCTCTTCTTTGGCTTGTTCAGTTAAACAAAGAGTGGACTCATTCAAGTGAGCCTGAATGTCAAAAGCCTGATCTTTTTGGTTTAGGCATGGTTGAGGCGGTGGAAACCAGGACAGCTTCTTGATGACACCGCCTTGAACCTCTACAGCTGTTATGCCAGCCTATGAGTCGTCTATGCAGGGGATGTTTTGCGAAGTTGCCGCCTCACTGACCAAGACTGCCGGCCGAGAGAGCATGCTGTCCTCTCTAGTTGCGGATGGGTGGTCGTTCTCCATGGCTAAGGAATTCCAGATGCTTCATGAAGGGATGAAGTCAGTGATTAGCTAATAGCCATACCTACTATCCCTGCTATCTTCTCCATTAGTGCAAATCTTTGAAGTATGTCTTATAAGTCTGCAGCCATAGCAAAATATTGGGAGGCGTTCATATCGAATAAGAGCTATGTTGATAGTGCCATCTTCCTTTCGTAAACGGACAACCCGTCGTAGTGATTTTCTGACATTGATAGCTGTTTGAAGTCGGATAATTGTTCGCCGCTGTCCCCTTTCTCTTTGAGCTGAATGTGAGAGACCGAAGAAAATGTCCGGCCAACTTTACAAGCAATTTCTGGCGTGTATAATTCGCGCGGTAAACCAACGATATTGAGCCAAATAAACGAATGATCAAAGTCTTCCTCCTCTAAATTGATGCCTTGATGCCACGGCCTAAGAATGAGAAGATTATTGTCAATGTTTAAGGGGCCATGATGGAGAACTACCTGCAGCACCTCATGCGATGGGAAGAAAATTTGAAAAAGATTGGGTTGTACTCAGTAGACCTTGATAGTTTGGCATTTCCAGGCTTTTGTCAATGCATTCCGCAGGCCTCTAAGGTTAACCTCTTTCTCTGCTACAAATTTCCCGCAACAGTTGTTGATACAATCAACACACCATGGCGAAATTTGTCTTCGCTAATGTCAATAAAAGCTTATTCCTCTTTCGCAAAATGCACTTGATTCATTTGCTGGATGATGTCGTGTATCAAATTACTCATGGTGGCTTTTAACGATGGAAAGAACTTAAGTTTTGCAGCGAGTAAAACTAGTGGTTGGTTGATAAATACGTGTAGATTCCAACCTTTCCACAGAAACGAGAAAAAGCTCTAGCTAACTAGAAAGAAAACTCTTTAAACTTTAGCATACAGTGCATTTTTTAGCATTTGGATTGATTAAGGATGAGCCTATTTTATTGGGCTACAATGTATTATTGTTTTCAGTACATATTTTGGCTCAGATGTATTGTCCATTATGGATAGAGCCACTCAACCAACGGCTGGATATTTAACCCAATTGCCAAACCTAGATTTTGTTTTTTTTTTACTCTCTTGCTCTTTAGCTGCATTCTCTTGTTGTTTAGCTGGTGTGAAGTTTTGAGCATCTGAATCGTTTGCTAAAGAAGAATGGCATCGCAAATCCATAAACTTGAAAGCTTTTTAAGGATTATGAGCTGGCCTGTACTAGCTAATGATAAGCTGGTAAGATTATTTTTTTCTTAACATTTAATGGAGCTCTAATTATGATTATTAATAAAAAAAACTGGGATTTTAATTGTGCAGTGTTGTAGGCTGCATGAGTATTTTTCAATTGTGCAGTGTTGTAGGTTGCAACCTCAAAACACGCATTATATTTGGATGTTGTTTTTAAATCGAGGTTTAGTTTCTCACGAGTAGAAGGGTATGATGCGAAGCATCTTAGGCACAAATTTTGGGTCAAGATGGAATTGGATGCGAAGGAAGAAAAGGCGTGAAATAAGCCGTGCCTGACTGCTTGGAAAAAAGACATCTGCGATTGAAAACAAAAGCCAGCAACGGGTGGGTGTTGGCCAACTACACCCACGGCTAACCATTGGTGCACTGCAGCTCAATTTGGCGAAGCTTTTGACCAGACTCGCAACTAAAGCCGCATCGCGAGCCACTTCACGAGTCCCATCAGAACCTCAATTGCAGGTGACACTTCAACCAGCCGCTATCGTGGCCAGGTTAATGGAGCTCACAGATCACTTGCGAATTGTCATGAATTTTAATTCTTTTCTAATTAGTTTCCTTATTTGACTGTAACTCTTTAGATAGTTTACTTAGTACGAGTTTAGGTAGTTTTAGGTTTATAAAAATGTTATTTAGCAACTTTTTACAGAGACTTTTGATATTTTGACAATATTTTCTCATTTTTCAATAAGATTGAGAGTTTTCTCTTGTTTCTTGAATTTTGGATTCATGCCTAAGAATTTTGTTCGTGTAATAACTTCCTCACAACCACACTTTCCATATCAGAATTAAATTAAGATGTATGGACAATGAAAGAAGTCTTAGAAACAACTTTAAATGGCAAATATAGGCAGTTTAATAACACTGCATCAATAGTAATATAAACAACAATAGTTGTTTGTCCAACACCAGCAACAAATAGACAAACAAAACATGATCTGCAAAGGACAAAATAAACTAATGTCACAAGTACATATAGCAGGAATAAAATCCAGCAGATAGGAGTAAAATTTTGTTGGCACTTAAATGCTTACAAAACCATCAAAATAACATAATAATTCAAAGTTCAAGAGTATCTCGAACATGACTGTATATAGGAGAAAAAGAATGAATAATTAGGATAATTTAGTCTTCTTCGCAGCAGAGGTTTTTGGAGATTCAGATTTTTCCTTTGATCTTGAGTCTTTAGGAAAGCCAACTTTATCAAACTTGCTTGCAATAATGACACAGATGTTCAAGGAGGAGTTTTCATTTTCTAATAAAACAGCATAAAAGGAAAGGTACATTGGCATCATATATTATAAATTAAAAACAGATAAAGTATATACATAGAACCAATTGGCATGTAAATGCATACGAGCATACTTTTGAGAAATTACCTTTGAATTGCAAGCCAACAATCTGGATTGGAGAATCAACAAAAGATGAACCAGGACTTTCAGTAGCTAGTTGAGTTAAGCTTTGAGCATAATTGTCTTTGTAGTAGTGCAAGACAGTGTAGCGCTACTGAAGGTCTCCATAGTAGCTGGTGGCTAGTCAAAGTTGGACAGCAAACTGCTTTGTTTTTAAATTTTCATGCACATGTTGTAGTGGTGGCTCAAGATTCTATAGAAACCCAAGAAAATGTATACTATTAGCATGTAAGAAAGTTTTAAAAATATTTTAATTTATACATAAACACAAAGACAATATATATGTAAAAAAAAAATGAACTACCCTACTGAAATAATGCATTGCATCAATAGTGGTGTGGGTCAAAAGCTTCTCAGCCTATTCACCAACAAACGTAGCTGTGACAAATCTGCTTCTATCAAAGAGAGTAACATCAAACTGACACCTGTTCAAAGGTTCATCATGATCAATTTTTTCTTTAATTCAAGTGGATATATTAAATAAGCGTAATAGTACAAAAGTAACAAACCTCGGAGTTGCTTCTTGAGATTCGAACATTTATTACACGTGTACATATAGCCATAAGATTCATCAGTTGCTTTGTTACATTTTAGACATGCCATATACCAAAAGTTCTGCAAAATGTTATGAAATGATATAGTAGTTCTGACCCAAGCAACCTAAAGGAATGAGTAATTAATCAACAAAAATAATAACAAAAAATTTTAGCAGTAAGTGCAGATTATTAATAAACAACTTTTGGAGTGGATTGTAAATAGAAAATAGGTGTGAATTTTTTAGCAGTTTGAACAAATATTTCGGGACTATATTGCGTATATGACTTCTCTCTAATAATCTGAGCAAATAGCATAGTATTGTTAGCAGCCTTGTTAGAAAAATTATAGAAAAAGATATAATAAACATAAAAAAGGACAATAAATACAACTTCAAAAAATTACTCAATGTCACCATTTTTTCAAGAGTTTAGCTTTATAGACAGGTGGATTAAGAAGAATGACTGAATATTTCCTAGTTGACAACAAAATACCTTTGTTATAGAGCACGAAAGCAAGAAAAATCAATTAATTAAAAAAATAATTGGAAAAAATGCTGAAAAGAAAGGCATTAAAACAAAAAAGCAGAAGTTGCACATTATTTTATCGTTAAAGGACTTGACTTCATTCTTCTGCACACAGTGATTGGGAAATTATTGAGATATTCAACAATATGTTGGCCTTTATTTTCTATAAGTTCATTGAATATTGATAGCTGGAAAGATATTTTTTGGGTAGAAAAAGTATCAGCTTAGATCACACAACTATGAAATTATTAGAATACCAAGTAAGATATTTTCAAAGTAATATAAACTTGCTCACTCTTCATTAATGATGACAAACTTCTTAGCTTTACCATTCCTAAATTCATTTTCAAAAGAAAAAATGCACGAATAAAAAATAACCACATCCAGAACATCTAACATAAAATGAAGAACAACAATTAATAAAATGAATATGAAGAAAGTACTTTCTACAAACATATAAGCTATAATAGTACTGACCAACAATTTGGCTACTAAGCTTCATGAATTGGGCTAAGTTCTTATATATAGTGAAGCAAAACTTGGCAGGAATCATATCAAGATCGTCAAGAAGCTGTTCAAGAACAGTTTTGGTAGAAATTACCCACTGGACATTCAGACTATCAACCTATTATTTGTCTTCGATATATTGAACTTCAGCATTTAAAAGTTTGTATTTCTTGAAAATAGCCAGACGAGTTCCCATATCCTAGACAGCAAGATTAAATAGAATAGCTTCAACTCTTAAACCCTATAGGTAAACATTAATGAGGAAAAAATGAGATTGTTTTTGTGTTCGTGATTTTAGAACAGAAAACAAAAGTCAAAAGCTATGTTTTATAGTCTTTAAATAAATATTAGGTTTTTCGCATCAACAAGCTACATTTGATATTTTGTAGGAGAGGTATACTACAACAAATATAGCCATTTGCGGCACTTTGGATGCACTGCATGGCTAAGTTGCCGCGAATAAGTGACATAACTTTTATGCGATACATAACACATTTTCTTTTTTTATTTTTTTAATAGCACCCACTTGCATCACAACTGAAAACTATTGCAAAAACGACGTCATTTCATATAAAAATTTAAATCCTAATTATTCTCATACCTTTTCATTTTCTATCTCCATGTTCGATGATATTTCTCTCTCTAAAAATATGAAAACCCTACTCTTGTAAATCTGCCATGAAACCTAGTCCCCAATTTCATTTTTCTTTTCCTTCTTGTCTCTCTCTTTCTCTCTCATACGGCCAAATCTCTGGCACAAAACTTCGATTCAAGTATGAAGCTTATGGAATTTCCTACTCCTCTTAGTTGGTAGATGTTGACAACCAAAAAGTCCAATTTTTTATAAATTATAGTAATAATTAGTATTAAATTTTTGGTAATTGTCGGCAACCAAAAAGTTCAATTGCAGTTCAAAAACTTCAATTTCTAATTCTTATGGATATTTTTTTTAAAAAGTTCATTTTTCCCCTTAGTGTTCTTTTTAATTTTTGGTTCCTTTTCCCCTTAGTGTTCTTTCTATTCTATGTTTGCAGGAAGTTATAGTGTTAGAATCAGCAATCAAAAATTTTTCATATGAAATACCTCCTAACTTCTTCTCATAATCAGTGTTTGGAACATATCTTTGATACAATTTCTCCTAGTTTCTTGTCATTTCTGTACTCGTAAAGGAAAATTAGGTTATGAAACTCAAGGAACTTCTTAATTAGGTTTTTCAATTAGGAATTTGGAATTCAGTTAGCTTATATAAAGTTTTTAGTTATATCTCAATGATTGCTCAAATTGTATATTTTTTGGCTAATTTTTTTAATTGAAGTTAGAAATCAATAATACTGCCCAAATTATGAATTAAAATAAAATGGGAGAAAAAGTTTGAGTTCTAGTTTGGCATTTGCCTCTTCATATGCCAGTTAACTTTGCACGACCATACTACAAAAGATGCCAAGGAAATGAATCTATTTACAAATCACAGGACATACCAACAAAAGCCATTGTCTTTTATATTTTATTATTGCAAGATATTTCTTCGATGCATTTTGTTTTTTTTTTTTTTGATAGTAATATAGAGTTAGGAAATTAGTGATTGGTTGTGTATTAACATAGAGATTTATTGTTTAGTATTACTTATTATTTACAAATTTCTTTTGAACTTATAATTCATCTATTTATGTTATGGTTAGCTTTAAGATTGCAGTCTCATGGTACATATTGCCTATCCATCACATAACTTGGATAAACTTTGAACAATTATTCCTCTCCTTTCCTTCACCTCTGTGTAAGTGCGAAAAGGAAACTTTTCTCCATTTGTGTCTCTTTTGTGTGTTAGTTTTGATGATAACTCCATGAAAGTTGTTGACTTATTGACCAAAATGGATTGAAGGATGCTTACATAGTTAAGGGGGAAATTGAAGGCAAGAAAGCATGGTAGGTACTTTTATTTACTTCTTTGATATCCATTAAATGAGGTTAAATATAATTCCATTCCAACATGTTATGCAAGATTATCTCAATGCTTTGTGTGAAAACTATATGTGTTCTTGACCTTTTCTTCTATGTAGTGACCATGTCTCTCATCCTTAGTTACAGTTTCTTTGTTTTGGGATTCTTCCAAATTTCTCTACACTTTGTCTTTCATATGACGCTGGAAATCTTAAAGGTAAATTATTAATATCTTTTTTTCAAGATTACTTATAAGAAAATAATAACAAGTTGATCTTTTTATATGGGAGTTTCTTGCTCTTTAATGATTTACTGATATTTTCGTACTTTGGGATTTTAGTTGAAACTTTGATTAGTATAAATAATATGTTAACTGACCTTCATGGAGTTCTTGGCAACTGGGATGAAGACTTTGTAGACCCTTGTAGTTGGTATATGATTACTTGCACAAATGAAGCCTCGCTTGCGGTGGAAACTAGAGCTTCATGAAATTTTTGTCAAAGTTGTTAATAAACTTGCTGATAGCGAAAGTGCATAGCTTTCTATTTTCTATTGTATTTCATGGTCTCATGATAGTTTACGAGTTAAAAAGAATTACTGGATTTAACAGGAGCTGTTCAAAAAGGTGTCTTGAAGCTTATGAATTAAGAAGGCCTTAACATCTATCCCATTAAAAGCCACTAGCAGGTTTAAGGAACTTTTCTTGTTAAGCTTTATTTACTTTTAGTTTTCATGTGATTTTGCTCATTCTAATATATCTGTTGTTTTATTTTCTCTAAAATATATAACTGCCATATACAAACCAAAGTCATAAGAAGATAGGCACTTTTTGAAATTTGGTATTATTTTGTTATGCATATATCATTATGGCTCTACTGATCATCTTCAATTTTATGCTTTCAATCATTAATGTGAGTTTGAATCATTAAAAAGGTAGCTACACTTCAATGCTTAAAAAGATGATACCTTCTGTTTATCTTGCAAAAATAAGTTTCTTCTTTCTTTATCTTGGAAGGAATTGATGACTTGAAACTTTGTGTGTTGATTCTTCTTAAAAATTGTCTTTCCACTGGGACTTGGCCATTCTTGTACATAGTTAGTTGCCTAATCCATAATGAATAGTTTTAGTTGGCTCAATTTCAAATGAAATAGTTGACCATGTAATGTTTTTGACATGATACGATTGAAATTCTAGTAGTGGTGCCAAATTTTCGACCTTGAGAAATGCATTAACTTTGCAACTTCATAAAGGCTTATCTGGGACTTTATCTGGGGTAATAGCTAATCTCACAAATCTCAATCAAATGTAAGGGAGAACAAAAAATTAGTAGCTTTTATAGTATTTAGCTTCAGAAACTTGTCTGCTTTTATGCTTTTATTCTACTTCTAATAGTTTAGGTTTGCTCATTTGATTTATTGTAGAACAATAATTCTTTAGGCTATATTCATCCAAAATTGGGCAATCTTTCAAAACTTGAGACATTAGATCTTGAGTAACAAGTTTTCTAGTCATGTACTTGTGTCTTTGGGTTTCTTAAGGAATCTCCAATATTTGTAAGTTTTGAAATTCTTTACATTTTTATCTGCGTACTTTACCATTTACTATTTCCTAATTTTTATCATCCTTAATTAGCTGTGTGTCATACTTTACCATTTACCCACAGATTCAAGTATGTTTCCTCTGCCATGACTGTCTTCTGTTAAATGTGAACATACTCGACCTCCTCTTTTTGATGCATGAACTTTTGGATATAGCTTTTGTCTATTTATTATGCATATTCAATGGATATTGTAATCTCGGTTTTCTTTTTACTTTTTTGTTTTATATTTTTAAGTTTTGTGTTTTGAAAATTTTTAGCATTGTTGGTAACCCTTTGATACACCAAAGCCACTCCAAGGAAAGTTGTTTTGGTTATGCAATCCCAGATTCTCTTTCATTTTCTATGGATTAATTCTCTGGTAATTCACGAGATATTTCACTTTCTCTAGTTTGTAATCTTGTATTAGTTAGGTTAGTTTTTTACAATTTAGTGCTACCTCTACACCTACAATTGCTTAGGAAAGTCCAATTCCAAAGACAAACTGTTGCACTGGGGGGGTCATTTGAATTTGAGAAAGTCCATTCCCTTTTTGTCATTTTTCATAAGTGGTTGAATTTTAAAAGATGAACTACAACCTTGCATTTGTAAAGAATATTTGCCTAGATATGAAGAATGTACAAACTAAAAATTGCAAAATCACAATTAGAAGAGCTAGAGAAGGATGATCATGAAGCACTGGAAACTCAAAAGAAGCGAGAGGAATTCAAGAATGAGGAAATGCTTAGCATGAAGTTTTTGAACGTTAGAAACTTATTACTGGCAAGAGAACTTTTCTTGTATTCTTTAGGGATAATGTTTTAGATGCAATCAATTGCTACTCTTACTATTTTATCTCATTGATTTTGACAATAATTCACCGTTTAAGATACTGATTCCTCATAAATAAAACTCTTGATTACCTAAGCATTGTTTTATTCACCAAAAAAAAAAGATGTTCCAATTAACTGTTTAAATAGGCTAAATTTTTGTCAAAAATCATTTGGGTTGGTAAAAGTGACAAAATCATTATCATATTACCGACATTTTGGGTGTGTCGGTAATTTGCTAGTAATATAATACCAGCATAAATTAGAAAGTGCCACAAACATTGCTGACGGCATATATACCGGCCAACCAACACAACAAAAATGTCGTTAATTTTTTTTGCGACAAATTTTTTGTCATTCCTGGCAGTTTTTTGGTCGGCAAGGCTGAATTTCCTGTAGTGGTAGTTGATGTAGCAGGTTGGCATTTCTCTTGCATAATAACAATGGTAGACCAAGACTTTATCCCTAGATGAATTTCATCGATTGACAAAATAATATCCATTCTACAAAGAGTTGTAAAAAATGAAAAAAAAAAAGAAGAAGAAAATATATCATAGCAAATGAAGAGACAAAAGTTAAAAAAAAAGACAAATTTAATAAAGAAAAGCACTTGCGCTAAATTTGATAACATAGACTTTATCAGAACAATCAAAACACAGTACATTTTAATTTTATGATATGGAGAGAATTTCTTAGCAAACAACATTTCTAGTTTTACATTCTTTGTTTGATTCCTAAATGTGCCTGGAACAATTAGCACTTAATTGCATCAGAAGTCTTCACTCTTAAAAGTGCAACATATAACTAGCCATGGGAAAAAAAACAGGTTGCCTGAGGTGGATTCCAACACAATTAGGAGTTTAACCTTGACCCTTATTAATTATCATTGCAAAACATAATCTAATTGGAAAATTGAAGATGTTTGAAAGTATTTCATTTTTTTCATTGTCAAGTGTTTGCAACGAAATTTGTGGTAAGAAGAACTGTCTACTTTTGTGATGGCCAAAAGTAATTTCAGCAGAAATTGTGTAACTTTTCAACTCTCTACAAATCAAGTGTGTTCCATTGCATAAGCCTTCAATTAGATTGAGGTTTCATAGCAATATCAAAGGTTTTTAATTTTTTTTAGAATCAATTGTGAGGTGGAAGATCCCTGGGATTTTGAGAGTCTAAGAAATCTTCATATTCTTTTTTGAAACATTCATCTAACATTCTATCAATGCTTATATAGACATGCACTTGATCCTAAAATTTATCAATCCCAATACTGTTAAGATCATCTACGCAACTATTTGTAGATGATAAAATGCACTATTGATGAATTTGTAAAGGTCTTTGGAGTAAAGCTGTAAATATGAATAAATAGAATTAAGCAACCTATTGATAGTATATAATTATTAGAAAAGTCATTATTTCCAAGGGAATAACTATTGATGATAAACAAAAAAGGAATAAAAGATGACTGGAAAAAGGAGGAACAAATAAATTCTTACTTTTGTAGTGAACTTTCTTTCCTATCAAATGAAATAAATATATGATTTGGAAGAGTGACATTTCCATTTTCATCAATTGTTTCAAACCCTTCACCAATATGCAACAAGAACTTAGAAAAAGCTGGATCTAAGAAGCCACACATATTCTGCATAATGTGCAGTTTGTGGAGAAACTTCCACAGCGATGAATTAACCAACTTGACTGAACCTATACATCTTTATGAATTGTTAATAATAGGAAGCATCTGTCGAAAATCACTTCCAAAGACGACAACCTTTCTACCAAATGGCTGTTCAAACTCCATAATATCCTTTAGTAAGTGATCAAAAGCCTCAATTGCTTCTCGTTTATCCATAGTAGCCTCATTCCAAAGAATGAATTTAGATTGTTGTATTAATTTTGCTGTGCTTCTTTGTTTGCTAACTTGAGAGCCTCTAAGAACAGATAAATCAAGAGGGATTTTAAATCTAGAATGAGCAGTTTGACTTCCAAGAAGTATGGATGTAGCTACATCAGATGTAGTAACAACAAGGGCAATAAATCCTTTAGATATTGGAATAGCCAGTAGGGAATGATACAAATAAGTTTTACCAGTGCTACCAAGGTCATGTAATAAGGATGAATGGTCATCTTTAGCAAAAACACTTGTGAGTATGGCATCATAAGGAAATTTTGTGTCTGAATTCAATATGCAAGACAGGAGAAGGTTAGTTTTTGGGAAGGAAACATTTTGCTCGCTTAAAAGTTCCTTTGTCATCCTCTCACGACGCAACAAGTCAGACATTGCTGGCATTAAATGATAATTATTGATCTACTTTCCCATTTGTTCTAAATATTTGTTTATATCTGGAAGAACTTGCACCCTAATATATCTAATGTATAACTAGAATAAATTCGGGAACGATCAAAATCCTGCGATAAATTAGCCTCGAATTTATCACAAAGTAAATTAGGATTGTTAGATGAACATAATACAAGGATTACTACAAACAAGAGTCTAAGAGAAGAAGGCATTTGGTAAGTCGAAGATTCTCCAAGAGTATCTTTTATATAGCTATCAGGGCTTAGAAGGCCTAATTGTGGAGCCGTCTCTATGTAAGAAGTAAGCTGCAAACCGTTGACAATAAGCAAATTCTCAAACGAAGTTAGTTTAGCAACATGTGTCAAAAGAAGCCTTAGAAAATAGCATTCACCTTCAGTTGAAGAGACAACAGCAAGTCTCCCAATAACTACAGAATACTTCCTTTCAGTCCATATTTTATCCTTAGAATTCTAGACAAAATGACGTGGGGAATCACAATAGAAGCATTTAAGTTTTTTAAGCCTTCTTGTTAGTTTGGTTCATTTTGGAGAACTCAGTAAGCAATTAGTGTTGTTAATAGGCGCAGTAAGTTTGTATTCTTGGCAAATGAACAATTTGGTGGCTAAAGAGATGCACAAGCAGCATATAAACTAATTGATTCATATCACTAGTCAAAAACTTATAAATTCACTAAAGAGCTTCAGGCAGTGATATCCATCGGCTATCTTGAAACTGCTTGATTTCATCAATATCAATAGAGTTGGATTCAGGAGTAATGTGAAAATTAACCAAATCATGGCACTTAAAGACATAGTTGTATAAATATTTGACAAGTTGAGAGTAGAACATATTTCTACATTTAAATACCAATAAAAAAGAGCTAATAAATAAAGATTATAAAGAACAACTCATTTATTATTATAAGGAACAACCCATCTATTATCTAACTCATGCAATCTTACTTTGATAGTCCTACTAGAATTTCTTCTTCCATAGTGTGGATATCCATTTTTTGAACATGTGGTTAGATGAACAAAAGGTTTAGGATACCGGTTTTTACAAACTCTATTTTTCATTCAAATTTTTTTTTTGTTTAGTTTTCCACAAGGTCCATGGAGCACGTGCTTAACAACCAAAGAGTATAAACGCAAATTTTCTGAAGGATCAAGGATTTTAGTGCAAACAAACCTGTCATATGCATCCAGATTGAGTGGTTTGTATTTAGGTTTCATAATAAGTGATAAATGAGCATACGAAAGCCCCGATTTATGGAATTCAACAACATGAACACAAGCAGCCACCTTTCCAAACAACTTTTTCTTAATCAATTCAATTTTCAGCATCTCTAGTTTTGCTCTAAAAACTCTAGCTAAAAGATCAGGTTTATCATGTGCCTTCTCTTCATATTTAAGGTTTTGTTAGATTTCATACCACATTAGATTACACGCCATGGTAGGTAAAAAGTCATGCTTGCCATATTTTTGTACTAAGGCCATTGCATCTATATACCTGCAGAGCATGTCTCTAGGACCACCAATAAAATGAGGAAAAATGACGTTATGGCCTACTCTATTCTCATCAGTCTCACAAATTTCAAGGCTATCAATCACTCTTTGTAATATCTCTGTCCTAATTTCGTTTTGTTTTTTTCCTACAATAATCAAGACAACAAGATTCTATCTTTATGTACGTATCAACAACAAATTGTTGTAAAAGTCTACCTATGTGGAATAACATAAACCTATCGTCTTCACAAATTTGTAATTTGAAACATTTCCAAGTAGTGACAGTATTGTTTTCCTTCCTTTTACAAGCAACTGCTGCAGCACATAAATACTTTAAATACGAGGAAGAAAAGAAGAATGAAGCGAAAGAACAGAGAAAACGAATATATAAAGAAATTAATTGAAGGCTTGCCTTTTTTTTTTTTTTGTTTTTTTGAATTTAGGAGCTCTAGAATAATGTTAGCTGAGGAAGGGTCAACGACATTAATACAAGAAGAAGAATCGTCGGAACAATGTGCAGCAGAAGAGTTTTGTTGGACAGAACGGTGCCATCCAGTTTTTCCAAGACGAAATAAAGGAGGGTATTGCAAAAGATCATAGCAACCATAATAATATTTGATACAATGGCTAGTGTTATTTTGGTACCAAATGTTTAGAATATCAACAATTTCAATCCTTAAAGTTTGGACGAAAGCAAATTTAGTACTAAATATTTCATTTTTTTTTAGCATATTTAGTTCTATTGATTAGTTTTGCCCAAATCTTACTGAAATTCGATCGGGTGATACTCACGTGTGAGTTACAAAAGTTTTCGAAAAAAATTAGAAAAAATGAAAAGAATTTTAATTGATGTAATTTGTAATTAAAGGCACTAATTTAAGTTCACATACAATAAATTAGCAAATAAAATAGAAAAAAATTACCTAGATAGTACATTCGTGTGCGTAACTTTAATTATAAATTATGATAATTATGTTTTTTTTAACCCTTTTCGAAAACTTCTGCGATTGGCATATGAGTATTACGTAACCAAATTTCGATAAGCTTTTTTCGACAAAATTGGTCAATATGGCTAAATATGTTAAAAAATTAAAATATTTAGTACTAAATTTACTTTTATTCAAAATTTAAGAATTAAAACCAAACAACTAAAATTGTAATTTTCTCAATTCTAAATAAAAAACTTCATATAAAAGTCATCCGTCAATCCAGGGGCGAATAACAAAAGTAAAAGAAAATAAATTCATCATTTTATATAAGAGCCAAACCTGCAAATTCTTTTCGCACAATCTCCGTTCTCCAATTCTCCTGCAGAAAATAAATATTTGTTACTTGTATGTATATTTCTGCTCTAAATCAGGGTTTCGGTCAGTATCAATTCCGATTTATTAATCAAATTCTCAATCAGGTATCGAATCTAAATACTATGGCAAAGAAACTTGGATTTATAATTTTTTTGAAATTTTATCCTTTCATGCGGTCAATTTGATGCTTCTTGTTTGATCTTACTTTGAGCTTTTAATAATTGACAACGTTAGTTTTTTTTTTTTTGTTATTTTTTGCTCTATCGTTGGTAATTTTGGAGTTTTTGATCTGCATCTTTACGGGCTATTAATATTCTGCTGGGATTGGGGTAATTTTGATTTTCTCTGGGGTTGTGTGGAAGTTTTGAGGATTGACTTTGTTTTTGGATTGTGAAGGTATATGATTTTTTTTTTCTATATATGGTTTTCTGAGAATTGGGTTTTTGATGTGGAGAAGATTGGATAATATTGTGGGCTTGCAGTAGAGCGTAGTTGTGCTATGATGATTTGGATATATCTGTTACGGATGTTTGTTGTTTGAGTGCATGGAAATGAGACTTTTGGAGATGGAATCAGTGCAAAGAGTTGAAATTTAATTTCTTTTTTCCTTTTGGTTTCAGATTCGTATGCAAAGTTTAGGTTTTTTTTAAAAGGCTGTGGAAATGTTATGGGAGAATTTGCACTAAGATTCAGTCATTTTCAAAGCCTCTATGAGGTTTTTTGTTGATTTAGAACAAGTTAGATTAACTATTTTGTATGTACGTTGGATACTTAGAGCTGTAATTTCATGCCAAACTGGCAGAGATATTTGCTTATAGTGCAGGATTTCGTATTATCCAGCTTTAATTGAATATCAAACCCTTTTCGTATTTCAGATGGGTGTCTTACAAATACTGATTGATGGGAAAAACTAGTATGACCATAGATGAGTGTAGTGTGCACTATGGAGGGTTCACATCCCATTTTGATATTTGAACCGTGTCACAGTAGGAATATGATCAATTTGTTCAAGTGCTTATTCCTTGAAATTATCTTCAAGGTGTTGCTGCACATGCTACGTAGTTCCATTTACAATCATCAATATCTATGTCCAACGACTAATAAAATTTTGTTGAATTGGATTTTTATCGATGAAGCTTTTCATATCAGTGATTGTTAAAGATTATGAAGCTTTTCATATCAGTGATTGTTAAAGATTAGATTACTTTGATTTGGATCTTGTCCTAAATTAGTGCCTTTAAATTTCAAATTGTGACACATTTGACCTCATAACTTTTGAAGTATCTTAAATGAGGGCACTTGATGGAGTTGGCCAATTTTGAGCTACTAAAGTCCTTGTGTGTCAGATGATATGTATCAAATATGAAATTTATGAGATCAGCGCTCCAAATGCTGGAGACCGGGAAAAATGTAATTTTCCTTGGACATTTTGTACAGCATGTTTCCGTTTAATGTGGAAACATTTGACCAAGCAGAATGAGTTGGATAGTGCTCAATTATTTGTTGTTAAACAAAAGGTAGGGAACAATAGGGCTGTTTTGTTACTTCAGTTCAATTGAACACACACGGACATGTGAACATGCTGCAAGTTCTTTACAGAGGGTGTTCAAAAGTTGTCTTTTCAATAAAACTTTGAAACATTTTGGTACTTTCGTAGTATTAAGTAATTATGGAATGAAGAAAGTTACTTGTTAACTATTATAGTTGCTTAAAAATAAAACTTAGATCTTGTATTTGTCCGAAAAGCGAAAGGCGTTAGCAATTTCTTCAAATCATTTATCAAAGTTAATGTGTAAGATTTGATAACAGTTATTAAAATGCTTAGGTATGATGGTTAAATGATTTCTTTACCAAAATCATAAAATGTACCTGTGAACTTCTTGTATATGTTTATTTCTATCTAAAGTTCTTGCAGTGAAATAAATTTTATTTGATGACAGGAATCTATAATTTAAGATTTTTTCACGTTTCCTTGAATATATTTGGAGAGCCTATTGTATTTATGTCTTTAAGAATCAGAAGATCAGATTTTTACAGGAATCAAATATAAAAAATGTATTTGGCTTTGTTTGATGTTAGAATGTCAAAGCATTCTAGTATTTAGATTAAATTAATGAAGTTGAGGCATCGTTGATTTTTTTTTTTTCCTTTAAAAACGCCCACTGTGGGGCTTTTTAATGAAGTTGAGGCATCGTCGATTGATATCAACTAACTTGATAGTTTGATCTACTGATTTTTATAATGTTTCACATCAGAATATGAGACTGCCATAAGTAGTTACAAAGATGTGCTATTTATTGCCTACTCTAAATACCTTGTAAGCTTGCTTTTCAAGCAGTGGAACTTGTAAACGGCATCAAAGAAACTTGGCTTTTTGTTAATGGAGAAGGCAAGAGAATCTAGTCTGTTTGTCAATGATGGTTCCTTTATGGAGAGATTCAAACAGCTTCAACAGGAAAAACAGCAGAAGGGAAATGAGAAACATGTTGCAGTAGAGCAAGTTAAATCAGTCTCAAATGCATCCGGAACTTCAACACCTAAGCTTGTCATTGGTAAACCAGGAATGACTATTAAGGCAAATGATTCTCATAGAACTTCTCAAGCTGCTTCAAGCGGTAAACTTGCTTTCAGCTTGAAGCAGAAATCAAAACTTGTAGCACCCCCTGTTAATTTAGGTGAAGATGAAGAAGAAATGGAAATTGGAATTTCATCGGTTAGCGGACCAGCAAAGCGGCAGAAGTTGGGTGAGCCTGATTCTTTTCAGCAATCATCGAGAGAAGTTGATGTTGGTAATTCCCTTCTTTCATTTTTTTTGGGGGCTAAAGATTTGTTAGGATTTTGCTCTAAAGTCGATCAGCAGTGCAATCAAGTGCTTGCTCTAGCATTGAATTAGAAGTTCCAGATACTTGCAACTATGTTACGGGATTCTTCCTTTTTTGTTCATGCTGTTGTTAATGTGCGCATGCCTTGCTAACAATTAGAGTTAAAATCCATAGATATTAAGAATGGGTAATACTCCAATTATGATAGTCATTTGCCAATATTATGCTTCCAGCATGATAGACTATTAGCCTGATTTTGTTGCCTTTTTGAACCTGCTTTTAGCTTTTGATTTTGGAACATCTGTTTGATATTCTCAACTGCTTTTTTTTTTTTTCCTGCTTTTGGATTTTTTAAAAGCTAAAATAAGAATTAGAAACTTGCTTTTGGTTTCTTAGTTTTAGCTTTTCCAGAATCAGCTTTTATGAGAATAAGAATCAGTTGAGAACAAGCCTACTTGTTCAGCAAACTGCTGCTTCATACATTTGTTTAGTTTCCTACCTATTATTTTATAAGTGAATAATACTGATTTTGCATGATTGCTTTTGGCCATATATGTTGCTCAGCTCTGCTGTATGACTGCAAGATGCTGCTCTTCTTATATAGCGTTACTACCTTGATTTTGGGAACCCGTACAAATTTTTTGTTCACTATGCTGGCTATTTTAGCTGTTTATCCTCCTGATGCATTTGTATCTTCGAAGTTATATTGGCCCCTTCTTTCTTGTTCCCTTCCATTTATCTTATTTTTCTTGTATATTTACATGTCACTTTCTATTGGCTGGACATTCTGGCCATGTCAGTCTGAAACTCTACATTCTTTGTCACCCAGGGGGGCATACTAATGTGCTGCCAAAGTCATTATTGCAATTTTTTTTTTCCGATTTACTTAGTAAAGCACAACATTAGGCCTAACTTTCGGCTTTATTTCTGAGAGTTGTCTAGGCATATATCTACCTGAACAAATGACAAAACGGGCAAAACATTCTTGAATTATTCTCATCTGATGAATGCAGCTTATACTATTAGCCCATTTCAACATTGCCAGAAAGGGATGTTCAATGAAAGATTTGGAAAATGTGGCACGCGTACTACAAGAGTAATTTACATTCACTTGTTCATGCTCTTGGTATTAATCAGTTCTTTAAGTAACATGCAGCACCACGTTCCCCAAGTGATCCTACGGTGAAGAAGGTTGTGGAGAAGTTAGCAAGTTTTGTGGCCAAGAATGGGAGGCAGTTTGAAAATATTACACGCCAAAAGAATCCCGGAGACACTCCCTTTAAGTACGCACCTATGTTTGTTCTTTGGTGCTATTTGTTCAGACTGCGGAATGCTTTCTGGATACATTTTGTGGCTTTGTTTTTGTTTGCTTCTGTTTCTCCTGCAAATTTACTTGTGTTTCCCTGATTCCTTTTCTCCGCCTCCATATTTTTCAGTTGAATTCTTTTATTTTTTTCCTATCTATCATCTTAGGATTTCATGTCACAAGTAATTGACAAATTTTGGAATTAGTATTTTGATTATGTTCCTATCATGCCAAGTGCTCTTCTGAATCAAGTGTTTGTCACATGTTTTGTCACTTCTTTCCGCTGCCTTGAACCTGCTATTCATCTGTTTCCTTAACTCCCGCCCTATCTGAACCCCCACTCCCGGAGCATAGTCTTTAAGTTTCAGCTTTTTATATATTTGGTGCAAACTAACGACCTTTGATTCTAATCGGGGTGTTATTTGCAGGTTTTTATTTGATCAAAGTTGTTCTGATTACAAGTACTATGAATATCGGCTTAGTGAAGAGGAGAAAACTCTGTCAGAATCCAAGGATACTCAAACACCTCAACGTGGTTAGTAGTTTAATTGCAGTCTCCATGTTGAATTGTTAATTTCATAATGCTTCTAGGTCAAAGAGTTCTGATGGATTGCACTATATTTATCCTGTTGGTGCAGACATTAGTACTGAAGTTTCGATAAATCTCCTTGTGATGTGAGAACTTTGGGGAATGAGAGTATCACTATGCATGTTTCCAGACTTTAGGAAGGACACTGTAATTCTAGGATTCAGGAAATGAAGACCATGCACTTATTTACAAACTTAATGTTGGGTTTGGGTTAATAGTTTTCATTTTCCATTTCGTGGAAAACACTTTTCACTTCACTTAGCCTTAATCCCCTCTAGTAACATAACACATCGGTCAACAGTTCAGCATTCATTGCTATTGAGAACGAATTATTAATAGCTAAAACTGAAAATCTTATTTTAGCTCTAGTGAACATTTATGAGGAATAGAACATACATTTTTGGTTAAGATGATGCACAAAATCTATTGCGGTCGGGGAGGACATCAAGCATGTGCCTTGAAAAGCTGTGGCACAAATAATTTTGCTGTGAACTTGACAGGGTTTGCTTTGGATATTTTCTTGTCAATGTTAGTTTTCTTCTGTGTTTTTTATCCACGTGGTGTTTGTAGTGTTTGAACTCTTGGTGCATTCATTTTCTGTCTTCCCTTGAAATGGTTAGTGTGAAGTTATTTGGACGTTTCTTGCCTCTCATGCACCTTAAATACTCAGATTTCTTTTGCTTGTCAAAATGGAGAATTCAGTACATGATAAGTTTTAAGTTCTTTAGTTAACACTTGGCTGGTTACTTACTCATAACAAAATGTTCACCAACTGGTTATATTATTAAATATGATCCGCTACGCTGCAGGTAACACAGTTAGTGCCAATACTAATTCAAGCATTGGTTCTCAAAGGTCATATCAACAGCATTTGAATTATCAAATTCCTGCCTCAGCTTTATATGAAACAGTAGAGAACGCAAGTGTTTCTACCACAGCAGTGCAGGCATCATCTTCTGGAAGATCGGGTATGCAGTAGAGATGTTTCTTTCTCTAGCTTCTTCCACTCTGTTATTATTATTATTTTTTTGTGTGCATTACTCTAATCTGCCAGAAATGGGAGAAAGAAGACAAGCTGAATTTGATTGGGACGTTGCAGATTATACTTTCTGAGTTGAAGCTAAATCCTAAACTTGCTGCTGTTGAGTGCATGTGGTTTTAAAAGTTGATGTTCTTGTTTGCTGTTATGTCAACACCCAAGAATTTAGCGTTTCATGTTAGGGTAATTGTATATTTTCTGGAACCTCTCACCAAAAATTAGCTTTCTGAAGTCTCTAGGTCGGAAAAGGAGAATCCTGTGAATATATGTTTACTGCTGTTTATTGTATGTCATTGACCTTTCAATATAGAAATCATTTGTAATTTATGCGCTACCTGTAATCAAGATTAAAGTGGAGACAAGAATCTCACAAGTATCATGCAGCTTTGCTGGCATAGGATGTTTTTTGCTTATAGAAAATAATAGGACTAGGAGGGACGAAAAGTGGAGTTGTACCCTTTTTAATCCTTATATGATTTGAAAGATTTAAGTATTTGGACTGCTTTGGGTACATCAGATTCTCTCTAACAACAATACATAAAAATACCTACTGATAGTGCTTTTAACTTTTGGCATCTAATATTCTATCAGTCAAATAAGATAAGGTTTATATAGTATTTAACATTGATGTCATATTGTAATCTGCTTGATCTCTATTATTCATGCAAGTTTTAACTTGTAGGTGAATCTAGCGTGCCAATGGGTGCAGATCCTGTAGCTATGATGGAATATTACATGAAGAAGGCAGCTCAGGAAGAGAAGTTGCGGCCACCAAAGACATCAAAGGATGAGATGCCTCCACCTGCTTCCCTCCAAGGTCTGTACTAATTGTGCTGACAAAATTTGGTATCTATTTATCTTTGGCTTAGAGATCTTATTGATCGGGTGATAATAATCACTGCTTTTAAAATCATGTTATTTGTTTCATCTGTGTTTTTTCATGCCAAGTTTTAATGTAATGGGTTAATGTTCGATTGACAATTTGTGTGTGAATTTCTATAATGCACAGCGTCTGGGAAAAAAGGGCATCACATGGGTGACTATATTCCGCCTGAGGAACTTGAGAAGTTCTTAGCCAGTTGTAATGATGCTGCTGCTCTCAAAGCTGCAAAGGAGGCTGCAGATAAGGCAAGAATTCAGGCAGATAATATTGGGCACAAACTTCTGTCAAAAATGGGTTGGAAAGAAGGTACAATCCCTTTTTTCCCCTTTTAATCCTTTTTACTTTATATTAAATCTCATTTTTACCCCCATTATTCGTTATTCTACTTGTCTTCTGTTAGTAATTGTTTCTTAGTATATGGTCCCCTTGCTTTTAAAGTGGATGCAAAACACAGAGGTGTAGCCGTGAAATACTCTCCCTCCTTCCCCTTCCCCTTCCCTCTTCCGCAGAATTAGAATGCATGAAGATCTCCCCACCCCCCTCCCACCCCCTTCTCTTCTCCTCTCCTTCTCTTCTTCCCTTGGGATTTAACCCTTAAAAGCCAATCTAAGGTGTCTTCATCTATGTACTTATAGAATCGATGTTATGTGTATTTGGCCATATTAGTATGGCAGCTTTCTATGAAAATAAAGTGCACTGAATCCCTGGAGTATTCTAAAATATATCTTGCAAAATAGGTTTGACCTTTATGTATGGAAAGGTTGTTCTAATGTTTAGGTTGAGCCGGCATCTATGCACACCCATTGGTGTGCAAGAATATATGCTAATGATTGTTTTAAAATAACAAACCATTATCCTGAATATATTTTCATTTTGAGAGCTGGTCTCTTGCCTTTTCTGTGGACTTGTTTATCAATAGATAATAGAGTGCTATTAGTTGAACAATTCATTCTGATTGTCAAGTTAATAAGTTGGCACTCAATGTGACTGGAATTTGGTAAATTCTTATGTGGATCCAGTCCACGGCCCCACCTGTGGACCTTGTGGTCCAAAAGAGAGTACCGTAAGCTAATGATGCATGTTGATGTAAGAAAGTGATGTCAGAATGCTTATGTGGCTTACATCACTTTCTTACATCAGCATGTATCATTATGCTTATATGGCTCTATTTTGGACTATAAGGGCCAAGGGTGGGGCCGTGGATTCGGACCATGTAAAAATCTCCCTGGAATTTGTGCTCATGAAGTGCAACAAGGATCATATTGTAACACACTTTGAACTGCAGGCGAGGGTCTTGGGAGTTCCAGAAGTGGTATTGCTGATCCAATTATGGCAGGTGGTGTAAAAAAAGATAACCTGGGGGTTGGTGCTCAGAATCCTGGAGAAGTAGATCCTGATGATGATATCTATGAACAGTATAAGAAGCGAATGATGCTCGGTTATCGTCACAGACCAAACCCTTTGGTATGATTTGAGATTTCTTTGGTTTTGATGCTGCTCTAATTAATATAATAATCAAGGTGCCCTTTTTTTACTTTTTTGGGTTAAAAGCTTATGCTGCTGCTGCTTTTCTTCTCGCAGAACAATCCTCGTAAAGCATATTACTGAAGAATTCTTTTCCAGTCCATCATCTACAATGTATTGAGGCAACTGGAATCTGTATTTTGTTATCTGTGTAAACTTTTAAAAATGATACTGAAACAACTGTATTTGCAGTTGTCCTTTGATTTGAATGAATAAGTGTTGATTTTTCTTTTAAATTATATGCTCTTTTAGTTGCAGTTCAACATATTTTTCATGAACTTAGTAATTTGGCTCTTAAATGTACTTGTCCCAGATTATGTTTGGAGCAAAAAAGAAAATAGTAGTGTTAAATGATCGAAGATTGAAGAAGACGTTCAAAAGGCATGTTTTTATTCATTTCCTGCACATTTTGAGAAACATAAGCTATTAACTTGAATACATCATGACATGCTTAAGTGAAATTTTTCCGAAAGGGGGCAGGGTAAATTCGGCTTTGGTAGATTATTATTATTATTTTTTTTTTTTATGCAATATGACATGTTAAAAGTGAGAATCTTTTTGAAAACGGGGCATGGGTAGTTCGAATTTTATTACATGGGAGCATGTTAAAAAGGGCTTTGAACATGGTGCCAACAAGCGATCTACTTCATGTGTCGCTCAAAGATCAGGGCTGCCTTTTTTAGAAAGATTTTACATAGGCATTGCTTGTATATCTTATATTGTTTAAATGATTCAAATTTCATGTGTAAAGAAGAAAGAATTTTTCTGGATGCAACTAGCAACAAGGCGAGGCTTGCTTCGTGTGGTACCATCCATCAATCTACCTAGGAAAAAATTCCCTCTAAAACTAGCATTATTAGCTATCAACTCAGAGGCAGTTCATTCGCTTAATAGATCAAGTAATATTGTTAGTTAATACGACGAATTCGTTGTAAAATCTCTCAGTTGACTGAAAATTAAATTGTCTGTTAAAGTTTGTTTTTTTATTTTTTATTTTTTTTGGCAGCATTTGTTATTGAAATCTCATGTCTTATGGGGTGGAGTTAAACATCCAATTGTTTTGGTTGTTAAATGCTATTAATATAATAGTGACGACATCTGAATAATGACATTGGAGATTTCTTGTCCGGAAATTGCTCGTGGTACAAGTCTTGCCTTTTTCCATAGGTCACGCATGAGAGATGCATGCATGTGCCAAGCTTTCTATTTATATCCAATCTTGTTAGACTATTTAATAGTAAAACATTGTATCTGAAGCCATGTTATGCTGTAATTGGGCTTTCCCCATACCATATGAATGATGTTTAATTCCAAAAATCCAAAATGAACGTGGAGATGTGTAGATGTATGTATAGTTTAATTTTGTAATCTACATCAACCACTGCACTTTTTCATCAATGATAAAGGACAAGTTATATTGTTAAATTAGGCTTTGCAATACATATAGTAACAGTGTTAATACCAAAAATCCAAAATGGAAGTGAAGGAGTGTATGATTGTGTATAATATTGTGATCTATGTCCACTTTTTCATCATTAGTCAAGCACATGTTAGTGTGCTACTTAGCTTCTGACTCTTAACATTGAACTCCCATACTTGACAATTTTTGGTGTAGCTTAGTTGATGATTTTTAGGATTTTAATGATTATTTAGGATTTGGGAGTTTCATAATCAAGTTTTCTTCAAATCCCTCTATTTCAAAGTGTAACTTGCTTCAAGTTTTGGGCACACATTTAACTTCTATTTGAGTTTACAGTCATCATCATTGTTGTCTGGGAAATCTTTAGGTGTGGTTCAAAAAGCAAAGGAAGTGGATAAGTTCGCACACCGCGATCCGGGCAAGGCCACCTGTTCACCACAGAGAAGCATGTCATGCACTTGCATTAACGTTAAATAATGTAGGATTAATTTGTAAAGATGCAAACAATGTCATATAGAAGCAATACCTAGGTTTTAAGCTAATCACTTAGAAAGATTTGCATTAGTAAAGACGAGGATTGCACTATAAAGGTGAGAATGGAGAGAACAATACAAGATTTCAAAAAAAAAAAAAAAATTGATTTTGTCACGAAAGTGTCCATAAATTAGAGACCAAGAATATATTCGAACTTTTCTTCTTGTTGATTAACTTGCAATACTGAAATACAAGGTGCAGTTGCACTTAATATTTTCCCATAAAGAAGGCTTGTTTGCATTCTAATTTGATTCAAACTTGTAGGAGACTATCAATGGATTTGAAACTAAGGAGGTGTTTGATAACTCAATTTAATGTTGAAAATTAATAGATTAAAAGCTTTTTTAATCCAGCATGTTTGATAACAAGGTTTGTTTATTACTCATAAGCACTACTTAAGGGGTGTTTGATAACTTAACTTAATATTAAAAATTAATGAATTAAGTATGTTTCATAACAAAATTTATTTATCACTTAATAAATTAAGCAGTACTTAATTTGTGTACAAAATTCTAAGTGAAAAATTTTCATCTAAATTGCTAAATTTTAGACATATATACATGTTCTCTCTCACACATATACATGGTCCCTCTCTCACACACACACATTTGTGCACATATACACAAATACGCATTCTATCTCTTTTCTCTTGACACACACACTCACTCTCTCTCTCTCTCTCTCTCTCACTTGTATGCACATTTTCACACATATACATACAATCTCTCTCTTTCTCTCTCACAAACACATACATAAGCATTTTTTTCTCATTTCTATATAAACACTTTTCCTCTCTGTCATACGTATACGCACATACATAAATTTTTTATTCTCTCACACACTTGCACAAACTTCCTTTTTCATACATACATTTTTACACATGTACAAGTAATTTCTCTCACACATATTCTCACATAGATACACTTGCCTGTTGTCACACTCAAATACACATTCTCTCGTTCTCTCTCACATGCATACGTACTATTCATAAATTGCTCCATATTTTTAAGATAAAGTTATTATATTTACAAAGTGAGATATTTGGATTCAATACCTAAATTCAAATAAGTATTAAACAGATATAGCATTATCAATTCAGCAACTTAATAGTAGCATTTAAATTTTAGATTTCAAATTTCACATTTATCAAATGCACCCTAAATTTGTGTACAAACTTTTAAGTTAAACATTTTCACTTAATTTGCTAAATTTTGTGCACATATCTGTCTCTCTCTCTCTCTCTCTCTCTCTCACACACACACACACACACTCACGTACTCACTGTTGCACACACACATATTCACTCTCTCATTCCCACACACACACACATACATTCACACTTGTAAGCATACTCACATAAATATATAGACTTTTCTTCTATAACATATATATATGGTCTCTCTCACATTTGAACTCTCACTCTCATTCACACAAACACACACACTCTTTCACACAAATACACACATTTTCTCTTTTTCTCTCTCATACATTCTCACTCTCTGTCACACACAATGTCTCTCGCATACATATACACACTTTTTCACATACACTCTCACACACATGCATACATAAGTATAAAATTTATTTCACTTCTACATGTACATTCTCTCTTTCATACACATCTGCATATACATAAATTTCTCTTCTCTCAAACACATATACACACTTTTTCGCATACAATCTCACACACATACATACATAAGTATAATATTTATTTCACTTCTACACATACAGTCTCTGTTTCATACACATATGCATATACATAAATTTTTCTTCTCTCACACAATTGCACAATGCTTTTTTTTTTTCATACATATATTTTCACACTATACACATATTCTCTCACACGCATTTTCACATATAAATATACTTGCATTCTCACACACACAAAATCTCTCTCTCTCTCTCTCTCTCTCTCTCTCTCTCTCTCTCTCTCTCTCTTTCTCATACATTTTCCCTAAATTGTTTCATCTCTTTAAGATGAAATAACTCTATTTACAGCGTGAAATATTTAAATTCCGTACTTGAATTCAGTTAATTATAAAAGAGATATAATTTTATTAATTAAGCTACTTAATACTTTCACTACTCAAATTTCAAATTTCAAAATTCAGATTTTAGAGTTCAATTTTATCTAATGGGCTCTAAATTTATGGTACTTAAATTAAGTTGTTCGTCTGTGAAAGAATTTTTTAAGAATTGTTTATAAACATTTTCTAGGAGAACTATTAATTTGACATCTTAAATATAACCGAAATTTATGAAATAGGTTTTGAGTTATTGAAGTGGTAATTCAAAATCAGATATGCCTTCTACATTGCGCAGGCCTACGTACATATATGTTAAATTTACTTCTTGCATTCCAACATATGAATGATTTTGGAATGGTATACACATGGTCATAGTTGTTCCCACGGAAGCAATATATGTGTTAAATTTACTTCTTGCATTCCAACATATGAATGATTTTGGAATGGTATACACATGGTCATAGTTGTTCCCACGGAAGCAATATATGTGTTAAATTTACTTCTTGCATTCCAACATATAAATGATTTTGGAATGGTTTACATATGGTCATAGTTGTTACCATGGAAGCAATATATATGTTAAATTTACTTCTTGCATTCCAACATTTGAATGATTTTGCACTGGTTTACACATGGTCATAGTTGTTACCATGGAAGCAATATATTTACTTCTTGCATTCCAACATATAAATGAATTTGGATTGGTTTACACATGGTCATAGTTTTACTATGGAAGCAATATATATGTTAAATTTACTTCTTGCATTCCAACATATAAATGATTTTGCATTGATTTACAGATGGTCATAGTTGTTACCATGGAAGCAATATATATGTTAAATTTACTTCTCGCATTACAACATATAAATGATTTTGGAATGGTTTACACACAGTCATAGTTGTTACCATGGAAACAATATTCGTGCTGTCGTTCCTCTATATTTCTGATGCTTCCAGGCCATGAGCCTTGGTGTGAAGCAGGATTCCAGCTGATTTTTTAGCAAGATTGTAAAGATTGATTCGCATGTCAAAAGTTGAGGATAGTTTTAGCCATAACCAACAATGAGGGTATCCATTTTAAGTGATTGTGAATCAACTTAAAAAGCATTGTTTTTTCCGCATTTCACTTTGGAGGTGCTTTTGACCAAAGCACTCCATCTAAACCTTGGACATCAAAATGATCTTACTAAATATGCTAGCATATGAATCTTTTTTGACCAAAGCACTCTAACTTAACCTTGAATATCTCCACAGTAATTTTCGTTACTATGACTATCAACAAAACTAGAGATGGCAAATGGACGGGATGGGCGGGACTTAATTGGGACTGTGAAATATGGGTCATACCCAAACAGTCCTATATTTGCTATGGGATTAATATGGACGGGACTAAAATGGGTTAGTCCCATTTTGATACCGTCCCAAATACCTAATAAATCCCCATTTTACAATTTTTTAAAGCTATCCTTTTATTAATCAATTGCTTTTTTTAATATCATTCAGTTTTTTTAATTTAACCTTAATATTTTTTATATCATTCATGTTTTTTATTTTTTAACATCGATAAATTTCCAATTTTTTTTTGTTATTTTATTATTCTTTTTTAGATCTCACTTTTTAATACTTTATAACCTTTCAATTCATAAACTATAATTTTTCAATGATTACATGTAAAGTGGATCAATTAAGAATATACAGAGATCTAATTTATCTATCCCTAAAAAGAATAATTTGGATGCTATTTTATTAAAATACCGTAATACTAAAATTCATCACTGAAGTAATGAAGCAAGTTAAAAATAAAACAAATCTACATTGCACTTTTTTGTCCTAGTTTTGACAATGAGGTTCCTGATATAAAGACATGAAGAGTGTGAGAAGCTTCTTTTGCTCTATGCAAGAGAACTTAATAGTATATGCTCCTCTTATTGGCTCTAAAAGAATAATGAAAGGAATAAATTAATTGAAAATTTATTTATATAGGAATTTTTTTTTCAATTGTAAAATCCGTAATTTGTATAATAGTTATACTTAACCAAATTTTATGCCTATAATACAAGGGCCATGAAAATACTGCCAATATCGCTACCAAATTTCAAACAAGGTTTGATAATAGGGACTAAAAGTTTGAATATTCTGCTTAACAAAAAATAAATAAAGAATTAGAAGAATACTGCTATTACTAGCAAAACAATTTAGTGAGGATGTTCTTCACTTTATCACAAAGAAGGGAAAATGAGGATTTTCAATTGTGTGAAAAATGAAGCAAAGTCAACTTAATTAATTAACCAGGCATAAAGCACATATCCTTGCTTTTAGATTGAACAACTTCAAGAAAATGATAATTAGTAGTTTTATAGCACTACCAAACACAATACAGACATTCAATAAACTAATAAGCACCGACTCCTTCAAATCTTCAAATAGCTCTCTTCCTCAGCTTCCTCAAAGTCGCAGAGCTTCTTGAACGTTTTGCTCACTAAATTGTAACGAATGGCCTTACCAGGAATATGCAAGACTATTTGGGTATGGAAATCCCAAATAATTTTCAATTTTACCCATATTTAAATGGGCATTATTGGATATAATCTCAAATAAGTCTAATCCCAAATTATTAGTACCCATCCCGCCCAAATTAGATATGGGCATGGGATCTCAATGGGTCTTGGGACTGATTGCTAGTATTGAACAAACGATAATTTTTGTAAAAAAATAATTTTATTTTTCTTGTACATCACAAATTTTTTTTTTTATAATGCATATGGTGACTTTCGCACTATTTTAAAAAACTTAAAACTTTGTACTAATTGTCTATCTAAATTTATATTTCAAATGGTCAGTACAAGAGGAAGTTACAAGAGTAAATCTGTCATTAGTTGTTATAAAAAAAAAAAAATTCTTCCAAATTCTATGCAAATGTAAGTTGAATATGAGAATTTAAGTTGCACAATTTTGCGTTGACAACGATAATGGAAATGTCAAAGACCTTGATTTCAGTTTGTACACAACTTAAGGGCACATTTGATAAATGTGAAATCTGAAATTTAAAATTTAAATGCCAAACGTAACAATTTTTTTCTCCCGAACAAAAATGATAAACATTACAACAGAAAAGATATCAATAAACACGAAGGAAAAAGTTAAAACTAGTCTTCGAAATGAAGGTTTTCTCTGTTGAAAGAACCTGGGGTCTTCGCTCATACCTTATTAGGCAAAGCAATAATTGAAACGAAGTTTTGGACAAAAAAAAAATAATAATAATAATTGAAACGAAGTGAGTCCAAACCCCAAACTCCAGTCTAGTATGACTAAATTAAATGCAATATTCAATGAAGGGCAAAAGCACTCGAGAACGTGCCTTCTTCACGTACTGTTCTCCTCACGGGGTGTGGGCATATTCCAGCTTTATATTCACATGCCATTTCCCAATTATGGCTAAGAAAAAAGAACAAGGCACACCTTTCCAACTACTACGTGCACATTTTTGTTGGTTTTCGCTTTCATCTCCAAATATGGTAGCAAAATGAGACATTCATCAAAATCATTAAATCAACTTGGCTTTTAGAAACAGAAAGTTGAATTCTTGTGATCATCATGCATAATACTAGTAGGAATAAGATAAGGTGCCCTCAATCCTAAAAGAACTTCTCCAATTGATAACAAACCACAATTTGATATTGACCTTCATCTGTGTTAATTAAGCCAATTAGGAAAATGTTCATTTGTGTTAGCAACTGATATTTAATGATCATAAATTGGTTCCATCATCACGTATTCTTGGATGGTTAACATTTATTTTTATATTTAAACGCTTGATAAACAAATATGTAACTATCTTTTATATATATATATATAGAGAGAGAGAGATGTAAGCAACTTTCTCTCCACGTCACATTTGTAAAAGCTAATCTTATCGAACAATTATTGACACTCTAATCGGGACACTTCCATGGTGTAGAATTTTGATAAATCATGTGGGACTGCTTATTTGTAAATTAAATTAATAACTCACGTAGGCCAATCCTCCTTATTCTTATTCAACCATTGGCTCTTTGTATAGTACAAAACTGACTCAACTTTATATCATAACCAAATCCCTCTAATCGGGCTAATATGAATGGCAATTTTAAAAGGTTGTGGTAGCTATAAATATAAACTAGTCAAAATCCCTCTATTATTCCTATATATTAATAAGAAAGGCAAGAAAAGATAAGAAGGCATTGCCCAAGATCATAATGCACCCTTTCCAACTTTTTCTTAGACGGGAAAAAAGTGTTGCTTTATTAATTAGAAAAGAAAACAAAACAAAACTATTATAGCTTTTGCTTAAAGCCTAGGTTTGGAGTTTTAGAAGCAATTCACTATTTTACTTGATAAAAATTTTACTTTCACGTGTGAATGTTACCCACCACCCCAACATTATACTTTATTAGTGAATATTTTGAGGTTAAAGTTTGCAAACTTGGGGTTACTTTGAATCTCATTCTTGTCTGCTCGAGATAAAAGGAAAAATCTCCAGGGATCCCTCGTGCGTCCCTCGATTGCAAGTTTAACCACTTGTTTATCTTAAGTTAACAGACTTTTTTACTGACTATGAATCTGATATCATTCAATCCAAAAGGTCAATTAAATATCATTCACAACTACTTTAATTACGAAAAACAAGCCAATACGACAAAGGGATTAATAATTGGAAAAAGAAAAGGGACATCAATGTTTCACTTGAAACCAAAATTTTCGTAACATAAAAAACAATTGTTTTTCATTAATTTGAAATTTATTCATATTTGTTTCATAATGTTTTATATCACTTTCCGAAAATGTCAATTCACAAATTATAAAACGTGTTTGACCAAAAAAAATGAAAAATAAAAGTTGCCCTTTAGACTAGATTCAAAGTAGACTACAAACTAATCTTTTTTACTCATTCTTTTTATCCTTTTTTTTTTTCGGCGGGTCAAAGGAATGACAGACTGGAAATTTGAGTTTACACTATAATATACATACTTAATTGGGAAAGAAAACATTAATCTATTCATTTGTTGAGTATGGAGTTGGAAGTTGTGGATGACAATCCATCTACCATCCAACGAAGTACGTAGGACAGCCATTTTATACTTATAGTTAACATAATTAAAGTCGTCTTTAATGATCATGTGTGTGTGTATAACATATTTTATAAAGAACAAAGTAGGTGATATAAGCATGAATCAAGATTATCAAATTTTTTACTTCTTATTTCTTTTCTTTTTTCCATGTTTGATTTTTACTTATTAATAAGTTTCATTAGTATGGTGTGGATTTCTAGACCTTTATGGTTGGAAGAAAGCTTGAAATTGAATTGAAATCTTTTGATTTGAATTTGATCAGTCAAACAGAGAATTAGCCAAGTTTGGCCAAATTCTTTAGCATACTAGAAAATAAACAACTTGGTCAATTAAACTTCTGCCTGTTGAAGTTCGAGGAAATGTCGATTACCCACCGGAAGTTTAAAAAAGTGACATCTATACCCTTTTTTTCCATTTTTTGACAAATGTAATATAGCTATTACAAGGAAGCTTATATCAGAATCAAGCTAATATTGGGTTCGGTTATTTACAAAGAGAATCATTAATTTGAAAGAGATGAAAGGGACTAACTATGTAATTTTTCTAAACTTATGGTGGCCAAGTTACAAGGTATTAGCATGTAAGGACTATAATAAACTTTTTATTTTGGTAAGATGATTGTTTATATTACAAGCAAATTTTGTTATCTATATTTTATAAAGGTAATGTTGGCTTAAGTTGATGTACTACCAGAATCTTTAATTCGAAATGGATGAAAGGGTCTAAAACTAAATTGACGTCAGTTTTTCAAACTTTTGGTGGCTAAGCGATGTTTTTGAACTTGAAGGGGTCCTAATGAAAGTTAGCCAAAGAACGAATGACAAGTTTAAGCAAATAAGAACAACAATTCAATTTTTAGAAAAGATAATAAGATGTATAAATATAATAGGAATAAGTTACTTAACTAGGCAAGAACAATAATATTAGTTTAAAATGAAATTCTGCTTAAGCCGTCTTGGAAATCTACCATTTATGTCTTCATGAATAGAACATGGCACATTTGTCCCCTTGTGAGAATTTTCTTCTGGAGTAGGAACTAGGAAGCACGTCCCAATGTGCTTATCTACTATTCCTATGGAAAGTGCTTATCTGATAAGAAGAACAATTCAACAAATCCACGAAATATTCCTTCCTTTAATCACAAAGCATATATTCTCCTAAATAATTATGATTCCTCGAATATGACCTTTTTTTCCTGATCTATACGACTATATGTGTTGTTCTTTCTGAGATAATTTCATTGTTTATTCACCTTTTTTTCTCTTCAAAATTGGACTCTTCATTTAAAGAAAGAAAAAAAAAAGTAGATGGTTTGCAATTATATGATTTCTTTTTTAACGAAGATGCTTTACACACTCCTAATTATGAAATTTCAAATGTATAATGGCTACGTTTGGATTGCATATTTTGGAATAGTATAAAAAAATTATACTGTAACAGTTTTAAGATGTGAAATATGTGATGTAAAAATGTGATTGAGGATATAAAAAAGTAGTAGAAAAATATTATTAAAAAATATTTCAAAATTATTTTTAAAAAAAATTGTCCAAAAAAAAATTTTTATAATATCATATAAGTATCCAAAATAAAAACATACAAGTATCCAAAGTTTAGGACAGATGCATGTGTGTGTATATATATCTGTGTGTGCGTGCACGCACGCGTAGTGTGATTTGGTAACTAACTCATTTTGTAAGAATTATTTTGCCCCCTGTCAAATTTGGAATTAAGAGTTCGAAGTGATTATTATTTTCCTCTTTGCATATTGAGGTCTAGAGTACTTAAGGCACTCGAAAATTTTTGTTGAAGACTAATCCTCTTTTAATAATGTTAGCTGTCTGATAATTGAGTTGAATGCATGGAGGGAAAGACTCCACGTCTGCTGGAGGATTTTCATACCTAGAAGCTCCCCCTTGGCTAGGCTAGAGTGCAAAACGACAATGACCTTAATGAAAAAGAAAGGAAAAAGACGAATACAGTCGCCATTGTTGGTCCAAAACCACCAAATAGGTGGCATTACATTACAGCTGCTCACATGGTTTCCAAATCAGAGGCTATAAGCTAATTTTTAATTAGTAATTAAAAGACATTAAAAAAGTGAGTTGCCATGTTCACTAAACAATATATAGTACTACTTTACAACAATTATAATATTAATCAGTCCTGTTCTCTTAATTAGTGTCTTGGTTAGTGCATGTATTAATCTTAGGTGGGATTCCCAAAGTTCACTTGAAGAAAAAAAAATACATTAATTCAAGTAAAATATCATAGAGAATCAAAACGAGATCTACATATAGTAGTAATCAAGCAAATTATCTTGTTTCTTGTAGTCGATTTTTTAATATAGCTTTTCATAACCTTTTTTGTGTTTTTTATTGTTGTTGTATCACTATATTTTTTTTTTAATTATTTTTCATTACAAGATATTTGCCTCACTCTTTTGAGATTTTTGTCCTGTTGAATTAGGAACCAGAAGCAGAGGAAAAAAAAAAACAATGGTTCCACACGTTTGCTTGTGCTTTGTAATGACAAAAAAAAAAAAAATGTTAGTATGATTATTTACACAAACTCCTTTCATATATTTAAGTGTTTTATGCATAGTGGATTAATTATTTTGATAGCAATATGTTTCTTTATTTTTCGGGTTCAAGGCCAAACATCAAAACAGAGAAAAATTAAACAAAATATTAAAGCCGAAATGGTCAACGAGGGCTTGTGTGCTCTTACACGCCAAAAAAAAAAAAAAAAAAGGGAAAAAAAAGGTAGAAAAAGAAGTCGGGGGATCCTCTTTATTATGATTGACCTTAGGCTTTATTAGCCAGAAAATAAGCAAGGGTTGACTTTGGGTTTTGGATTTAGAATTGGATAAGCAAATACGTCGGTAAAACAAGCCCATCTGTTTCCAACCAATGTGTATTCATTTTAATCGTACACACTTAGTACTTGTTTTCAATAGTTTCTGATTTTTATAAAAATTAATTTTAGAAAAATTAAAAATTAATTATTTCTAATTTTTAACTTAAAAGAATTAAAAAATATGATAAAGAAGATAGTTGAGAATATCACAAAATAAATTTTTCAAAGATCAAAAGTTAAAATCCAGTTAAAAATAATTATTGAGAACAGGCTATTACTCATTTCTATATGAGAAACAATTTGCTTTTCCCATTGGAGCCACAAAAACATTCTAACAATTTCAGTTCACAAATTTCTGTTGGCTAACAGTTTTATCAAATTTGATTGTGACAGAAAGAGGAGAAATTCATACACAAATTCATATGTATATGGCACCACTTGTTCATGATATGTCTCTACCGAAAGAAACTGCACACAAAATTTTCCATTTCTAAGAGAACTCCAAAGTGTTCAGATGCAGAAGTGGTTGGTAATAGCAAGTGTACCTAATTTAATGTTTTGGGTTCCATGCATCTTCCGCAGCCGCGATGCTATCAATTTTGTTGAAATGTTGTTTATTTAATTTGTCATTACTACGGAAAAAGTGCAATTTTGTCTCTTTGTTCATATATCAATTGCCACTTGCAATCTCAAGTTGTTCATCTAAATTAAATCTTAATTGACTTTGTGGTCAATGATCAACTGTTTAGACCAGATCTTTTTATCAATTCATTGATGTATTTGGGTTTTCAAAAGGATAAGTTTTTCACCAAAGAGTGTTGTTTTATGAAGATTTTTTAGTGTCTTCTTGAAGATGGTACATTGGTACTTTCCTGATTGAACTAAAGTCTCTAATGATGGAACATAAATGACAAATATTAATTCACACTCTCAATTCTTCTAAAGTCTCATTTCATTGTGCTGAAGAACAAAAAGATGAAAGGACTCTTGAAGTCAAAGTAGATTACGAAGATATAATACGTGTTTATTGTTGATCTTTTGTGTTTAAACTTTACGCTCTACAGATTAGGCATGCTCTAATAGCTTTCTTTAAAGTTGTTAAGTTTGATGTCTTCGGCGGCATTGCGTATTAATTCAAATTTTCTAGCTAATCTTTTTTGTATCCAAATATATATAATGTAAAATTATGTCATACAAGTAAATGATATGACGTAGTTTTATATAATTTCGTATTGATACAACGTAATTTTCATATAATACACCGTTGGAAAAAAAAATTAACATAAGATCAAGAACAAGTGCTTATTCCCTATATTCATTAAATCCTCTAAAATACCTTAGTACCACTAATTATACCAGTATCCCAGAAAATAACAAAAAATGGAAAAATCAAAGATACTTTTTTTTAAAGAAAATGGAAAAAATGGAAAAATCAAAGATACTTAAAAATATGAACTTCATTTTTTAATTTTTTTTTTTTTTGGGTTTTTACCACTCTTCTATCCAGAGTAACATATCACACCAATAAGGCCATTGCCAATGACTCGTACAAATAATCATCACTAATTTTTTTTGGCCGGTATTTCAAAGAATAGGAACAAGAATAATTAGGGAATTATCTCTCTACTTCAATGTATTGATTCTTTCTTGAATATAATCAGAAGAATATTAGTATATTTCATTTTCATTTTGCCCAAAAGTTCATTAGTGTCTCCTTTTCATTGATTGTTTAATTAGTTTATTATTAGGCACTAATTAATTAGCAACTCTGATTAATTATGAAGAGCCGCCAGATTTGCCTCTTTCTAGCAGTCAAAGAACACCCCCCTTCGACGTTGGGTCGTCAGGTCACACTACGTGTAGGGTCACTTTGCTCGTACGCTAAGGTTCGGAACCTTCAAAGTTTTAGATAACGTTTAAAAGTTGAACAACAAAATTTTTTTTGTATCTTATCCAATGTGCATGGTATTAGTGGGAACACACATAAAAATATCTTAATCTATTTTCAAATATTCTAAATGGTATTACTAATTTGGTTGGCAAAATTTTAAGTACTACATTATTGCCATACGCTTAACTTTTATTAATTTGTCTTATGCAAAGAAAATATTAGACAAAATTTGAAGAAACGTTATACACTACTACTATCCGAAATCTGTTTTAAATGTCTTATTTGTCTTTTTATTTCTTTTCATAACGTTTTAATACATTTCTTAAATAGAGATTCTGTGCTACAAAATATAATATATTGTCTGTAACAATCCACAAGTGATCTACTATATTAGTCAATGATTCTTCTAAGTTTATTGAATTAATAAAATGGGATTTTAATTCTTGGCCTTCTTTTAAAACTTTCTATTTTTAGCTATCTCCTAATATCCTCATGTAACCACACTAATCCCATTAGACGTGGGAGTAATTAAGTGTGAAACTGTAATATTACTAGAAAATAAATCAACCAAAAAGAAAAGAACCGTCTAACAACCCAAAAATATCAAAAAGAAAAAGGAAAAAAAAATTGAGTGAAGATTGAAGAAGACAAAAGAAACCATGTCTTAGAACTTAAAACAATAATGGGGTTAGATTAGTCAATTCAGCTACATAGGATGAATGTGGACTGTGGACCCAGCTTCGGTCAGCAATTCATATCTGTAAAATTGGATAAAATAGGAGGGTATTATGGGGAAACTGAACTCAATAAATATTCCCGATTTAGCAACCCATTCCCCAGTCCCAGATAGCTTGCTTGCTTCCTCACATGCCTATCATACCATTTCCAGAATTCACACACATCTCTTCCTTGTTAACAATTATAATCTTTGCTTCCTTAATCTCTTCTCTTTCTCTTACATAAATTTCTCCAAAATCTCATATTATTCAGCCTCTTAATTAACCTATTATTCAGCCTCTTAATCAGCCTTAATTTCATCAATTTTCAGCTATTATTTGCTCCTACAAAACTTTGTTAGGCCTCAAGATTTTTTTGACTTTGCTAAATTGATAAACTTCTGAACCATCCTTGTATGTCAGCTTTTTAAGCTAATATTTGCTATAGAAAGAAAATTTTGTTTGGCCCCCAGGATTTTGGTTTCTCTGCTATGTATAGTCCAGAGGCAATTTCTAGGGATATAGGAAGTAATCTTATGTATTCTAGTAATGGTTCTAGTATTAATAGTTTCAAGAATGGATATTTGGAGGGGGATTTCTTCAAGAGTAAAGAAATCTTGGGTTCAAGTTCAGATCTTTTTCAGTCAGCAGCTCATATTCAGCAACAGCAGCAGCAACAAAGCGGTGGATTGATGAGATATAGATCAGCTCCGAGTTCGTATTTTTCTAGCTATTTGGATGGGAGCAAGAACACTAATACTAATATTAATAATAATAGTGGTAGTAAAAATGCGGATAGCTCTGAATCTGACTCAATGTTTTCAGCTTTTATGAATGAATCCAGTAATGAAATCCCTCATCATCATCAGAGGAATCATCATCATCAGCAGCAGCAGCAGCATCAGCACCAGCAGTTGCAGGGTTATATGAAGCAGGAAATGAATGAGGTGCAGTCAAATCCATCTGGGATGCAGCAGAATGGGATTGGATTTTGCAGTGCTAATAGTACTATGGTTTCTGTGGGGTATCAGGCTGCTGTGAATGCAGGTGGAGGTACTGTTGTTGGATCTTACACTATGCCAGTTGGGTTGGAAAAACAAGCTCAGGTCAGGATAAATAGTAATGCAAATTGCTCAAATCTCATCAAGCAAAGCAGTTCTCCAGCTGGATTTTTCTCTGGTAATATTTCTTTTCATACTGCTGAATTTTTTTTTCAATTATTTTAGGTGAAATAAAAAAGTTGTCTGCTTTGGATTTCTGTATCAGTAGTTGATATTTGGTGAGAAATTGATTGGTTGGGACTTAGGTGGAGGAAGTTAGGCTAGATCTATCTTAGCTTTTCTTTCATTAATGGTGTTGACTTTTTTTAAACTTCCTGATTGGATCCCTGAAGAATAATTTACATTAAATCCTTTTGCTGTTTCTTCCCACCCTTTTTACCCTATCTTTCAGCATTTGTGCAATGCTCTATTGATTGGACCTATATATGGAGATTGAAGATGTTGGAATTGCACATTTTGATAACGAAATGAAAAGCATAATCAGGTGCTAGAAGGATTTGTCGAATGTTCTTATTTATTTATTTTTTTTTCAAGTTGAAAAGTTTCTTGCTTTATTTTTTTCTGGCGATTTCTTTTTTCTGAAAGGGGAGGGGGTGAATGCAACTGATTTATCAATGGAAGTTATCAATGTCTAAGACCCTGATCAAGGCAGATGCAGCTCTGATGTTTTCGTGATTAATTTATGGAGCTATGACTTTGTTAACATGACATCTTTTTTGATTTTACCAAAATTTCGCTGGTATTCTTGCTTTTCAAAAATCAATTGCTTACAATTTTTTTTTTAAATAAATTCAGGATTTGACGAAATTAGAGAAGTGGGAAATTTCAGAAGTGGTAATGGGACCAATGGGGAAGCCAGCTCATCAACCAGCGGCTTGAACAGTCACCTTAGCTTCACTTCTGGGCCATCTTCTAGCTCAAGGTTCATGCCTAGCATAGCAGAAAATAGAAATGAGCATGTAGGGACAGGCAGCCCTGTTCATGGACAATTGGGGAATGGAAATGAAACTAACCGAGGTTATGTCTCCAGCTTTCTGAATGAATCTTGGAACGATTCTCCATTCAATAGTTTAAAGCGAAACAGGGATGGTGACATGAAGATGTTGCCAAGTATCAATGGATTGGAAAATCAGGTGATGTTTCGAACTATATGCAAAATTTCCCTTTCTTGTACCTTGCTTCCTCTCTGACTTTGTATTTTCCTAGCAGGATTGGGAGCTTAAGAATCACAGTCCTAGTTTAACTCACCATTTGAGTTTGCCAAAAACTGCTGCTGAGATGGCTGCCATTGACAAATATCTGCAATTTCAACAAGATTCTGTTCCATGTAAAATACGTGCCAAAAGAGGTTGTGCAACGCATCCCCGCAGCATTGCGGAGAGGGTACGTGTCTACATTTTTCTTTCCAAATTTGGAAATTCAATCATTGAAACAGCTAGTGTTCGCAGTAAACTGAAGTTAGTTATTGATGCATAAATATGTTGTTAATTTCTAGATGAGGCGTACTCGTATAAGTGAGAGAATGAAGAAGCTACAAGAACTTTTTCCAAACATGGACAAGGTAGCTTTTGTAGCTTTAATTGTGGATCATTACTTTTCCTGGAAATTGTTAGTTATTGAGAGCTCTTTTATGACTTTTTGTGCAGCAAACGAACACGGCTGATATGTTGGATTTGGCAGTTGAGTACATTAAAGACCTTCAAAACCAAGTCCAGGTATGGCAAGGAATCACTTTCCATTTCCTAGAAGTCACATGGATCTCACCTACTTTCCTTTCTCTAATCAATCACCTGTACTCTCTTTTTCTACAGACACTCACGGAGACCCGCTCAAAGTGCACGTGTTCAAGCAAACAGCCTCAATGTGCAAGCCATGCGATGTGACTTGCTTGTGTACAGATAATAATAGGTGTGGAAAATGGGTTAAAGAAAGATTTGTGCTGACTTTTTGTCTTTTTGTTGGGTTGAAGATTGAAGAACCATATGTTGGCTATGATCCCTTTCCAGGCAAGTTTAGTCTTTGGGTAGGTTAACGTCCCACAAATATTTCACACGTATAGAAAATTGCTTGAAAGTCAGCAGTATTTAGAATGTAATTCACTATATCATTACGTTTAATAAATGTAATCCAAATTCTGTAGTCAAGTGATCTGCTTAAGTTATCCATGTGATGAAGTGAAAACCATAAGATCATGACCTACTACTTCGAATGTATTGCGTCTGAAATATTGGAAACTAAAAGGATATTGATGGACTGGTAAACATAAAATTTATGAGATTTCCATTGTCTAACAATGGATTGCACCCCCTCTAATCAAGATTTAATTAGCAGCAATACGTCCATTGCGTAAACTGGATCAAAAATAACTAATCAGTTGGTAATAATCTGCTAAAACCTCGTTGGACCTGGGTTCTTTCTTGTTGGCAAAAGGAGAAAAAAAGAACAAAATTCTTACTGTGCACTGCTACAGTGCATGTTCCTGCCTCCATCATGTAAATTAGTTTTCTCCATGCCATGCTGCCTGGGAGCTGCAGGACCGTATAGGTCTAGGCTACTGCTTGGTAACAAAGCCAGAAATTTGATATTGGAAGGCCGAAAGTAATATTGATCCTAATTATTTGCAACTTATAAGATAACATATTCCAATAGATGAGAAAAGAAAATAACACACAGGTAGAAGATATGTGGCGAAGCATTAGTAGATAAATGCTGCATTCTTTCCCTGACTTTTGTGGCATCATCAGTCTGCTCACAGGATACATCATCGCTTGTTATCCTGTCATAAATTAAAGTTGATCGTGTGATGTCGGATTAACACACCTTTAGCTTCTTTTCGGCTAACTGATCCTTCCCACATTAAAATCTGGGTGAGGAATTGGAGCTCAAATAATAAAAGCTTTCTGGTCTAGAAAATAAACAGTAACATGTATCCTACTCCTACTCTTTTTCTAGTGTAGTGTATTTTAAGGGGAGGGAGTGTTCAACTGGGTGCTGGGATCTGACAATTAAAATTTGGGTGATGAATTATGAAACCTTCCCTACAAAACTAGTAAACTCAAATAATAAAAGCTTTCTGATCTAAAAAATAAGGGTTAATTACATTTTACCCCCTGTGATTTTCTAATAAACTACATGACCTCGTTATGATTCAAAAAACTATACATCACTCCCTCTGATTTTGGTTAAAGTGTCAAATAGACAGAAATTACCTTCCGTAAATGATCCGTTGGTGAAATATCCAAATTACCCCGTATAAATAATAGAAATTACCATGGGGTGATGTATAGCTTTTAGAACCATAAGAAGGTTAAATGGGGTTCATCAGAAAACCATCGAGGGTGTAAAGTATATTTTTTTTGAAAAAAGTTACATACAATCACAGAGATGAAATTATTAAGCACAGGGAAATTTGGACATCTTACCACGTTCTATTACGGAAGCTAATTTTCGTCACTTTGACACTCTAACCCAAACTACAGGGGGTTATGTACAACTTTTTGAACCATAAGGAGTCATTCGATTTATCGCAAAACCACAGGGGGTTTTGGGGTATTTTACCTAGAAAATAAATGGCAACATTTATCCTACTCCTACTCTTATTCTAATGGAGTGCCCAACTGGGTCAGATCCAACGAGAACCGAACTATTATTGAATCAAATGAGTAGACTACGCATCCACATGGATTTTTTTGAGAAGCAATATTTGAACCGTTGACTTTCCACTCCCACAAAGACTTGAGTCTTCCTGTGGTGGCCATGGGTACAAGCTGTCTGTTAGTTGAGATATTGACTATTCACGTATAGGTTGTTTAAGAGCCTTTATTGCGCTCAATAATGGGAACCATGGTGCAGTTATGCATTATTCACACTGGCATCAAGCCCATTTGGATTCACAAATGAATCGATTTGTTGAAGTCATTATTCCTGTTGGGTTACGACAAGTAACTGATTTTGCCATACTTGGGCTTGATCCACCGGGAAAAAGCTTGTATCGTTTAAAATGGCTGGTCGCGTAATACTCCCTCCGTCACATTTTGATAGGTTTTTTTTTTTTTCAACCGTCCCAAATTATAATCCACTTTCTAATTGAATAATGTAATTAATTTTCAACTTCTCTAAAATACCCTATTTAATTACTTTGTTATAAAGTGATAGATACATAGCAAACCGTGCATTCACATATCAAATGGAATTAATTTGACTTATGGTATAATTTTCTATTTTGTATTTAATGTAAATATTTAATAATGAATATAAGGGTATTTTAGGAACATCATAAATTAATTTACTCTTCCAATAAAGTTAACTAATTTTTTTAAACTGTGTGAAAAAAAACTATAACCCTATCAAAATGAGACGGAGGGAGTATAATTTTTAGTGTTCATAAGTCTTTAGCGCCCATTCTGTTGTTATTACTCCAGAAATCAATTTTATCAATTGAACCATTCAAATAGTAATATGACCCCTTTAAACTGCCACGTTCCTACAATGTTGCCCTTCCACTCCACAAATTGTGTGAATGTGACCCTTGTAAAAGGGGAGAAGATTGAAAATTTTGGGTAAATGCCAGAAAAAATCCTCCAACGTTTTTACTAAGACATAATTAGTTCCTCTACCTTAATTTGCACTAATTGAATCCCTCCGTCATATTATTTTGAGCCATAAGTAAAAGTTTGACCACTACTGACCAATCTGAGAAAGAGTAAAAACGAAAAATTCAGATCTAATACTCCTCTCCAAAAATTGTTTGTCCTCAGTCGTTTCGTTTCAGTACAGTCGCCTTTACCTACAACAAATTTTTATATTACATGCCAACTTAAAAAGTTGAAAAAGTTAAATTTTTGTGAGGACATGACACAATCCTATTAATTAGGGGCCAAACTGACTAAATTAAAATGTGAAGGGTTGCTCTGAATAGTTTGGATTTTTGAAGGCTTAGTAGGAGTTAGCTCTATTTTTCATTCCAAGCAAGATATCTTTGTTTCAATTTTATATTATAGTCTTACGGTTGCAATTGAACTTTCCCTTTTGCGATGCGAGTGGGTATTAAGTGCACCACGTACGTCACAGAACAGAACCAATCATATATAGTTAAATAATAAAAAGTGTGGCCCATCTTCACCACGTGCCAATAAATTATTAATTTTAATGCGTCACGAGGTAATACACGTGGTGCATTTACTACTTTTCCTTTGCGATGCTTGGACCATAGACTTAGCTATGTGATCGAGAAAGAAGCTTTTAATTATTCAATTTCTCAATTTAATTATCAAGACAATCGGATGGAAATAGACTGATTACTAATGTGAGGACTCATATGAACTGCATGTGATCCATTATATTTCCACAATAGAAGGATTGAAAACTATAGTCGATACTCATGTTAGATAGGCTAATATTTCCATTCTTCTCACTGAAATTGCATTTGAAACTTATGATTCAAAATTGACTGTCATCAATTTATTTTAGGGCCTGTTCTCAATAGATTCAGATTTTAGCGTAATCTGATTTTAGAATAGTGATTTTGAAAAATCAGATTTTTCAAAATCTAATAATTGTTCTTGTTTGTTTGAAAAAGCTAATTAAAAGCTAATACTGAATGTTCTAAAAAAAAGCTATAAAATATTATGTATATACCCAAATTACTAAAATATCCTTATGTATTAAATGTAAAACTTTTTATGCCAAATATATATTTTTTATTACATATTTGCGGTTGCAAGTGAAAATGGATTATTAAAAAATTCTATGTTGACATAAACATGAAATCTTATCAAAAAGTCAAATTTTTACACATAGTAGTAAAATTTTAAATATAAACAATACATTTGATTGCATTATTGGTTAAATATTAGGCCAAATATTGGTGGCTAAGAAGGTAATCCTAAGATATTGGAGATCTTAAAATAATGGCTACTTCAGACTAAATAAAGAGACATCACAAGACACAAGTCAAACAGAAGAAATTGGCATTTCGAAAACCTAATTTTGTTAAGTTTTGAATACGTACAACTAGAAATAAAGGAATGGCCTTAAAAACACCAACAAATACATTATAAATCAAAATTTTGGATCAGACTTATCAAAAAAAAAAAACATTTCAATATTACCAAGTTCTTCATTTAAGAAATTAAATATGATAGTATAAGAAGATTCTGGTTCTACATTTGCAACGTCTTTTTTTTTTTTGGTTAATAATGTGTTATCCTTTTTATCAATATTAATGATCTAAAATTATTTTCACATTTTTCTCTTATAAAAAATGTTTTCACATCTTTCATTGTGTTTATGAGTATATAAATTAATTCTGGACAAAAGTCATGAAAATGCATCATATTGAATCTTGTTGGAACTCAATTTTGAGGTATAGAATTCCTTAATTTGGGATTATGAAAAAATTTGGTAAAAATGAACAAAAATTCGCTTGAAACGAGTTTCTCTCGATGAAAAAATTGTCAAATTTTGCTTGGAATGTACAAAGGTCTTCAACATGTACAAAATACAAAAGCTCACAATCTTAGAAGTTTCTTTAAAAAAAATTTACTGTGATATTTTTCTTCACATGGATGATGTTTTTTATTAGATTTGTTAAAAAATGTTACTCTAACATTTTTTAAGTAAACATCTTTGTGAAACAAAGAGTTAGTTAAAGAATGCATATGAAAAATAATATCTAAAAAAATGCATAACTGTGTACACCTTATTGGAGAAATAAAAACAAAGCATAATTTTATACACCTTATTTTTAAATATTTTCGGTATTTGTAAATAAAAAATTGATATACTTCCATAAGAAAACTTAGGAAGGGAAAATTCTTTTTAGAAGATAAGAAGAGAAGAAAAAAACTATAGAGTGGAAGTTGTTAGAATGAAGAAAAAAAAAGCAGTAAAAAAGGAGGGGATAGAGCACTCAATCAATAATCTATATAAAAATTGATGATAAAGATAGAAACCTCCAAAATTCTAAACACAAAAAATTGATAAACCTTCCACTAAGAAAATCTCGGGAAAACTTGGAAAGAAGGAAAATTCACATAATTGAACACGTAGAATGGAAAAAAAATATTGAAAAACGTTTACAGGGAGAAAAAGCATTAGCTACGTATGAGATTCATATTCTTATTAAATAGACTATTTTTTCTCACTGAAGTTGTAATTAAAATTTTACGATTTAGGATTGACTGTTCGTAATCAGTCAATACCCATCAATATGTTCTTCATTGGTCTAAGCTAAAACATTGAGGAATCAAGGGTAAGAGTATGTGGGAAATCAAAATTCCTCATTTGCAAATTTTTTTTACTAATATGTTTCCTTATATCAATATTAACGATCTGATTTTAATTTCACATTTTTTGTACTTGTCAAAAAAATATTTTCACAATTTTTTATATTTATGAGGATATGACTTTATTTTGAACACTATAAAGTCGCACATATGAATAATGTTGAGTCTTGTTGGGAACTTATTTTGGGGGCGCAAGCTCAACAAAAAAATATAAAAAATTTCGGGCCACACAATTCGTTAATTTGGGACTATGAAAGAATTTCATAAAAATGAAAAAAAAAATTCACGTGAAATGCAGTTTTCTTGACGAAAAAATGTTAAATTTACTTGAAATTACAAATAAGTCTTCATTATTCACAAACATTAAGGTTTTGAATAGATGACATTTGTCTGAAGAATTTTTTTATACAAAAATGTTATTGTAATATTTTTTCTATATTGATGACTTTTTTTAGAAGATTTTTAAAAGCTATCTATTACTGTAGCATTTTTAGGTGAAAATATTTATGAGATAAAAATAATTAAAAATATGTGTGAAAACTTAGGGGGTGTTTGGTTTAAGGGAATCAAGGAGGGAAATGGGTATCATAAGTAATGACACCCATTGTTGATATTTGTAAAACAACTATTACTATCATTCAATGGGAATGATAGTGATTATTGGGGTGTTAATGATTCCTCCAAAAATACTATTCTATCAAACCCATTAACCCTTATGATTAAAGGGCAAAACACACCTACTAAAAAAACACATATCTGTTGAGTTACTCACTCCCAATATACTATTCCTCTCTCTCTCTCTCTCTCTCTCTCTCTCTCTCTCTCTCTCTCTCTCTCTCTCTCTCTGTTTTCTCTTTTGATTTTGAATATTCCTGATTAGTACTTTATAAAATTTTTTATAAAAACTCTTTTCAATAAATTTTTTATACATTCAATTTTTTTATAAAAATTTGAACTAAAAATAAAAAATATGTAGTACTCTCTGTTAATACAATAAAAATGGCTTTTTTTTTGTTATTATTTGCATAAAACTGAAATTAGAGTATGGCTATATTTGAAATTGAAGAAGTCTTTTTAGAAAATTTCTTTAAAAAGATACAAAATAAGAAATCTAAAAAAATGTATATCATAAATAAAAGATTTAAAAATTTTAAAATTTACTTGAAAGTCATTCTAGTAAATGAAACAAGTATTTTTATAATGATACCCATTCTATTATTAAACCAAACATATTGGGGGAATCATAAAAATCCATACTCATAGTACAGTTAATGATACCCATAGTGATAGTAATTGAAGAATTTGAACTAAACGGCCCCTTATTTTTAAAAAGATTGCATAACCAAAGTTACCAAACACATTCTAGTGGAGAAACCATTTTAACAGATGTAAATTTCATTACTTTAAGAGATACAAGGGAAGTGATTTTTTCAAAAAAAAAAAAAAAAAAGGGAAGTAGCACAGTAAGTTGTTGTTGCAGTAGCAACAACAACAATACTAACAACAAGAACTATCATGTTTGGAAAGGTTGATGGCCAAATTTTGGAACCAAAAAAAAAAAAAAAAAAATTCAACGCTTGTAAATGTAACGTGAGTTCTGTGAAATATTGTTCGGAACTTTGTTTGTACGAGTAGCAAATTCATTTTATAAATTATGTAATATTTTATGAATTATTGTGAAATGTTTAATTTTGATCATCGTGTTAGAATTATTACTTATTATGGACTTTATGACCACAAAAATGTAAAACTAATATTATAAATTATATCCACATTTACGAAAGGATAAATTAAGCACTTGTATAGATAAGTTCAAGGTATTGTGACCAACGTCATGTACCTAATTTAATAAATCACAAAATCTTATGACCAAAATCATGAATCCATTTAAGTGATAAACGAACTTATTTTTTACATTAATGGAACTTCACATAAATGAATGTATGTACACTTGTAATTATGTGCATACATCATTGAAACGAGTCAAGGAGGAAGATTCAATAAGCCATATTAATGATCATGATGTAAAAGTTCACTTATGCATCTATAAATAGGCTTTTGGTCCCTCTCTTTCTCCACTTTAACAAGTTTGTGTTATCTCATCATAAGGGCAAATATAAGAGAGAGACGAGAGGGAAGATCAATGTATTTGTGATAATTATACAACTCCAACTATAGACATACCCAATGGCAAAATGTAAGGTGAGCATAATCAGAAAAAATCGATTTACCGACTGATTTTGGAAATTCGATATCGGTAATTCCGTAAATCGGTCGATATTTGGTATATACCGAATTCAAAAAGTCGAATTCAGATCACTATTTAGATAGAGAAATTCTCAAATCAGTATTGCCAATTCGAATTCAATTTAATATTATATATATAATTCTTATATATATCTTATTAAATATATATAAATTCAACATAATATGACTAAGTATAAACTTCATAATTCAAAGATGTAATGCAATTAGAACATTTTAAGTATAATTAAAGAGATTTAATTCATATAATCCAATACACACATACATGAGCTCAACTTATTTTAAACATTTATTATAAAGAGATATCTATAAATTTATGACTAATAAATTATAGTGATTACAATATACACTTACAAGTGTATATAAATATTTATATATTAATAAATAACTTGTATTTATATTTATGAATAAATACACAATATATACAAAATTATCAATTGTTGACAGGTGTCGAATCTGTGCAATAATAAAAATCCTACTCCAAGAAAATATAAATTTTGTATATAGCAGTGAGCAGGGTCGTCTCCACAGGGATTGGGAAAAATTTGTTTCTTTTAAAGTAAAAACGATGGGGGGATTTGGTTTAAAGAAATTAAAAATAAATGATCAATTAATTGTAAAAATAAATCAAGAAAGTAAATAGGGATTAAATCAATAAGAACAAAGCTCTAGCCAAAGGTACACTTTTCAGACATGGTTCACACAACTGATCATGGATGCAAAAATAGTTCAGTTATTCATTAATAGATTGGTTATAGCTTATAGCCAACTCTTCCTTACTTTATCGATAGCCAAGGTACGACCGTTGCCTATTTCCCTAACCAAAAAATAACCCTAGGTATGACCGTAGGATTTAATTCCTTGATTGCATTAGAAACTAGAAAAGCCAAAATCCTAATCAATAAACACGCTATAAGGGTTTATTTAAATTAGATCATACATTCCCCTAACATGAAATTAATCAAGCTAGTTACCACTTGAATTAATCAATCAAACAATTACGGATTTAATTGATTAATATGGCTGTAGATTATTATGTTAATTCGAATATCGGGCCCTTGACATTCAAAGAACAAAATAATCATAAAGATTAAACCAAAGAACATATAAATACCAATGAATAAAAGAAACAACTGAAAATTAATTAGATCTCACAGATGTTTGGAACCAAGTTTTCAAATTGACCCTTGACTAGAACAAGTAGTTTAGTTGCTCTCCAAGTGAGAGAAAATTACACAAAAGATGAAGGGAGAAAAATTGCTGGAGAGAAAGTAGAAGAATTTCTGCCGAATATTCTTATGGCAGAGGCGTGTCCCTTTTTGGATCCAAAATCACGTTAGTTCAAAGTAATGTTCTCCACCAATTCTCTTTCATAATTGTCTCCTAATTTTTAGCAGTTAAGTTCTTTCCAAATTCTCTCTTTGGAAGAGATGTTCTAAAAATAAGGAAACAAAAATAACTTCCTAACACAATTAAACTCTTAGGGAGAAACGTCCATCCAAGCTGTGACTCCAAATTGGAAGTTTTTGGATGTGAGGGCTAGGCGTGCCCGTGCAAACTTCGCATGTGATTTTTATGGAAAAATATCTTAATTTCCTTTTATTTTCTTCTTTATATACTTTCCTGCAATTAACATCAATTTTACCAAATATGGGTAGAATCAATCAATTAGCACAATATTCGGTAATAATAAAAAGGAAATAAACATAAATTAGTCCACTAATTAGCACCCTATTAATTGTCAAATGTAGCTATTTAATGTATATTGAAAAAACTTATATTTATATGGTATTAACTACTTAAAATTTGTTATAATAAATTTCACTTGTTTGATCTTTTATCAAAGACAATTTGTTAATTAATGACAATTGATTCGTGAATTATTTAATTGGCTAATAATAATTGGCACTAATATATATTTTTTCAATGCTGGAGTATAATTGTTGGGCTACATTTTTGTTCAATCTAACATTCTAAATCGGTAATTTAGTGACTGAATTCGATAATTTTGAATTCGAAATCGAAATCGTTTTGTTTTTTTCTAAGCAAACATATCAAGTTTATTGAATTTATTTTACCGAATTACCAATCGAATTATAGCACAAGGTATACTTGATTTCTCATTTATGATTTATAAGTCATGATTGAAGATCCTAGTCTCATTCTTACTAATAGATGGTTCTTGCCCCTTTCTCTATCCCCTCCTCCCCCCTCCCCAAAAAAAAAAAAAAAAAAACCAACACAAACCAAAAAAAAAAGAAATATTTGCATCAAGGAAACACAGTCGAAAAGAAGAAAATTATGAGAAAGATAGAAAGAAGGCTAAAAAAAATAAATAAATAAATAAATAAAAACTTGTATCAAGGAAACACAGTTGAAAAGAAGAAATTTAGAAGAAAGGAAAAAAAGAAAACCCTTAGAAAGCGCGTATGAAACCCTTTACGCTGGAATTCGCAGGCATACTTTGTATAGTAATACTGAGTCAACCCATATATAGTTTTTCAGTGTAATCTCATCTCCTCTCCCCTCAACCTTTTTCCAACCTTTTCCAATCTTCTCTCCTGAAAACCCTAACTCTTCTTTTTTTTTTTTTCTCTCTCATTTTCGACACTATTTATTCCGTTTTCTGCTAGTTGAAAGACTGGTCGGTCGATTTTTCTGCAATTTTTACTCTATTTTTTTTGTAACTGTTTTGGTGAGCAGCTGTGGTGATCAAGAGCAAGTAGGAAGGGGTGGAGGATGTCGAATTTATATGGCAGAAGTGGCGGAAATTTGAGCCAGAAAATTGATTATGTTTTCAAGATAGTCCTAATCGGAGACTCCGCCGTCGGGAAATCGCAGCTGCTGGCTCGATTCTCCAGAAATGAGTTTAGTCTCGATTCTAAAGCTACCATCGGCGTTGAATTCCAGACGCGGACGGTAGTCATCGATCATAAGACCGTCAAAGCTCAGATTTGGGATACTGCCGGCCAAGAAAGGTTGCCTTTGTCTATAAGTTTTAACTTTCTATTACAAATCAGTCAATTTTGCTTAGAGGAAAATTAATTTTTTCGTGTGAATTAGTGTGTCGATGTATTACTTGGAATTTCTGGAATTGTTGTTTTGTGGACTTGAAACCGCCAATGAAGGTGTAAGGTGTTATTTGGAATGATTTTGGTGTGTATTAGAAACGTCATGTGCTTGTGATTGTACTTATGGTTTCTGTGTAGCAGAGCAAAAGCAATTTGAGTGTGCTGGTGAGGTCTTGGATTTGTATTTGATTATGATTGATTAAGCTAAGCTTAATCTGTAATTGGTCAGTCACAGCTGCCGGAAATGGTTTCCTTTACTATCAGTATTACCATTTTGTATTGTGTGAGGAAAAGAGAAAAACTATTGGTTGCAAATTGGGAAAACTTAGGAGGCCATTAAAGTTTGGTTTTGGTGACTCAACTATTAAAAGTTCAAAATAGGTTACTAAACGTCTAATTCTGTAAATTCATGATCATGCTGTCAATTTTAGCCATTAGGTTTATATTATTCGGTTTAGGGTCATTTGTGTCCATACTTAATATTAAGATAAGAAAAATAAGAAAAAATCAAGCATGTGGTATTTTCCTTTTTTGGTTTTTCGGGTTCCGACTATTTTTCCCCCTTTCTCTCTGTTTTTGGGAGAGCAGCAGAAATTGGCTTCTTTGGGAGACAAAATTTGCAGTACTTGAAGCAAGAGATGTTTAAGGAGAAAGATAGGATATTTTCTAATCTTAGTTTGTGTTGATTTGCAATCATATTTCCACTGTTTTCTAAAGGTCACTTCTGCTAGATTATTTATTGCTCCAGTTACCGTGTTTACTTTATAGAACACACTCAAGTCCCAGAGATCATTTATGGTAACTTGTTTATCCGTATTATGCACCATGAATAACACCACTGAAACTTTTTATATTTCCTAAGCTTGGTGCATTTGTTGAAATATATGATGTTTTGTGTCCCTTGTATTAATGAATTTCTTATTTGTTACTATGGATACCAAAGTAGAAATAGTCTAAGGCAAATTTGATTTTTATAGTTTTACTGTGGAATTTTAAAAAAATTGGTTTCTCTTTTTATAATTGTTTCTGAGGTTCATTGAAGGAAGTTGATTGGTGCTTCAAATTTTTGTCTCTGCACTAGTGGTCTCCATTGAGGTTTTCCTTGTTTAGTATTTCCTTATTTCCTTGTTTCGTCACAAACATATTTCCTTATTTCCTTGTTTCATCATAAACGTAGAAAAATTATCTTTCATGTGAGTAAGCTTAAAGGTTTGTTGATATTGGGAAATCTGGGTGATGCTTTCATTTTATCGTATAACAAAGGAAAAACAAGGGGTCTAATATGGACATCTTGTTGAGATGACTTGGTGTTCTTTCATTTTAAGTTATTCTGTTGTTTGCTCATTCAATGATTTACATCTTTGTTAATTAGTTAGAATATTCTATTATTTATTCTTAGATCGTTTTGTACGAACTCCCTGGTGGGCCAGAGACAGCAGACTCAAGATCAATCAGATTAATTGTCAATTTGCATAGTATTTTGATTGGAGCTCATTTAAGTGATTAAGTTCTATTTTGAGTTGTATGATTTGCTTTTCTCTCGTAAATATTTTTGCTGATCAATCAATTTATTTCTGCCTTGTGGTGAACTCAGATATCGGGCAGTGACAAGTGCATATTACAGAGGTGCAGTTGGGGCAATGCTAGTCTATGACATAACCAAGCGTCAATCGTTTGATCATGTTGCTAGGTGGTTAGATGAATTGCGTGGCCATGCTGATAAGAATATTGTTATCATGCTTGTAGGCAACAAGTCGGACCTTGAGAGTCTTCGTGATGTAACCACTGATGATGCCAAAGAATTTGCCGAGAAGGAAAACTTATACTTCATGGAAACATCAGCACTGGAAGCAACTAATGTCGAACCAGCATTTATTACAGTTTTAACAGAGATTTATCGAATCGTCAGCAAGAAATCTCTTGTTGCTAATGAGGAAGCAGAATCGGAAGGAAAATCAGCTCTTCTCAAAGGAACCCAGATAGTTGTCCCTACCCAGGAGTCAGTATCAGGGGGAGCAAAATACAGCTGTTGTGGGTCTTCATAAGGGAAACCTTTTTACAACATCAATCGAGGATTATCTCTAATTCACTGCACGTGTACACATATATACATGTTTGTCACTTCTGATAAAGTATTCTAATATATTTGCATACCTCTGCTCAAAATATTTCAACAGTCTCTTGGGAGATACAGGGGAGTAAATCACTACTCCTGATATATGAGGTAAATTACCCCTTTTTTTCCAGCAATAGATTGTCAATCTGAGAAATACGGTTTATGATTTCAAGGCATAGAATTTTTATTGAGTGTGCAACAGTTGTTCTTTTAACTAAATTGAAGCTAAACTAAGTGTAATTGCATTTATTTTGTTGCTGTATAATGAACATCTTATTGTGACCTGTGTATTTCCAACACTAATGTTGTTTGGAGTTGCCAGTGATACAGGGAGCTAATACGGGAGTTTGTACATTTGTTCTACAAGTATTCTGGCTTGATTTAAACCTCTGTTGATCGGTTACGTTTAAACATCAAATGAGTGCAAATGAACTAATGAACTAAAAGGGAAGAAATGTAGGGTTTGGATGTTGCATTCCAACTTCCGTCTTTCTAAACTCTGCAGCATCATTCTTTAATGGTGAAACTCATTGTCAACTAGACTCTTATGAGCCCTCACGAGTCATATAAATCACAAATTCGTATAGGTTATATAAAATAGATATTTGGCGGGGTAAAATACATAGTAAGTGATTATATTATGCAATGAAGATTTTTCAACCAAAACGTCTTAAAATATGTATTTATATCTTACTGTCATTCATATGGGGATCAATAGTCGTACAGATTTTGGAACAAGTTAAAATCAACCGAACTAGTCCATTACAAGAACTTGAAGCATGACAACAATCCAAGTCCTTCTTCAACTCTCTCATAGTCTGAGGTAACTACTCCTATTAAATATTAAATTTATCACATCAATTCTCTAATTTTTTTTATACCCTAGACAGCTGTCACCACAAAGAACTGAAGGCCATTTTATTCCTCTAAAAAGTGATGCTTAACCATTCAAACTGAAGACCTACACATACCCCCGTTCCCAGAAAATAGAAACTAAGGAACAAGTGCAAGAAATGTTGAGTACTAGTATTAGTCAATCCGGCAATGGTCCATTTGCTTTGCTAGTATAACTCATTAAAAAAAAAAAAGGCACTTGGCGCTTGTGTGGATTTTAGACACTTAAATGCTCTCAACCATCAACCACACGTCAATAGGAGAGCTACTAGACGACCTTTATAGTTTCAAATTCTATAGAAAGATTGATCCCAAATCTGGTTATCACTATGTCAAAGTAAAACTATTAGACATCCACAAAATTGCTTTTTAAACATGCCAAGAGTATTATGAATTCTTAGTTATGCCTTTTGGACTTACAAATGCCGATCACTTTTCAATCCTTTATGAATGACATTTTTAACCTTACCTCAGAAAATTTGTGTTTTTATTTTTTGACGACATTCTCATTTATAGTCCTAATATGGAATTCCATCTTAAACATCTTGGAATGGTGTTAATAATTCGAAGATCTCATTATTATATGCAAAGCTATCTAGATGCATATTTACTCAGCTGAGAGTAGAGTATCTTGGGCATGTGATATCTTCCCAAGGGTGGAAATGTATAGTGCTAAAGTTGATTAAATGGTGAAATGGCTAGTTCCTACCATATTCATATACTAAGGGTTTTCTTAGGCCTCACAAGGTATTACAAAAGGTTTACGCAAGGTTATGGATTGATTTGCAAACCTTTGACTAGCTTACTTAAAATAGAGGTTTTTCAGTGGGAAGAGCAGGCAGAGAAAACTTTCCAATCATCCAAGCAGATCGTGAGCATGACTCCTGTACTCAGACTGCCAAAATTTTCTAAGAAATATAGAGTGGAGACTGATGCCTTTAACAAAGGATTTGGAGCTGTACTAATGCAGGAAGGGCAAATAATAGCTTGCTTAAGCAACGCACCTTGGGACTATTTGTCTATGAGAAAGAGTTGCTGGCAATAGTGATGGCAATTACAAGATGAAGACATTACTTGGTTGATGTCATTTTATCACAAGTACAGATCACCAAAGTTTGAAATTCTCTTAGAACAAAAACTTACAACTGCTTTACAACATAAATGCCTCGCCAAACTGTTAGGCCTTAATTACAAAATCATCTACAAAATAAGATCACAAAATAAGGTTGCATATGCATTGTCAAGGAGGGACTTCAAAGAAGATGATATTGTCAGAACATATACAACATCTGCTACACTAAAATGGATTCAAGAGGTTATACAAAGTTATGAGCAGGATCCAATATGTCAAGAATTGATCATGCGGATAGTTGTAACACAGCAAAATTACCCAGATTATCAGTAAAAAGAAGGGTCCTTAGATATAAGGACAAGGCGTATGTTGGGAAAAGAGGTGATCATAGACAACAGATCGGTACTACAAAAAAAATAGGCTATGGAGGCGTTTTTTTTCTCCCCTAGCAGCGGTTATAACCGCCTCTAAATCGACTTGGGGCAGTTTAGAAAACCGCCTCTAAACCGCCTCCGTTGCGACCGGCTCTACACAATAGGGACGGTTTTACCAAGCGCTGGGGTAGAGGTTAAGCCGTAGCGGCGGTTTGTTTTTCCAACATAGGGGCGGTTAAAACCGCCTCTACCAAATTTTTTCAGCCCAACAATAATAGACTAGGGGCGGTTTTAGACGCCTCTAGTTGGATTATTTTTGGGGCAAAAAAATCTGTAGAGGCGGTTTGAACCGCCTCTATGGTGAAAAATGACTGTTTCGATTGTTGAGCTACTATCCCGATAGAGGCGCCTAACACCACCCCTACGAGTGATGAAAAATGCCCCTATAGTTTCTTTTACCAAAAAATAAAGACGTTTAACCACCCTTAGGTAAAGTTTGGGGTTGTTCTAACCGCCCCTATGATTTGTTTGTGGGTAGTTTTTGAAGCTCTACCAACAAATGCGACTTTGTATTTTTTTGTGACTCAGTTATTTTTGGAGTGTTTAAAACCACCCTTTGAGCTTTGCATATTGTTTGTAGCTCTTATAAATTTGATCAATAAATGACAAAAACTTATATATATATATATATATATATATATATATATATATATACGACCAAGAATACCAAATTTACTTTAAATGTATTTTCAGTATGATTTTAGAATATTTATAAAAAGATAATATTTTATCACAGTCTAAAATGTCTAGCCTTGATATGTCTGCTAATAATAGTCAATACCACCAACAAAAATACAGTGCATCACTACTATATCTTTCCCCTATGATATGTTCTGAATTTTGCTTGTTACAAAAAGGATCAAACTTGTAATCAATTAAAATGATTTTTGGGCCGCTCCTCTTCAACCTGATCAAATAAATAAAAATTAGTTATATAGTCAAAATTATACTAAACAAACAAGAACTATGTATAAAAAATACATCAATCCAACCATGGTATGCGCATAAAAACAATGCAACTGTAAGAAATCAAGATATGCAAGTCAAAAATAAGTCTAATTTACTTAAAAAATCAAGAAAAACATATGCAAAATCTTATCAATTGCCAAATTGATGATATTTTTGGCTCTAATTGGTCAAATGATTGGATCAACTAAAACGAAAATCCTAGTCTTTTTGTAAACAAAGAGACCAATTCCAAATCAACATGTATTTAAAAAGTAATAATTGTACCAAAATATGATATCAAATTGAACATTATGGTAATGCTATACTATTTAGAAATGCTCTCCTCTAAAATGCATCCTTGATAATCATGAAACACTAGCCAAAAATTTATTATGATTTAAGACTCACAAGTTGAAGGCGAGAAATTTTTCTCTCTTTCTTTCCTTTCTTGTGGATCAATAATGGAATGAACCTATTAGAAATTCAGTGATATTTTCGTCAGTCTTAAGTAATATTGGAGAAATTGAAAAAACTAACTAGTGATCAAATAGCTTTATATAAAGGAGCCTAAGAACAGATTGTATATCCACTTTGGGTTCTTCGTTGGCATATGTACATGTTGACCAAATGCAAAGTCACATGGGAGATGACAAACTAACCATATGTAAAACATTAGTTATCAATCAGCCAAAAGATAGTGAAACACATACCTAGACATTTGCCGGAAGCAACAATCAATATGACAATCAAGTCTCTCCAGTTTAGGCTTAAGGGTAGAAAAATAGAGAGGCAAAAAAAAAAAAAAAATCACAATTGGAGGAAAAGTGTATACTAAATAATTAATCCTACCTACCAAATAATGGCTTACAATCCTAGTAGACAACAAAAATGCAAATTGCAGGGGTAAGACTTCATATATTTATGTAAAATCAGCCATTAGTCTTTAAATTGGATGGAAAAAGAATGAAAATAGAAGGCTCAACTATAGAAAGATCCAAATGAATCCATATATTTTGGCTAAGATTTACCACATGAGAGTTATATACAAAACCATTAAGAATAACACACGCAGCCCAACAACAATAGCTAAAACAACATGATAACCACAAATATGAATTTAGTCTAAATGGATTAAACTTTAAGGGTCATGGACTAAAGGCCATGGAATGGGGATAATCAGTGCTAAAATAGCAGAAAAATGATTCAGACTTACAGGGAAATACTAGTGAACAAGACTTGTAATTTGACCAGAAAGATCTTGATGCAGAGCTAAAAAGCCTAATTTCTCTTTTTCGTTGTTCTAAGCTTCGTTAGAAGTTATTGGCATTTTGGTCAACTTTAGAAATAGTCTAGTTATTCTGTTTTCTTGCCAATCTTAACTAGGAGAGATTATGGCAAATGAAGGACCGTATTTGTTTCAGAAATGAAAAGGATTCCAAAGTGATATCTGCTCTTGATTCATATGTAGTAGTGCATGCTTGAATAGAAACCAAAGACAAAGTTATGATTGAATAGAGTTAGTAAGCTTCAATTTGATGTTGTTATGAAGCAGTTGTCATGCATTAAACCACGTTGACAATAATAAAGAACTGAATAAATATGATAAGATGTGCATATGCGCTCTGAAAGCTCACAATTAATATACATAAAATGGTCAGAACTTGAATAGAAAAGCAAACATTTAAAGTTCCTTAGAATATAATATTTCTTACTTGAACATAATACTAAGTTCCCCAAAACAACTCACAGGTTGCACTCCTTTGTTCTTAAAGGTAAAGAGTTCCCAAAAGGTATTCTACAACTTCATACATCTATACATGTTTTAGAATTTATTAAGCCCCAACAATCTCAATTACCCTCATCCTTCTTTCATCTCAAAATTAAAAGAGCAAAACATTTGAACATGCCCACTTGATAGTCAATTAAATTTGAAGCTTAAATTTGATAAAATGTTAACCCATATCACAGTACACACCTTAAAAACAAGCAAAACATCTACCATGAAATATAAGCTTTCCCACCACAAAAACAAGAATGTTAACCCATAATCTAGTAAAATCAAAAGAACAGTCGCCACAGACTATAAACTTCCTTAAAGAACTAATGGAGATATACCCTCTTAGAAGTTGCATAAATTTAACATTATTTTGGGAAAAAAGACAAAAAAATGGTCTTGCCAGATAATTTAAGATCTACATCCTACTTATCTTTATCTAAACAAAAGTATCTAGCTTCACAAGAAACAAGTTATGAATAAACAAATGAACCCAAAATCCGAAAAGAAACAAAAGAAACATAAACGTGATAAGAGAAAATTGAGGACCAAAAGGAAAACCAACATGATTGGTCAAAATTTAATTTGAACAAATTGTAAATCAAACATAGTTGGTGAATACTCTTTCGTCATGTAGTATAACACAACCAATAACATCAATGAAAACAAGAAATATAACCATGGGGGAAAGGAAGAGGAAGATAGTTTAACTAAACCAAAAAAGAAACATCAAGAAAGATACATAAAACTACAAATACAGCCTGCAACTAAAAAAAAAAAATCAAATAACTAAAGAGAATTTCATGTGGTATTATGATGCAAAAAAATCTGTCTTATGACTAGAAATCATACACACATACAGAAAGAAAAATCATATTGGTGAACAAGTCATCTTTCACACATAATGAGACTTTTCATTGTTCATTTAAATTTTAAAGGACTTCCAAATTTCAATGGTATGATCTATAAGAAAGGTCAGTTGAACAAGTCAAACTGTAATCAATTATCAAAGGCCAATGCTCATTATCCTACAAAGTTCCTCTATTGAAACGCAAAGGATAAGAGATAGGAAAACAGGTTAAATTTTTTGAGAGTTCATACTCAAATAGATAAAGAACAGGGAAATAATAAAAAAAAAACCTGGAGAGATTTGTCAAGATTTCCAGAAAGTACTTTAAAAAATGATGTCTTTCCACATCCTTGAGTACCTAACAGAAGAGTCAATTTGCAATAAGAATTAGACAATCTTAATACTTAATAGAAGGCAATCTCGCATTTAACAATGATGATTAATGCATAATGTAAACAGTAATGTTGCAAAAAATTTCCACCAATTCATATCACGGTATTACAGTGTAAAGATGAAAACCTCAGAACTTCTAAAAGGATGAAATTTCAGATGGCGCAGACCACATGCTGGCACAAAAAATAAAGTTGAAAGCTATTCAAGATTCTAACCAAATTTTGTTATTTTCATTCAATGAAGAGAATCCACAAACAGAAACCACAGCCAAAATTTCAAAAAGCATAAGTTAACTATCTTTAATGCACAAAATTTTCGTGACGAGACAAACCACAAAAAATATCAGTTCATGAGGTACAAAAATTTGGCTGGAAATCACAAACCTCTGTTCTACGGTCAAGAATATCAAAATGATTAAATATCCAATAAAACAGATAAGATTTTAAAGGAGGAGACAAGATAAGGTATAATTTTAGGTGTGTAATTTTTTCTTTATAACCTAGGTAGGGTTAAAGCGGAAGGAAGGGTTGCCGAAATTGGGTGGTCTTCCATGACCTTCGCTGCTACTATTCTCTATTGGATAGTTAAGAATCAATTGTGCTTCCAATTTCTACTTTAATTTTTTTTTTATTTTTCTCTTGCGCAAAAGGACAGTGAAAAAGGAGAGATTTTTTTCTTAAAAGAAACAAAAAAATATAGGGAAAATCTGAGAGTTCTTAATCGAATTTGAGTAGCGGGACTTCAAAATACCTCAACCAAAAAGATAGATAATTTTCCATGCTCAAAAATGCTCAACCAAATAGGCAAAATCCAATGATTTAACTAAAAAATCAACAAAGAAAAATGAAAAGGAAAGGAGAAAATTAGAATTTACCTATGGCGACGTCAGAGAGAATAATGCAACCAGAGAGTGATCGGCGTTTTGAGGGAGATATATATATATATATATATATATATATATTGGTTTGAGAAATAGTGAGGGAGATGGGGCTTGGAGGGAGATAAAAGGGCACGGGAGGGAGGGAAATTTTCACTTTACCGCTTATTTTAGGGGCGGTTACAATGAACCTCTTTATTAACCCGCCCCGAAAATAAAAAACTTGGTGCGGTTTTAAAAAATGCCTATGGATAAGGGCGAAAATGAAAATTTTGTGTTTTGAAGAGGCGGTTTTAAAAACTCCCTCTACAAAACCGCCTCCGTACACAATTTTTTTTTGTAGTGAGACATTGTATTCTTCTGCTATACGGGGCCATTTAGGATAGATGCAATGTCTTCTGAAAATTAAAACTTTCTTCTTTTAGTTACAATTAAAAGGGGAGGTACATTAATTAGTTTAGGACCTCTGATATCTGCCAAAGGAACAAATATGAGTTAGCACCCTATACTAGATTATTGTAGCCCCTTCCAATGCCTACACGAACTTGGTTCGAATCAATATATATTTGATAGAAAACCTTCCCCTTTTTGAAGGTTGTGACATGCTAGCTGTGGTGTACAGGTTGATGGAATTTGCTCATTTCATTTCTCTAGAGCATTCTTTCCCAACCATCGAAGTAGCTAAATTGTTTCTAGACCAAGTGTTCAGGCTATATGGGTTACCAGAAATTAGTATCAGACAGGGACAAACTTTTGATTAGCACTTTCTAGCAAGAGCTTTTTAGATTTGCGGGGGTACAATGACATTACAACACATCATATCGTTTTCAAACAGATAGGCAAAGTGAGAGGCTAAATTAGTGCCTTGAAACTTAACTGAGGAGTTTGACTAATGACAGACTTCACCATTGGAAAACTTGGTTGCCAATGGTTAAATGGTGGTATAATACAAACCATCACACATGCATCAACATGACTCCTTTTGAAGCTCTTTATTGATATAAACATGTACAACTACCTATGGAATTATTGGTTCATTCAGTGGTTCTAATTGCTAATACTCTGACCAGAGATAAACAAGCTCTTCTGCAAATAATATTTCAACAAGCACTCAATGGGATGAAATACTTTGTTGGCGAAAAAAAATAGAGAGTATATGAGAGATTGGGGATATAGTTTGTTTAAAATTTCAACCTTGCAACCAATAATCAATTGAACTTAGAAATAAGTCGAAGCTCTCTTCAAAGTATTATGGACCTGTTGATATGACTGCAAAAGTTGGAGAAGTTGCTTGTAAGCTAAAGTTCTCAACGGGTTCGAGAATTTGTCATGTTTTCCATGTCTCTATGTGCTGCCTCGAACAATAATGCAACCAATATAGAAATAAATGGACTTACAATAATAATGATAAAGTTATAGCAAAACAAATTCATAAATAAACAATAAATAAAGTAAAAGAAAGAAAGAGACAAAACCGATTTATAATGGCTCAGTGCCAAGCTCGACATTTATGTCCACTTCCAAGTTTCTCAACTTGAAGTTTGAATCACTATTGTGCTTCTTCACAAGTTGGTGAAGCAAACCAATATGTACAATGTAGGGATCACTCTTTGCTCACCCTAACACCTCTAGTTGAGCCAAAGAGTTTTACAATTCACTCAATTAACCCTCACAAAACTACACTTGAATGCTACCACCTTCACTTTGAAGAATACAATTTATCCCTAACCAACTACCTCACAAACTATTACAATAATAAAAAAGGAGAGAGTATTTTTACACCAAAATCATTCTTGAAAAGTTGTAATAAATGTAGGTAAAGGTTTTTTTTATCAATTCTATACAAATTGGTATTTATAGGGGTGAGAAATGAAGTTAAAACATACTTCAATAGTAAAAAATGGTCAAATTGAAGTTGTTGGAAAAATAGCCGTCATACGTAATAGGATGGCCGAATAGGCGTTCGAAAAGGTGTCCGAACCTTTCTGGAGCCTTTTCTGTAAAGTGCTTTAGGACGGCCGAAAGGGTGTCCGAAAGGGCGTTAGGACGTCTGATCCCACCTTTAGGACAGCCGAAAGGGTGTCCGATCCTCACTTCAATTGTACAATTTTTCAACATTGATTTGATCATATTTTGTGCTTCATTTGATGCATCTGGGTCCTATTTAATTCTGCAAAACCATTGCTAAACACACTAGAAGACTCATTAGTAATATATTGATTTGTTATCATCAAAATTAGGATTACATCCTCCCCCTTTTTGATGATGATAAATCAATGCTCAAAAGTTCATGAACAAAATGACAAACCATCATTTACAAGTATAAACAAGTATCATATATTCTTCCCCTTTTGACATTATCAAAACTGGGAGTACCTCCCCCTTAGAAGGACTCCCCCTTAATCAAAGCATATGTTATGAAAAACTTATATTGAGCTTAAAAACGCAAAGTATTTCTCACAAATATTTTTGAAAGCATAATTGGTAATAAAATTTATTTTTGAAGAAACCTACTCTCCTTTTAAATATATATAAAAAAAAATAGTAAGTTAATGAAATAAGGTCATATTAAAAAGTGGGAGTATTGCTCCCCTTATCATTTGCACCAATAAGATAGGAATATTGTTCCCCACATTATATGCAAATTTCATACACCACATATTCATACATGTTAAAAATTCACATAAATTACTAAGAAAATAAATGATACCTTTTACCCCTTTTTTTTTCATATATTGTCTTATCTTCCTTGTGGAGATTTTTCAACCCTACAAAATCAAGAGATAGTTTTTGGTACTCGTGTCTTCTTGGGTCCTAAATTGTTAATAATACCTTTCTCTACCCACATGGCTTTCATGCCTAGTTTTATATTTTTCTTAACATAACATTCATTTTGCATATGACCATGTTGATGAAAAAAATGGCAAATAGCATTTGGATCTATGACAAATAGCATTTGGATCTCTAACAAATGTAGATTTTATAAAGCAAGTGCTATTTTTATAGAAAGTAGTGTGATGTTTGCTCAAGATAATTTTTCCAACTCTTTTCCTTGGAAAATCCTTTTTTTCTTTTCGAAGAACATTTGCAAGATCATCCATTTTCTTCCTCATCATATTTTGTTCTTCTTTGAATTTTGCATAAAATTTGAATTTCTCAACCATATTTAAATCAACTTCATTTTTTAAATCACCATTCTCTTTCCTCAAACATTTGTTTTCTTGGAAGAGTTTGGAGTTTTCTTTTTGTAAAGCAATAATTTTATTTCTCAAATCCTTGTTTTTAGCATAAGACATTTTTAAACTATAATATAATTTAGAAATAAATACTTCTAGAACATCATCATCATAATCATCATTTGAAGAAGGATTAGAAGATGCCTCTTCATCTCTAATAGCCATAAAGGCCAAATGGGATGTCTCATTTTCTTCTTCAAATTCTACATCGGAATTGTAATTATCCTACAAAATTTAAAATTTATTGAAATGCTTTCTTCTTCTTCCTCTTTTTTGAGAAGCTTTAAGTGCAATGCACCTCTTGATCCTTGCCTCCTCATCATATTGGATTTTAGATTTAAGCTTCAATTCATGAGAGGTTAGTGAACTTATAAGAAAATCAATAGGCATGGAATTTAAATTCTTCGCTTCTTCAATGGCGATAACTTTAGATTTTCATTCTATATTCAAAATTTTTCTATTTTTCTCACTCAAAGAATATTTTTTGCTAAGTGCTTCTAAATATTTGATAATACCATTGAACCTACAATATATATTATCAATATTCTCATGAGGTCCCATTATAAAAGATTCATATTTGGCTACAAATAGAGATTTCCTATGTTCTTTCATATCATCATGATTGGGTGCTAATTAGTGAATTAATTTATATTTATTTCTTTTATTATTACCGAATATTGTGCTAATTGAGAGATTCTACTTATATTTGGTAAAATTGATGTTAATTGCAGAAAAGTATATAAAGAAGGAAATAAAAGGAAACTAAGAGATTTTTTTCAGAAAAATCACCTACGAAGTTGGCATGGGCATACCTAACCCTCACGTCCAAGACAAAAAGCCCAGAAAAATTCCTACGTAGAAACTTCCAATTTGGAGTCACACTTAGGATGGACGTTTCTTCCCTAGTAGTTTAATTGTGTTAGGAAGTTATTTTATATTTGTTTCCTTATTTTTAGAATATCTCTTCCAAAGAGAGAATTTGGAAAGAACTTTGACTGCTAAAAATTAGGAGACAATTATGGAAGGAATTGTAGGAACGTTACTTTGAAGTAACGTGATTTTGGGTCCAAGGAAGGCACGCCTCTTCCATAAGAAAAATTCTGCAGAATATTCTTCTACTTCTCTCTTAGCAATTTTTCTCCCTTTCATCTCTTGTGTAATTTTCTCTCCCATGGAGAGCAACTAAACTTACTTGTTCTAGTCAAGGGTCAATTTGAAGACTTGATTCCAAACATCTGTGAGATCTAATTAATTTCAGTTGTTTCTTTTATTCATTGGTATTATATGTTCTTTGGTTTAATTCTTTATGATTATTTTGTTCTTTGAATGTCAAGGGCCCGATATTCGAATTAACATAATAATCTACAGCCATATTAATCAATTGAATCCGTAATTGTTTGATTGATTAATTCTAGTGGTAACTAGCTTGATTAATTTCATGTTAGGGGAACATATAATCTAATTTAAATAAACCCTCGTAGCGTGTTTATTGATTAGGATTTGGCTTTTCTAGTTTTTAATGCAATCAAGAAATTAAATTCCTACGGTCGTACCTAGGGTTATTTCTTGGTTAGAGAAATAGGACAACAGGTCGTACCTTGACTATTAATAAAGTAAGGAAGAGTTGGCTATCAGCTATAACCAATCTATTAATGAATAATTGAACTATTTTTGCATCCGATGATCAGTTGTGTGAACCATGTTCTGAAAAGTGCACCTTTGGCTAGAGCTTTGTTCTTATTGATTTAATCTCTATTTATTTCCTTGAATTGTTTTTAAATTAGTTAATTGTTATTTTCAATTTCTTTCAAAACAAATCCCCCATAGCTTTTTAGTTTAGAAGAAATAGTTTTTTCTCCAATTCCTGTATAGACAACCTTACTTACTGCTAGACACAAGTTTACATTTTTTTGGAGTATGATATTATTATTACATAGACTCGACACCTGTCAATTTTTGGTGCTGTTGTCGGGGATTGGTGTTTGAATTACTTATTTATTTTATTTTATTTTACTTGATTCATTTTTGGTATTCTTTGCTAGTTTGTGCCGCATTTTTCTCATACAGGTGAACTAGTGTTTATTCCTGAAATAGAGAAGATTACGCGCAGGCTTAAGAAAAAGACCCAGGAATGAAAGAAAGAGCAATTAGCTACTGCATTTCCAGGGTTGAAATTTGCAATGGAGTTGGTGAATTCTTCAAATGATAATTCAAATTATTCTAAAAAAGAAGAAGTCACCATGGCCGACAATAGGACATTGAGGGAGTTGGCTGCTCCCAATTTAAGTCAATAGTTATCATGCATTACATTCCCTAACTTAGATGAAAATACTTCTTTTGAGCTAAAATCTGGTTTCAATGATCTCTTACCTTCTTTTCATGGTCTTTTAGGAGAGGAGCCCCATAAGCACCTGCAGGAGTTTGACATAGTGTACTCAAGTATGAAGCCTCATAGAGTGACTGAAGACCAAATAAAGATGAGGGCATTCCCCTTTTCTCTCAAAGATTCTGCAAAAGATTGGTTATAATATCTGCCAGCAGGGAGTATCACAACATAGACCGAATTGAAGAAGAAATTTTTAAAGAAATATTTCCCTACTTCTTGAATTGCAATTTTGAGGAAGGAAATATGTGGTATCAAGCAACAACATGAAGAGTCCTTATATGAATATTGGGAGAGATTCAACAAGTTGTGAATTAAGTGTCCATAACATTAGATAAGCGGGCAGTTGTTGATCCAATATTTTTATGAGGGGCTTCATCTAAATGACCGAAACATCATTGATGCAGCAAGTGATGGAGCTTTAGTAAACAAACCCCCCCTCCCAAGAGGCATGAGAATTAATTGAACGAATGGCAGAAAACTCTCAACAATTTGTTTTTTGCGATAGTATCCCTGTTCGTAGAGTAAATGATGTGGATACTCCCTCTATTCAGTAACAACTGTCTGAGTTAACTTCTTTTGTTCAACAATTGGCCATGAAAAATTCACAACAAGCAAAGGTGTGTGAAATATGCACGAATATGGGTCATTCTATGGATGTGTCCTATACTTCAAGAGGAAAATACTGAACAAGTGAACCTAGCTAGGAACATGCCCACGCCAAGGAGACCATATAATCTATACTCCAACACTTACAACCTAGGTTGGAGGGACCATCCGAACATTAGTTATGGAGGGAATAAGCAACATAATTTCTTTCAGAATAGACAATAAGGGTTTTAGCCTCCATACCAACCAAAACCTCAAATTACGTCCTCCACTTCGAAGAGTTTTTTAGAAGACATTGTTAAATCATTGGCTTCTAGCACTTTACAGTTTCAGCAAAAAACAGATGTAAGCATACACAATATGAATACTCAAGTGAGTTAGTTGAACACTCAAATGAGTCAGATGGCGACCGTGGTAAGTCGTTTAGAAGCCAAAGTGGACGAAAAATTACCATCTCAACCTGAGGTAAATCCTAAGAATGTGAGTGCTATGACTCTTAGGAGTGTGAAGGAGATAGATGGGCCCAAATTAATCATTCCCAAGAAAAGAAGTGACGATCAAATTGAAAAAGAGATTGAGAATGAACAACAGAACCATACAAACTCCAAGGTAAATTCTAATCCTTTGGTTTAAGCTAAATCTAATCCACCGCCTTTTCCTTGCAGGTTAGAAAAGTCGAAAAAGCAAGAAAAGGAGAAGGCAATTTTTGAGGTACTTATAAAGGTGGAATCAACATCCCTTTACTGGATGCAATAAAACAAATGCCAAAATATGTTAAATTCCTAAAGACTTGTGTATCAACAAGAGGAGATTGAGAGGAGGTGAAAGAGTAGTAGTGGTTAAAAATGTGTCTGTAGTACTTCAAAGGAAGCTACCACCTAAATACGGGGATCGAGGTATGTTTGCTATCCTTTGTAAGATAGAAAACACTAGAATAAGGAATGCTAATGTTAGACATAAGGGACATCTATTAATGTGATGCCTAAGACCATTTATGCTTCCTTAAATCTAGGGCCATTAAAGGACACATGCATTCATTATTCAATTAGCAGATCGCACTAATGCATATCCTGATAAGGTTAATTGAAGATGTCTTAATCGAAGTGAATGAGTTAATATTCTCTATAGATTTTTATATTTTAGATATGGATGATCACAATATTTTAAATTCGTCACCTATTTATTAGGTAGACCCTTTTTAAGCACTGCACGAATAAAGATTGATGTTAAGTGAGGGTATTTTTTCAATGAAATTTGATGAAAAAATGATATATTTTAATATTTTTGATGCTATGAAATATCCCATGGAGACTAATTCTATTTTTGCTGTGAGTATTATTGACCCTATAGTGCAGGAAGTTCTTGAAATTGATGGTAGGGATGAATTGGAAAGTAGTTTTGACCAAGCATCTTGAATTTGAGTCAACTCATAGTTTGGAGTTGAATGATGAAGTGCAACAAGTGATCCAAGCATTGTAGTCACTTCCAATTTACTTTCTCCAAGGTATGACCTTGCACCTCTCTTTATTCCCGAATCTCACCTAGAAATTATTGCCTTCTATTGTGCAGGGCCAAAAGTGAAGCTCAAGCCTTACAAGTCATCTGAAATATGCTTATCTAAGAGAGAATGATACTTTACCAGTCATTCATATCTGCTCACTTGTCACCAAGTCAAGAAGATAAGCTTGATTCGACTCCTTAGAGATCATAAAGAGGCGATAGGATAGACAATCGCAGATATCAAGGGAATAAGTCCCTCCTTATGCATGCATAGGATCAGACTTGAAGAAGATGCAAAGCCAGTGAGACAAGCATAGCGAAGATTAAACCCATTGATGATGAAGTGGTGAAAAAAGAAATATTTAAACTTTTGGAGGTGGGGATAATCTTTCGCTATTTCTGATAGCCAGTGGGTAAGCCCGGTTCAAGTGGTTCCCAAGAAGGCGAGAGTAACAGTAGAAGCAAACCAAGATGGAGAGATGGTACCTAGTGCGTAAGCCTACCGGATGGCGTCAATGCATTGATTACCGCAAGTTGAATGCAGTCACTAAGAAGGACCATTTTTCTCTTCCATTTATTGACCAAATGATTGAAAGATTGGCTAGTCGTGCTTACTATTGTTTCTTGGATGAGTTTTTCAGGTTATTTTCAAATAGAAATATCACTAGAGGACCAAGAGAAAACCACCTTCATGTGTCCCATTTGGTACTTATGCTTACAGAAGGATGCCTTTTGGGCTATATAATGCCCTGCTACATTTCAAAGGTGTATGGTAAGTATCTTCTCTGAATATGTAGAGAAAATAATTGAAGTGTTTATGGATGACTTTAGTGTATATGGTGATAGTTTCGATGATTGCTTGAATAATTTGGCTTTAATCTTGAAAAGATGCATAGAAAACTAACTTGGTACTTAATTGAAAAAAATGCCACTTTATGATTGAGCATGGTATATGTTTTGGAGTCATGTGGTGTCTTCAAAGGATATTGAGGTAGATAAAGCTAAGATAGACCTTGTTTCTGCCTTGCCTTACCCTACGAGTGTGCAGGAAAGTGCGTTCTTTTTTAGGACATGCAAGTTTTTAGTCGAAGATTTATCAAAGATTTTTTAAAAGATTGGAGCACCACTGTTCAAGCTTTTACAAAAGGATGTGACGTTTGAATTCATCGAAAGAGTGCCAGAAGGCGTTTGATAGATTGAAGGAGCTATGGACTGACGCCAACCATCATCCAACCTCCGAATTGGAGTCTCCCATTTGAGATAATGTGTGACGCGAGCGATTATGCAGTGGGAGCAGTGTTGGGTCAAAGAATTGGCAAAGCAGCGCATGTGATATACTATGCTTCCAAGGATTTAAATGGGGACCAATTGAATTACTCTACTACAGAAAAAAGAATTATTAGCTATAGTTTTTGCTTTGGAAAAGTTTAGGTCATATTTATTAGGTGCTAAAGTAATTGTTTATTCTGACCATGCAGCGCTGTGGTATTTATTGACAAAGAAGGAGGCAAAACCTAAGATTGATTAGATGGATTCTACTGCTACAAGAATTTGACTTGGAAATTAGAGACAAGAAAGGAGCGGAGAATCTAGTTGCTGATCACCTTAAGTCGTTTGCCTACGACTTAAAGAGGATTTTCCCTTGAGGAGGTTTTTCCTGAAGAGCAATTACTTTCTATTAATTTATCTCCTCCTTGGTATGCAGATATTGTTAATTATTTGGCTACTAATCAATTTCCTATAGGTTGGCCTAAGGCGAAAAGAGACAAATTGAGGAGTGATGCCAAATATTACATATGGATGATCCTTACCTTTGGAAGCAGGGTGCCGATCAAGTCATTAGAAGTGCGTAAGTGAAAATGAGTTTCAATCTATTCTAACACTCTGTCACTCTTTTGCATGTGAAGGTCACTTTGGACCAAAAAGACTGGCTCGCAAGGTGTTGGAGAGTGGTTTCTACTGGCCTACTCTTTTCAAGGATGCTTACTTGTTTTGTAAGTCTTGTGATAGATGTCAAAGGGTAGGAAATATTGCACGTCAAGGATCAAATGCCTCACACTCCATGCTTTTTGTTGAAATTTTTTATGTTTGGGCTATTGATTTTATGGGTCCTTTTCCTTCCTTATTTGGTTTATTGTATATTTATTGAGCTAGTAGATTATGTTTCTAAATGGGTGGAAAGCTAAAAGCCACCCGAACTAATGATTCTAAAGTGGTATAGATTTTATAAGGTCCCATATTTTCATTCGTTTTGGAATGCCTAGAGCTGTTGTGAGTGATAGAGGAACGCACTTTTTGCAATAAGACGATTGCGGATTTGTTTCGAAAATATGGTGTTCTTCATAAGGTATCCACATCCTATCACCCTACAAACGAACGGTCAAGCTGAAGGTCTCGAATAGAGAAATCAAATCTATCATAGAGAAAATGGTTCATTCAGATAGGAAGGATTGGAGTATGCGTTTGGAGGATACAGTATGGCCTTATAGAACAGCATAGTAAGATGCCAATTGGAATGTCTCCTATATGGATTGGTATTTGGAAGCCATGTCATCTTCCAGTTGAATTCGAACACAAGGCATTCTGGGTAATTAAGCAATGTAACATGGATCTTGACGAGGACCGGGAGACATAGGAAGCCGCAATTGCAAGAATTGGAGGAGATAAGGAATGAGGCTTACTGAGAATGCCATGATTTACAAGGAAAAAACTAGGATTTTTCATGACCAATAGATTTCTAGGAAGATATTTGTGGTTGGGCAAAAAGTTCTTCTCTACAATTCAAAGCTTAAGCTTTTTCCAGATAAATTACGTTCTCGTTGGATTGATTCATTTGTTGTAACTAATGTTTTTCATTTTGGTGCAGTGGAAATTCAAAGCTTGAAGATCGAGAAAAAATTCGTTGTAAATGGACATCGCCTCAAGCCATATTATGAAGGCTTTTCAATTGAAAAAGTGGAGTCCATGCACCTTGAGGAGCCCACATACACTGATTGAGAGTGCCAAGCTATGTCTAGCCAAAGACATTAAAGAAAGGCGCTACTTGAGAGGCAGCCCAAGAATTTTAGGATATTAATTATTTTGTGTTTTTGTTTAAGTTTTAAGTATTACTAAGTGATTTTGTCTTTTCATGGTAGGGAGCATTTAATTGGACATACTCGCGCCTATTAGGCGTGTTGGAGTTGAGAAATTGGGACTAATAGATAGAAGACCTATTGGTAATTAGGCATGCCCAAACCTGACGGTCACGTTTAAGAGAAATTCTGGAGAATTAAGGGGCAGAAGGTGTTATGTAAGTTAGGCGTGCCCACACTTAGTGGTCACACCTTAAGGTGAATTACTGCTGTGAAAAATCAAAAGACTTCCAAGGAGTTCGGCTTGCCCACGCCTAAGGAACGAGTTTTAGTTTGAAAGGTAGAAAGTTTGGCATGAGTTAGACGTGCCCACGTTTATAAGTCACGCCTAAAGGACGATTTTTTACGTTGCGGGCAAAAGACCCTTTGCGAGTTAGGCGTGCCCACGTCTAGTGGTCACATTTAAAGAATGAATTTTAGTTTGTAAGACAGAAGGCTTTGCATGAGTTAGACATGCCCATGTCTAACATAGGGGTTGGATTCAATACCAAAAAAAAAAAAAAAATTAATTTTTTAGTCAAACTGACCTTTCAGTTTGACAGAAACACAATAAAGCAGATTCTTTTTCTGCAGCTTTCCTTGTTTCTTTCTTTTATTCTTTTTGTTGTTCTTTTCTTTCTTTCTTTCTTTCTTTCTTCTTCTTCTTTCTTTCTCTTTTCTTTCTTTCTTCTGTCTTCTTATTTCCTTCTTCTTTCTTCTTCTCTTCGATCATACCTTTACAGCCACACTTTCTTTCTTTCTCTAGCCATATCGTTTCTAATCTTCTTCTCTTCTTTCTCTCCCTCCCTTTTATTTTCTTTCCTTTCCCCCTTCGCTTCTCTATTTTCTTTTCTTTTCCCTCAACCCCCTTGTGACCGACGCTCTCTACCACCAAATCATGCAAGATCTGTGGTTCTATCTACTAGGTTTTTCTATTCTTGCAGTCTACTCTCATCTCTTGCTCTTAGTTGCTCTATTTTCATTGTGTTTTAGGTAAATTTCATTTTATTTGGGTTTTTGTTCTTGACTTGCAGGTCATGGGAAAAAAAAAGGAGCACCTCTACCTCAGGAAAATCAAAGGGGCCATCTACTTCTAGACCTACTGCACCACAGCCTACTGTTAGAACAGCTGGTCCAACAAATAGTTCAGCTACAGGTGCACGATCAAGATTGGGAAGGGATAGGAACCTCCATCCATCTACAACTGCCCATTTTGAGGGCAATCTCGAATTTACGAGAGCTGATGACAAAAGGAGGTATTAAACTTGTTATGAAAGACAATTATCCCTTGCAAATTTATCCACTTTTCCCACTTTAGAAGCTTTAGACATTAAAGATGAAATTGAATTATTATTTGATGGTATTGGATGGAGTAATTACATTGCTATAAACTGTCCTGCATATATTGAATTGACTAGGAAATTTTATGCCACATTGGAATTTGAATTGCTTGATGATTTTATGGTGGCCACTCTCAATGTTATTCGATATAGATTAATGGGTCATGAATTTAGGCAGTCTTTAACTGAATTTAATTGGCGTTTAGGTTTTATTATTGAGGAATTTGCTGAGTCTAAAGGAGTATGAGGAAAAGTGCCTGCGATTTTGTAGAACCGTTTTTCCCTAAGTATTGTGGTTACTGGAAAGCTATGTCAGTAGATGAGAACTGTTATGACTCTAGTCAGTCAAAGGGTTACTATTTTAGAGAACCAGTGTTGTGTTATATTAACCGTTTCTTGGCCTATAGTTTTTCTGGTAAAAAAGACAGTTTCGGTATTTTTAATAATCTGAGTTTTTCTTCATTTGGTGCATGATTGAAAATGTTAAAGTCAACTTGGGCTGTCGGTTAGCTTCGCAATTTAGAACTATCTTAGGCAAAAAGAATAAACCTTTGATCCTAAGGTCTCTCATCACTTACTTTGGCTATTAATCTTGGGGTTTTTTATTTGAATGAAAATGATATGCATCTAGCCTATGCTATGGAACCCCTTGACCCTGCTTGTTTGGAGAAAATAGGGATTGTTTGGCAGGTAATGGAAAATTTGAATTCAGTCCCCCAGGGCCACCACAGCGTATTCCACGCTGTAGTCAACCTACAACTGCTTCTTATCAACCTACTGATGATCCGGGTGACGAAGCGGGGCCTTCTACATCTACTGTACCCCAGACTTTTGCATCGTGGGAAGGTTGTTTTCAAGGTCTTCGAGCCCAGATTCATTTGATGGATGGTCGGTTGGATAGATTTGAGAGACATATGTCCGAACAATCGCAAAATTTAGCTCAATTCTTCCACCACATGGGTTTTACCCCGCCTTTTCCTCCTTCATCATGATTTGGTGTTACTCTCCTCTCGTGTTCAGGGAAGTTTCATTGCCCCCCTTTGCTTTTACTTTCTTGCTTTCAATTTTTACATTGGGGACAATGTAATCTTTAGGTGTGGAGAGGACTTTATTAGTAGTTGTGTCTTAGTTTATGTTTTGAGTGTTTATGTTTTCTTTGTTAGTGTTTTTTGTCTATCTATGATGATTGCAATCAAGATTTAAGTATTCGTGGTAATTTTGTTTTAGTTGAGTATCATGTTTTTCTTAATAATGGAGTTGGATGATAAATGTGTTGGATTTGACAAAAAATTTTAACCACTTTTGTGAGCTTTCAAGCCTATTAGTGAGCAATTCATTCAAAAGTTGCACTATTTTTCTATTGTTGAGTGGTTATCACACTTGGTTTGGTCATTCTAGAACTTGCTTGTTATGCATGTCGAGAACACACGTGTATGAGTTGGATGCATCAAAGTGATAAGGGCACCTAGGATTTACCCATTTTGACTTTTGTAAAAACTTGCTCTTGTTTTAATCATCATTAGTTAGCCAAATTTGAGCATCTTTAACCCTTTCTTTGTTTAATAACCACAATTGTTACCCAAGGCCTACATTTATACTTTCTTCTTCAATCTTATGTCAAAGAATTGTCATAATTTTATTGCATAGAAAATTGGTGTGTTATTACAAGGCATGAATTGAAATTGTCAAGTATTGGCGAAATAGAGTTTGGTGTGGAAGTAGTTAGAAAAAAAAATGATGAAATTTTTGCAAAAATGAAAAATGAAAAATGAAAAAAAAGCTGAAAAAAAAGAAAATGAAAATGGTAGCTGTGAAGTACTTCCATGATTACTTGTGATGTTGAAGATTGAAAAATCAAATGTCAAAGAAAAGTGCTTACACTTGATTGAATTTGGCGCGGATTGTTAATGTGCCTTGGAATGGTGAGTTTGACAAAATTTTCCATGAAATAAATTTCTGGCATTCTTTTGACATAGCTACACCTAAATTCTACCTTTCCCAAGCCCCATTACAACCTATTTGAAAGTCCCTTTGATTTTTATGTTTAACTCTGCTAATTAGTGATGAAGATGTGATATAAGAGCAAGCATATGGTAATGTCACTTCATAGTGTTGATATGAGAGTTTTATTTATACTCTAAACACTTTTGGGAGTGATGAGTGCATTCGTTAAGCATCTTCGTGAGGATTGTTGAATCTGATATATTTTGAATTCAATGAAGTTGTTGGAAGGATAGAGTGCTTTACTAATACGATTTGCTATGAATTGCTTGATCTTGATTGTGTTTCTGAGCTCGAATATGCTTGAGGGCAAGCATAGTTTAGGTGTGAGAGAGATTGATAGGGTGTTAATTAGTGGATTAATTTATGTTTATTTCCTTTTTATTATTACCAATTATTGTGCTAATTGATAGATTCTACTCATATTTGGTAAAATTGATGTTAATTGTAAGAAAATATATAAAGAAGGAAATAAAAGGAAACTAAGAGATTTTTTCAGAAAAATCACCTGCGAAATTGGCGTGGGCACACCTAACCCTCACGTCCAAGACAAAAAGCCAAGAAAATCTGCGCAGAAATTTCCACTTTGGAGTCATAGTTGGGATGGACTTTCTTTCTAGTAGTCTATTTGTTTTAAGAAGTTATTTTATCATTGTTTCCTCATTTTTTTGGATATCTTCTCCATGATGAGAATTTGAAAAGAATTGGACTGCTAAAAGTTAGGAGACAATTATGGAAGAGAATTTGTGAAAAGCGTTACTTTGGAAGTAACGTGATTTTGGGGGTCAAGAAGGCACGCCTTTTTCATAAGAAAAATTTAGCAGACATTACTACTCTCCACTCTTTAGCAATTTTCTCCCTTCATCTTTTGTGTAATTTTCTCTCTCATGGAGAGCAACTAAACTACTTCTTCTAGTCAAGGGTCAATTTGAAGATTTGGTTATAAACATATGTGAGATTTAATTAATTTTTGGTTGTTTCTTTTATTCATTGGTATTCATATGTTCTTTAGTTTATTCTCTTTATAATTATTTTGTTCTTTGAATGTCAAGGGCCCGATATTCAAATTAACTTAATAATCTATAGCCATATTAATCAATTGAATCCGTAATTGTTTGATTAATTAATTCCAGTAGTAACTAGTGTGACTAATCTCATGTTAGGGGAACATATGATCTAATTTAAATAAACCCTCGTAGCGTATTTATTGATTAGGATCTGGGCTTTTCTAGTTTTTAATGCAATTGAGAAATTGAATTCTACGATCGTACCTAAGGTTGTTTCTTGGTTAGGGAAATAGGCAACGGTCGTACTTTGGTTATCGATAAAGGAAGGAAGAGTTGGCTATAAATTATAACCAATCTATTAATGAATAACTAAACTATTTTTGCATTCATGATTAGTTGTGTGAACCATGTTTGAAAAGTGTACCTTTGGCTAGAGCTTCGTTATTATTGATTTAATTCTCCTTTATTTCTCTTAATTGCTTTTGCTATAATTAGTTGATTATTTCCTTTTTAATTTTGCAAAACAAATCCCCCTATCATTTTTATTTTAAAAGGAACAAATTTTTTTAATCCCTGCGGAGACGACCCTACTCACTGCTAGACACAAGTTTTACATTTTTTTTAGAGTAGGATTTTATTATTACACAAACTCACACCTGTCACATCACTTCCTTCATAAATATCTCTCAACTTGTCCCAAATTTTTTTTGCCGATTTACAACCTTTTATTTTAGAAGATTCATTGACATCTAAGGCATGGTATAAAACATTCGTGGCCTTGGCATTCAAAGTGAGATTTATTCTATTTTGAGCACTCAACTCATTTCTAGTTTTTGGTCTAAGTTTTCCTAATTTCTTATCAAGTATGGTGGCCTCATAAGGTCCTTCACTAACTATATACCATAATTCTATATCTAAGGATTGAAAAAAAATCTCTATTCTATCCCTCCAAAAATTAAAATTCATACCATTAAATATGGGAGGCCTAACAATGGATAGTCCCTCTAAAAATAGTGCTTTATTAGTTGTCATGATCTACTCCTAGCTTGTTAGGTTATTAAAAATAGAGTACAAGTTCTGATACCAATTGTTGGCCCCAAACAATAATGCAACCAATATAGAAATAAATAAACTTGCAATAATAATGATAAAGTTATAGCAAAACAAGTTCACAAATAGACAATAAATAAAGTAAAAGAGAGAAAGAGACAAAACTGATTTATAATGATTCGGTGCCAAGCTTGACACTTACGTCCACTCTCAAGTTCCTCAACTTGGAGTTTGAATCCACTATTATGCTTCTTCACTAGTTGGTGAAGCAAACCAACATGCATAATGTAGGGATCACTCTTTGCTCACCGTAGCACCTCTAGTTGAGCCAAAGAGTTTTACAATTCGCTCAATTAACCCTCACAAAGTTACACTTGAATGCTACCCTCCTCATTTTGAAGAATACAATTTATCTCCAACCAACTACCTCACAAACTATTACAATAACACAAAAGGAGAGAGTATTTTTTCACTAAAATCACTCTTGAAAACTTGTAATAAATGTAGGTAAAGGTATTTTTATCAATTTTATACAAATTGGTATTTATAGGGGTGATAAATGAAGTTAAAACATACTCCAATGGTAAAAAATGGTCAAATTGAAGTTGTTGGAAAAATAGTCGTTATACACGATAGGACGGCCGAACAGGCGTCCGAAAGGGTGTCTGAACCTTTGTGGAGCCTTTTCTGTCAAGTGCTTTAGCATGACCAAAAAGGCGTCTGAAAGGGCGTTAGGACGTCCGATCCCACTTTTAGGATAGCCGAAAGGGTGTCTGATCCTCACTTTTTTCAACATTGATTTGCTCATCTTTTGTGCTTCATTTGATGCATCTGGGTCCTATTTAATTCTACAATACCATTGCTAAACACACTAGAAGACTCATTAGTAATATATTGATTTGTTATCATCAAAACTAGGATTATTGTTCAAAAAGATTGGTGATACATAAGAAGTCATGCCAACATTACCAGTGATTGATCCTAATGAATAAATACATATTGCCCCTGCGGTAATATTGAAACACAGAACAATCTTGAGGAACAATCAATCAGTGTCCTAAGTTCTAGTCTAGTAAGTGAATCTACGACCTAAAGAAGCTAACTGAAAAGATTTAGACTTCATCAGAAAGCCGTTAATTTTCAGAATTCCATCCTTGAGGGCAAGAATATTGTAAAGGGGAAGGATTTGCCATGAGCCTAATCTGAAAAGAGTGAGTAGTGTAATAGAATGATGTCATTTGAAGTTGTTAAAATACTATTAACGGTCACGATAAAACTATTTAGTTAGTTAGTTAGTTAGTTAGTTAGTTAGTCAAAAAGTACTTAGTAAGCAACAAATGAGAAAAATAAAAAGGGAAGGGGAAGAAAGAAAAATCAGGTATATTGTAACATTCTTGTTATTTTTCTCTCTCTATCAACAAACAACTCTTCACTCTTCTCAATCTCCATATTCTTCTTTCTTTTTGATTTTTTTCTTAGAAGTCCAGTTTTAATTTTACTTGTTTCTTCAAGATTCTTATCAAACAGGTGAGAATCCTTTACACTGTAGTTGGGGTGAAAGAACACTGCTTAACCAATCCATAAGCATAACATCATAATTAAAACCTATTGTATCGTTTCATTTAATTTGCTAACCGTATTCAAGTTAGTAAACTACTTAATCAGTTACCCCATTTAAGAAGACCAAGTACCATGGATAATTGTAACCATATAGTATTGAGTTGATTTGACAAATAGAAAAAAAAATATAATACGATATAATGCTTGTCCAAATAAAAAAAATATTTATACAATTCCAATTACTTAGCAAAACAAGTAATAAAGTTACAAATTAATAATCTAGCGTCTACTTTTTTACAAATAATAAAATTACAAATCAAAATTGTAAAAAAGTACAGTGTTATCTTGCATACTCATCGGTTAAGTTTTATAAAAGTGATTCTTGAGTTAGTAACAAGAAACTTATGATAAGTAACATAAAACAAATGATAATATACAAATTAGAAAATAAAATGTAAGAAAAAATTAAGTACGATATTTAGGTCATTGAGTTATTTTGAACTTGTGAATAAAATCACCTAATAATCTTCAACTTGTCTATAATATTTACGAATATTAGCTGTTAAGACATATATAAGTTCAGTTTTCTTTAACCGTGGTTTTTAGAAATTTGATATACGGAACTGAAATTGCAAATGAGGTTCGTTAACCAAATTATGCAGAATTTGGTTTGATTATCTTCATTTTTTTCAGTTCGAAATGGAGCAATTTTGATAATTTTTCAATTTTTGTTTTTGGCCCATCCCTAAGCAAGGCGGCTTTGTTGACAAATGACCGATTGGAAATATTGAGATAACGAGAGAATAACGAAGATGGAGTAATATTCCATGTCTGCCAAGTCCATCTTGATTCGGTGCTTCACCTTGAAAATTGTGTGAATTTTAAAGACCAGTGTTGCCTTTGCTTTTATAAGCCAAACGGAACACTCCAATTTATGAATATGTTCAATTGGATTTTTTGTTTTTCTGGGAGAGTCTATTGGGACCTGCTTTATAGATTCTACATATGGAATAAAAATACGAGGAACACAAATGCTAGTAGTTAGCGGCTTAAAGCACGTTGCGAAGGTTGTATTATAGTTTCATCCGACCTAAAATTTTGACTTTTGTGTTGTAGAAAAGTTTAATAGGTTTTGTAAAACAATTATTAGTCAAAATTTAATTATTGTCTTCGGAAAGTGCACATCTTTGAAGAGATTATCAGTAGAGACAGATTTGAATGAGCCTAGAGGCTTGAAAGAGCTATATATTTAGGGATACGGAAGGCAACGTGAAATGAGCAAAATGACTTGTCTTATTTACCATAACTTATTGTTTATTTTTCTTCTTTCTCTTTAATATATGTATAGCTCATACACTAGGTATATGAATTCAAGCTTCACTAATAAATACAAGAGGAAATACGAACGCAATTAATTTAAGTCTTACATGAATGGATACGAATCAAATGCAAAATGGTAATCCATTTTTAGTCGTATTATTACACGTTCAAAAATATATTAAAAAAAATTGGAAAATCTTATACTATTTTAACTCATTAATTACGAGTTTAAATTCTTTAAACTGAAACATGTCCATTGTGAGGCTGGCCAAATGGTAATTAATTTTCTATTTAGTTCCATAATTATGAAATCGCATATATGCTGTCCATATCATACCCCGAGATTAAAATAGAATTTATCCCAAAATATGGTTACTGTTGTTTGTTAAGAGTGTACCCAAGTCTATTGTCGAGTGTCTAATTAGAGGTCAAGAGCTGGTTAGAGCCCATGAAACAGAAAGTATTGGTGGCTATAATTAGGTAGATGTAATTATATTGAGCCTATTAAACCATAAACAGGTCAATATATCGATCCAGTTTCCACTTGGTATATTGTTCTGCATGGTCTGGACAGGTAGAAATGACTCTTGAACAGGCAGCAAGATTTGATGAGGAAATCGCATGGTTATCAAGACATTTCTTTTGCATTGTGCGAAACAAGTTAGTACTAGAAAATGATAAGATACATAAGACAATGCAACATGATTTAGTAGACTTCTTTGCTAATAGAAAAGGCCTAATATGACTAGCTATTCCTGGAAATGGATGAGAAAGGACCAAATAATCCCGCCTGCGTCCACATTTCTTCATCTTTTTTTTTTTTTTTTGGTGGGGGACTACCTGACTCTCGCCAGAAATCACTTTGTAATCTCACCTGCACATGGAAAATAATCAACCTATATTACTTTGTTATTCCCATAAAAAAAAGAACAAAATAAAAGGAAGGGAAAAGTGATTTGCTGCATGATTTTGTTCTGATGCTCAAAATAACAAAAAGTTTCAGCACCAAGCTAGAGATAGCATATGCAAATTACTAATATAAAAACGGTGAATTTTCTCAGGAAGAAGCAGAGGAAGGTTACATGGTTCAAAGCTGGCTGCGCATTTTTCGGGAAGCTGCATGGCCAAGGTTCGATCAACACCTGAAATTGGAGGACCATTGACTAGAACACATAAGCATGGTTGGCCTAGAGCTTTGAGGGCAACACAGCAAGCCTCGTTTGGTTGGTAGGGGCTAAATGGAGCAACTGCTGCCCTACATGGAATTAGCTGAACAAGGGCAGAGAAGAATGTGGTTCCGCAAGGACTGCCCTTGGTTTCCTTCACAAAACCAGCCATCATGACCATAAGCACCAGCAGAACTGACACTGCATTTCTTCGAAAATGTTTCATGTTTTTTTTGCTACAATTTAAGAGTGAATGAATGTGTCCAACTGTTTCATTACTGCTTCGCAGAAATAGATCTATATATAAATCTGCTTTGAGAGAGAGTGACCAAAAACTCTCAATCCAATTTGTGCCTAATTCCTAACTTTAAGTCACACTTGATTCATGCTAGTTATTATGTACATACAGCTGAGTTTGCAATGAAGGCGTAGATTTTGCATACTGGTGTGACCCTTAAACATCTGATCATATGATCAACTCCCCGATGGGGCGAGGGAAAACCTATCAAATTGAAAATATTAATGATGTCTTACTCATTTTAAAGATACTTATAATGAATAATATTCTGTATCTAAAGACACAGAAATTAATTCAGGGCAGCTGAATAACAAATTGATCAATTTATTGCACATTAACAAGTAAATTCATATTTAACCAATCTTAGTATTAACCAATCTTAGTATTAACAATAGCCATTAAATGCTTTATTTTTGAATAATGTATGCTGATATTAAAGTAAACAAATAAAGATATTATTTGAACATCATGCTGTGATATGCTTGCAAGTTCTTTAGCATTGGCACAAGACTCCTGTTCCGTTATCCATTATACTAATAGCAGATTCTCAGAGACCAGTTTGTCACAGCGAATCAGAAGTTTTTGTCAGCCCTTATTATGATAGTAAATTATACGCAGGTTTCTATAATTGATAATCGGTTATTTTCCTTGCCGGATACCCACTAATCCCATTCAATTGGAGAATTAAGCAAATGGAGGGGGACCTTTCCTTGCCCTTCCTTGTTTATACTAGCTGAAAAATATTGTGCATCCGGGAAAGTCATAATCTATTGTGGCAACAGCAACCCGCCCGGAATCACAGACATGTGCATAGCGCGTTACCATTTCTTCTAGCTCTTTTTATTTATTATCAAAATTCAAACCAAAATACCTAAGCAAATAAGTGACTTTTTGTCCAAAGTGACAATGGTACAAATTTGTACTAGTCTTTGTAGCAGCAAATCACCAGTCCTGAATTCTTAAACCATACCGTTTATTTCACACAATATAAAGTTCCATAAATCACTCGACAAATCTCCATATGTCTTCTGAGGGGAAAACCGTTTCGAATGTCACAATCATGGTTAGGATCACCTAAATTTCTGCTTAGAAAGAAAGAAACAGCTCAAAAGTGTACACATGTCAGAAAAGCTATGACTAGTATAGTTACATTTACTAGTGCGTTTCTGGGAACAAATATTAGTTTATCATATAATTGTTTATGCCTTTCCTGGAAAATGAGGCACATGAAGCATTTTTGTACCGTGCCGACATTACCCTTCTATACAGAAAGTATTTTGTACATATATATAATAACTCTATTGTTTGCTTCATTCCTCACGTTTGGTCAAAATTCATATCAGTTGTCGAATTTGCTATTAAGCTGAAATGGTACTCCTCCAACATATTTTAATACTTGTATAATTTTTAATATGATTTGTTTATTCTTTGTCCTTAAGGCACATGATAAAAGATAGGTCCAATATTATTTTTTCTACGACATCATAATTTTTTTCTATAGGAGTGTTTACAATTTAAAGGGTAGATGGTACTTTTAGAGTTTTTTTTTTTTTTTTTTGAGGATATTCAGAAATTTAATAGTATGTCTATCTTTCGTTTTGGTATTTTATCATGTGCCCTTGAGCCATTTCTCTGCTTGACATTTTTACATGAACTTTTCTGTTTTATTTTGGGGCAAAGAAATCTATTAAATTAAACATCTAACTGACGATATGTCTCACTACATTCTGAAGATGGCAATTAGTTTGGTCCATGAGAGAGAAATTAGTTTGGTCCAAAATGAATGGCATATTTTAACCGAGAATTAAAGCATAGGAAAATCAAGCTAACTGTGAAAGTCTTTTTTAAGTGAAGTTATTCAAAATCTGGACGTTGTTAAGTTAGATGTAAGCAATAGAGTTCTCTCTGGAATACACAATTAAAAATGGAATAAAAGAAAACTAATTGTAGGAAATAAAAGAATATTCTCATAGAAAACATGAATGAGAAGTTGAATGAATGAAATTTTGTTGAAAAATTCAATTTCTTAGTAGATAAAATGTAAAATTCAATTTCTTAGTAGAAAAAATACTAGACATAACAAACTTACGTATAGGCACTTAAACTAATATTGAAAAACAAAGATTGATCGATCGATATAGATGAGATACTAAGAGCCCTTTAAGACTATAGGTAAAAAAGACTATGGAGAATCATTTGATTCGAAATCTATGGTACGTTGGAGTAATGAAAGGAATAAATTTTAAATTATATGAAGAATTCTGTAGAGGAGATGATGAAGTTTTAACAACATACTATGAGTAAGATAACAAGTTAAAAGATTTTCAAACATATAAAGAAATAATAAGAGCATTGGAGGTCTATATATAAAGAAGAAAAAAATATTATTAAATGTAATAAATATCTAAACCAGATATGAGCATTTTATAAAATAAGATAAAATGTATTCGAAACACTCAATCATATTGTGAATGTAGATGACTTTGATGATTAGTGCTACCCCTAAAATTAGGGGATGACTATCACCAAACACCTTCAACATACTTTTATTGCGCAGAAGATTTTTTTTTTTTTTTTGGTTGAACAAAAAGCACCACAGCAGTAAAATGATTAATGAAGGTTTTATTACAAATTTGGGATTACTTGCACTGTTACTTAGGCACGGCTCTTGGCAATTAGGCAAAGATCATTTTTCATTTGCTGGGTCAATCCAGGCAAGGCCTCAATGTCAATATCTTCCTTCTTCATCCCACAAGGCAGTTCCCAATCAAATGAGTAGAGCAAATTGGCAAGCGCAAGCTCCACCGTTGCCATTGCCAAGGACATTCCGGGGCATCCTCTCCTTCCAGCTCCAAATGGTATGAACTCAAAATCCTGTCCCTTATAATCAACGGTACTATCCAAGAACCTTTCGGGCAAAAACTCCTCGGAATTTTTCCAATATTGTGGATCCCTTGCTATGCCCCATGCATTGAAATGTACTATAGTTTTTGGTTGAATTTCATATCCATCTATGTTGCATTTTTCCATTGTTTCTCGCGGCAGTAGAATTGGAGTTGGTGGATACAATCTCAGTGTCTCCTTAATCACTGCCTTGAAGTAAGGAAGCTTTTGCAAGTCATCTTCATTGACAGTGCCTTTATCTCCAACCAATTGTCGAATTTCTACTTGCACTTTCTCCATGACCATGGGTTTCTTCATCAGGGCTATCATTGCCCAGACAAGGACAGCCGAACCCGTGTCAGTTGCACCAAGAAGTACGTTCTACAAAATTAAGTTAAATAAAACCAAATAACATATTAGATTTCTAGTTTGATTTAGATTCTACTAACAATTCTTAGATTGAAATATGAGTTGTAAGCGTGAATGTGAATAATTACCATGAGTAGTGCTTTGATATGATTATTGGTGAGATCAAACGGAAATGACTTCTCATCTCTCAGATTAAGTAAGATATTGACCAAATCCTCTTCGGATTTTTTTGACTTGTTTTGGTCGAGGTGGTCCTCGAGGATTTCTTGGTAGAAAGAATCAAAGTCCTGAAAAATTTTCTCCAATCTTCCTAGTTTCCCCGAGATCTTATCAAGCCAGCTCAGTGATGGAAAGAAATCCGAGTAGAAGATTGCGGCCAGCATGACTTGAAGTTCATGAAACATCGGAATGAATCTTTTTCTTTCAAATCCCTCGTCCAGCCTTTTCCCAAAACCAGCTCTACAAATAACTGCTAATGTTAGATCCATCGATGTCTCACTTACATTGACTAACTGCGATGAAGCAGCAAGTTTTGCAGTCCTTCTAATCATGTAGTTTACTTCTTCTTCGCGAACGGGACGAAAGGATCGAACTCTTTTGAGATTTAAGAGGTGGAGGACAACAACTTTTCTCATCTCCCTCCAATAATCACTATAAGATTGAAAGGCAACGTCCAATCCATTGTAAGATAGTTTTTGCAGGACAAGAGATGCAGGCCTGCTGGAAAATGCAAGATCATTGGTTTTTAGTGCTTCTTTTGCAATTCTGCCCGATGAAATGATCAGCACAGGCACAGAACCGAATCTCATGGACATAAGGGGTCCAAACTTCCTGGACAGTTGCCAAAGGTACAGATGAGGGGAGGTACTGCTACTGAATTGGTGCAAATTTCCGATGAAGGGAAGACCAGGAGGCCCAGGTGGTTGAAGGCTTTTCCTAAATGTTTTCTTCTTTTCAAGAAGGAAAGTAATGAAAATAGGGAGAGCCAAAAGGAGAAGAAGTAGCACCATTTTTTTTTCGGTTGAAATTTGCTGCTGGATGGTTTGCTGATACGCCAATTTATAGGAGTATCACAAGGATAACTTCAATCTTTAATTGTACATTTGAATCACAAGCAGATGAAGAATTGATTGAACAGGTTTATGTCCCCCACCATATGTCCTTGCCGGAACTTATTTCGCGTCTCTTTATTCTCCCAGAATTGCTTTCGACGTGACACTCTGTCGTATGCCGCCTAATATAGTTTCAAGATTTTCCTGTCCTGGATAAATTTATTCTATTGTGCTAATCCCAATGAACCAAAGCAAAAATACACTGAAACAGCTGAATATGATAATATGACAATGGACAAATAAATTTGTATAAAAAACCGTCAACTTGATGATGTGATTGCTTAACACTACATGTATGACTCGAGAATACAGCTGCAAGCAAAATAGTATTCATAGATAGCTTATATCCGCACTTAATATTCCATAAGCTATTGTATCCTCCAATTGCAGTGCGATTAAAAAAAATATATCAAATATACGCTTCTATTAAGAAAGTCACCGAAACAAATATCGGCTATCACGGGAATGAATATGATTTGTGGTATATTGAGACTGATATGGTTTATCTACATTGATGGTGCAATTTTAATTATACCAATTAGAAGGGAGATTTTTAGGTGAGACGGACCACTTGTAGACCTTGTGGTATCAAAGAGTGCCACATAAGCATAATGCATATTGACATAAAAGAGTAACGTAGGGTGGTATAAGGTGATGCTTATGTGGTTTTATTTTATACCACAAAGTCTACAGGTTAGGCCGTGGTTCGGGTCCATTTAAAAATTTTTACAATTAGATTGCACTACACCATGATCAAAGGCGAAACCAACCATTGAAAAAATGACACCATGTTTAATGGGATGCCACGGTAAGATGCGAGTGGCATGGGCAGTTATGGGCACCAGCTTCGCAAATTGGTTTCGTGCCAATTTGAGCAACTTAGAGGTGGTTAGGGGTGGCAATCGGGACCCACCAACTCGAAAAAAAAAAATTTCACACATATTATTATTAAGGAAGTTTTCGAGTTAAACGGGTTGACTTGTCGACCCGCCAACTCATTTGACCCGAAATTTTTCTTAATGTGAAATTTTTTTCAGGTCAAATGAGTCGATCCGAACCTGAACCCAAACTCGAACTCAGCTTGATTTTTTTTATTTCTTTTCTAGTCAGAGAGGTTGACCCGATTTCAACGCGAACCCGACCGGTTTATTTGGCAAGTCAATCGAGTCGACCCAATTCTGACCCGAACCCATCAAGTCTTGATCCAAACTCATTATTTTCGTATTAGGTTCGTATCGTGTTTTCAAGTCGTGTCAAAAATTGCCACCCCTAGAGGTAGTGTAAGTAGTTAGTGAAAATATGTAACTGATCAGTGAAAATATATAACTGGTTAGTATAAATTTCAATAAAAATTTGTAACCACTTTTCACTTCAAAACGTTGTCGTTTTGTGACTTCAAATTTGGCCAACATAGCCTAATCTCAACCGTTCATTGTTAACCCATGTAATCTAAATCATGAAATTGTTACAAATCAATGGAAATTGGGAGTCCCATGCTCGGGCAAGTACATATTCAACAGCCTAATAGGAGGCCTCCCGATATCATGTTCGGTTTAGGCAAGGGTTACTTCTGAGAGAACAAGGTAGGCCACTAAAGTACAAAGTCCAAAACGCCGTCAAAGATCAGGGGTTTAAATAATTGACGGTTCTAATTACTGGAGATAATATAAACACTATTTCACATAGGCGCAACAATTATAAATATAGATAATAATATAACAATTTGCGTAAGGTTTGCCTACACTTATGTCATAATTTCAATTTGTCCTAAAATTCAATATCTACTTGTCACTTTCAACAGAGGAATAACCACCATGAGTAAACCTAAGCAATTACTGAGTATCAATCCCTTAGTCACATGGTTCCTGAATCCTAATTAACGCACTATTGCCGCAGGTGAGTTTGAAGTTCTAACCCATCGGATTATAGATGTCGAAACTCAAAAGAGTAAAGATGCTGGTCTCCACTCATTGAATTACTAGCCTCGTGTTTTGAAATGTTTCCTAAGATGGAATTTTCTAAGGTTTAGAAGGCCTTATACGCTAGGTTTTTATCTTTCCATTATTTTTCATTTTCTTTACAACTTGAATTACCCTTATTTCCCTTCTACACTCGTAAACTAGGCCCTAGTGCTGAAGTTGAGAAATTTGAGTCCATCAATTGCATGTACGAGTTTGCGCATGGAATATAGACTGAGAGAGAGCAGAAATCTTTGGACAACTTCTATCAATAATAGGAGAAGATGGATAAGGAGCTGAACAATTACAAAGCAATTGTTTGAAACAATTTACGTTCAAGAATTAATTTTACACTCTTTCCATGTTCAGAACTGTGTTTACATTGTTGAGATCCATGTCAACAATTCAAAGCATCATATTTAAATAAGAGACATTTGAATTTGTTAAGGTCTTTATCTTGAGAGCACACAGTTACCTCCTTTCCATGAACATCTCTAACTTTTATTTGCATACATATTTAAATAAGAGACATTTGAATTCAACCATTTTTCGTAATATTATATGTGAAAGTATAGTCCAGTTCTGGAATACATATTTAAATGAGAAACACATGCAGTAAATATTAAAAATAATGCGAACATTGACAATACCATTAGCCTCTAAATTAATTCGAATACATATACAAGAGACAAATGTATTCTATATTAAAAGTGCCTAACCATGTTTCCTAACCATAGATGTGGAAACATCTTTAGGTCTTCTCCACTAATATCCCTAACTTAACTTAAATGCATAATATTAAAAGTGCCTAACCATGTTTCCTAACCATAGATGTGGAAACATCTTTAGGCCTTCTCCACTAACATCCCTAACTTAACTTAAATGCATACCTAAACGAGAAACACATGTAAGAATATTTTAAAAGGGCCTAACTTCGTTTCCTGATATCATAGGTAGAAACATGATTAGACCAAACTTAATTCGAATCCATACGTTAACAAGAGACACATTTCTTAAATATTTAAAAAGGACCTAATCATGTTTCCTAACTTGAGATGTGGAAATGCAGATAGCTCCTCTCCATTAACATCTTCTCTAACTTGGCTACATTATCCACCTAAAAGAGAAACACATGTATTAGATAATTTAAAAAATAGCCTAAGTTTGTATCCTAGCATTAGATATGACTTTGCTATATATTTAAATTAAAAAGAAAAAAGAAAAACCGAGACACGAAATTTAGATATAACTGCAATTATTACATAATTATTTTGGTCCCCTAGTTTTTAGTTTATATAATTTCGTCCATCAAAAGTATTCTTGCCGAAACTAATCACTATTTTTTTTTTTTTTGGTGGACAATTTCAGAATTCCATTCACCTAGATTGCAATGTTAACATGGTAGTACCATGGATTAGATATGTAAAATATGGGTAAATTTGAGGAAATGAGCCTTTGAATTTCCAAATTAAGATAAAGTCAAAACTAAAGATACTAGAATCCAATTCATTATTTTGTTATAGCCTAAGTTTTATGAAACAAAATACCTAGTTCCTTCTATTCAAGAGGGGAAAAAACAAGTGAAATTATGAACTTCTAACCAATTGTGGACTGAAAGGACAAATAACATTAGTTCAGAAAAGTGTGATGACAATAGTACACCATCAGAAATTGATGAGAAGTCAATCTTCAATTATGAACTAATTGAAGTGTAATATTCTGATTAAAAGCTAATAAAAGACAATGGAATGGAATTTTACAAAGTTCCGATGGCAGAAGTAAAGGGATTAGGAGAGGACTTCTAAATTTTTCTGTTGTTAGGATATAAACTCCAAAAAGAGCTTATGAAGATTTCCAAGGATCCAGACCTAAGGTTAGAATCAATTTTTACATACGTAATAGATATAAGATTCCAAATTTACTCCCAGTCCTGCACTTGAGTGACATCTTACAAGTTTAATTGATTGCTTACGGAACAAAAGGAAAAAATAGAAAAGAAAAGAAAGAAAGTCAACCATAGAATGTAAGCCAAAGAAAAAAATAAATAAATCACTCAAGTCCATCATGAGCATGAGAGTTGTGCTTTAAATTATGAACAATCAATATTCCATCAATTACATGAATTATGCACATGCACCAGTAGATATGCTGATTACTGATAAAAGGGGCAATGCTCCAACTTTGCCCGTTTGTCCTGTGAACAACCAAAGCAAAAGGAATACCTTATGAGTTGAAATCTCATTTTGACTCACATCAGAAAACAGTTGAATAACAACAGTTATGACAACTTGAGAATTTCACAATTTCTGGGCCGCCGATTCATGGAGGAACTTAATGTCAAATTTATTCATAAAACTAAACCCATTCTCAGAAGGCTAATGGCATCTCCAGAAAAACAACCAAAACAACAACCTAACCAGGAGTTATCAATGGCTCTCATTTACTTCCTTTAAGGTTAATTACAGCAAGCTCTTTTTCTACAAATTCTCCAACACATATGGAAGGATACTTGCCAGCTTGAGAAGAGTCAGCAAAGTGGCCAAGAGGTTTTAACACTGCATCTGACGCAATATGCGCAAACAGCTGACGGCAGAAGAGAAAAATTTAGAGTGAGTCAGGTTCTAATTGCAATCAAGCATTCAGCGATATCTACAAAACGAGAATTAGGAAGAAGGGAAAGAAAATAGAAACAAAAGTAGCAACTCAAATCACCGTGGAGGAAACTCTCCAGAGACTGCAATTTTGCTCTATAGCTGCTTTTATTGCATCAGTCGTCCTACTAGTTACAACAACTTCATGCATTCCAGCTATGCAGTCTCCTGCAGTCAACCATTCTATCTGCATAGTCAAATGATATAAATTGAAAGCATGTGTCACTAACTATTTTGTGCACAATAATCATTCCCGGTAAAGCTCATGCATATAAAATGTCTGGAAAAAAAAAGTTTCATAGTCAGGGATCCCCAATTAAAAGTACAAGACAGATAAATCCACACGGATGAAATGGAATCTTCATTCATCTACTTATGCATGCAGGTGTACATTTTCCTTAACCTTCAATTTCACAAAGGTAGTTCAGCAACTAGCATAAAAAATTATCAAGTACAAAATGGGAGATAAGAATCTTCTTGGAATGCTAGTTACAATTCTGAAATCCTTTGAGGTCAACCACCAAATGGGCAATAATTCTTGTTTAAGAAACCAAAATTTGGCAGCTTCTTACTCTGCTGGAGTTTAGTTTTCTTATGTATGTTTAACACTAGCAGGTTCAAGGAAACCAATGAGCTCATCTTGCCAAGCACAACAGGACATAATATACTCATACCTGCTTTCCCGTCTGAATGAGAAGGCACCCTACAGGAACCTTCACACCCATTTTTTGTCCATTGCTCAACCAAATGTTTAGACCAGGGAATCTGCTTCTGCCATGAATTGTAAGAAAGTTAAGGTCATAATGGTATCCTGCAAAGACAGTGCCCTCCTGGCCATGACGCCTAAGATCACTTCCTGTTGGTGCAAGCAGATGAGGCCCCTGAAATTTAAAAACGCAAGGACTTTATTAGAAATCAATGCAGTAGTAAAGCAGGTAATAAAAATGAATAAAAAGCATGTTACAGTATACTACAGACTTTTTTCCTGCAGTTTATGGCCATGTAAATCTGGTATGTAATATAATAATTATAAAAAAAAAAAAAAAGCCAGTAGAATTGGTTTCTAACCCCTCATGCAAAACAGGCTTCAAAATTGACATACAAACCATAATGTGAGGACCAAATTGACGAATTTGAACATATTAGCACTTTACATGTTCAATTCAAATGTTAGGAACCAAAAAAATAATAATAATTATAAAAAATCAGTACCACAATTTCTCAAATAGATTATTTGCTATTTTTCTTCAAATGAAGCAAAGTGCAAGTTATTATTTACATTTCAGACAATCAAACACACAGAAAGACAAAGAGTAAGCACTAAGAACCTAGAACATAAACTTAGCTTCTAGTTCAGAGACACTTTTGGCACGATGCAAAATCATCTTTTGTTTCTTGGTGATTCAAGCAAAAGTCATTCGGTGATGGATATGAACATTTTGCATTACAAGTATGCTACCTCTTGCTTAGAGAATCACCTGCAGTCACAACCTTTTTTGACAGTTAAACTAAGGACTGAAGTTACACAAACCATACCAGTACAAACATAGGATTGTTGATAGAGAAGCCAGTCATGGCATTAAAGCCAGAGGTGATAAGTGATGAGAATCAAATTTCTTATAGCCTCCTCGAGAAACAATGGTAAGGCCTAAGCAGTCTACTTAGTCAAAAATAAATATCCCACATTTAGGGGGGAAGCAATCAGCCTCATTTATTTGTGTATTCATGCTAACTTTGATTTGGCATGTGCATGGTCAAAACCAACTTGGGCAAGCTGAATGACAAGAGGCACGCTCACCTGCTTCATAAGAGAAGTGAAAGCATCTTTCTGCAAGCCAAATCCAATTGCTGCCATTTCAGCCACAGCCTAAAAAATCAATGGCATAAATTACATTTCAAGAATGTACAAAAGTTAGAAAGTAGAGCAGCATTCTTGGTAACATACCTCAATCGCAGATATCATTTTGCATCCCCATGAATCCATAGTGTCCTTCCATTCAGGGAATCCTTCAGGTATAACAGGCTCAGAATTCAATTCCTAGAAGAGAAGAATGCTTGTCATGAGAAGAAGACCAACAATTTTAAAACTGTGTCAAGAAAAGCAACTAGCAAAACCTTAAAACGGGTATTTGGTGGCCGGGGACCAACTCTCCACATGTATCGCCACTTAGGGTCCGGCCCAGTGGGTGTGGCTGGTTGAAACTCTTTTGGCATCGCTCTTAGCTTCTCTTGTATCTCCTCATCAACTAGACTACGAGGCACTTCAACTCCTTCTGGAGTCACCCCAACCTATTCAATATCAATGTCTCAAAAACTATTCTACAATTAAATTTAAAACAGTAAGAGGACAGTCAGGTGATAAAAACATATCAACCACAATGCATTCAAAAGTTCTACTACCATGCCCCCCCCCTCTCTCTCTCTCTCTCACACACACACACACAATGAGAACATATCATAGACTTCTGAGAATAATTAGAATGAGCTGCATCTAACTCGCTCAAATAATTTTCCTACTTAGGTTCTACAATACATCAAGAATGTGTCAGTATGGCCCGTTGCTGTTAGCATTATTCGACAACATGTAACCATACTCAATCTTCAACATGTTAGAAATTGTAAGACCTGTATTGCATACAATTTTTTGAAAGCAGCAGCAAAGTTCAGTAGCTTCAGAATAGATATACAAATAAAAAAATTTATGAAAAATGTCAAATGCCTAAGTGGCCTGCTCTTGAAACTCCATGAACATCTCAAACTTTCTATTCAGGTATTCTTAAACCTAAATAGAATACTCATCTTTATCCATGAGAAATATCATTCTCCTTCACAGCTTTAAGCACTGCTATCCTTCCAAATCAGTGTTGAAAAATTAACACGTCCAGAAATGCAATGCAAAACCGACTAATGTGGGATTGCATAAATCTGTAAAAAGGGTGGCATCATTACATATAAACCCTCACAAATACGTGCCAACCAACCAACACTCATTTCAGCTAGTTTTTGTCACCCGGCAGTTGACTCTCTAATAGATGAAAATGTTAGGGGTGCTTAAGAACAATAGAACTAATCCGCTTCTTATAGTTTAACCTTTTAGATATGGCGCCTGTTCAACATGGCAACAAACCAAGAAAAGGTTTGAACTTGACCCTCACCATCTACCTTTATGAGATGTGTATATGTTTCTTCCTATTTCTTTGAAAAAAAAAAAACTACTCTAGCACTTGCTACCATTTAAGGCTCGAGAATGATATGGACATTCAATGAACATGGTGCAAATAGGCCAATGTTCATCATTTTCACTTTCTTCACATATAGAACCAAACATACACATTTAGATGCCATCTAAGTTATCTACGATACTCTTAACAACCAGTTAATCCACAATACATACTGAAAAGAAATAGGCCCATAATGCATAACTTGAGCATTCTTTCAGAGAAAAGAAAAATATAATACCAAATCAATTTAAATTAATACTGTATGTGCAAAATTAACCCTAAAGTTCAAAACTTTCACTCATAGCTCCCTCCAGCATTAATCACAACCAAAACACTTGTTCGCTTTCCTATAAACAATCACCATAAAATTTGTAAAGCTCAGCTCGGTAACAAACCCAATTTGTTGACATTAATAAATTCTTTCTTTTTGAAAAATAAAAAAAAAGGATCATTTTCTTTCCCAAATTCTACACAATTAGTCATAATAATAAAACTTTAACATTTCTGTTTTCAATTTAAATTCTGCAACTAAACCAACTCCCTATTTTTTTAATGCAACAAAAAAATCAGATTTCAGGAAAATGCATCAAAAATAAACTACACATATTCACAGGAAAATGCATGAGCCTTTTGTGTGTGTAAGTATTAGGGGGTGTTTGGTTTAAGGGAATCAAGGAGGGGAATGGGTATCATAAGTAATGATACCCATTGTTGATGTTTGTTAAACAACTATCACTATCATTCAGTGGGAATGATAGTGATTAATTGGGGTGTTAATGATTCCCCCCAAAATACTATTCTATCAAATCCATTACCCCTTATGATTAAAGGCAAAAACACACCCACTTAAAAAATACATATATTTTAAGTTACACACCCTCCTCTACTACTCTCTCTCTCTCTCTCTCTCTCTCTCTCTCTCTCTCTCTCTCTCTCTCTCTCTCTCTCTCTCTCGTCTTTTGATTTTGAATATTTTTTATTAGTACTTTATAAAAGTTTTATAAAAATTCTTTTAAATAAACTTTTTTAAATTCAAATTTTTTTAATAAAAAATTGAACTGAAAATCAAAGATATATAATACTCCCTATTAATACAATAAAAATAATTTTTTTAAGGTTATCATTTGCATAAACTCAAATTAGATTATGGTTATATTTAAAATTGAAGAAATTCTTTTAGCAATTTTCTTTAAAAAGATACAAAATAAGAAATCAAAAAAATATATATATCATAAATAAAGATTTAAAATTTTTTAAATTTACTTGAAAGTCGTTCCAGTAAACCAAACAAGTATTTTTATAATGATACCCATTCCATTATTAAACAAATATGTTGGGGGAATCATTAAAACCCATATTCATAATAGAGTTAATGATACCTATAGTGATAGTGATTGAGAAATTTGAACCAAACGCCCCCTTAGTACTTAAGGTCCACTACCCTCCTCCAGTCAGTAATTGCCTGAATGGCGTGGCTTTATGGGTCCTTAGGTTTCCCCTTTCCCCTTCCCCTTAACGTTTCAAAAAAAAAAAAAAAAAAAAAAAAACTACACATATTCACTCGTAAAGTAAAATACTGCAAAATATACTTTTATCTAATTCTAATTTCATAATTTATAAATTGTGACTAAAAAAAGTAATAGAAAAAGTTGCAATAAATTAAATACCCAAGAACTCAAATGCAACTGACTAATTGAACAAATTAATCAAATAAATTAAAAATTAAACATGAAAAAAAATGTTAATATTTCTCAAATTAAACGAAATTTCTGCCAGTATACCTGGTAATGGAGATGAGGCCGTTCTTGGAGGCGCTTGAATTCATCCGGTTTTTCGAAATATTTTTCCATCATATCCAGAAATAAATCGTTGTCTTGAGCGGAGCACCTCGGGTCTTTTACCAGCAAAGCTCCGGTTTCCCTTAGGGTCCGACTCACTTCCTCGCAGAGGCTCTTCATTTTCGGATCCAGATTTGTCCAATCGGATTCGGACCTCAACTTCTTTGAGGTTTCCAAATACGGAGCCAAATCGATAACCGGTAGCTCCATTTCCAGAAATCACTAAGATTTTTCTTTTCTTTTGTTTTTCTTCGGGGGAGATTTTTGGAGGTTAATGGCGATGGCGGGAGAATATTTTTGCCTTAGAAGGATATGTATTTATAGTATAGTAGCAGTAATAATTTAATAGTATCACGACAAACCCGGAATATACGAGGTGCTATTCGCTGAATCTGTGTGCGATGTGGGTTAATATTTGAGATTGTTCATACGACGTTTGACTCGTTCGGCTAGGGCGAGGTTACTTAATTAAGATAGAGAATGACTGATTAATCCTCACATTTTTATTTCAGAAAATTTTCCTTTGTAGCTTAGTTAGTAAAACTTTGTATTATACCCGCATAACATATAATTGGACGTTTAATTAAAAAAAAATCTCCTGTATTATGTAAAATTTTTAAATACTCGGTACTTTCTAATCATGCGTGTAAGATACCTAATAAACTCTTTTTTTTTTTTTGTATTATACTTTCTACTATGATAGTATTTTGAAATTTGAATTTGGATAAAAATATATGTTGTGAGTTATGTACAAAACAATTTAAGTTGTATTATCTTTATATTTACGTATATAGAGCTAGAAATGTAATAAATTCCAACTCAACCTAACGTATCAAATAGAAGAAATAAAAGTATAACTGATATCAGTATATTTTACAGATTTTTTTTTTTGTGATAACAATCAATAGTTTTAGGTGTACAAAATTAAAAAAAAAAAAAACAACAAAAACTGAAACATGTAAACAAATTGGATACTCACTAAAAAATTTATTTCACATATATGAAAGTAACAAATGTACACACCATTCACTTATAAAAATTTATATCAACTGGTTTGCGAAAAAAATTCCCGTGAGAAGTATGAAATTTTGACTTGTGCACCGGTCCTGAACACGGTGTTATGGCGGATTGTTGTCTCTCAATAGTTGTTTCATTGCAGTCTAGATTTTTTGTCTAATTTTTTTAGTGTCCAGTGATATTTAATACAAAACTACGATGCATCAATATGAAGCTATACAAAAATACGTCGTTCTATCTAATAATATGACGTAATTTTGAGTTAGACACAATTGAACACCAAAAAAATTAGACAAAGGATCTGATTTGGTTTCATTGGGCTTGGGAAAGACCCGAGATTATTAGCCAGATCCTCCAAAAAATTCTTTGGTGAACTAAGTCTATGATCTTACCCATAGATCTTATGATATAAAAGAGTATCATATAAACATAGTGATACATGTTGATGTAAAAAAATAATGTAAAAATACTTATATAATTTTATTTTAAGCTATAAAATCCACAAATCGGCCGTAAACTAGTTTCATATAAAATTTTTTAGATTCTCCTCATTGCTGCAGAAAGATCTGGAAAAAGGGGAACTTTTTAAACAAATTGTTTTTTAAATTAGGATCTTTTCCTAACTCAAAATTCGCTAGGATACTATGTTTTGGCTTTTTTGATGGATTTGGTGTTGCCAAAAATTTAAGGGGTGGAATGTGATTAGATCAGTCTTCTAGAATTGAAAAAATAATTAAACGTTAACCGGGATAATGAGGTATATTTTCTCGATTAATTATTTAGTACTTAGGATTCATTTATGAAAATAATTTGTACACTTCACCTTTTGATACATACATTCCCCTTCTTTATTTTTTATTAGATTAATATCCTAAAATATCTCTAAATTAAAATATCTAAAGTTTACATTTTATCCAAAAAAGATGATTCTCTTTTACCTTTTTCACATAATAAAAACCCGAAGAAAAGAATGTAAGCATCCAAAAAAATTGGAGCATATAAATTATTCTGTTCATTTAATTCATTAAAATTATAATATAGCTGTATTCACAAATAGTTCCATAAAAAGGGATAGTAATCTCGATTAAAATGTGATAATCGATAAACAAATTTGGTTAGAAATTTTATATGACCGGGAAAATATTAAACTCCATTTCTAGGAATAAAGGAGGTATTAGCCGCTAGATCTGCTGAAGCTAACAAAGTTGTAGACTACTGTACAAAGTAATTGCAGGCACAGTTGAGGATTGATTTTTTAAATTGATTTCATCATTCAAATATAGAAATATTTTTGTTTTTCCCCATTATGAAATTAGATATTGTCAACTAAATTCTCTCTCTCTCTCTGTAAACACGTCCTAAGTTTTAATTCTTGATTTTGCAGATTCAAGATATATCGGTTAAAGATATTCAAAATAATTCACTTGTAACTTTGTGCAGATCATTATACTTCTTTCACCTTTGCAAGTAAACAAAAATTTCAGTTAGGCATCTTAGAATAATTCAAAACAAGTATAATTTACTTGAGATAGCAATGAAACCACGGCTTGTCCAATGATATACGGCAACAAATGAAAAAGTTTTACGTAGGTCCTAAATTAATCGTGTAGAAACGAGTTCTAACATAGTTGAAACTGGAAACTGCACTTAGAGTACACGTGGTTTGAAATTGATTCCTTATTCTACTTTGTCATAATAGGCAGTGGAACTCAGATATCACCATATGCAAGCTGAACTCGAGATCCAAACACGTGACTCAAACTCGAACTCGAGCTAGTCAAACTTACAATTTTAGAGTTCAAACATGGCTCAATACATATTTTTTGAGTTCAAACTCAAAGTGACCAACTAAACTTTTATAAATTTTTAAATTTTTATTTCAAATTAATAAAATGATGAAATTATCATTTATTATTTATAATTATAAAACATAAATTATGCAATTTGTCTAAAAAATATAAATATTTTAGTAATTACACACACACACACTCGAATACCTCGACAAGCTTTCGAACAAAGAATATACATGCTCGAGCTTGACTCGAGTCCAGTTAATTTCAAATTTGAGCTAAACTTTTAAGCAATTCGATTCATTTGACCGATAATACCGTCGTCAACATTACTGGATCAAAATTAGAACCAGTTTTTTTTTTTTAATTTAAAGTTTTCAAACTGGGTTAAGCATCATTAGCATGAAAACTAGTCATTAAAACTAGATATGGATAATTTCATGCCAATGGAAACAATATTCCTAAGAATCAAGGAGAAGAATGCTATGCTTGTAAAATAAAACCAGACGTAAAAAAGTCAATCAGAATAAAGATGAGGAAAATGTGCAACCACTTCACAAAGATCAAAATTAAATGTTTTTAGAGCGAGGATTGAGCATGAAGTTCTCCAAGTTTATCAGTGAACACTTGCCTTTGTTACCTTTTTTTTTTTTTTCTATTTTGCCCCCGCTACCACAGGGGAGGGGATGTATTGGTGGGCACAGGTCGGATATCCCATCCCAAAAGGGATTTAACTCTAGATCCTAATATGTCGAATTAATAATTTTGCGACCCTAATATGTTCCTAATATCTCTAGATACTCTATAAAATAGGGGCTGATCAGAAGGTACCCCGATCCGCCCCATATTTATTATGAATAAAAATCCAACACCCTAAACAAAAAAGATCACAAACGCTATACATGCCACTAAATTAACTTGACAAATAAAAGATCTACTATGTTAATCTCAAATATTTCATAATATGTTAACTATCAATTTTCTCAAACATTACACCCAACATCCAAATACATGTCAATCTCAAGTATCCAATATGCATTAGAATCAAAATATGTAAAGAAAAAATTAAATTCCTTTATAATCCTAAGGACTACTTAAATAAAAAATGCAAAATAAAATATTGAACACTAGTGAAAGGTTAATCATTCTACAACACAATAAAGAGATAAAGCATTCCTCCCATTTTCAATCTTTAATATTAATAATGGAATGCTCATCTATCAAACCTGAAATTTTTATGAAAACAAAGGCAACCAATAAAGATGCTAACACAAGTTGAAACTCAATCAATACGACAATTTCTAAGACAAAGAAGACAAACTATTAATATTTATATAATATATCCTGCAAGTCGGGTACTCACAATTTTTTGTTTTTTTTTATCTATATTTGTATCCAAATTTTATGGATATCGAACTCATATTTGTTCCTTTAAGAAAAAAGGAATCAGGTATCTTATTATTGAGTCTATCAAATTTTCAAATCAGCGATTCTTTTGCCTACCCCTAAGGAGATGACAAGCTTTTGTCTACCCTAAAATACAATACACACAGCTATTGAGGAGAGAGTTGAACTCCACGCCTAGTCTTATTGGCCCTCCATCAGCCACTGGCCCAATTGATTGGGCTGGTGTTGTTTAAACTTATTAATAATCACTTGTTAAATAAATATTGTGCAAACATAAGGATAATTTTGGTCAGTCTTAATCTTAAAATTTTTTATATTTTAAATTTTGTGGAAAAGTCATTTTCTTACAAATTTTTGGATATTTGGATCCTTTCTATTTAGGAGTGACAGATTATCACCTTTCAATAAAATGGAGGGAAATACATTTGCTAAATCCTCACTCAATTGTAGATATAAAATTAGTTATTTTGACACTGATTCTTTGTTATACCAAAACTGGGTAGTTTTTGTATTAAAATTAAATAAGAATTGGTATGGCTAATATTCCATTATTCAGTTTATTAAAACTAGCATAAACTCACACCAAATACAAATCACTATATATTTAAATAAAGGAACTTGTTCTTGTTAGGTCCAAGTGCAACCTAAGAGGGAGGTGAATTAAGTTGTTCAAAAATCCAGGTGCAAGTACGCTCAAATTCACTCAATTTAACACTAAGTGATTTTACATAAGTGACTTCACACTTAGCAATAATGATAAATAAATAAATAAATAATATCACAGATAAGCAACAAAAAGAACAATTAAGTAAGGACCAAAGAGATACAACCAATTTTATAATGGTTCAACGCCAAACTCGACACTTACATCTATCCCAATTTCTCAACTTGGACTTGAATCCACTATGTGCTTTTTCGCAAGTTAGTAAAGCAAACTAATATGTATAATGTAGAGATTACTTTTTGCTCAACCTAACACCCTTTAGTTGAGTCAAAGAGTTTTATGATTCACTAAACTAACCCTCACAAAATTACATTTGAATGCTACCACCCACAATTCGAAGAACACATTACAATCTAACTAACTACATCACAAATTATTATAAGAATACAAAGGGAATAGTGTATTTTTCAATAAAAACACTCTTGAGGGCTTGTAAGAAAAGTAGGTATTAATTACAATTAATATCAAATCATATGGTACTTATAGGACTCCAAAAAGTGGACTAAATTGTCTTCTAGCGATCAAGCATCAAATGATAGAAAACTAGCCGTTCCGTAAGTTGGGACAGTCAAAGTGGTGGATGAAGACTTTAGTATGTTTATGTATGTTTCTTCGAACATCCAAAACGATGGCTGAAGTGACTTAGGACAAAATGTTTCCAAAATAGTAACTGAAGTCTTCTGTGTGTTTAAGCTCCTGTGGCCCCTCTAAAAATTACTATGGTTTTCGGAGTGGATTTGTGGGGTTCAGTTTAGGTTTACTTTCCATTCCTCCTTTTAATTGGAGTTGAGTGGATTTCCCAATCCGCTTCCCCCAATCGTCAAAAAAACATAACGTCCCACATCGGATTAGTTGGTTGTTAGGGTTGTAGATTTAAGCTCCTGTGGCCCCTCTAAAAGTTACCATGACTTTTGGAGTGGGTTTCTGGGGTTCAATTTAGGTTTACTTCCCATTCCTCATTTCAATTGGATTTGAGTGGGTTTCCCAATCCCCTTCCTCCAATTGTCAAAAAAACATAACGTCCTACATCGGATTAGTTGGTTGTTAGGGTTGTAGATTTAAACTCCTATGGCCCCTCTAAAAGTTACCATGGCTTTTGGAATGGGTTTGTGAGATTCAATTTAGGTTTACTTCCCATTTCTCCTTTCAATTGGAGTTGAGTGGGTTTCCTAATCCCCTTCCCCCAATTATAAAAAAAAAGTCTTCTGTGTGTTTTTTCATTTACATTTTGGGCGGTCGAAGTGGTGTCTTAAAGGATGAAGTTTTCTATATTTTACACTTAGGGTAGCTTAAGTGGCATCGTAAGTGACTTTGGATGGTCGAAGTGGTGTCCGAACCAAAGAACCAATTTGCATCTTTCTCAACTTGTTTGGTTCACCTTTTTGGCTAAGTGTGATGTCTTTTGCCCTGTTCATGGCTACAATCACAGCACTATATACTGCAAACATTGTTAGATAATATCAGTTAGTTTGGTATTGTCAAAACTAGTGAAACTCTTGAGTTACATTCTCCCCCTTTCGAAATACAGCAAGCATCATTATCAAGCATCGTTGAGCATTATTATCTACTCCCCCCTTTGGACATTATCAAAACTAGGGGTACCTCTCCTTTAGAAGGATTCCCCTCAATAAAAACATATATCATTTTGGGTATAAAAGTACTTTTTATTTTGAAAGTCATTTGCTCCCTCTAAATGTGAGCATACCATGAAAGCTTATTTTGGCTTAAAAAAACACAAAACTCGATTTTGAATTTATCTTCTTCTCCTAAATATAAGAAGTTTTGAAAAACATTATTGAAAGCATAGTTGGTGGTAAAACTCTTTTTTGAAGAAACCTACTCTCCTTTTTGGACATTAACAAAAATTGTAAGGTAGTGGAATAGGGCCATATCAAAAAGTGGGAGTTTGCTCCCCCAATTATTTGCAACAATAAAATAGGAGTATTGTTCTCCATATCATATGCAATATTATAGACTTAAGCAAACTGTATTAATTATGAGACAAGTCAATTTTTATTGAAGAAATTTTCAAATAAATTAATATAATCACAAGATGGAGATGTCAACCAAAACACGTGACAACGTTGTTTTGAGCTTGATGTGGTGTAGATTAGATATAGAAAATCAGGTCAAACTTACACACAAAAGTCAAGTAATAAAACCTAATCTCCCACCTTTTACCACAAGTATACGTGTTGTTGTAGTATAGGAAATTAGGGTCAAATCCCTCAAGGCACCAACAAGATGCAATTACTAGATTTTTATCACGTTCTTTATTATCTAAGCAATGATTAAATTGAATAAGTTGGGTTGAAAATAAAAGTAACTAGGAGAAACTTGTAAGAATGCAAGAATTTTGGTAGAAGAATATTTATGAAGGAATTCTAGGGTTATGAATCCACTAATAATCGATATTAAATTGTAGAGATTAGCACTTGCTACGTTGAATTTGCTTTGTTAAGGAATACAATTCCATGTATATCAAAACTTGCTTTCACTATGAGTTGATTTAATCTACCTACTACCGTGATAGAGTTGATGTGGTAATGCATGAATTGCTTCATCAAGTCCTCATAAGCATAACACTATTTTCATGTGCTAGTGCTTAAGCTCAATCATTCATTTTTCTATTATTAAGAACAAACTTAATTGATTCCTAATAACTAAGATGCTTTGCATGTGATGGCCTTTCAAATACAAAGAGTTAAAGCTTGAATAATTGAAGAAACAAAGAGCAAGAAAGGGCAAGGTTAATAAAAAACAAGTCTTAACATTAATGCATTAGTATCATCAAAACCCTAGAATATAGAATTTAGCTCAACATGGTTGTCTTCCAAATCAATACACATGAATTGAAAACAACTAGCCATAAGCAATCAAGTAGAATGAAATAGACAAAGTTGAAGAAAGATTATTCAATATGAAATGGCTTCAAGACTTGTATTTCTTGCACAAAGATTGCTACAAGGATTTTTGAACAAAGAACTCTCTTGAACTCACAATATTTCTATTATGGTTTGAGAATTCTAACAATTCTCTATAAATTCTCTATCCTAGCATATCCCTAACTCTTCACAGACGACTTCTATTTATAGACATGGATCCTAAAAGTCATTTTCCAACTTGCCATTTACATTCAATGAATTGGAATGATGAAAACACTAGTTGAAGGCCTAAAAGTTTTCATTTATTCTTCCAATGAAATCTTCAACTTGCAAAACCTGTGTACAGTTCAAAAGTATTCAAAAACAGCTAAAAGATGAAGCAAGTTGCAACAGTCAAAATTTGGCAAGTCGGTTGCGATACGCGGCAGTCATCTGCGTATCGCCATCCGCGGATTGCGTCTTTCTGGCCCCACTTGTGTAAATTTTTGCTGAGTTGTCCCTCCAATTGTCCTAATCCCTTTTCATGAATTTCTTTGAATTTTTGCTAATTTTTTTCTAATTTTTTACATTTTGCTCATTTCATCTTCCAATAATTCTTTGACTATTCACTTCATCACCTTGATCTTGGCCTTCCTTGATGAATCTGCAAAAATAAATATTAGTTTGTAAATTAAATACTCAAAATAATAGTTTTAGATGCAAAAACCCTAATTCTGGAAAATAAACCCTACTGAATGAAAACATGTTATTTAAAGTCAAAAAGTATAATAACTTAACTAAAAATACACTAAAAATACCAACTAATATATATATTAATATGGGCAAAATTTTCACTTGTCAAACTCCCCACACTTGAATCATTGCTTGTCCTCAAGCAATTTGAAAATCAAGAGATCAACAACATGATTCAAGCATTGAAATAACTCATGTATGTTTCTCAAATAATCTTGTCCAAAACTACTCAAGTAAATAATCATTATGTAACACCTTGTTTTTCTAGTACTTATAATATTAAGTGAAGGAAAAGTAATTATATCATAAATTTCCACTTGTTTGGAGTAAGTTTCTTTGCCTTACTAAGTTTTACAAACAACAATGCATATAGCTAATCAAGTAGTCTTTACACCTTAAGATTATGTCATAAAAGAGGGATAATTCACATGCGTTTGGCACAATATGAAGTTGTCTTTTTACGCGAAGATCGACATTTTTAGATGAAGACCCCCGGTTACTCAACACTTCATTTATTTTTCTTTTGTTCAATTGCTTTCTTGAGAGTGAAAAATCATCTTTTGACGCGAAGATCGACATTTTTAGATGAAGACCCCGGTTACTCAACAATTTTCTATTCTCAAGTTGCTTTTGCCTTTTCTTTTCTAAGTACCGTTTGACGTGAAAATCGACATTTTTAGATGAAGATTCCGGTTACTAAGTACTAGATATCAATTATTTTCTTCATCACATCTTCTTTTTCTTATTGTTTTCCCTCTTAAACTAATAATCATAAAGCATTTGGACCCCTCAACCTTCTATATTCCTTGTTTCTTTTGTAAGACCGAATAAAGAAAAGAAGCTCAACATAAACTTGTGTCCTTTTAGGCATAATCACTTCTACCTTTCCTAATATACTTTCCTCAAAATAAGAATTTTTATTACATAATAATTACTACTCTCTATTTGGATCAAGCTATTTTAAGGAACTACATGTAATTAGTCCAATAAATAGAAGATGTTTTTAACAAGCTAACTTTTTTCCAAAACCAAGCTAAATCATGATAGCCTTCCAAACTTTGGAATTGTTTTTGTGAAAACCGGTGAAAAATAATTAGATTGGAAAGATTTTGAAAAATTTTGATCGGAGTTTCCCTATAAATGGATTAAACTCCTTGTCAAACACAAGAACATACCAATTTTCCAACCAATCTTTTTCCACACCCAATGTTCTTCATTGTCAAACACATGAGTATAACTCCAAAACCTTCCCCCCCCCCCCCACACTTATATTACACAATATGCTCAATGTAAGATAGGAGAAATAGAAGTATGAAAGCAATTAAAACTCCCTTGTTCATATGTTTGAGCAGTTTGAACAAGCTATCACGGACTTTGAGTAGTTCACTAGTACGAATAATATCAAAGAAAAACATATTAGTTAATGTAACATTCACATCAAAACTAAACTTAAATGTTTTAACAAACATTAAAGGAAATGTCCTAAATGACTAAGAAGGGGAGGTTGGTCATGTTGGTCTCTCCATCTTTGCTCCAAGGTGTGCAGCCAGTCCATCAATGGTGTCAAGTCGTTGTGTGATGGACTGGAAGGATTCTCTTTGGTATTGCAGGATGTTTTGCATTTCTTCCATCAATTGCTGCCATGGAGTTGTGCGTCGCCTTGGAGGAGCTGCGGTAGAAGGGCCGGCTTGTGTAGATGAGGAAGGCCCGGCATGGTAGGAAGATTCTTCAACGTCCTCTTGGTGCTCCCTGGGGTGTGCTCCTGCTTGCTGTCCAGAATTTGTTCTAACATGCTTGGATCCTTCAAATGAATGCGGCGGAAGGACGGAGATGGTGATGATGTCTGCTTTGGGAATCAGTTGGGGAGCCTCTTCCTTGGGTGTTGACTCCTGTATAACTCGAAGATCCTAGTCAACAACCTGGGAAAACCAAAACAAGTTTTCGGAACCCGAGCTCGCGCAATAGTGCGCATGTAACTGATAATGATACTAGGCAAGGGAATTCGACGAAGGTCGTTTCCTTGCCCATTTACCATTTTGTCCAACAAGTACAGGTCGGCATTCCTAACTTCATTTTTGCTACTTCTTTTAGGCATAACATTATGAGCAAAAATGAAAATGCAAATATGATAAGCATTGTCAAACTGTTTGGTATAGAGGCCGAGTCCTTTCATAATCGCCGTGGCGGTTACTTTCATCTTGGACCTCGAACCGTCTTTTGGCTTCTTGAATGTTCCATGTTTGCTCGTCCCACTTGAATTCCTTCTTGTAGTCCACATCCATCCCCTCATTTCTACAATGTAGCATCTCCGCGAATACGGGACCGTAGCAACACAATCCTTTTTCCACGGACTGTGGTTTGTAGGTAGGATGCGCTATGTCCTTCCTTGTCATCAATGTTGGCATAAAACTCGCTGCACCAAATTTGGGTAGATGAGCTCCGGTAGATTGAGGATTGGGTCCCATCCCATTCGTGCAAAGAGGGCACTTATATGGAAGAATTGATCCACCTCGTTGTCCAAGCTTTTCTCCTTAATCAATTCTTTATGTACTCGAGCGTTGTACCATTCTTCATTCTCCAAGGATGTGAAACTGCCGAGTGTCGAATTGGGGTATGGGTTCCTCCTCTTCTTGTTGTGCAACCGTGCCTCTACTGCGTCTTTCGAGACATTTTTGCCTAAAACAACAAGTAAAGTTAGCTCATGATTAAAGAATGAATGCAAGCCTTGAAATTGATTGTATTTCTTTCCAAGTTAGCATGAATCTTAGTATGTCTTCTAACCCCTACTTTATCATCCCAACTTCCAATTGCATGCTTGTAACTTATTAAAATAGAGTTGTTTTCATGCTTTCATGGTGCACCTTAAAATGTTGCTTCATTCCTCTATGGTAGTTCTACTCTTTTCATCCCTTTATGCATTTGGTTCAAAATGTCCTCACTTAGTTTGATTTAGTTTAAGATAATTGCCTATGTTCCTCTTTGAATTTTCTTATGTCAAATTGGGCATGCTAACACAATGTAGCTTAATTTAACTCTTTGTGCATGTTAACAATGTCCTTTTATGAAGGAATTAAGCCCTAGTTTCATTCAAATGCATGTAGTAGTGATTTCACCCTTTTTTCACAAAAATTCATTGTTCTATTCAAAGTCCACATGTTCATGCTCCACATTACTCTAAGCAAGTGTTACCCATGCTCAATCTAGTGCAAATAAGGCATCTATATCATTAAAATTAACATAGCATAACACAAATTCAATGTCTCCACATTTTCAGCATATGAACATCAAAGTGGAATTTGAAGACTTAAACTTGAGTTGTAAGGATGAAAGCTTACCTGAAATGTGATGCAAATGCTTCAATGATGTGTCAAGAGTGGAAATTTGTCCACGAATGGCTTTGAATTGACACCACAGTGAAAAGAAAAATTAGGGTTTTTGAAAATTTTTGTGAATTTGTCCCTTTTTCGTGCAGATTTGATGGAAAATTCTGAATCAAGTGTGTTGTTTGTGGTGTTTATAGTGAGGTTTTGTGGTGAATTTGAAGGAAAAGGGACGTAGATGGAATTGGGAGGAGGAATTGAGAGAGTTTTGTAGAAAAGAGGGAAGAAGAATACCTGTTCGATTGCCCCGTTATTTGCCAAAAATTGCAGCCGATACGCGCTTGATGTCTGCGTATCCTGTTGAATCGTCCGCGTATTGCTGTTGTCGCATATCTGCCACACCTCTCAGAACCTGATATGCGGATGGCGATACGCAACTGCCACTCACGTATCGCTGTTGACACGTATCGTGATGAGTCCCTAGAACCTTATACATGGATAGCGATACGCGGCTGCCAGCCACGTATCACTGTTGGTGCGTATCTGGTTCTATTCTTTATGTTCCAGGTTAGTTTTTTAGCCATTTTTATGAGCAAATTTGTTCTAGTTATGCTTCTTCTTTTTGGCCAAACTTTTGTAAACATGTAAACATATCATCTCATAGTTTGATTCATGCTTTAAAGTCATTATAAACATGATCATCTAGCAAGTGAGAGGTGATTCAAAATAGCTACAACAAATTCTTGCAACTTATGTTTTATCCTTGATCCTTAAAATCAAAGTTTTGGTTTCAAGTTTTTGATTATTTCAATGCTGCAAACATGCTTTAGTGATGAAAACAAAGTTGTCAACATGCTTTTTAAGCATCAAAAATATCAAATTTCAAAACTTATGAGCAAAATCATAAAGAGTTTCTTTGGAAGTTAATCACCCAATGAATAGTTACTTTTTCCTCAAAAAACTCAATTTGATTTTTATCATGTTTTGAACTTCAAAATCATTTTGCACAAGTTTCAATTAATAAAACTAAGTTGCTCAAAGCCATTTTATGCATCAAAATTTATGAATTGCAAAATGAGCATCATTGTTCTCAATCAAATTTGGCTTATGAATAGTAACTAATAGAATAGTATTTGCATTTTCATGCTTCAAATTGGTTTACTTGTTCCTTTAAGCTTCTAAATCCACTTCAAACATCCTTCAAATGATACAACTAAGATGTTTAAACCAAATGTACCTTTGAAACACAGAGATATGAAAATTTGGCATTCAACATCCTAATTTAAGCATGCATTCTTCAGTCATGGTCTTCACTTTTCACCTTAACTTCACTTTTCCACCTTATTAAAATTTATCTTAAAAACACCTTACTAAACTTAAAAGGAACATATAAAAGCATCTTACATTACCAAAATCATTGGGTTGCCTCCCAACAAGCGCTTTAGTTATAGTCAAAAGCTTGACTATCCACCTCTTGTGGTTCATGAAGTTGATTCTCCTAAGGGATAATTTTCTCCCTTAGAATTCAATTGTCCGGCGAGGTAAGGCTTTAACCTTTGACCGTTGACCTTGAAGTATTCTCCATGTTGATTCACTACTTCAACCGCTCCATATGGAAATACTTTTGTTACTTCAAAAGGTCCCGACCACCTTGCTCTCAATTTTCTGGAAACAATTTGAGCCTTGAATTGAATAATAAAACTTTTTGACCTACCTCAAATTGTTTTGGAGTTAGGTGCTTGTCATGCCAAAATTTGAGCTTTTCCTTGTACATTTTGGCATTTTCATATGAATTGAGTCGGAATTCCTCCAATTCACTTAACTCCAAAAGCCTCTTCCTACCTGCAAGATTTAAATCGAAATTAATAGACTTTATGACCCAATATGACTTGTATTCAATTTCTACTAGGAAGATGACATGCTTTTCCAAAAACTAGCCGATATGGAGACATTCCCAATGGTGTTTTATAAGCTGTTCTATAAGCCCATAAAGCATCATCGAGCTTCTTTGCCCAATCCTTTCTTGATTTATTCACCTGTTTTTTCCAATATTAGCTTCAACTCCCGATTGGCTAATTCGGCTTGTCCATTTGCTTGAGAGTGATAAGGTAATGAAGTTTTGTGCCTGCAACCATACTTAGACAAAAGTGAGTCAACTTGCTTATTACAAAAATGCTTACCTTCATCACTCACGATTGCCTTAGGGACTCCAAACCTTGTGAAAATGTTCTTTTTAAGGAATCTAAGTACAACCTTAGCATCATTAGTTGGTGAAGCAATGGCTTCCACCCATTTAGAAACATAATCAACTGCAACTAAGATGTAATGATTATTAAAAGAACTAGGAAATGGTCCCATAAAATCAATCCCCAAATATCAAATAATTCAACTTCCATGAATGTAGTAAGTGGCATTTCTTGTCTCCTAGAGATGTTACCGGTTCTTTGACATGTATCACATTTTTTTACATATTCTCTAGCATCAAAATACATAGAAGGCCAATAAAATCCGATTGCCATATTTTAGCTACCGTTTTAGATGTACTAAAGTGTCCTCCAGTTTCTAAAGTATGACAATGGTATAAAATGCTATTTACTTCATTTTCGGCCACACATCTTCTTATCATGCCATTCGCACAATGTTTGTATAAAAGTGGTTCTATCAAAAATAACTTTTAACATCATGCATGAACTTTTTCTTTTTATGATGATTTAAATCTTTAGGTATTACACTTCCCACTAAATAATTTACAATATCGGCGTACCATGGTGATTATGTAATAGCCATTACCGTTCATCCGAAAATCTTCTTAGATTGGAACTTGATTGTTGGTAGGGATGTACTCAATTCTTGACAAATGGTCCGCCACCGCATTTTCGGATCCCTTTTTGTCTCTAATCTCCAAATCAAATTCCTGCAATAATAAAATCCATCTAATTAGTCTTGGTTTTGCATCCTTTTTATTTAACAAATATTTTAAAGCTGCATGAGTCGTATAGACAACAACCTTTAGATCCTATTAGATAAGATCTAAATTTGTCTAGTGCAAAAATGACAGCCAACAATTCTTTCTCGATAGTTGCATAGTTAATTTGTGCATCATTTAAAACTTTGCTAGCATATGATATAACATGCAACTTTTTGTCTTTTCTTTGCCCTAAAACTGCCCCAACCGCATAGTCACTTGCTGTCACACATCAATTCAAATGGTAGTGACCAATCCGGTGAAGTGATGATAGGAGCGGACACTAATTCTTTCTTCAATCTTTCAAAAGCCTTCAAGCATCTATCATCAAAAGAAAAAGGGGTTTCTTTGCATAATAAATCACACAATGACTTTGCTATTTTGGAGAAATCTTTGATGAATCTCCTATAGAAGCCTGCATGTCCAAGAAAACTTCGTATCCCTTTTATGTTACTTGGTGGGGGCATTTGCTCAATTATTTCAATTTTAGCCTTATCTACTTTCAATTCCCTTAGTGGAAATTTTATGCCCCAACACTATGCCTTCTCTAACCATGAAATGACATTTTTTCCAATTAAGAACAAGGTTAGTTTCTTCACACCTTTGTAAAACTAGATCAAGATTATGTAAACATTTATCAAAAGATGAACCAAACACAGAAAAATCATCCTATAAATATTTCCATAATCTTTTCAATGTAATCCGAAAATAAAGCCATCATCAAACGTTGAAATGTAGCGGGTGCATTACACAAACCAAATGGCATTCTTCTAAATGCAAATGTACCATATGGACACATAAAAGTTGTCTTTTCTTGGTCCTCGGGTGCTATGGCAATTTGATTATATCCGGAATAACCATCAAGAAAACAATAATACTCATGTCCTGCTATTCTTTCTAACATTTGATCAAGAAATGGTAAAGGAAAGTGGTCTTTTCTAGTTACAGCATTTAATTTTCTATAATCTATACACACTCTCTACCCGGTTACAATTCTAGATGGAATTTGTTCATCATTTTTCCCTTTACAATAGTCATTCCACCTTTCTTAGGCACCACATGTATAGGACTTATCCAAGCACTATCAGAGATAGGAAAGATTATACCTGCATCAAGCCATTTGAGAATTTCCTTTCTTACCACCTTCTTTCATGTTTGGATTGAGTCGCCTTTGCATTTCTACAACTGGTTTGCAATTTTCTTCCAATAGAATGCGATGCATGCATAAGGAGGGACTTATTCCTTTTAAATCAGAAATAGTCCATCCAATGGCCTTTTTATGCTTCCTTAGAACTCTTAATAATTTATCTAGCTGCTCACTGATCAAGGTTAGCATTCACAATTACAGGTAATATTTCATTTTCACCAAGAAATACATACCTAAGGTGGCTAGGAAGTGGTTTAAGTTCCACTTTTGGTGCTTGCTCCATTGAAGTTGGTAGAAATTCCTTGCTTGGTCCAAGGCCCTTCAAAGACTTCCTTCTTTTTGTAGGGCATCTTGAGCATTCAAGTAATTTGCCACCTCTTCCATTTCTTCATTTTCCTCAATGAATTTACCTAGCCAAAGACAAATACAATTCTAGAGGATCATTTCCAAGATAAGCTTGTGTGTCCTCTTGGATTGATTCCTCTTCCGTTATGATTGAATAAACTTGATTAGTAAAAGCGGGAATCTTTCCATTTCATTCAAATTGAACTCCACTTCCTCGTCTCCTACTTGAAATTTGAGCTTCCGTTTTTGACATCAATAATAGTACCTGCAGTAGCTAAAAATGGTCTACCAAGAATAATTGGCATAGAGATATCTTCTTCCATGTCTAACACCACAAAATCCACCGAATGTAAAATTTTTGTACTTTGATCAACACATTTTCTAACATTCCTAATGGATGTCTAATAGACCTATCCGCTAATTGCAAGGTAATATTAGTACATTTAAGCTCATTTAATCCTAATTGTCTTGCAACCGATAAAGGAATTAATGAAACACTAGCCCCCAAATCACACAAGGCTTTTGAGAAATCTACCTTACCGATTGTACATGGAATTGAGAAGCTACCGGATCTTTCAACTTCGGAGGCAACTTATTTTGAATTCATGCGCTACATTCCTCCGTTAAAGCTATGGTTTCATAGTCATGCAACTTCCTCTTCCTTGACATCAAGTCTTTGGAGAAATTTTGCATATTTTGGAACCTACAAGATACAATCTACAAAAGGAATGTTAATATGAAGTTGCTTAAGACCCTTAGCAAAATTTTCAAATTCTTTATCAAGTCTTTCATATTTCAATCTTTGTGGAAATAGGACTTTAGGTGGAATAGGAACCATTTCAATGAAGTCATTTTGTTCTTTTTCCTCGTGTTCTATTCCTTTTTCATTTTCTTCCTTATTTTCCTCAATTTCTTTTCCTTTCTCAACACTTGGTGCTTCTAACTCTTTTCCACTTCTAAGGGTAATTGCTTGAACATGTTCTCTAGGATTTATTTCCATTTTACTTGGTAATTCCTCTGGATTCCTAGAGTTCATATTTTTCGCTAATTGCCCTATTCTGAAGTCAAGCTCCCTAAATCTTGTTTTCATCTTTCCTTCTAACTTTCTAAACCTCTCAAAATTTTCTACATCATGTTTATGAAACCTATCATAAGTATCATTCACAAATTTTTCCATTGCTAATTCCAACGAAGATTCAGATTCGGAAGTATTATTACGTGAAGGGAAACCTGCTAGGATTAGTGGGTCTTTGTTCCTTCCACCCGAAATTAGGGTGATTCCTTCATCCCTGATTATAGGTATTAGAATAAGGATTATTCTGAGATGGACGATTATAATTGTTAACATATTGTACTTGATCATAACACTCACTCACTTGCATCATGATTTCCACCATAAGTAGTACAACATGCAACACTTACATGAGAGTTAGAACCATTTGATTTATTAAGCATATTAAAAACCGAATCAACTTGAGCACTTAAATAACATACTAATGGCATCAAGTTCATACATACCTACAACTCTTTTAGAGTTACCTATTTCATTTGTCCATTGGTAGTGATTCGCCGCCATATCTTCAATTAGAGCTTGAGTTTCTTCGGCTAATTTTCCCATAAGTGCTTTACCTGCAGCTGTATCAATATTTATTTTTGTGGGGTAATTAAGTTCATTATAGAATTTTTGTACAATTAATCAATCCGGGAGGCCAATGTGAGGGTATCTTCTTAATAGTTCTTTGAATCTTTCTCATGCCTCGTATAATGATTCTCCTTCACTTTGGGTAAAATTGGTTATGTCCATTCTCAATCATGCAGTTTTTTTCTAGTGGAAAGTATTTATTAAAAAATGCTCGAGATAATTCGGCCCAAGTGGTGAAAGTATTAGGTGCATATGAATCAATCCATTGTTTTGCTTTGTCCCTTAGTGAAAATGGAAACAATCTTAGCTTAATTGCATCATCCGTCACTCCATTATATTTAACCGTATCGCATATTTGCAAAAAGTTAGTCAAATGTGAGTTAGGATCTTCCATTGCATTATCTCTAAATTGTTCTTGTCTTAGCATTTGTATTAACGCTGGTTTGAGTTCAAAATTGTTGGTATTTATCGGTGGTCGCGCTATGCTTGTTTGGGAACCGGTGTTATCCGATAAAGCATAATCACGTAGGACTATAGGATTTACCTCTGCCATAATATTTCTTGGTGATCTTACCTCCGAAGTATCTCTTATTGCTTCCTCCACCCTTACTTGATTTTGAGCTTGTTTCCTAGCCTTCTTTGCGGTTCTTTCGATTTCCGAATCAAATGGCACCAACACCTTCAAGGATCTATGCATGCAACATAAAAACAAAAGACCAAACTAATTAATAGAATAAGATGAGTTTAGATTAATAAAGTTAGTTTTTACTTTGATATTGCCGTGGTTCTCCGGTAACGGTGCCAAAAACTTGACGTGGTGTAGATTAGGTATAGAAAATCAAGTCAAACTTACACACAAAAGTTAAGTAATAAAACCTAATTTTCAAACTTTTATCGCAAGTATACGGGTTGTTGTAGTGTAGGAAATTAGGGTCGAATCCCTCAAGGAACCAATAAGATGCAATTACTAGAGTTTTATCACGTTCTTTATTATCTAAGCAATGATTAAATTGAACAAGTTGGGTTGAAAATAAAAGTAACTAGGAGAAACTTGTAAGAATACAAGAATTTTGATAGAAGAATATTTATGAAGGAATTTTAGGGTTATGAATCCACTAATGATCGATATTAAGTTGTAGAAATTAACACTTGTCCGTGTTGAACTTGCTTTGTTTAGGAATGCAATTCCATGTATATCAAAACTTGCTTTCACAATGAGTTGATTTGATCTACCTACTACCGTGACAGAATTGATTTGGTAATGCATGAATTGCTTCATCAAGTCCTCATAAGCATAACACTATTTTCATGTGCTAAGCTTAAGCTCAATCATTCATTTTCTATTATTAAGAACAAACTTAATTGATCCCTAATAACTAAGATGCTTTACATGTGATGGCCTTTCAAATACAAAGAGTTAAAACTTAAATAATTGAAGAAACAAGAGCAAGAATAGGCAAGGTTAATCAAAAACAAGTCTTAATATTAATGCATTAGTATCATTAAAACCTTAGAATAAGAATTTAGCTCGACATGGTTGTCTCCAAATCAATACACATGATTTGAAAACAACTAGCCACAGCAATTAAGTGGAATGAAATAGACAAAGTTGAAGAAAGATTATTCAATATGAAATGACTTCAAGACTTGTATTTCTTGCACAAAAATTGCTACAAGGATTTTTGAACAAAGAACTCTCTTGAATTCACAATATTTCTATTATGGCTTGAGATTTCTAGCAATTCTCTACAAATTTCCTATCCTTGCCTCCCTCTAACTCTTCACAAATGACTTCTATTTATAGACATGGATCCTACAAGTCCTTTTCCAACTTGCCATTTACATTCAATGAATTAGAATGATGAAAACCCTAGTCGAAGGCCTAAAAGTCTTCATTTGTACTTCCAATGCAATCTTCAACTTGCAAAACCTGTGTACAGTTAAAAAGTATACAAAAATAGTTGGAGGATGAAGCAAGTTGCAACAGTCAAAATTTGGCAAGTCGGTTGCAATACGTAGCTGGCGATACGCGGTTGTCATCCACGTATCGTCATCCGCGCATTACTGTTTCCTAGCCCCACTTGTGTAAATTTTTACTGAGTTATCCCTCCAAGTGTCCTGATCCCTTTTCATGGCTTTCTTCAAATTTTTGCTAATTTTTTCTAATTTTTCACATTTTGCTCATTTCATCTTCCAATAATTCTTTGACTATTTCACTTAATTGCCTTGATCTTGGCCTTTCTTGATGAATCTGCAAAAATAAATATTAGTTTGTGACTTAAATACTCAAAATAATAGTTTTAGATGCAAAAACCCTACTTCTGGAAAATAAACCCTACTAAATGAAAACATATTATTTAAAGCCAAAAAGTATAATAGCTTTACTAAAAATACCAACAAATATATCTACTAAGATGGGCAAATTTTTCACTTGTCAAAGCTAATCATCAAAAGTCAGAAATCTAATAATTGGTCACTCAATACATGTAACAAAAAAAAAAACATATAAGAACATTTAACCTAGGTATTCATGATCACTAAATGAATTACATGTACTAAATTAAATTACATAAATAAATAAAGAATCATTATTTCTAAAAATCTCCAAATATGCATCACAAGAATCATCATTTGTTTGAGTAATACATTACGAAAATCATTCCTAAAAATATGTGCAATCTTCAATCACCACTTGTTCATTCATGTCACATACTTCACATAAATGATTAAGAAAGTAAATGAAACATTTTACCCTTTAATCAATGTAGCTTATGCATTGTCTTGTCTTTGTTTCAGTGATTCTTCAATCCTACAAAGTCAAAGAATAAATTTTGGTACTCACACTTTCTAGGGTCCAAGATTGTTTGTATAACCTTTCTCAATCCATACAGCTTTTATGCCCAATTTCATGTTTTATTTGACATGACAACTGTTGTGCATGTGACCATGTTGGAAGCAATAGAAATAAACAACATTTGGAGTTTTGATAAAGGTAGGTTCAACAAAAACACATGCCATCTTTTTCAAAAATGATGTATCTTCTAGAACTAAAAACTTTTATTATTTTCTTGTTTTAGAAAAAACCTTTTGCTTTACTTTTTCAAGAATACTTGCAAGATCATTCATCCTTTTTTTTTCAACAAATTTTGTTCTTCTTTGATTTTCTCATAATATTTAGATATTTCGTCCATTTTCTTTTCGAAAACATCATAAAAAACAAAATTATTTTTTAAATTGATATTTTTCTTTTGTAATCTCTTGTTTCTTGAAACAACTTTGAATTCTCATTTAATAAAATATTTATTTTTTTTAACTTTATTCCTAATATATGACTCCTTAAGACTATCATTTAATTTAATGACAAAAGCTTCTACATCGTCATGGTCAAAATCATCATAATCATCATGAGATAAGTGACTAGAAGTTACCTTTTTATCACCAATGGCCATAAAGGCCATTTGAGCCGTTTCAACTTCTTATTCAATTTCACCATCTGAATTGCAATCATTCTAAGGTATCTTTAAGTTGTTGAATCCTAGTATCAAAAAAAAAAAAAAAAGTTGTTGAATCCTTTTATTCCTCTTCATTGGGCATTCATTCATTTAGTGGCCCAGTTGACCACATTCAAATCATTTTTCATTTTATTTTTTGGTTCATTTTTTCCTTTGCTTTTGTTGTTGCTTGTTTCACCTCTTGTTTGTCTTTTTTTGTTGAGGAGATACTTCTTGAATCCTTTGTTGATAAGAGCTACGTCACCCTTATCCATTTCTTCATCCTCTTAATAAATTGAGAGGAGGTCTTCTTCTGTTTTTGAAACTCTAAGAGCTATATTTCTTCTAACTTCAATTCATATGAAGGTAGTGAGCTAATAAGAGAATCGACGGGCATATAATTAAATCTTTTGCTTCCTCTATGGTTGAGGCCTTGTTTTGTCATTCTGTTGATAAAGCATTCCAAATCTTTATATTCTTCTCTTATAATGAATACTCCTTACTTAGAGCCTCTAAGTCTTTTACAATGTTATTAATTCTACAATACGTCTTATCAATACCCTCATGAGGTAATGGTTTTTTTCCCTTCGTTTGAAATTAACAAGTTCTATTCAGATCTTTTGTCATTTTTCATAAAATTTTTTGTAAGCCATTTTTTTTATAAATTCTTTTACGCTTATAGTTTCTTGTGTTTTGTTTTAAAAAAATATATTCACAAGGTTGGCCGAACAGCTCGTGGGAAAGGTGCAAAAGTGGAATGCTATATTTGTCTTGATTCAAGAAGAATTTTAGCTTCCTTGCCAGCTAAAGTTATTTCTGCATATTTATCACTAAATTGTGATAGGAAGAAAAACAATATTTATCAGCATATTCTTCTAAGGAAGCTAAACTATATTGAAGTTAATGAACCTCACCAAAAGTCCAGGATGTATTTTGTTAATATGTCTTGTTCCTAACCCTCAGAATCATATGATTGACTCTAGTGATGGAGTTGAAAGTAGCTTAAACTTTGCTTGATCTCCTTTCTAACTTTGCTCTAATATGATCAAAATCTAAGCAGACCTCGACATACCAATTTCTTATTCTCTAAAATTCTCATCTAAATTTTTTGATAGTATACTCTTGGATATATTAACTAGCAAAGAAGTGGATTTAGCAAAATTTTCTTCACATTAAATTCTTGCAATCCTTTTGCTTCCTTATTGCATTATAAATTTTTTGAAAAGTGAACGTAATAAATTTAGATAAAAAGAAGAAGGAAGAAAAGAAATGGTTCCATTTTAATATAAGCAATAAAAATGTTACCAATTACTTTGGTAAATAGGTTTAAGGTTATGCTTTGCAAGACAACTTGGCTTCTGTAATGAACAACAATTTTGTTATTTTGCAAAGGCATGAAATTCAACTTCTGGTCTTCCATTTTGGATTTCTTTCGTTAATTTTCTTAATTATATATTAACAGGTTATTGCTCTTGAGGAAGAAGTATCTGTGGAAGCTAAGTTATTATTTATTAGAATTGTTTATTAACAGTTTTGTAATTGTTTGTTGGCATGTGTGTTTCCATTTGTTTTACAGAATGATGGCATATGCTGTTATTTCTAGGGGTGAGCATAATTGGAAAAAACATATTTACCAACCGATTTCAAATTGATTTCGAAAGTAATTCCATAAATCGGTCAGTATTTCGATATATATTGAATTCAAAAGGTCAAATTCATATTGGTATTCAGATAGAGGAATTTTCAAATCGGTATTACCAATTTCGAATCCATTTTAATAAATTTTTATTTTTAATATTACACACACACACACAGATATATATATGTGTGTGTATATGTATATATTCAACCTATATAGTTGAATATGACTAAGTACAAGCTCCATAATTAAAAGATCTAATGCAACTAGAACCTCGTAAATACAATTAAAATGGCATTATTCATATAATCAAATACGCACATGTAAGCTCAACTTATTTTAAACTTTCAGTACAAACGGTTATATAGGAATTTATGAATAATAAATTGGAGTGATTACAATATACATTTAGAATTGTGTATAAATATTTATATATTGATAAATAACTTGTATTTGTATTTATGTATACAAAATTACCAATTTTCAAATGCAACTATTTAAAGTATATTGAAAATTTTATATTTATATAGTATATAAACTACTTACAATTTGTAATAATAAATTGTACTTTTTTGATCTTTCACCAAAGACAATTTGTTAATTAATGACAATTTATTGTTAAATAATTTAATTGGATAATACTTATTGGGGCAAATATATACTTTTTCAATCTTGGAGTATAATTGTTGGCCAAATTTTTGTACAATCCAACAATCTAAATTAGTAATTTAGTAAATACCGAATTTACTGAATTATAACCGAATTTATCGAATTATTGATAGAATCACATCACACCCCTTGTTTCCATTTAGATTGTTCACATATATGTGTCTATTTAGTTATAAGAATGATAGCGGATCCTTTTATTTCCATTTAGGTTCTTCACTAATTAATTATCCAATTATCCTACAATTACTCTATTTTCTTGAAGGCTTAAATCAATTATATATTTTAGGTGTGCCGCCACCGGACCCCTAGTTGGGCTTGTACTGAAATTGGAGCAAGCTTACTTGCGACGGTCGACGTAGTGGACCGCAGCATACACAAACTTCAGCTCAGGGTAAGGGGTTCGAGAGAGATGCTGAGGAGAAAAGCAAGCAAGATCGAAGTCAAACTCGACGACAAAGAAGAACTTGAAGAATCCCGCAAACGTTCCGCCGCAGCTGCTGCTTCCTCAACCTCAATTTCATCATCCACGTCTGCCTCCACAAGCACCGCCGCCTCCTCTCTCCTTCAACACTTCGACCGTTCCTCCCTCAATCCCTCCTCCAAATCTCACCGCATTGGCCTTTCCCCTTAATTCCCCTATCCCCCAATCCAATCCAAATAAAATTAGAGGAATAATAACAAATTTCTGGGCTTCTCTATTTGAGGTCTTTTTATTTTTTTATAAACTTTCTTGTACCCTATCTCCCCTCTGTATTTTAGTTTTTGTTTTTCCTTTGTAATTTATTGTTGGGTAGGTTTTCAGCGGAGGTCAGCAGCTTCAGCTCTGGTGAAAACAATGGTGGTCAATGCTGTGGTGGCTGAGACCCTTTTGGCTGCTCAGAATATCTTGTTTGGCTTCTTTTGCTGGTATAAATATTTAATTAGAACTTACTATAACTTTTGTCTTATACACATTTTCTCTTGTGAAGTTTGAATTTTTATGCTGTGGGTTTTAGCTTTTATGCTCTCTTTTTGCCTTTTATGCTTTTTTGAATTATTAGGTTTTGCTAATTTTAATTATTCTTTTTTTGTGGGTTGCAAGAGTTTTACTGAAAGGAGTTTGTTGGCCTTGTCCCCCTTTCTTCTTTCATACAGACAGCACAAAGAGATTAAAAACCAAAAAAGAAAAAAAAAATCTTTGGACTTTGTCAAAGTTTCTAACTTTACTTCTTCAACTAGAAGCACTTCTAACTCCTTTTTAAAGGACTAGAAGTGATTTTCATATTAATGTGTTTGATCTTTAATAGAATCCTGTTTTTTCTTGGCTTGCGTGTTGTTTGTTGTTGGAGCGGATTGTCTGCTTCCTAAAGCACAGCCATACTGGCCATGATGTTTATGCAAGTACTAGAAGGAGAGTTGAAATCAACGGTTTCCCTTTTTTATTCCAGGAAAGTAATAAATTACATGTTTGGTTGTAAATCTTGGAAGAGTGTAGCTTTCTTGAGGGTTTTATCAACATTATAATTTTTTATAGTTGCAACTTATCATACTTATGTCTAATTGAAAGGTTGTACAGGTGGGAGGTGTTCCATTTTATGGAAATTGAATTGTTCCGTTCTTGTTGCTTTGAAGTAATATAAATGTTTTTCCCTTTATGCTCTTAATTTGTATGGGAACGATTGAGGAATTCTTGTGGATGTGTTGAATTTGATCCTACCTCGAAGGTTAAGGAATCTTGGAAGACATCCATAATAGCTGATAAACTAGTTGTTCGTGATATTGTATGGTTTAATCAGTTTAGCTTGTTAGGATGGTAGTTTATGTTACCTACTACCTTTTGCTTTTTTTGAGCATATCCTAGTAGAATTGCCTCTTTAGTTGATCATATCTTGTCTTATTATCTTTTTAGCAGATCTCAATAGTAGATGTAAAACTCAAGTTCTCAACTTTTTTTGCTTGATATTCATTTTTACTTGCAAAAAATAAACATACAATTTTTATTCCTGTTTGTATGTTGGCCTGTATAATGTTAACATTTTTTAAAAATAAAATCTTAACTCAGTGTTTATACTTGCTGTTCCATGGATTGCAGTCTGTATACCATGCATTGCTCTTTTGAACTGATTGGCTTGCTTTTCTTGTTCATTGGCTTTAATTGTTCTAGAATCCTTATATTTCCTTCATTGCATGCGTTTGACGTTTGAAATTTTTGTCCTGTCTTCAGACAGGATCTCTGCTGAAGGATGTTGATGATTTACAAGCATCTCTCTTAGCTGATAAAGGGTAATAATTTGTCATTCGTGTATCATTTGGATCGTATATTGGATATTTAAGGGGGAGCCTTCTGAACAACTGGAATGTTATGTGTTATCTGCAGGTTTCCTATGGATGAGCTTCATAAAAAGAAGAAGCCAGAATCTGAAAATAAAGATGGTAGTGACACAGACAATGATGATGAGGATGAAGAAGAAGATGATGATCAGGATGATGATGATGCAGGTGATGAGGATTTCTCAGGTGACGAGGGTGGAGAAGATGATGAAGAAGGGGATCCTGAGGACGACCCTGAGGCTAATGGTAATGGAGGTAGTGATGATGGGGAGGAAGATGATGATGATGGTGATGAGGATGAGGATGAGGATGACGAGGACGATGAAGAGGATGATGAAGATGAGGATGAAGAAGATCAACCCCCTGCGAAGAAGAGAAAATAAATTAGTACTAGGTGTTTATTCAGCTTCTCTTGGTTGGGTATGTGTAGTAGAGATTAGGAGGTTTAGGTTTGTGTCTTCTTAGATTAGGAAAGTCACAATCCTTGTTTAGAATGAATTGCTTTTGTTAATGTTACAGATCTTTATAGCTTCCAATTTGGGCAATTAACGGGTATTTTGGACTTGTTCCTGAAGGTTGATTTTGTTGTGATTAGTGCTTGGAATTTGGTTGTTTCTAATGTGATTAGTGCATGACATTTCATTTTGAAATGTGCTGTTTTGAAGGACAGCACTGATATAAATGGTGTTTCTTTTTCTTTTTTCTACTTTTGTTATGAAAAAGAAACATGGAGGCTTGCTGAATGCGTCAATATAAATTTCGGATGTTTGGCACTTGACAAGGGGATTAGCTTGGCTCTTCTCTAAGAGAAATACAGATATGCTATTAAAGATTGTCTCCTCTGGGGAGGCATCTTCCTATTCTAATATCCATTGTTTGAATCTTTTCATTATTTTTGTATTGAATTTTTTAATCTTGCTATTGTCCCTTCCATTAGTAGCACTGGCGTCTGGACTTCTCGAAATCAAAGACAAGATTGTTTAGCAATATCAATAACCGTATACTTGGGAAAATATCAACTTATAAAACATCTTCTCCCTCTCTTATGGAGAGAGTGACACTAGCTAAACATGCATTGTCTTCTATGTCACAATATACCTTAGGAGTTTTTAAACTACCTCTCACTGTATCCAAAGACATCGACCATCATATTGCTAGATTCATATAGAAAGGTGACATAGATGGGAAAGGTATTCATTGGAAATCCTGGGATTCAATGTGTCTCTCAAAGTTCTCTGGAGGATTAGGACTACGCTCTACGATTCTGCTAAACCAAGCCTTTTTGGGCAAAATAGCATGGAAAATTGTTTCGCAGCCGAATTCTCTTATAGTCACTTTTTTCTTGAAGAAATATTGCCCCAATGCTTCATTCCTATCAGTGAAACTTGCGAAAACCTCTTCATGGGGATGGAGAAGTATCTTTTGGGGAAGAGACCTTTTATGTCAGGGATTAAAATGGAGAGTTGGAAATGGCAGCAATATCCACATTTCTAAGGATTGGATCCCAGGTATGCCCAATCCTTTGAAATCTCCTGTGCATGTTAATATCACTTCCTTCTTATCCTTAAAAGTAAGGGATTTATATGGAGCTGATCGAAACTGGCGTCTGCCGTTGCTATCAAACATTTTTTCTACCCAGACAGTTGAAGCAATTAAGTCAATCCATATCCCACTTACATTGCAAGAAGATAGAATGGTATGGAATTGGGAACAAAATGGGAACTACTCAGTTAAAACTGCCCATTATTTAGCCATAAATACAAAGAATCTCGCTAAACCCATGCAAAGCGAATATTCGTCTTCGAGGAGAGACATCTACATTTTTAAGAGATTATTGCAGTTAAAGTACCTCCTAAGTTTATGTTCTTCTTCTGGAGATTGTTACATAATATTTGTCCGACTATGCAAACCTTATTCAAATGTGGTATCACCCAGCTTCCTTTATGCCTCCGATGTGGGAACGAAGAAGAAACTATTGAACATCTCTTTTTTGAATGTCCTCAATCCAAAGTCACATGAAGGATTTCTCAGTTAGGATTGAATTTTGACTCAGGCATCAAGCTTTCCTTTTATGTATGGGCAGAAAATTGGTTTCAATCTATTCAGGACGATTCCCCCATCATCCAATCAATAGTCATACTATGGAATATATGGCTATCAAGAAATGATTATATGTGGAATAATGTAGAATTTGATCCTATTCTTACAACTCAGAGATCACAGATCCATTTTATCCAGATCCTCAAATCAAGGAATTCATATTAGAATGTAATCAACAAAGGTCAAGAAATTTATCCCCTCTCATTTGATCTTGTTAAACAACATACGAACAAAAGGGACATTCAAGATTCAGGAATCAATTCATGTGTTATTTTTACCTTTGATGGATCTTTCAAGGACCACACAGGTAAGTCTGCTATGGGAAATTGCTGGTAAAATCTTCTTCAATTCATGCAAAATCTGCCTTGCATTGCGAAATGCTTGCATGTCTCCATGCAATTTTGATAGCTCTAGAAAAGGTATTCTCCCAGATCATATTACAAACTAATTGCTTGCATTTAGTGCAATGCCTATGTAATAGGAACATTACTCCCTTTTTACTTGAAACAATAGTTCATGATATTTCATAGCTGCTTTTTACTTAACGTCTTACATTATTGTAAAAGTAGATAGACTAAAAGTCTAGCAAGCACACAACCTTGCTGTGGCTTTGACTATGATATAATTACGATTAATGATATATATATTTATTTACTGTTGCTTTCAAAAAAAAGAAAAACAAAATTGTTAATATGGACTTTTAAGTTCTCTCACACGCATAGATCGATAATTAGGTCGATAATTCGGTAATTCAATAAAATAAATTCAGTAATTCAGTAATTTTGCTTTAAAAAATACCTCCTTATTTCAATTTCGAATTTAAAATTACCTAATTTGATTTCATAGTTTGAATTCGGTATCGAATTCGGTATTTACCAGATTACTGATTTAGATTGTTAAGGTTTAACAAAAATCTAACCTAATAACTATACTCCAACATTGAAAAAATATATATCAGATGCAATAAGCTTTATCCAATTAAAAAATTCACCAATTAATTGTCATTAATTAACAAATGATTTTTATGAAAACAATATATGTTATACACAATAAGCTTCATTAATTAACTAATGGTTTTTATGAGTGACGAAAAAATGAAATCTATGATTCCAATTTTAAGTAGTAAATATACTAAACAAATATAAATACAAGTTATTTATTAATTTATATACACTTATAAGTGTATAGTGAAATCACTACAAGTTACATTCATAAATTTATACATAAACCCATTACATTTAGTGGGTGTATTTTTTATTGTTAATTGTCTATACGCACTTTTCTCTAAAGAAAGCTACAGCCTGTCATCTCCCTTTGAAGAGGGGCAATGTAATATTCTTTCAATATCTACTTGTAAACATGGTTCAAAGAATCGGCCGAGTAATCACCGGATCGAAAGACATCGGCTTGAAACCGTTCTAATCCTAGACGAGAGACTTGTTGAGAAATCGCCCAGACTTGATAGACTCGAATCAAGTTACCCTCGAGTTGGAGAGTAGTGGCCGATTCGTGACCAACTCGACTAAGTCAACCCAATCCAAACAAAAAATCAAATGATAAAAAAAAAAGATAAAAACATGGGATGTTACTGAGTTGCCATGGAGTAGGGGTACTATTGAGCCGAGTTGAGCTTGAGTAGCACTATCTCGATTGTCTAATAGTGCTGCTCAAGCTCGACTTGAGCTAAAAATTGTGAAGCTTAAGCTCGAGCTTGAAATAGCGTTCGACTACTTAAACTCAATTCAAAATTCATTAACACTCTTTTTTTTTTTGGCACTTTGTTACTCGAGCTCGAGCTGGAGCACTCGAGGACATTCTGGTAAATTTTATATTTTTTATATCTAAAATAGTAAATACATAATAAATAAATATATAATTTTTAAATAATAAATATTCGATTAGGCTTGACGAACATTCGAGTTTAGAAAATTAATAGTTGAATTCAACTCATGAGCCTAATAGAGCTACTCGAACTCGGCTCGAACTTGGTATTGGCTCCTCATGAGTAACTCGATTCGATTACACCCCTACCATGGAGGATGCTAGATGGCCGAAAGTTGAATGCTCTAGTGTGGCGCTGACTGGAGGTGGTGGTGGTTCAGGGATATGGTGAAGACTCTAGTTGAGGGGGGCTACTATGTGGGGATGGATGGTTTGATCTATGGCTGTGATTTTAGTGGCTAATGGTTGGAATTCACTGGTGGATGTGGGTTTAGTTGCAATGATGGATGGTGGTTCAAGATGGAGTTGGTGAAGATGGTTGCTGAACGGTTGATAACAGGTGAGGTAGGTGGCCCAAGGACTGTTGGCCAAATATTGAACTAGCTGGGAACAGTCATCGGAGAAGACTGTTAGACCTATTTCCAATAGCTAGATCTCAAGAGCGAATTTTCGCCTCCAGAGAGAAAGAAATCTCACAAGCAATTTTGTGTGGAACCTAGCCTAACCTTGAGAGATAGCAAAATGTATCGGACGCCGACAAGCATGGTAGTTGCCAACTAAAGCACTAAACTTAATTTAGGTGCATCACATCTGCTCAGGAGAAAAAAAAAATTGTAAAAGATGGCCCAAAGAAAGATCATTAAAATGGCCCATGACTCGAAGCTATACTAATGCCCAAAGAAAGATCATTAATTAAACTATACTTATTATGTGTTATTATCGGTAAATAACTTCTTAAAATTATGTTTAGTGATATTTTGATTTTGTTTGTGATATTATTGCATTGAATACTTAAATATATATACCATGTTTTATATCAGTAACAATAGTACACTCTAGATATTTGCTTTACTAATTCTTTTGGTTATTTTTTTTTATTATATTTTTTATATTTTGAATAATTATTTATAAATTTCAGAATAGAAATTGTTTTAAAATATGCATCTAGCCACAACTGCGATTGATATACCAAAACCGACGTGGAACGGTACACGCCGTGACCACAACCACAACCGTGACTTTGAACCATGCTTGTAAAGAAAGCTATGCACTAGCAAACCAGTTCGAGATGGCCAACACAATTCAAGAGATCATTAAACAGATGCAAGTGTCCAATTCCAAGTGGAGAAAGCTCTAGTTATGAAGTAAAGGAAGCACAAATACAAGAAGGGATCTTAGACTACTCCAACCGTTGCTTTGGGAAGTCTATCGAAACTAAAGGAAGTAAATCACAATGGCCTAAGAAGTGCTTTATCAAAGGCTTGGAGGAGTTAGAGTATAAAGCTTTTCAGAATCCAACCAAATCTATACTATTTTTTCTTTGCATTACAAGAGGATCTTAAAGGTGTAATCCAAAGGGGCCTATGGAATATCGATAACAACCTGTTAGTGGTAAAGTCATGGTTTCGAGGCATAAATGTGGAAAATGTAGACTTTGATAACACCCATTTTTGGCTAAATATAGTCGAACTCCCAAAGAAGATATACACAAAGGAGATTGCACTGAAAGTAGCAGGCTATTTCAAGAATGTAATCAGTATTCAATTAAGAGAGAAATGAGAAAATGGAGAGCGTTTCACAAGATTGAGAGCCATGATTAATGTCCATCAACCTTTGAGAAGAGTCGTGAGAAACAAAGAATCCTTAGATATGAAAGATTACCATTGTTTTGTCATGTCTGTGGAGTAATGGGGCACATGGGCTGTATCTGTAATAAAAAAGTGGATACCAATGATAAGGGACATGGATTTTGGTTAATAACAGACAATATTCCTTCTAAGTGCATCTAGCAAGAGACACAAGATGGGAAAGAGGAAACTCAACCTAGGCACAGGGAAGAAGGAGAAAGAGTGGAAACACAAAGCAATCATGACTTCTTCGTGAAAGAATGTAATGTAGGGGCACAAGAAGATGACATGGGGCCTGTTGGAAAAGATCTGTAGCAGAAGGCAAGATGTCCAAAATATTTTTTAAAAAGCTTTGGTCAGCGCGAAGGGCTAGAAAGAATTGAAAATCTTTGTGAGATCAATTTAACCATGAAATCTCAAGTAAATAGTGTAGATCAAGGTGCTGGCCCATCTCAGATCAAGGGTGTAGACCGAAACCACAACGGACTAGTAGAACAAATGATCATAATCAAAGATCCCATAAACAAACCATTAGGCCCATTTTGCTTGGCCCAGCTCAATAAAAAAGGCCAAAATAAATTACGAGGAGCCAAATAGAAGCCATAAGGCCCTATATGTCTATAAGGGTAAATGGGGATGTTTCTAGAAACAAATCATTATTGGATCAATCCCAAATAATTGAGGAGGTGTCAAATCCAATAGAACTCTCAAGCTCAAATCAGGCCCTAATAAAACAATGTCAAGGAAGAGGGAAAAAGAGGCAATGGAGTCAGGATGGAAAATAATACAAACAAGGCAGAGAAGGAAAGAAGATAAAGCCAACTGAAACTAGTAATCATGACAATGAGATATCGATGGTGGCTGCAAAGTAACACCGTTAGAACTAATGATCGCCTTCGTATGGAATTGGGGAGGGGGCCTTGGGAGCCTCCGTGCAATTCGAGCACTCAGTAATTTGCTGAAAGAACAAGCTCCCAAACTGGTCTTCTTATCAAAAACCAAACTTTAGGTGGCTCAAATGGGAAACCTGAAGACAAAACTTGGTTTCTCAAATGGTTTTTTTTGGATAGAAGGCATAAGAAGATGGATTAGCCTTAATGTTGAAGGATGGAATAGAAATAGCTGTGCAAAGCTACTCAGAGGGTCACATAGATTCAGTAATTTAGCTGGAAGGAGAGAAGGAATGGTGGCATTTTAGGGGATTTTATGGGGAATCTAATTATAGGCCAAAGATGGAACTCATGGAAACTATTAAAGAGGCTTGTAAGGCTGAGCTCATTATCTTGGATTTGTGCCAAGATTTTAATGAAATAGCTGATTTAAAGGAGAAATGGGGAAGCAGGGAGAGAAACATTAGCCAAATCAATGCACTCAAAGAAGCAATTCGTGGAGCTGGGCTGTATGACTTTGGCTACGCTGGTGCAAGCTATACATGGTTCGGAGGCAAGAATCCAAATATGAGAATAATGGAAAGACTAGACCGAGCTTTGGCTAATATCCAGTGGAGTGTCTTGTTTCCCACGTCATTTAATCACCTCTCACTCTAATCATGCCCCTCTCAAAATTACAATCCAAACGGAAGTGCACAATGAGCTGATGAAGGAATTTACCTTTGAAAAGATTCATGCAGCTTTGAAGCATAAGCAGCCCTGGAAAAGCATAGGTACATATGGGCTGCAAATAGGTTTTTACCAAAACTATTAGGGCCTGGTGGGAAGGGAGATCACTCAAATGGCTCTACATTTTCTGAATGGTACTGTCTCTCTAAAGAGAATAAATCACACAAACATTGCGTTAATTTCGAATGCAAAGAGGGAAACCAAAATTGTAGAGTACAGACGAATTAGTTTATGTAATGTCACATATAAGATAATAGCTAAAGTTTTGGCAAGCAGGTTGCAACTCGTGATGTCGCACATAATAGTTGAAGCTCAAAGCGCTTTTGTAAAGGGAAAACAAATAATTGAAAATGTCATCATAGCTTTTGAGGCTTTCCATTGGTTACAACACATGAGGGATGGGCAACAAAAGAGTATAGCACTAAAACTAGATTTAAGCAAGGCTTTTGATAGGGTGGAATGGAGGTTCTTGGAGAATGTGATGATAAGCTGCGGCTTCCTAGATAGTTTCAAAAATAAAATAATGGAGTGTGTGCAATTAGTTTCTTACTTGATCATCATAAATGGAAAGCCAACGAAGTATTTTGAAGCCACAAGAGGTCTTAGGTAGGGGCATCCATTATCCCTGTACCTGCTACCGAAGATTTGTTTCCAATGAATATTTGTTGAACATGTCTAGATGCATTGTTTAATATGTCTAGATACATTCGCAAATGTGTGTATGTCTAGATACATTTGCTAAAATGTCTAGATACATTAGTAAACATGTCTAGATGCATTAACTTAGTTGTAGGGATAAGATTTGCTTAATTATAGGGATAATACATGTCTTGATTTTAGGATGTTAATTGATTTCAATATTGTATATATATTGCTATTGTATTTACTTATTTCATTATGCAATAAAAATCATTCACAAATATTTTTGCTTTTTCTCCTAAAAATCTTCATGGTATCAGAGTTCTGGCTCTTTACCAATTCCTATCATTAATTATCGAGCAGCCATGACTGGATCCAAGGAATCTAATACCAACACAAGTGGAGATTCATCTTCCTCTCTAGAAGTTACCCAATCTTCGATTCTTACAGCTAGTACAGATTTTTTTGGTTCAAATATTTCCTTGTAGTTAACTGTTCATAAATTAAACGGTTTAATTTACCTAGAATGGGCTCAATATGTAAAACTTGCCATTAATGGGAGGGTAAACTCTGTCACCTTACCAGGGACTTAAAGCAATCAGCCGCCAGAGATCCTAATTTGAAGAAATAGTGTTCAAAGAATTCTGTCGGTATTGCTTGGTTGATAAACTCAATGGAACTAGCGATTAGAAGACCACATTTATTTTTGCCCATAGCCAAAGATGTGTGGGATGTTGTTCGGGATATGTATTCCAATATAAAGAATTCGTCTCAAATTTTCGAGCTTAAGACGAAACTGTGAAAATCAAGACAGAGATAGGGATGTTACAACCTATTATAATGATATGGTAACTCTGTGGCAGGAATTGGACCTTTGTTACGAGGATGAATGGGATTGTCCCGCAAATTGTGTTTGATACAAGAAAAGGGAGGAGAAAGACAGTCTATGTTTTCCTTGTTGGACTTAATCAAGAATTTGATGAAGTCTGAGGCTGTATTTTGGGCAGGAAGCCTCTTCCCTCCATTTGCAAGCTATTTTTGACATTCGTAGAGAAGAAATGAGGCATAAAGTGATGATAAAGAAAGTGAAGTCCAAGATAGAATCTAAAGTTGAGAGTTTACCAATGGTTTCTAAGATGACAGATTTGGATGTAGATAAATGAAGAAAGCTTGGTGTGAACACTGTAAAAAGCCGTGGCACACCAAGGATACGTGCTGGAAATTACATGAAAAACCATCAAATGTCAAGAAGATGAATGGAGATGATAGCAGGGCATTGCAAACTGTGAGCAAGGATTCTCAAAAGCCACAACTCGACTTTGAGACACTGGCTTTTACACATGACCGATTGAGCCAACTCTGCAAACTTTTTTAAGTCTCTGTAGTCCTCAATCACTCCCTCAGCCACTCCCTCCTGCTCTTACGCTCAAAAGAGTAATCGTCTTACTTTTGTTCTTTCATGTAAATCGTCAAATCTATCTTGCTCATGGATTATTGATTCTGGAGCCACTGACTACATGACTAATTTGTTGCAATTATTCTCATCTTATAGTCCATTTGTAGGCAATAAAAGGATCAAGAATGCTGACAGGTCATTTTCCATAATAGTTGGCCTAGGTTCTTTTGTTATCTCTCCTATTCTGACACTTCATAAAGTTCTTCACGTTCCAAATCTATCATGCAACTTGCTGCCCATAAGTACATTAACTCATGATCTTAAATGTCGAGTTAATTTTTTTCCTTCCTTTTGTGAATTTCAAGAACCGATAACGAGGAGAATGATTGGATGTCCTAGGGAAAGTGGGAAGGCGGATCAAGTATGACAAGACCAGTTCAAAATACATGTTATGGGTCTATCTCTAATACTACTGATAAGGAGATTATGTTATGCACTTTAGACTAAGCCATCTTAATTTTTATTATTTGCAATATTTAATACCAGACTTGTTTAAGAATAAAGATCCATCTTTCTTTCAATGTGAAATATGTGAATTAACTAAACATCGTCGACCTACATTTTCTTTACAACCTTATCAACCCTCAAAAACCATTTTTACTATTACATGCTGATGTATGAGGACCATCCAAAATTTCAACTCAGTTTGAAAAAATGGTTTGTTACATTCATCGCTAATCACACAAGAGTTAAGAAAATTCAGAGGTTCAAAGTGCATTTCAAAATTTTTACACCATGGTTCTAACACAATTTCAAGAAAAAATTAAAATTGTTCAAAGTGGCAATGGAAAAGAGTACTTTAATAAAAATTCGGGAAAATATTTTCTTGAAAAAGGGATTGTGCATCAAAGTTCCTATAGTGATACCCCACAACAGAATAGGATTGTTGAAATAAAAAGTAAACATCTTCTAGAAGTGGCAAGGCATTACTTTTCTCAAAAAACATTCCTAAATATTTATGGTGTAATGTAGTTTTAACTGCTACATATCTTGTAAATATAATGCCCTCAGGAATTTCGAATTAGTTTATATTTAGTCATATTTAATTATATGTGATGAATTTATATATCTAGTCAGATATATATAAGAATATACATACATACATACATATATACATACATACATACATACATACATATATTAAAAATAAAATTTTATTAATTGAATTCGAAATCGGTAATACCAATTTCAAAATTCCTCTATCCGAATACCGATCTGAATTCGACTTTTTGAATTCGATATATATCAAATACTAACCAATTCAGCAAATTACCGATTTTGAATTTCTAAAATCAATTCGAAATCGATCGGTAAATCGGTTTTTTCCAATTATGCTTGCCCTACTAATGAAAAGAAGAATAGGATAAAAAGTTGCAGAGTCAAATAGGCTTTTTAGGGATAGAGGGTGTTGAACCCTCACCATTTTTAAATTCAACGAATTTCCTCCTAGTATAAATTTCATTGTTGTGGGCTTATTTCATACAAAGGGGAAAATGCAATGATTGCTGTATTTATTGGATCCATTTGGACTAACAGGGCTCAAACTTGCAGTTTTCACTTTGACAAGGTAGCGCTTTGAACAATTGTACCACAATCCTAGTGAAATTGAAATAAGGGATCAAACAAAGATTTTATTCTTTTTTATCTCCATATCAAATATTTTTTACTGATAGGGGATTATACTCTCTCATGATAGATTGGCAAATTAGCCATTTTTTTATTTTATGCTCTGTAAATCTTCCTCAGTCAGGTTTGGGAAGAGTAGCAGAGCAAGTACAAGTATTAGTAGCATAGCAAAAAGCCCTCCTTATCATTAATATCTCAAAGCAATTGTGACCTCTCGAGAGAATCGATGACTGCATCTTTGATTAGTGCTAGTATTAGTACATTTGAAAATTCTTAATTGGTTAGTTGTAAATAACTCCAGGGCTATAGAACAAAAGATTATTCTAGACCTACACCAAGTTATTGACGGTGATTTGAAAATCTAGCAAAATGTGATATGGTCAGATAGAATGCAAAGACAAGGAGCAAGTTACCTCCAAGAAGAGGAGCCTTGATCTATCGTTGCAGTGAAAGGCATCTTTGGCTAAGGTTGCAAAGCAAATAGGCCTAATGCGAGAATATTTTTTGTTTAGGAAAAAAAATTTATATATACGTCTAATCTCTGGTGGTCAGGTACAATTTATGATAGAATATGTCTTGTTTATGTTGACAAAATGGGTAGAATAACTATCCTAATGCCAAAAATATTCACAATGTTCAATAGCTTTTCCATGGCGTCCCTTGCATTACTAGGTATGAGTGGTTTTTTTGGTGACTTGTTCATATTTTTTGGAATAATTACCAGCTAAAAATATCTTTTAATTCCAAAAGTACTAATTACTTTTGTAATGGCAATTGGAATGATATTAATTCCTACCTATGTCCTTTTTAATTTTCACTTCCTTTGTTCTTTCTTTTTTTGTATACTCTGAAATTTTGAGTCCTGCCTCTTTTCCTACCCAATTTCTAAAAAGAATTGGATATATCAAGGGAACAATAAGGGAATTTTTTAAGTCTGTCTAAGAAAAGGAGGGAATGTACATTTGCTTGAAACAATTCCCAAAAAACAATTTTACATTTTTGAGAGTGCATAGAACCTTTAATTATTCCTCTTAGAATTAAAATCCATCTTGTTGCAATAGGAATAAACGAGAACAAATAAGTTTTAGCTAATATAATAAAGATACCGATTATTGTTCCAAAGACTTTACCTGTCCTATTTCTATGTCAAGAACAAAAATGTACATAATAGAATGATTCCAACCTCCCAAGTAAAAAATATTATAAATAATAAAGAAACAAGTAGGTTTAGATACGAAGCAATGTAAAATAAACCAAATTCGATACTTAAATATTCAATTTGATAAACTGCTACTAATTCTTCTTTTGCTTCTAGTAAATCAAAAGGTAATCTCTCACACTTTGACTCTATAAGTTGATGCCACAAATTCCACCCCAAAAACTGTATTAGGCCCATGAACTCGGTCCATGATAGAATAGCTCCTTGTTGGCTCTTTCATCCACCAGAAAAATTCTTCAATAAGTACATGAATAGGGGCTTACATATGCCAAATTAAAAGGAAGAAAAGAGGAATAAATTATTATGAGGCATTTTTGGACCCACTATTGCTAAGTCATAGTTATGCATCTTTTGTTCCACGTCCTAAAGGAAATCAGATCATGTGAATGGTCTTCTTTTAGGCAAAATAATGAAATCAAAGGAACAAAAAACTTATCAAGTTTCCAAATTACCTTTGCTCTAGCAAGTCCAAATACATAATTGGAACTAGATATGTAACAATAAGGTAATTACTATACGCAAGTACCTCAAGCAACCAATAAATCTGTGGAGTCTCCACAGCCTCCAATATTGGAGAAATTGCAATTGAGACGTAGCTAGTTACCCAGCTTCTGGGCAACAATTGGGCATTTTCGCCAGTCTGCCATTTTAACTTATCGAGGAAGCCACGTGGATGACAAAACCTTTGGCAACTAAAATTTCAACAATGTTATGAAAGCATAAATTAGAAAAGGAACCAGAAGTCACAATTTGCCTCCTTTCCATTTTTTGCAAGTTGAATACGGTGTAACTCTTCAACATTATAGTGTAATTGTTTAGTATTATAGTGTAACTATGCAGAACCGTAGAGTTTTAACTTTTCACACGAAATGACGTCGTTCTTGATGCCTATTTTTTATCTTGCTAGTTCAATCTCATCTGTCAATTTTTTTATCTTTAGATTTGTGCCGTGCACTTGTGAGAAATAGCACTTGTGAGCCCCTTGGCCTAATTTTACTTAAAATTCATCAGTTGTGATATTATTACACCCATTATCCAGTGTAAGAAATCCATCCCACTTCAACATCTGAGGGCTCGTTTGGTTGGCGGATAGGATGAGATGGGATAACTCGTCCTAGAATTATAGATCCTGAGATGACTCATCGCAGGATTCACAATCTCATATACCAGGATTCATGACTCATCCCAGGATTCACAGTCTCATGTACCAGGATTCACAGTCTCATCTATCTAGCGTTTGGTTGGTTGTGCATTTGGTGGGATTTTTTAGAAAATAATCATATCCGGAGTTTGGTTAGAGACGGAATTATCATTTTATTCACTAATTATTTTTATTTAGTAATTCAATATATATTAAAATAATATTCCAAGAATTATAATATGCTAAAATATAAATATGAGAAATAGATAAATTATTATTTTTATTTGGTAATTCTTGAAAACTTTGTGAACAGACAAAATAGTAACAATACGATAGGGGTGGCAATCAGGTCAGGTTGAGACCTAAGTATAATAGAAAACCCGCTGACTCGATCCCAACCTGCCAACCTGTGGAGAGTCGACCCAAACACAACCCACAATGGGCTGGCGGGTCATGGGTTGACCTATTAGACGCGAAAAAAAAACTTTACATGCCATTGTTAGGAAAGTTTTTTGGGTCAAAATGTTTGACCCGCCAACCCGTTTGACTCAAACAACTTCCCTAATGTGAAGTTTTTTTGGGTCAAACGGGTCGACCCTAACCCAAACCTGACTTTTTTTTTGGTTTTTCGAATCAAACGGGTCAGCTTGATTTCAATCCAAACCTGACCTATTTGTTTGGCAAGTCAATCGGGTATGACCCCAACCTTTCAAGTTCTGATCCAAACTCATTATTTTCGTGTTAGGTTCGTGTCATGTCAAAAATTGTTACCTCTAAATACGAACAAACTCAAATAAATGATTCAATCACAATAAATTTTTTTATAAAACAATTATTGAAAGAAAAATTATGGAATCGTACCTTTGATTTTGAGAGTCCTAGAGAGAGGATTTGAGAAGACGGCAGATTATTTTTTGTTTCTATTTGCTAGACTAGGGTTAAATTTGTCTAAAAATTTTTTATCCCTCAAATGTTTCATCCCCAGATTATTAATACCAACCCTCTATGGGATTATTTTATCCCATGAATGGAGGATTATGTTAGTTAAGTAGGATTATTAATACTATCTAATAAAACCAATCAAACGTGGGATGACATGGGATTAATTATCTAATCCCGTGTCATCGCATGAACCAAACGTATCCTAAAATACTTCTTTCCATCCCTTAATTAGAAATATAAAATTGCAACAATATACATAAGAAGAAATTTACACTATTTAGAAGTAAATTGCAACTTTGGAAATGTATGCCACCTGGGATGGTACACAAGGTTGTAGAATAGGAGTATACCTTCAATAAATGAGACAAATAAGACTTGTCTTGAATTTTCCTTGAACTAATCTAAGTATTGTTTTCCTAATACGCACATGTATCTATTCACACAATTGATCAATTTCCAATTAATGAAAGATGACTGTGTTGTTGAGATGTTAATTAAATGCTACAACTAAAAACTGAAATTAGTAACAAGGAAAACATACGTTCTACCCACGCATTAAATTACAACGGCGTAAAAGAGTGAATCAGATATAGAATGCCCCATATTAACAAGATGTGTGCATATCAATACACTTAAAACTACATCAAACGGCTACGTACTTTTATATAATTACCTTTATAACTTTGTCTATCGATGATGAGAAAATGGATTCCGAAATATAAAATTAAAAAAAGAATTAAACTTTGTCTATCAATCATGAGAAATTAGATTAAAAAATGTTGAAATTCTAAAAACTTAAACTTTATCTATCAATCATGAGAAAATAGATTCAGAAAAAATAAACTTCCACAAAGAAATGCTTATGGGATTTGTCATTGGCTCAAAGAGCGTTATTATGCAAGGTCATCATCGCAGTAATCCCTTTAACCACTTCAGCCCACAAGAACTCAGATACACCCACTTCAATTACGAGATCCTCTTTTATTGCCCCAGATAACCATTTGTATTTATTTTTCAGTTTTAGTTTTGACGTTAAGAATTTAGTGTTTTGACTGTTTTGAAGGCCGCAATGCAAGGATTTGATACAAAGACTGTGAACTTGATGAAATCAGAGAATTGTATTTGGAGGCTGTGTTTAACTTCAATTAATAATCAGTTCTATCAAATCAAATTCCTGATAAATGAGGGACATCTAGAAAGTTGATGCCAACTACTTGCTCATGTTTTCTGCAGTGATTAATTTTGAGTAAGCTTCACCACATCCCTCATTCACGTCATCGTAAAACAAGCCATATTAAAGCAACCCGAAAAAGAAAAGAGAAACTTCTGTCAAATATACACCCCTTTGCATGCAACAATACAAAGAAGAGCTGATTACATCAAAGTTACATGAAGCAGCGGTAGGAGGGATTTCCTTCAATTCACGATCCCTTCAATTCATGGGCCTGAGTCACAAGATCAAGGGAGAGGCGCGGAGAGATGCAGTAGAATGGGTGTCGATGAATAAGATGCAGAAAGCAGCAGTAGGTCATGACAAGTGAGTCTACCCAGGCAAAAGAGGAGGGGTAGGCGGTGGAGACCACGGCAGCGGGAACGAGAGAATAACAAAGTAAAAAGTTTTCTCTAGCATGCAAGTAGTGCTTCTGACCCCCATGCAAGGATTCGGGACTTCACAATTTGGCCCTTTTCTATTTCTCACAACTTTAACCCTGTATATAGAATTATAGTATAACTATGTTGAATGGTGATGTGACTATGTGGTGTAGCAATTTTTCACCAAAACGAATTTGTTTTTTCTCCTAAAATTTGGTCTTGCTGGTTCAATTTTTTTCCTCTACTTTTAAACTTTAAATTTGGGCCATGAAGAAAAATGACACTTGTAAAGTCCCTTAACCAGAGATAAAATGGTGCCAAAACACCATTGGAAAACATCGACAAAGCTGACAGTTAAGGGCATTTAAGAGAAATCTAGTAAAAAATACAAATTCCAATCTACAGAAAAATTCATGCGCGCGGGGCCTCTCCAGTTCCAGTTGCATCAAGTTGACAGAGGAGATTTAAAGACCAAATCACACGGTTCACAACGCACCAGAGGAGCAAAATTTGGAGAAAATTTAAACGATGTCGTTTCAATGGTGGAAAAAGAAAAAATAATAAAAAGCATAGCATGTAAGTAAACGGCGTTAATGAGCCACGAGGCGAATTTTGAAATTTTAGAAAAAGAAAATGATTATGCTTTTCAAATGGTGTGAATTTAATTAACCTCAAAGGCATAAATTTCTTCAAAATAAAAACTAAGATTCGATGATTAAATGTTTATTATTTTACGATTTGTCGCTCATCTTCAAGCTTTAGAGTTGTAGGACAAGAAGAAGAAGACTACGCACAGGACAAAATATGGACATGAAGAGTGAAGTTGACAAGGGCAGACTTGGAACGATGAAGTGATATGTGGTTTGATTCGGGGTTTTAGATGCGGTGAGCAATCAGAATCGAAGCACCATAGGTTCAACAACTAAATTTTAGCAAGAGAAATTGGGGCAAAAATAGAGGTGAGATAACTACAAAGCAGTCCTAAATTCTCATTCGACCATAATCAACCATAAACAGGAAATTTGGTTCTCCAAATTGTGCAATGTCAAAAAGGCAACTCCCAGTGCATGTTAACTGCCACTTTGGAGTGGTGTGTACAATGAAGACCTCGTGGACCACTTTGAATCTGGGAAGGAGATATGGTGTATGCGGCATTGATGAGGTAAGAGGGTTTATTTTAAGCAAAATTTTTTTATTGCTATAAAAGTAAAACTATAGTGAAAAGGTGGAGAAATTGTAGGATTCGGGCTGCAATTTTTGGCAATGGCTGGATGAAGAAATTTGCCAGCGAACTAAAGAGATCATCCCCGGTCTATTGAGAAGAATAAATCGAACTGAATTAGAGTTGGAAAGCGCAAAGGAGAGAGCAGTGAGAGTTGAAAAAAAGGTGGAGAAACTGGATATGAAAGTCATGAAAATGAGGGAAAATCTTCAAATTAGCAAAATTAGAGAAAAAATGTTGTGTATTGCTCTTGTAGGAACTTGGATATTCCTAGTATCAAGTTTGATAGCGAATGGCCAATCTACAGGTGGTAAAGAATGGCTGTTGCAGACATGTGATTCTAGGATGTAGTGTTGTTTTTGAATTGTTGTTTGGTGCTGCTTATCTGTGTTAACGTGATCTATTTTTTTGGTCAGAAATTGCACTTGCTGTAGTCATTGAATAACCAATCTGTATTTGTTATGCGAATCAATGTAGTGTTTTTATCTTGGAACCAACTTAGTTAGAAATCATGTTAGGTTGTTGTGGAGAATGTTTAAGCGAGTAAATGGATAGGGTGTTTACAGGTGAGGCTACAAAACACAAAATGCAAGCAAACGACAAAAACAAAAAATATGCACCACACTATAAAAAGCAAAAAGCACCACATTGCAAAAGGCAAAATTCAAATGTACATGATGTGGAGATCCAAAGTTCGATGCTCATGCTAGCTCAGGGTCTGTCAAGATGAAAATTTTGCCATTTCCCACAAGTTAAAGTTGTGTAACAACTTTGCATGTTTTTGTAACTATGTAGAATTTTCGTATAACTTTTTAGGATTGTGGTGTAACCATTTCTCTCAAGTTGAAGCTGTGTAACTGCTTTACATTTTTGTGTAACTATCCAGCATTCTGGTGTAACTGTTTAGAATTTTTATGTCACCACTTTTTCCTCCAAAATCACCTCGGTGTTGGTGTTTTTTCCCCTCAAAATTTGCCAACATAGCACACATCTCAGCCATTCATTTTGCCACATTCAATCTTGGCCATCAACTTGATGGAAATGGCTCTTGAGAGGCCCTAAATTTTGGCATATCTCAGCCATTCATTCCCTTACATTGAATCATGGGCATGACATTGAGGTAAATGGCATTTGAGAGGCCCCAAATCTCCAGCGGTAAGAGATATGTGCCATGCTAGCAAATTTTATGGGGAAAAAACATAAAAAAGGAGGTGATTTTAGAGTAAAAAGCTATTACACTAATTCTGTACAGTTACTATTTAAGGTGTAATACGTTGTTATTTATCATTTAATTTTAGGACAAAGCATTTGTCATTACCACAACTCTACATTGACAACAAGTGCTTGTACTGCACATATTCGCACCAATGTTGGTTTGCAATTGGCCCATATAAAAGTCCTGCATTTCCAAAAATGGTCGCCTGCCTTTACACCTAATACCATTGCAATACTTGACATTCATAACAACCTTATAATAGCTTTTGGAAGATTAAGTTAAGTGTGAGTGCTTTGTTACTTAGAAGGTATAATTCTTCTCAAAATTGATATAACTATGTAGAACGTTACTTTGAGGATGCTAAACATCGGTTGAACTATGCTCAACTTTGAATCTCCATATCATGTACATTTACATTTTGCATTTTTCAATGCGGTGCTTTTTGCTTCTTGCAAGTGGTGTATTTTTTTACGCCTCATGTCATTGCAATATTTGACATTCGTAACAACCAAATCATAACTCGTGGAAGATTAAGTTAATTGTCGATGCTTTGTTAATTAGAAGGTTTAAGTCTTCTAAAAAATGAAGCAACTGTGTAGAAAGTCAAGTACAACTCCACTAAACATTGGTGTAACTATGTTGAACTAGATTTGGGATCTCTTATTGTGCCTTTTCACTCAATTTGTGGCCATCATTCAGTGTGAGGGAATACTAGATTTGGAGCTACCATGTGGTTGGATGTAAAATGCTGAAGTTGGTATGTTATGGATTAGCAGAGTTACAATGATTTGTGTAGAGTTACTGTAGTGTTTTGGCAAGTTATATACATGTGATAGCATAGTAAAATGACTATACAAATACATGCTGCATCTTAATGTTGTTATTTAATATGTTAATTAATGATTATTTCTTGATGAATTATTCGGTTGGATAATGATTATTGGTTTTAAAACATATAAAACTGCAAGAAGAATGTGATGGACGAGCACAGGGTATCACAATTTGGCCTCTTGCTATTCCCACATTTTAGACATGTTGTAACTACTTAGCATTGTGGTTGCACTTGTCAGGCAACATTTGGTTAGCTTCATATGTTTATGTATCATGTTTTAACGGAAACGACAATCTTAAATGAAAATTTGTAGTTATTTGAATTTTTCTTTGTTTTTCAACTTTTGTTTAGCAACTTTGTTCATATACTATATAGTTTTACATGTGATTGCTTGATGATCATATTTGGCGAACGAATTGAATATCATTGAATTGGCTCATAAAAAAATGAAATATTTTGTAGTACATATGTTGGTGTGTTACAATACAGACTGCAACTCTGACCCACGAAACATCCACATAAGAATAATGTCGCAATGTCTTTTTACAATTTAAACATTATACAGTCTTCACATGTCATATAAGTGCACGACGATGAAAATGGATACTACATAGTACTTCCCTTTCAACCACAAAAACTGTTCATTGAGTAGATGTATACATGTCTGTGTTTGTATAACTATATAGGTTAGAGTACTAATAATCCAAAAAGGTATTGTTGACTAAGTTATGCATTATTCAAATCAAACTGAGCTCACATAATTTCGCAACTATATGTGTATGGTGAAGTATATAAAAGTATTATGTTTTGCATTTATGATATCGAGGTTTAGTTTTATGGTTTATGAATTCAACATCTTTGTTACGGTCATATAAATAAAATAAAAAAGGTCTTCATTATTGGTATTAGATAATTCCAACCTTGGGTTATTGTTGGACCTAGTATATAATTACATTTGTATTAGCATTTCCATTGCATGTTTTAATTGGTATAATCTTGATGCACTGCTTTTTTGGAACAGGCATCTTTTGTATTTGTGTGTTTTAGTGTACCTAAATGTGATTACATTTATATTACAATTACATTAATATTTTCTGCATTACTTTCATGTCTACGAATTTTATGTTAAATGTTTACCTGCCACAAATATTCTTATTCTTTGTTTCACCAATTTTTGTGCATTTGTCTCCTGTATTACCTTAACAGTAATTGATTAATTGATTATACTGTTCATACTAACACGAAGACTTTGTCTCCTTGAACTTTGGGAGCGATCACATTTTCCTTTTTCCCATTTCTTCAGTACAAGCACTTTAACCCGTTGTGCATTTGTTAAAAGTAGAAATTCATAAAATGTGAACGTTGTGGCAGTAAAGTTTGATTGTTTGTGAATTTATTTGTGACTGAATATAATGCAGCTGTATTGCTAAAATACGTATATGATATGTATCATATATCAATGTAGATGTATGCTAGTAAAAAAATTAAAGCACAATAAATACATAATTTATTTCATAATATTTTTTGCATTGGATTATTATTTAATTGTATGTTAATTTTGTTCACTTTACTATGTCTTTCGTACAATCCAACTCATATAAACTCATAATAATAGGATTAATTAAGCTTAACAAAATTTATATATCAAAGGTAATTAAGCTTAACAAAATTTATATATATCAAAGGTAACACTTAAACAAATTTAAATGCCAAGTGTTTGAAGATTAATACTCAGTCTAAAGAACGCACAGCATAGGAATCAAGGCTATAAGGGGAAATGCAGCAAACAATGGTGTATTTAATGCAGTTGTAGAAGACAATTTATATCCCATTGTCAGAACTCACTTTGAAAACAATCTCCTTAATTGAAATCAAATTGTTTTGGTATCTGAATTTGACTACAAAATTTAATGGCGAGCAAACAACACTTCTCTCCCACAGTAATTGAATGGCTTAATACTCTATTATTACATCTCTTAAAGAGTAGGGATTGGTAGAGCTGTACTTGCTGACACTTCCCTGTCATGTGCAATAGCAGCAGTCGGCCGACATCTGAGATGAAGATCGAACATCAAATTTTTAGATCTATTCACAATGGTTGTAGAAAATTAGTTTGGTGGACCGTAGATTTGATGGGCTAATGGCATTCAGATTGCCTAACTTTAATGAGCAAAGTTGAATACGGGTTCTTGGTTCAAAACTTGAGGTATTACTAAATTTGTAATCAAATCTAATGGGACTGTAGGTCTTTAAAGAACATATTTTGTTTATGCACCTTGATTGCATCTTTATTCTGTTGTATGTGATTCTTAGCTGTTCATTGTTGTGGTAACAGACAACCCATTAGTGAGTTCTTCCAGTGAATTTGTGATAGCAATTAATAATTGGGTGCTTTAGAAGGATAAAGTTGTAGTTTTTTCTTTGAGTATTTGTTGTGCTATTTTGAACTTATGTATTTACTCTTGACATATTGTTCCCTATTGAGAGATTAGGAACAAGAGATAGTAATAGTTAAACTACTTAGCTAAAGTTAGATAACGTAGCTTACATGAAGTGAAACATTTACACATTTTGTAGTGCGATGGTGCAAAATTTTAGTGCCTAAGTATGAAATTGCATCCATTAACTGTTATAGGTACTAAACTTATCATTCACTTTTTATTTTACACAAATGTAACAATGAAGCTTCCTTTTTTGTTCTCTTTAGGGGGTTATGAAGCCTGTTGAGACTGATAATATACAACTGTGTTCTTGCAATATTCTGACGATGCGAATGGAGTTTGATTCGTAAGTAGATGCATTTGAATATTATAATTCGTATGCTGTAACCACTTGTTTTAGTGTACATAGGGAGTATGCAAACAGAAATAGTGAAAGGCGCAAGGAGGTTTACATGCACAAAGGAAGGTAAAAGGCACGTGGATGTATGGGACGCGAAGACAAATAAGCTCGGTGCAAAAACTAGAACTGGATGTGGTGCAAGAATGGGTATTCTCTTGAACAAGAAAACGCAGAACTACGTGGTTTTCGATTTTGTTATCGAGCATAATCATAAGTTGCATGCCACGGAATGTAGGTACTTTATGATGTCGAAGCGTAAGTTAAATAATACATGAGCATTTGAGGTAGAACTTGCAGACGATGCAGGTATATTGATAACGAAGACTTTTAACTTGATGGTCAAACAAGCAAAAGGAGCTGACAAAGTCGGATGTGTCAGGGAAGACATAAAGAGGCACCTACATACTAGGCGTGAGAGGAGCCTTCTTTATGGTGAGGCAGGAATATTGATGTAGTATTTTGGAAGACAGGTTGCCAACAACTCCAATTATTTCTATACTGTACAATTGGACTGTGAAAAACAGATAACCAATATATTTTGGATCGATGTTCAAATGAGAGTTGATTACTCTTTTTTTGGGAAAGTACTCATATTTGACACGACGTATAGGACAAACAAGGAGTGTTGTCCATTAGGAGTATTTGTCGGGCAAAATTATCATAGGCAGGTTCTTGTTTTTGGTGTGGCGCTGTTATATGATGAGATTGTAGACTCCTTTAAGTGGTTGTTTGAGAGCTTTCTACAGGCAATGTCAGATAACCATCCTAGGACAATACTTACTGATCATGACCATGCCATTGCAGCTACTGTTGCCTTAGTTATGCTGCATACTTACCACGAGTTATGAACATTTCATATTAGATGGAACTTTGTTAAGCATCTTGGCAGTCACTTCAAATCTGAGTCATCGCTCTGTACGAAGTTTATGGATTGCATGCATTGGATTGAAGACGAAGCGAAGTTTTTAAGGACATGGTCTGAAATAATCGATGACCACAACGGTAACAAGTACAAATGGCTTAGTACAATATAAGAACTTAGATGTAAATGGGCTAGGTGTTACACGAAGCAATGGTGGACAGCAGGAATACGGAGCACTCAATTAAATGAGAGTTTTAATGCTGAAAAAAAGGTGCATTTAAAATTGGACCACAATCTTCTCTAATTTTTCAATCACTTTTGCACTATTGTAGGGAAGAAAAGGCAAAAAGAGCTTGTTGCTGAGTATGAATCGAGACAGAAATTGTCTAGACTTATCTTAAAAATGTCACCCATACTTAATCAGGCTGCATTGATTTACACTCCTACTATAATTGCCAAATTCCAGAATGATTTTGATAAGTCCAGTACCTTGGTTGTGACAGCAATGAAGTTTGATTCAAATGTGGGAGAGTACTCAATTTGCAACTATCAAGGGGGTATGAGTGCATTGTTATTTATTCCTCAACAGCCAAGTCTATTACTTATAATTATAACGAATTTAATTCTGATAGAATTTTGTGCTCCCATTGTATTTAAGTGCTCGACAAATTGAAAATTAAAGTTATTCTTCAGTTGTACTTTGTGAAAAGATGAACAAAGGATGCTAGAGATGGCCTAGTTATTGATGCTGTGCAATTAGTAAGCCATGTCGAGTCAGAATTGGAAGTTAGCTGTAGGTATCGCTTAATTGGGCCAGTGAAATTAATGGTTGTTGCGCGAGCATCTAGATCATAGGAAGCCACAAATCTATTTGCCAAAACTCTTAATGTACTCCGTAAGAATATTGAGAAGTTACTTTCCTTAACCAATCGGTCACAAAGTGGTATACCAACCGTAGGTAGAGCGAACATCACAGAAAGTGAGCAAGACAATGCATGTAGACAGTGTAATGGCACTAAAATAGCGGGCATAAAGAAGAGGCAGCCAACAAGTGGAAGAAGCATTGGATAGACAAGTACAATAGGAAGAAATACAGCCAAAGAAATAATTGCAGTCCGACAACTACGGTGAAAAAATGAACAAAATGAGAAATCATACATTGTAACTGTTTTTTTGACTTTTGTTGTCTTGTTACACTATTTCTCTAATTGTTTACTTTTTTTATTAGGGTGCAATTGTGGGAGCATCGATCAGTCCCACAGCAATTCAAAGTACTTCGAATTGGTTGTCATCTCACGGTTTTGTGTCCGTTAATGCCCCTTCAACTGCAGGTACTACTTTGATCCAAAGAACTACATAGGTGATGTATCCTGCTTCATTATTTGCTGTTTGGGATATGTTAAATAACTGAAAGATGGTTTTTGTTTTTTTATTGCAACAAACATATTCAATATTTTAGTACAACTGGATGTGTGTGTTTTGTGTGTAATCTCTATTATATTGTATTTTTTGTTGATGAGTCCACAAGGCCAGCAAAGTATAGTCCAGCTTTTGTTGAATGACCAACAGCCACAACAACCAATAAACATGCAAACATCTTTCTATCAATTGTTATAGGTATTCGTAATATCAAACTTTAAGCACAATGTCCATATACAACTGCCTTCATGATTGTTATGTCTTTATATGATAGAGTTGCAGTTATATCAACGAAAGGGATGGTTATCCTGCTACTAGATTCGATAACCGACATAAGCAGGTAACCAAAAACATATTATACTGTATTCTTCAATAGGTGAAGAGCCATATCAATACTGTGCATAACATGTATGGTTATCGCAGGTTCAAGACCTGGTAGTTTATGAGCTTTCGAGACGAAATTCCCGTACATTGGATTAATGTCATCGGTCCTTTTTCATACTGTAACATAACTATCAATTTCATGACATTTCAAGCATTGTGTATGTTGAGAGGGATAATTTTTCACATTCGCCATTCGTTTATTGAAGCATTAACCAATCTGTTCAACTTAATCTCTACCCAATTTGTCATTCTCTATTCAGCCATTGTAATCTTAGTTTATGAATATTTAGACACAATGTAATGTATTATGTCACTCATTGTAACTGAACTATATGCATTATTAATTACATTGGTATCTTCTAAATTGACTGTAACACATTCGTATTAGGGAGTAACTTTTTGTTAACTTCGCAAATATCCTAATTCCGCTGCTCACTGCTGTTGTTCCATTCATTGTTTGGAAGATAAAATCGTTGACTATTCATCAGGTCAATGCGGTTATAAAGATATACAAAAATATACAACACAGTTACACATCTTTTCCCAAACGGTTATATAGGTTAAGATTGTTTTGATAACCACATATGTTGCAAATTTTTTTCGAGCATAGGCATTGAGTGTTAGTACACTCGGTTATTTGTCATTTCCAGCAAGTTTAGGTGTATGATTGATTACCATTTTTTTGTAATTGTCTAACCCTTTGATGTAACTTTTCAAGATGGTTGCGTAACAAATTTTTTCTAATTGTCTACCCTTTTGGTGTAACTCGTCAAGATTGTTGTATAATAAATTTTGTGTAACTATCTAGCCTTTTTATGTAACTTTTCAATATTATTTTGTAATAAATATTCCCTATAAAATCCTGACACTTCGATAACACTCATACTTACTGCAAAACACCTGACACATTTTAGTGTTAAACACATAACTTTTCATTTATTGAGAAGAACATATAACAAAAGTATTACACAGAAGCAACTACATAGGTTAAACTAACTACCATATTGCTGGTCATGAACAAAAGGACTACACGATTAGAAACCTCTATTCAAAGATATGCATTAATCCCGAAATTGTTTTTACAACGAAACAACAAACATAACCTCAGAAGGTCTTCATTCTTAATCTGACATGTAGTCAGGTGAAGCATATGTGGTGTTGTAGATTGCTTTATGACTGTATCTCTCCATGCGCAATCCAATGTCCCTATCAATTTCATAATAGTTTCCAATATTTCATATCTCCAAACTCAATAAACCATGCGGTTGTTCTTTTCCTATATTCAATCAACAGCTCGTTCTAATTGCAGTAATGTAGAAGTCGGCATTTCTTTTGCATAACTATGTGGATGACTAATGTACATGCTGTCAAGCTCATCTTCAAGGCCAACTGCTTCTTCAAGTCATTGTTCTAATTCCTCATATAGATCATTACATTACTAGACTCATGAGATGCCTGAGATTGAATCATATAACATTGTTGGCGTACGGAGGAGCCACTTTGTCTCACATTTTGGATATTGCAAGCCACGGTTGTCGAAACTATCATGAATTCTAAGCATTATGTGAATACTAGAAGAACATCAGCTTACATGAAGTTTTAGTAGCTGACAATTGAAACTTAATGAATGTAAATCAAACTTTAATTACTGGTAAGAATGGTAAAGAAAACAAAATCATGTCTAAAAATTACCAGAATCAGTTTTACGATAAGTTGACGAAAGTTACGTTCCATTCCTATTTGGTGTAACGACATATTGTTCTCGCTTTATGCCATGGCTTACTATATTGGCACCAACAAACCAATACTTGTTATGTTGCCTTGAATTTATACAAATTCTATACAACTATTGATTTGTTTTGACATTATCTTTATGATATGTGTCATACAAAAATACAAAATATTATAAGTACCAGCTGACAAAAATTTTGAAGTGTCATAAGTACAGAATTAAGACCCCGTTTTCAGTCTAATTGAAATTAAAATATGAGAGTAAATGGACTCTAGTCACAATTCAATATGACTGTGGTGCTTTTAATTATTGATGAAATTTTGTAACTTGAGCTTAAAGTTACATCAACCACTTATTAGGCTTACACTTGGTTCGTACAGTCTTGCACTAGAGATTGGTTGCTGCCGGGGTAAGTGTTTTTTTTGTCAAAATCTAAACTTCAGTCTTAAATGTATGAGCTGTTAATGGTAAATTAAATAGCAAGTGCAATAATTTGGCGACTTCATAAAGCATTGTTGTGGTACGTGTATTGCTAATTGGCACCTCGAGTTGGAATAATTGTTCCTGCGAGAGGATAGTGGAGTTAATTACTTGTAATTTGGTCACACATGCAGTCATTTAATTAAAGTTGAATATTCATGTCAGTATTAAAAATGATGGGAAAACTTGAAACACGTAACATGTTGTTTTGTATGACCTATTCCATTTAATTTCGTCACCCATGCAGGCATTTACTTACACTTCAATATGCTTGTCAGTAGTCAAAATGATAAGAAAACTTAGAACACAAAATATGTGTTTAGTATGACCTATTCCATTTAATGGCGTCATGCACAATTGCCTGACCATTGTAACAACGCGTTGGTTGAGCAATGGTATTGGATTTTGTCCTAACCATTGTAACCATCCTAGCGTTTTTTAAATTTACATTTACAACATGTGTAGCAAGAGCCACAGTGTGCGTTGACATGAACATCCATAAATGCAGTTGGTAGTGGTTAACATCTGCTGACTTGGGTGAGGTGTTAATGAATTGGTATTATTATTGCATATAATGCTAGTATTTCAATTTCAATCGAGGGCCTCACTATTTTGCCTTGTGCCATTGCCCATGTGACAGCCCCACTTTACCCAGAGGCGCACCAAAGGGTTTAGCGGACTGCCTGCCTAGCTCTCGCCAGGACTCAAACACGCACTCGCTTAAACATCCATCCGTACTTAACTTAAAATAAAATGCACTCATAAATAAATACATTCATAGTATTTACTTGAAAATATAAATATTACAAGAGTTTTACATCCCAAAATGTAAATAATATTTATAATAAAAGTCAACACATTTAAGCTATCAAAATACCGAAACAAAACATGTACAAGGTTCAAAATCAGCTCCTCCAGCTTTGATGGTTTTGGAAACCTGATTAAAGAAAACAAATACATGGGATGAGATATAATAGCCCAGTGAGTGCTCAAGTCATGTAACCATACTAGTAATATGTGATTTTTGTTCAATAAAATATTTAACGAGTAAATAAACAATTTGTGAACAATTTAATTAACAAGTAGTCAATGGAGGATACAAGCTCACTACGGGAAAATGCTCAACCGCAAGAGTATTAATCATGAACAAGATAACATGAGTATCGGGATCGAGGTAAAAGCTCAGGTCCGAGATACTTGTAAAAATTCAATCCCGAGTTACCCTCTTAGAGGAATGACACTCATATAGGAAAGAATATCACGCACCTTTAACCCACAACACCTTATATCACTCCAAATGCTCCCGGTTGACCAACCGAGGAGTAATGGTGAAGTTAACCCCGGAAGTCCAAGATCAATAATAAAATTCAATCATGAGTTAGCCTTTTTCAGGACTTTACTCAGATATAAAATTAACACGCACCAAATAACGCCCAACACCTTATATCTCTCCCATACGCTCCCAATCTGATTAACCGTGGAAAAATAGTAAAATTAACCATGGAAGTCACAAGCACAAATAAAACATTAGATAGTGAAAGCATGTAACACATTACGAAATAGATGCGATAAAGTACACATCTTTCCTCAAGTAACACATTTCATTAGTTAATCATGTCAAGTATAATCATACCATTTCATGCATGGAAATAATAATGTCTAGTATTACATGGCGTTTCATGCATCATGCACACAGAAAAACACTCACCTGATGTCTAAGAAAATATCTCGTAATACGGTCGAGTCTCACTTTCGGATCCTGAAATTCACGAGAAAATAATCGTATAAAAACCCTGACTAAAATCTAAGAAATTTCATAAGGAAATTCAAGAAATACCCCAAGTCTTTCTAGGGTTTAATTTCTAGGGTTTTGGAGCTTAGGGTTTTACCCTAGGGTTTAGGGTTTTCGAAATTAGGGTTTTCTAACTTTCTAGGGTTTTGCTCGGAAAAGTTTAATTCACTAATAGCCAATCTACAAAAATTTCTGCATGCTTAAATCACTAAATTACAGCTTATAAAGTCTTAAATCATAGCCTAATTACTTTTATTTCCTAGGTTTTACTGAAATTTCGGCAGCACTTCCCCTATAATCGGACTAACCCAAAAATTTTAAACCTGCAAGAAAATGTCCAACAACCCAATTTCAAGTAGTTCTATTAATCTCACATCAAACTCAATTCAATTCCATTCAAATTCATCACAAAAATACCTAAACTACTCCAAGATTCTTCAACCAAATCACACTCAAATCATGATATTTCAAGTTTAAATCACTATCTACAAGCATACAAGCCTATAAGCTTCACATTCATGGAATAAAACTTCACTTTTCATGGCCAAAAATCAATCTTACTTAACTAAAAAAACATAACTTAAGAGTTAAAAACTATAATCTTACACTTGAAATTAAAAGAGAAATTCATGGGAAATACCTCTAGGTAGACAAGATTGTTGCTTAGGAGGAAGTTCCACTCAATTTCTATGGTTGAAAAATGATTAAATAGAAGTAAAAGATCCAAGAAAATTGAAAGAAAATGGAGAGAAAAGAGGGGAGCAAGCAGCCGACCAGCAAGAAGGAAAAAGAAGAGAAAATTTGGTTAAGTAGGAAGAAAAGAAATAGAAAAGAATTGGAAAAAAAATGGATCAATTAAAACAAGACAAAGATAAAGAAGTCTTAACTTTTCTCTCCATGAAAGACCACACTTGGCATGAGCTAATTAGAAAGAAATTTTGTTATTTATCTTCACATAATTCTTGCAAGATTTCCTAGGTACAACTCTTAAAGAACTAAGTACAACATGCTCATTCTTTTTTTTTTTTTCACAAATTCAGCCACCACTTTTTTTTTTTCCTAATGAACATAATACAAAATGAATGGTCTTGGCATGAATTTCTAGGGTGTTACAGCCCACATGTTGGTAACAAGTCATGACTCAACATTGTGATGCAAGCTCTTAGTATTCTTCTGTAACTCTTGGTGCATCTGTGTGTAACCAATATTCTCGACAAAAAATATCAAGTTTGGAATTATTGAACTTCAAAATTTGTGAATATGAAAATATTCTTTTGACATTCAATTTGACACATTAAATCATGACCGTGTCAGTACGACAAATAGAAATTATGATGCCCCAAATTCATTCCAAATAGTATGGCTGTAGTTAATAATTTATGTTCTTGATCCCAATATGAATTTCTATTTAAAGTTATTACAATAGAATTCGACAGGTTTATATAATAATGCTAGATGCTTACACACAAAATTTGAGCAGTTACACTACCTGAACTGGAGTACATGATACTATAAGCCGTACGAGTACTTACCACAATAATGGTACAAAACTTAGAATTTAACATGGATGATGTACTGTAGAGTTGCACATATTCACTAAGTAAGGTAGTTATAACACGATTAGCAAATTTATGCACCTCATTTACAAAAAGCAGAAAGTATTGACATTTTATCATTTAAAATACTCACACATGCTGACCAAATCATTGGTTGCCAAAATGTTCAGTCATCACAACCAAAAAATTCAAGTCATCAATGTTAAGCTTTATATTTCTGTAGATTCGTCTTCAGATTTAGATGTCTTGTTCTCCATCGCACTGTCAGACTCAAGTATTTCGCTACGGGCATATGCCTGAAACACATTCAAGATGTTTGCTACTGCATAGCCCATTCGATTAAACCCTGCACAAGGACCTATGGGGCTGAAGCGTCGTTGGTTATGGAAATGATGCATCAATCGAACATCCATACGGTTGTTCTCATCTCGGATAAGATTCAGTGCCTTTTATCTGGACTCATTATCTGTTTGGCTAACCGTTAGTGATCGACGACGTGGAACAGGAAGCTTGTGGGCTCGCAACTTTGTTCTCAGTTGATTACTCTCATCTTTTCAATATGTCCACTCAAGAGCCATTAGATTCAGGTTACTTTTACTGAATTCTTCCGAGGAAGTAACATCGTAAAAAAATTGTGGCTCGTCTTTTAGGGCCTAAACTCTGTCTTGTACGACAAAGATATCTATAGCTGAATACATTCCACGTTGAAGTTGAGGTAAATAGTTGTTGCTGCCTTGCACGTGCACCAATAAATGTAAGAACTGAAGCACAAATATGAGCACCCAATTTGTTCACTATAGGTTGTTTATATAGGCTGTACTTTAGGCATCTTATTTGGCTGCATATGATGTATTGCATAATTGCTTCACCACTACTTGCACATAATGATAATAACTCACCTGTAAATGTGTTATACTTTATTAAATGTCTAATAAAATTTGAATCGAAATTGTACGACATGTGTGTAACATTAGATATTGTATAATTGTGCACACTTACACGTTTAGGTTAGGGAGTTATTTAATGTGACATTATTGTGAATTACTGGTGTAAATGTAGGAATAAGTGCAATTGATTATTATACACTGCCTTGATAACACGCATTGCATTAGTAACGTGTTTATAGTGCAGCGTCTTCATTATCATATCAGGGAAAGATATGAAAATTCAATACCATTTTAATGCAATATATTTAGTAAAAGTTGATGAGCTACTTTGATGCTATTTACTGAAGGCGACTGCGTTAAATACAACACTATGCATTTGTTACCTTTATTATAAGATGTATAGATACATGATTACACGTCTCATTCAAATTGCTAGGCTCGGGGCCTTACACTTTAGGGAGCATTCATTACCAATTCTTTTGCAGCTATGTAATTGCTTTATATTTTTTTATAACTGTCCATCATTCTAGTATTACTTTTTAGGATAATGGTGTAACAAATTTGGGGCCACTTAAGTGTCATTTTTCTCACGTTGATGGTAAGGATTGAATGTGAGAAAATAAATGGCTGAGATGTATGCTATGTTGGCAAATTTGAAAAAAAATACAAAAAAGATGTAGTTTTGGAGAAAAAAGTGATTACACTAAAATTTTGGATAGTTACAAAAAAATGTAAAACTGTTACACAGCTCCAATTTGACAGAAATAGATGTCCCGTAACTTGTGAGGCCTCGAGCCCTTGGTGTAACTACTTTTCCCTCAACAACCATCTCGTTTGGTGTGTTTTTCTCCATAAAATTTGTCAATATAGCACATATCTCAGTCATCTATTTTGTTCACATTCAACAGTGGCCTTGAAATTGAGAAAAATGGCACCTGAGAGGCTCTAAAATCAGCTTGATTTTGGTACTTCATGTATCTTTACACATATTTACACTACTAGTATAACAGATACATTTATAAACTGAAAAGTTATACAATGGTTCAGATACAGTACACGTGTTCGATTGAGTTATCAATAGAGTAAAACAAGTCTGGCCGTACAGTATATGGAAATGTAATTGATGTTAGCTGACTACTATTGTTGTTGAATAAAATGTACGACACATTAGCATATGCACAAAACTAACAATCCATATATGTATATATACGAAATAATTATTTGTAATGGATATAAGTTATATTAGCAAATGCGTCGATGGTTTAAGACAAAATTATAACTACACACAATTTCTTATTTTTAAAAACTCAGTAAATAAAGTTGAATATCACCCATTCTATACACGAATTCGATATTCCAACCAAATGATGTACAATTCACTCTAAACTTAACACGCAATCTAAATCCTAACAACTGTAAACAGATATATATGATTGAACAGTACAAATTCCAGTTGCCTGCATAACCTATTCACGAAGAGAGTTCTCGTGCTGTAACACGATTTTATATGTAATCTCCACATAATAACGCTGAATATGTGCCTACGATAAAATAGTTCAGACCAAATATGAAGACCGTCAGTATTGTAATACACAATTTTACAGTGAATAAAATTTTGGGTTAAAGAGAAAAACAACTTACTGAAAACAGCATTGACATATTATGTCGGTCATCCCAAAATCTGAATTACTTCATAATGAAAATACCACTGTCTAAGTTGCGGATGTCCCAAATAAAAAAATGCAGGTGAACAATGCAATTACATGAAGTCTGTAAACATACAGCAAAATAATTTCACAATGACTACCTATTTCTACTGTCCATGTGTGGCACGTCGGCGATGCGAATGCCATAAGTAGCAAGATCCAATACTCAGTTGTAACTTGAAACCAAAACTGCATTTAAGACGCCCTTTTACAAATAAGAAAATAGAAAAGTAAGTGATGACTTCATGGTATGAGAAACAAACATAAAAGAAAAGGCCGGGGCAGTTGAGATTGAAACTTTGCAAATCAGTTAATTTACCAAACCGCTAAGTGCAGGTTGCATATGATTTCTAATTGGGTCGAGTACGTCAATAGCCATTGCGCTCGTATTAATGACAATTAACACCCATTGCTTCTCAACTACAGTAGGAAATAGAAATTGCATTACAAATATGAAATTAAAGTGTTAGAAGTTATGAGTACAAGTACAATCGTACGCATGAACTACATTACAAAATTTCTAAAGTGGGAAGGGTGACAGTGACAAAGCAAGTCAAATATTAATAAGAAATGACTTTAAATTTTGATAAGGGGAACAAAAACCAATATTTACAAGCTCAGACTTGAAAAGATCAACTACTGATTCATCTCTAACAAAAGTAGGTGTAAAGAATAAAACTAGATCTTTGTTTGTCATTCGTTTCAAATGACCATACAGTCGAGACATAATTAGAAATAAGTTAGTGATTGGCAAGTATGATATACGTAACTTTATTGGACTTAAAAGTTATACGACAGGTAAATGAATATTTACATATACATTAGTACTTTTTTTCGAATTAGAACACTTGTGTACATCTAAAAGCATTATTAAACAGTTACGTACCGATATCATTGGATAAAAAAGATAACGACTCGAATTTCTACTCATTCCTCCTGATTAACAATAGCAGTATACATCCATATAACCTGAAATCAAATTAGTCATCAGTCACATTAATTAGAAAAAATTTCAAATCAAACACCAAGAAGAGTGTAGATTCAACAAATACATTCAAAGAAATGAGTTCTTCATCGAAGATCGTCCTTAAATTCCTTTCTCAAAAGGGAATATCCAAGAATTTGAACCATCTTGTACCTGTCCAAAAACAAATGTCATAAAAATTAGAGGTGAAGACGCGAATAATGCAATAATAAAATTGTACTGCAGTCTTACTCGTTCATCGGCTCCGTCGAGAAGAATAAAGGAACAGAGCTGACGATTAAGACCAATTTATCCTTGACTGCTTGATATGTCCGCCAAAACTCAATTGAACCCAAACGCTTATTTCGCGTCGTCGTCCTTTTTGGTCTCGTATCTGGCAATTGTACTAGCAATATGTTCAAACATAACTTGGAGCTAGGTTCTGCATCAAGAATTAGCACAAGTGCACTTGCTAGTACCTTCTAACTCAGAAGGCGTCAATGGAGGCAGTGAGGAATACATATTAACTTCATCTGACATGTTTTCGAATTGAACATCTACACGTACTAAGGGTAGCTACAGGTAGGGCTGAAACTATTTTGTCCATCACCAACATCTTCCACGTCTGTTACCTTTGTCGGCTCAAAAAATTCAGTTTCACTATGCCATTGAAAACTGTGCTCCTTATTCTCATCCTCATTCTCACCCTTACCCATATCATCCTCCATACTGCCCAATAACCTATGGCTGTTGACGTCATTGCCCCCATCACTGTCGTCCTGCCCAAATGCATCTTGCTGCTATAGTTACTCAAGGGTGGCTTGAACATTGTCACCATTCCATATTATCTACTCCTGATGGATATCATCATACGTGTCCTCATCCATTACATCCTCTCCTGTAACATTCCAGTTCTGGAGATCCTGTTCTTCACTCTCTTTACCGTCATTCTCCCCCATTATATGCTACTGGTGCAAATCCTAATTACAGGAGTTTATGATGTCATCTTGTCCCATTAGTTGTTGCTGGTGCTGATCATCATGATAAGCATTATCCTGGTTATCGTCAATATCGTTTTCATCAGCCTCACTCTCATCGTCATCACCCTCTCCAGTTGGCTGCTAGTGGCTAACATCCTCAATGTGTAAGCTATCACCTAAATCAGTATCGCGATGCTCGTTCAATTCCTGTGATTGATATCCGTTACCATTGCTACCCGCTTCATTACTATTTTTGCCTGCTCTTTCGTCTGAATGGCTAGTAATATAAATACGCATATATATTCTTTTCTCAACTAACAATTCAGAAATAAGTGCTTCAACGGCCTGTATGCCATTGACACCTCTTGCGACTGGTATCTTTGTCAACTCAAAGGCTACGCTAAACACTTCTTGCATGGACCTCTGCATAATATAAGACAGGTTAAATATATGTAACATAAGCAAAATAAACAAATTAATGCTGAATGAAAACATCCTTCAACCACCAATAGCAAGTAGTTAAATGAATGCCTTACAGCAATTTTTTCGAGTCTTAATTGCTGCAACCGCGAAATTGCACCCTGTTGTGTATCACTTGTGTCGCCATGATATCCAGTGGTGCCCACATCATGTCCCCAAGATTCATCAAAAAAATTGTATGCCTTATTAGGCTACTCTTGATTTCAAATCGCATGTAAAAATAAAATTTAATAACTAAAGCAAACACATATGCATATATAATAAATGTCGACAACTTTGCAATTACACCAAGTGACATATCTTTCCAAAATCGAATCTACCATGATACTTGATCTCCAATGAATATCTTTTTTTTGAAGGCCTTGTTGCTTCACGCTTGTATTGTTGGACGTGTCTTTCTCACATAATATTGCTTGATATCAACCCTATCGAAGTACAGCACCTACATCAAAAGAATGGAGGTTAAATGTAACTGTTGTACATTCACACAACTCAACGCATATACATAGTAATTAATCCCTTTGCCTGACTTACCAACAGTAGAAAAATCGAGCCAGAAACCCATTGCCTCTGTGAGGTACCTCAGTCTTCTACGCTTGAAGGTGTATGCATAAAAAGTCAAGCACGTACTTGTACCAATTCATTCAGATAATAGAATGGGCATTGACAAAATGCGGACAAAGTGCAATCGATACGTCAAGTTTTGACTTCGGTGTCAAGAAGCATCCACAAACAAAAAACATGAACTTAATCTTGAACTTTGGTACCACAAGCATGCTAAAGAGCTCCTTCTGCAAGCTATTGGCTTTTACCCACTGTGGTATCCAGCTGCAAACCTTCTTCTTTGGAAATTCTGTAGGGCCTGGTCCAGTGCATGGCAACCCAAGCACAGCTGCTACATCTACCTCTGTAACTGAAAATGTTCCTCCCTCCATGTTCAATTCACATGTCCATGGGTTGAAATTTTCAACAACCCACTTCACAATGATGCCGGGCATTGATATACAACCCACAAACAACAAGCCACCAAACCAATTTCACGTAGTACCTGCTACTTTTTCTCCTAACTCAATCCCTTCACCAAAGAACTGAGCCGATACGGTAAACAACGAACACTTGCAGCCTACAATGTCATCACCCAAAAAATCAACATAAGGAATAAAGTAGTTGTTGCTTCTCAGAATAACAAAGCAACATGCATTTTTATGATTAATAGTTCACATAATAGTGCATACAATCAATTTCCAGCTAGATATCTTACCCTCTTACTCTGACTCTCCCTGGACATACTTGGACCTGCATCCATATTGCTCTTCCTATTTTTAGCAAGTTCAGCTTTGTAAGCAGCTACATAACACTCTTTCTCAGCAAGCGATAAATTTTTCTAGGCCTCAGCTGCCATTTGTTGGACCTGTATACAACAAATTCACAAATGTAACCATCAACGTCCATTTTGTAAAGATGCAAATAGAAAAAAATCCTACACATTTTTTGTACAAACATTTACAAGACAATTAAACCTTATACATATTATTTATAATTGAACTTGTCATGTCATAAGAGTAACCCTAAACCGATGCTCATTGTACTCATTCGTTAAACATTTTAAACAAGAAATTCATAATATTCTTCTAAAGTTCCCCAAAAAAATAAAAAATTCATCATTTGCTTTATCGTCTCTCCATATGGCCCATATTCCCAGACACCAGCATTGTCAACATTTCTTGTAATCTTCTTCTTAAGCTGTTGTTGTTTCATTTTCTCCCTAAACTCTTGCCTATAATACACCACTCCACAATTACTACACAATTAATATAAAAAACATATTTAAACTTAATCCTACATTCATGAAAAGACCAACATCGCAACTCTTCAAAATTCAGTTCATAACTTATAAGAATACATTAAATAGAGGTGGAGGTACCCGTGCCAATCGACTTCTGGTTCTTCTAATATTCCTTCCACCCTCTTAATAATGCTGACGGTTCTCCTTTTTCATCGTCATTTATTTTTCTTCCTGCATCTTTTTGATGCTGCTTCTTTAGTAGCTCTTTGCCGTGTGCATACCATTATCACTGTTCATAAAACAATAGCATCAACTAACCCGAAACAAAGTTACATGCTTGTTCTATTACACCTATGACCAATACAGTTACACATGGTATGTTAACACTATATTATTACAAATCCATGACCAACAGCTTACGTATTTCCAAATCATTGTAACTGAATTGACATGCAATTATTTTTATTTAACTTACGTGCCTATGACAGTGACAAAGAAACTGCTAATTACATTGTTATAGGAATGTAGATGTATAACTAACTATTATGTACATTATATATTATGTGCACCAATAAAGAATGAAGCTACGGAAAAAATGTGAACAATTACCAAATACAAATCACATGTTATGCCTATACCATCATGAAATCAAGCATTGATAAACTGACAATTTACCTACCACCAAGAATACAAAATATTTGTTGATTTGATTATCCAACTTACACCAATTACCAAAATAGTTACACATCTTCACACTATAGTTACGTGCAATGCAGTATTGGCTGTAACCCACAACTTAGAACCAAATTCGTCATGTCAGACATCTCTAAAGAATATATCTACTATTCATTACATACAATAATGCTTCTCCAATTAACTTGGATCAACTGTTGGAGAGCATTTACATAATATTTTTTGAAATTTATAAGAATCCCGCGGTGGCACAATTATATGTGTTGCATAAACACACGTATGCTTACAATAGTCCAACTAAAGAAACATAATCCATCAAATACCACACACTTCAAACTTCTTATGTCTACCTACATATACAAATTCAAACACAATTTCATTAATTTGTTTTTAGCAGACTACTTTTAATTGTATTCAACTTTCATGGTAATATGTTTTCTTTCCATACGTAACTTTGCCATGTCATCCCAAACGTATTCAACCAAAGGCAACACTTTCATAATTTTAACGTAAGCACAATCAATTCTCCTATGAAAATTTTTCGAACACATAATTCTTCCAAATTGCAATACATAATTACTTAGTCTAATTCTATTTGCTAATGGAAACCTACTGCTAATGTTCACATGGTGACTGAATACAAACCAATCACAATTTGTAATTCACATGCACAAATAATAATGATTGCAACTGTATCTCTAACAAATTCATTGACATGCAAGGGAAAACAATCTAATTACACATACAACATATTACCAACTCATGCACCACACAATCACTCAAAACACCCCAACCGTTATACCATGAAACTAACAAATTGCACACACCGCACTCCTACTCCTTTAGTTTCCAACCAAAACATCAACCAGTAAAACAATTTTTTTACTCGCTTTACAAATTACGCACCTTCATTTCTGTTCAGGTTCGTGCAATTATTACGACCCTAGTCCTACCTCTATCAACAATCTCCTCTCTTGCTATGTATCAAATTTTGACAACATCACATGATCCGTGTTGAATTAACACTTATACTGATCCCCAATATACTTCAACTAAACAAAACACTAAACAAAACATAACGGTTCTAAAAAAAAAAGAAAAACCTCAAAATGTAACTATTGACAGTTGAAATTGTTATCCCAAAGCGGAGCAGAGGCTTCAACTTTGAAGTTCTTTGGCCTTTCCTCCTTCCGTTACTCAATGTCTGCGCCTTCAACACCCACCTTCTTCGTCTCGATCAATTTGGCAAATCACTTAGACTCTCGAGCTAGAATTTCAAAATTTTGCTCTGTCTTTTTTTTTTTTTATTGTGAAATCTGTAGCTATTTTTTTAAGTTTTTATCTTCTCACATTTTCCCAACATAACGTTGTTTCAATTTTGACTTCATATTTTCATTTTAAATTTAACCTCCTAGCCAAAACGACACCGTCCAACTTAACACCCGCACGCATCGATCTCAACCGTCCCTTCTCGCCTTTCCAATCACAGCCCTTAACTTGACGCAATTGGAAACTCACCAAATTGAGAGGCCTTGCGCGCTTATGTTCATATAGGTCGGGTAACCAACCCAATATGTCGTAATTAACATATTTTTTTTAAAAATAAAGTAATATAAATTGTAAAACAGTATTAAATCTCTAATAACACAAGTATCCAATGTCAGCATGAAATTTAATCTTGTTTTGAGCAAAATTTTAAACTTATTCTTAATCTAGAAATTCATTTACATAATTAGTCTTAGCGCTTAATATTTTTTGTCAATACCACATGTAAGTAGCATATGCTTTTAACAACCAAATTTGATCATGTGCTTAATATTTTTCCTAGCATTACATTTTTTATTTGAAAATAAATCGACCTTAACCTTTTCAAATAAAAAAGAAAGCTATGTTTTGCAATTTTAGGCCAATTCAACAGCTTTTTGTTCAATTTCTTGTAGAGTCAAATTCTCATCAGTACAAGTTAAAAGAATGGTCCCCTGGCCCTGAATGTCTATGTAAAGGACACGAAATGCATAAATACCCTCTTTAACTTCTATTCGAATGGACTCTTATAAGGAATCAAAAAAATATGCTACAATTTTTTTCAAAAAATCCCAACAAAAAATACATACTGTCTTCCTTTCTATCGAATCGATCATAACCACCGTCTACATTACATTATAGGAAGGAAAGCTATATTTTGCAATTTTAGTTATAACATAACATATAAAATGACAAAATTATATTTTACTATAGACCAGATTGAGTATCTTTGTAAAAATATGAATCGCAACCCGACTTTGATACATTCAGAAACCAATTTTTTGTTAATAACGGTTCCATTATCCTTTTTCACCATTCGAAACAGGTCAGTTTTCTTTGTTTTTTAATTTTTTTCTTTTAGACCTGGAGGCCAACTAAATATGTGCTGCCGAACAAGAGTTACACCGAAAAAGGCCCAAAATGCATATGGGACGACAGCACGCTCGGTGTGTTAGCCAAAGATTAAAACTTTTTTTCCCTCCGTATATAAAAGAGCCAAAAATTCCGCCGTCCCTCAGCCACTTCTCTTCGCCCCTTCCTCCTCCCCTTCTTCCCTTCCACCTTCGTAAACCTTAGCCTCCCCCACCCCCCATTCAAGTCCCCCACTCCTCTCTGTACCTTTATCAATATAATACTATCTTATTTTGATAATCCATAAGTACATATCAGTCTGCTTATACAGTTTTCAAAGTTGAGAATTTGAGCCTCTTTTGCAGGTAATACTGCCTAATCTGCAATTTCTTTATATAATCCTATTATTTGCTAATATGGGTTCTTTTCATGTGCTTTGAAAGTGATGTATAATTCATGTGTTAGTACTACTTTTTTTTGTTTTCTTGGTCTTCTTGGTTTTCCTTCAGGAAGTTATTGGTTTTAGTTTCCAAGATTGAATTTTGATTGAGATTTTGGAGTCTTTTTGATTTGTTTCTGCACTTTATTTTAAAGGGCCTGTCTTATAAACTACAACAATAATGCGGAATATATATTCTTGAATACAGTGGCATGAATGAAGTAGATATAGATAGATTCCCCATCTTGTTACCTTTTTGGGTACTTTTTGGTGACTTTTTAGTGGTAATTTGGTTGTATATGTTTTTCAGACTTCAGTTGGTTGGGGTTTGAGAAAAAGAGTAGTTTCATTTCTTCTTGTTTTTTGTTTTGACAAATGACTATTGAGTGAGATTTCAAAGTTTTTTTTTTTTTTAATTGCTCTTGCATTATATATTAAAGTCTCTGTCATGTATACTATCTATATGTTTTTTGTGTGTGTGGTGGCATAAATCTACTGGAAATAGATAGAGTTTTCCTTTCTATGTGTATTTTTTCGAACTGTAGGCTTGCTCTTCTTCAGTCTGAAAGTTTTAAAGTTGTTGGATTTGTTGTTTTCAGTGAGCTGTATATATTTTTGCTACTTTTTACCTGCCTTTTATTCTGAAAGTTATTAAGGCGACAGATTTGTTGCTTTCGGTGTGACGCATTTAGCTTTCGTCTTTCTTTATATACATACACACACTTTTGGGTTGAATATGGTGGGTGTCATTCTTTGTTACTAATACTATGGTTATATTGTGGATTAGGGGTTATTAATGGCAGGGAAGTCAAACAGAGGGAAGAATCGGAAAGGGTCACAAAGTGCTGCCAATTCATCAGAGCAGACACCCTCATCAAATGCTTCATCAAGCAGTCACTCTGGCTCATCTGATGCTAACGGAAAACCAGCTGCAAGTGAACCCACTAGCAGCAGCTATGAGGTTAAGGAGATGGAAAACGCTTCCGCAGAAAACTTGGGACAAGGTGAAATAAACATGAATGTGGACAGTCAGGCAAAGCAAGATGAGGTCAATGAGACGGCAGAGCACAAGGCAAAGCAAGGTGGTTTCTTGAATTGGCATTAGGAGTAGGGTATTTATCCTACATTTTCGGTTTAATTTCAAAACTTACATTTGAATGATGTTGTTGGGACTTGAATTAATGTGGTAGCTTGGTGTGGGTATATGATATAACACGGTAAAGCTTTACATGGTACAAATCAGTGATTTCGCACTCCAATTTTCCTCATAAATGTTGAAACTCCATGTGAATGCATAACGCTTCATTAACATTCCATGATTGTATCTAACTCTTTTACAAAGTTACCATTTTTTTTGCTGTATTCTAATCTTTGGTCTAAAGTCTCCATCTTTAGATGAAACATACAGACAATAATCACCAAAAATAGTAGTCTCTCTCTCTCTCCCCTGCATTCGTTGTCTTCATTTCTTTCCATTCACAACTGACAAATATTTCTCACTTGTTAAGTGCTGGATAACTGTCCGACATTTATGGTTTTTTTGTTTTTTTTTTTTTGGTGGTGTTGCCGTGTTGATATCCTGCAGATTGTCAATTTGGCTCATTTTCTTTTTCAAAGTGCATATCTTCTTGTGTAGCTGCTATTCCTCTAAGATCCAAGTTGTTTACCAAACATGTAGCCATATGATTGAATAAAAAAGTTTACAAGGATGGCATCCTTTCCATTTCAATTATTTCAATTACAAATGCAATCAATAGTTAAAGTGCCATTTTGCATTTTCCCAATTATTTGTCCTAAAAACACATTTGATTTGATTAAGGTCAATCACATACCAAAATAAATGACATAGGGGAATTATTAACTTTTTTTTTTCTTTCGGAATATAGAAGAGGCAAAAATCGTTCGTTCCTTCTGCACTTCTCTATGCCCCACCTTCTGCCCTTCTCCCCTTTGTAAACCTCAGCCTTTTCCCACCTCGTTCCTAACTGCCTCCACTCCTCTCCCTTTACCTCTCTCTATATAATATTACCATATTTTAATACTCCATCGTGTTATCAGTCTGTTGATGCATTTTTTAGAATTGTTATTTTGAGCTTCAGTTGTATGTAATACTCCTTAAATCTACTATTCTTGATATAATTTTATTGTTTGCTCATATGAGTTTCTTTTCTTCTTGGCATTTTATGTGCTTTGAAAGTGATGTATAATTCATGTGTTAGTAGTTCTCTTTCCCCCCTTTTGTTTTCTTGATTTTCTTTCAAAAGTTATTGTTTTTTGTTTCTAAGATTGAATTTTGGTTGATTTTTTTGGTTTGTGTTTGAATTTTTTTAAGGGGTCTGTCTTATATACTGCTACAATGATGCAGAATATGTATGTTTTTTGAATGCAATGGTATGAAAATGAATGAAGTAAATATAGGGGCCTGTTCTCAATAGCTTCAAATTTTGGTAAAAGTTGATTTTTGAAAAGTGATTCTAAAAAATAAGATTTTTATTAATCTCATAATTGTTCTCGTTTGCTTTGAAAAAGCTGATTAAAAGCTGATCTATGATGTTCTCAAAAAAACCCATGAATAGTGATTTTTTAAACCAAATGACTGAAATATCCTTATATATTGAAAGTAATGTTTTTACATCAAATAATGAATCTTTTAATAGCATTTTTTAACTTGTCAAAAGAAATTGGAGCTAAAATAATCCATCTCATGTCGGCATTTTCACAATGTAAAGTACTTTAATCACATTTTTTGTGTAGAGGCATTATGTACATAATTCACTTTTAAATATAAAACTTATAGCCTTTAGACTTAAGAAAAATACTTTAAAATAAAGAAATATAAGTTAAGATGTATTTTACATTATGAATGTGTAAAGATACCCACTCTAAAAAAATTAAAATTCATATTTAATGTGAACTTGAAAAATTCTGAAGTATAATAAACATCCATATAATAAATGAACATGTAAACATGAACTGCAAATAACCATGAATTTACAACCACACCAAAAAGGTTTAAAAAGCTGTTTGCATTTCTAATCAGAATTTACTCAATCTTCCATGATTAGACGTTTAGTAGCAAAGCCCAGCAAAACCCATAATACATGTCAAGTGAGTGGTTGGTTTGTATCCATGTCTCACAGCTTGAACACAAATTCTAATGAAGATTTCAGTTGTTTTGTCACCCCACACAGCTTTCTGGGAAGGGGATTCTGGCCCTTTTTTGGAAGTTTCTGCTTCACTTTCCATAACCTGTCAGCAGTAGGAAGAAATTAAAAAGAATATAATTAAAAAAGAAAGAAAAGTCAACAGTTTCATTCAACAAGTAGAAATGTGAAACTTGCAGTATTTATATAGAACCAACACAAAACTCTTTGATTGCACTATTCGTCAGAAATAAATCAATTCTTTGCATAGACTAATTGAAAATTGGATATAGTTTCTACATTGGGTGAATCCCTATAGTAATTTCTCTTTATTAGCCCCAAAAATGTTACATTTTGTGTCTCCCAACTATAGGCAAGAATTTGGAGGCCTGAGAAATGAACGTGAAAACATGAACTGCTAATAAATTACTATTTCTGTCAATGCCAGAGAAACTCTAGAACATTTCAGTCATTATCCCTGTAAGTTAGTCCAACATCAAGGACTAGACCTGATGTAAGATCATTAAAACCGAACATCAGATCACAATCTTTGCACCCCAGTTAATATTACAATCTTTAAATATATGAAAAAATATATAACCTTTTTAGAAAAAAATAATCATAAAATGGTGTAGACAACACCTGACAATGAAAATTCCATGTAAACTTAGACTGATAAGTACAAGTAGTATTCTAGATATCTATTGCAATTTTTGATTTTGTTTATCTGCTTACAATGAAACAATAATATTAGGCCTTGTCTTCAAAAAGAGTGTTACATAAATCAAAAGGAAACATTTGATAAGTATATATTCTGCTTGAAGCTACTTTCTATATCATAGTTGAACAATGTTTGCCATATAAGTCTTCCATCCTAGCCATACACCCAACTATGAGAAAGTAATAGGAGTAAACGAGCCTCAACTTAGAAGAAGCCTTCAATGCCTCGATTTTATCAATTTTCTATACCATACTTAACGCCATATGCCAGATCCAATTCATGCTTTAAAGTTAATTCCTACAAGATCCAGTCAATTTATTCAATAAGTTGATGCTCAATAGGAAAGCTTTATATAACAATAAACTAGTGGTTTCTAAGTTAGTAATGTTCTCTAGAAAATAAGTAAATCAAATTAAGATCAAGAGAGACAAAAGGCAAATTCATCATAATCAGCTACGGAATAATGAACTCAATGATCAAGCTATATGAATAAGATTGCTCTGTTTATTTCTTTGGAAATATTAATGATTAGCAAGGACCTTTAATCGAAATTTGATATATGCATGAATTGTGATGCCATTTTGAAGCATGAAATAGGAAAAAAGTTAATCAACTTCATATACCTTTGCTGATGATGTTTGCAGTATACCAAAGATAATCAATCCCACTTTAATCACAAAACTAGGCAAGAAAATAATATCCTAGAGAAAATGATGCAAGGAGAAATAGACACATGTATTAATCCATGGAAGGGCAGAGTCCAAAGAGAAAACACAGGAGGTCCTGTGGAGATTCCACCACACTCACAGTTAGATAGAAACAGAGATGAAACAAAGATAAGCTTGACCAGATTTCAAGCACTTGTATGGCTTGATTCAGTACAAGACAATAGAGTTTTTGAGACAATTTATAACATTCTTACGTCATGTAGACCAAACAATGGCCGCATTTTTTGGATCCCACAGTTGCCTTACTTGCCTAATATTTCTAATGATAGCCTATTGCCTCAAAATTAAGAAAAGAATGATAACATTGATATTCCCTTGGTCAAATTGCTATACACCCACATATAATTCTCCAAGTCAAATGGTGATGAACGGCTGAAGCATTTAACTTCAAGTGGCAAACAATGGAAGGATATAGCCCAATTGCCAAATACATAGCTATGAAGAAGCTTTCAGCAAAATGAGATGCTACCCATGAATGAAGCTACATTATTCTAAAATAGTAAATAGAGAAAACCAACCTATTGAGCATTTGATGGTAGAACAGAGGATGGAGGGTCTAGGGTTTGTTGATCTTGTCTGAAGAAGAAGGAAGATAGAAAAATATAGCTCCGGTAGAAAATACGGGATGCTATAGATCGTTGATTTTTGGCGATCTCATTGCTGATTTTTGGCAATTTCATCGTTTATTTCCGGTGATTTCGACAGTGATAGATTTAAAAGACAATGATCTTTTTTCTAGCGGCAGTCTTGTAGGAGGCGCAGAGAGAAGCGAGGAGGAGAGATATAAAAGATGTGTTTTGGTTGTTTTGTAAATAGAATAATGGTTGAAGGGTAATTTTGTCCTATAAAATACCTCTATTTAATCAAAATCTGTAGAATCACCAATTGGCTAGCTTTTGCTTTTGGGATTTTCCAATTGTGTAAAAAATCCAAAATCTGATTAGAAAGTACTAAAATGGATTATTGTAAATCTATAATCTAAAATCTGGTTGTATAATATATTGAGAACACACCCTAGATAGATTTCCCCCACCGTTGTTGTCTTTTTTGATTCAATAATTTCAAAACTTACTTTTGATTGTTGTTGTTGGGACTCCAATTAATGGGATAGCTTGGCATGGTTATAAATAATGTGAGAAATTTGATGATTTGGCACTCCAACTTTCCTCATAAATGTTCAAATTCCATATACTTCACATCATGCTTCCTTATTCCATGATTTCATCTAACTTCTGCTTACAAAGATGCCATTTTGTTGCTGTATTCTAATCTGTATCCTAAACTCTGAAGTCTTCATCAGTAGATGAACATGTGGATAATAATCACCAAGTAGTACTCTCTCCCCTCTCCCCCCAATCTCCTCTGCATTTGTTGTCTTCATCTTTCCATTCACAACTGACAAATTATTCTTGCTGGTTGAGTTCTTGAATGGATGTCTGGCATTTATGGTTCACGTATGTTTGGTGGGATTATCGTGTTGGTATCCTGCGCATTGTCAATGTGGCTCATTTTCTTCTTTGAATCTTCTTACTGGTCACTCAATTTCATTTCAAAACTTGTTCATGTAAAGATCATTCTTTTGCTGCATCTGTGCTACAGGTGACATTCATCTTTATCCTGTTACTGTCAAATCACAAGGTGGGGAGAAGCTTGAGCTTCAAGTAAGAACAGTGTCTTAGTTCTTTTTCCTTTTGGTGGATTTTATATTTGCATTTCCTTGCAGTAGCTGCAGAATTTTTTCCTCTTTCGCTGCCAGTCTTTTACTGTTTAATTGTGTTGCATCAATTCCTTAGGCATCCAATATTTTGCTTATTCATCCTTGAGGGATCATTTATGGATTGTAAAATAGTTGGTTGTGATTACAGTTGAGCCCTGGAGATTCTGTTTTGGATGTGAGGCAGTTTCTTCTCGATGCTCCAGAGACATGCTTCTTTACTTGTTATGATTTGTTACTGCACACTAAGGATGGTTCTGTTCATCACCTAGAAGATTATAATGAAATTTCAGAAGTTGCTGATATAACTACGGGTGACTGCCATCTGGAGATGGTTGCTGGTAGGAAAATGTTCCTTATTTTGTTGATTTTGCACGCAATCCTCCCTAGGAAAGGAGGGATCATGTCATAACTTTACTTGTTGCATTCATCAATTATTAGTCGCGGAAGTTTTGCATTGTGTAAAAGAGCACTTTCCAAAAGCCTTTGCCAATTGGTAATGATGTTTTGTTTGTGGGCTTTAATTTAAGGCTATCTGTTGCAGCATTGTATGATGACAGATCTATCAGGGCTCATGTCCACCGCACTAGAGAGTTGCTGTCTCTTTCCACATTGCATTCCTCATTATCAACATCACTTGCCTTACAACATGAGATAGGACAGAGTACATCTGGAAATTCTGGAGGTTGGGGCTGTGAGATTATAGTCTTTTCCTTTTATACTCTTCTTTTATTCCGTCTGCCACGATTCTGGCTTTTACATTTGGATTGGACTTGCAGCATCCACACTTAATGCTTATTTTATCCAGATACTGTGAAATCTGAAGTTGCGGACCTTGATAGTTTGGGTTTTATGGACAATGTTACAGCATCACTTTCTAATTTGTTTTCACCACCCGCAAAAGAGATCCAATGTGTGGAGAGTATTGTGTTTTCCTCCTTCAATCCTCCTCCTAGCTACAGAAGGTTTTATTTTATTGCACAATCATATTTCACATGGCTTTTTTTTGCGCTATAAACCTATAATATCCGTTTCTTTTATTTATTTATTTATTTGGGTTGGGTTTTTTTTGGCGCCGGGGGGGGGGGGGGAGGTGTGGGGTGTGAAGAGTTTGGATAATGTTCTGAATCTTTCTCATGTTTTGTTTAGGCTTTCAGGAGACCTCATTTATCTGGATGTGGTCACAATGGAAGGAAATAAATATTGTGTAACAGGAACAACAAAAATCTTTTATGTCAATTCAAGTACAGGGAGTATTCTTGATCCAAGGCCAAGTAAATCAGCTTTTGAAGCCACTACCCTTGTTGGACTTCTGCAGAAGATTAGCTCCAAGTTCAAGAAAGGTAATTACAATTCATGGAACCAATCAGCTTTAGTTCGTTTTTGAGCATTAAGGTTTCTAATCTTTTCTTTTCCCCCTCTTTTGGCAATAATGAATGTTTTATCATTTGGTATGAAGCTTTCCGAGAGATACTGGAACGGAAGGCCTCTGCACATCCTTTTGAAAATGTTCAATCACTTTTGCCACCAAATTCATGGCTTGGTTCATATCCTATTCCTGGTAAGTTTCATATAATTGAAATCAGGATAATCGAGCTGGAAAAAGGTTCTCTTTTGCTTTCTATACTTTCAATATAACAACTGCTGTATTTTATTTTGCACTTTGGTGCTGGAATGTGCCACGTTGGAGTTTGGTTTGCCTTGCTAAAGGAAGTATCGCAGCCTGTCTTTTTTGATTCTTCTGTTTTGACCGGAATTAATCGTCAATTATTAAAATGAAAAAAAGCTTACAGAACAGTAAAGAGGCACCCCATTTCACTGTTACAACTCTACAGGTGAGAACATAAAGCAATAACAAAGTCTATATCTGTACTTGACCAAAAAAATACAAAAATGAAAACCCATACTAGTTCTTCTTTCCTCCTAACTGCTGGCAATTAGACATCTCAATTCAGAAGGGCATTCTGCTATGCACCATCTCATGTTATATTATGTATGAGAGTGATAGATTTTTTTGTTTTTCTTCATTTCTGGTGCTGCAAATATGATAGTGCATAGTAGTGACAGCTGACCTCTAATTGAACACATGGAAGGAATATTGTTGACATTGTGGTCTGTTTTAGTTCCTGCATCTGCTTTTAAGTGCTCTGGGTCTTCACATTGTTTTTTTGGTCTTTGTCTTACTTCGACCAAATAATTATTCTGTGTTGATACCTTTACTGACTGGTTGCTGACAGTTTTGTCTAAAAGTTGGTAATTCTTATGTTTTTTTATGTCTCACCCTTTCCTGCTGACTAATCCTGAAATCTAGTAGGAATGGTCAAAGGAAAGGATAGCCGAAATTGGAGAGGAAGAGAACTACGTTAAAAACTTTGCTGATGGTGCTGATGCATTAGTGTACAAGCTACCATTTGTCCCTGTTTGGTTTGGAGGGACCCCACAAATCACATTATGACTTGTGAAAAGCTAGCTTTATTCCCTTAGTATATGGTAAAGTTTACTGTGGGATGGAGTTAATGCATCAGTCATACAGAATATAAATGTATTCCTTTTTCTTTGTTCTCTTTTTTATTGAATGGTATCACTCCCAGAAAATTTTGCAAAATCATTTATGCTGACATATCTAAGAAATTGTCAAAATCATTTATCACCAGCTGTTAGCATCTCAAACACTTAATTGCAGTATGCATTCTCAATCAGTGAAACAGTCACTTAATTGTATTCAACTGGTTCAACTCTTTCATTTACCTTGTCCAGCTTCAATACTTTCTTGTACTCCCTTCAAAACTTCTGGCCTTCGTTTACATTTAAGGCCTTATCTACTTGAATTTACAATGAATATATATAAATTAGATGGCCTTGTCGACCACTCCAATCATTGCTTATTCTTCTCAACAACCATATTCATGGCATATACTGCTGGAAATGGGTGATAATGGGAAATGGGCATTTTGGCAGAATGTAGTGTTCTTTCTATTTTGCAAATTGAAGCATGAGATGGCATGAGAAGAGTTGGGGGCAGGGGAATGCATGTTGGTTGATGGAGGTTGTTGGAGCTGTAATTTGAGGATGGGAAGCTTGATTGGTGACAAGTTGGTAATTGGACCCTATCAAAGGAGAGAAACATTGCATGGAGGTGGACTAAACAAATAGGGGTTTTATACATTGTTTTATCTTGTTATTTATTTGAAATATTTTGATTTCTAAGATTTGACTGTACAATTGAACAAAAAAGTTGATAGTTCTTCATAGTCCAAATTATAAGTTGATAAAGAGTAGGTTTTTCATTATATAGTGATTAGCAATATTCAAAACAGCTGGCGCCAGTGAGTAATATCCTCTACTTTTTATCGAACTTTTCAGTATGAGAGAATTTATTTTTATCATCGCAATTTAAGCTATAAGCTACTGGAACCTCTGGAAGCGTAGTATGTGGTTGATTTGTATACAGATTTTTGCTATATTTTTTGTCCCTTATTTGCACGCAGGGATAGTAAGGGTTCCTTGACTTGAGCATTTCAGCTCTTGTATTGGGATTTTCATGTTGTAGCATTTAACATGCTCTCTTTTTCATATTAATTATCTAGACCTTATAGCTTTCTTGGCTAGATGATTGCCATATAGCTTCTTAGACCATGTACATCTGAGGTTGGAGAAGTTAAAAAAAAAATGTTGTTTTTGATTTGGTTCCTGCCAACAGGGACTTGAATGTTGTATTTTTTTTTTTTTTCAAGTTTTTAAGAATTGTCAGGGTCTTTTGCTTCTTAATTTGTTGTACAATCTGATCTAAACCGCTTATGAACTTTTCTGTTTTAGATCACAAACGTGATGCAGCCCGAGCTGAGAATGCATTGTCACTTTCCTTTGGAAGTGAGTTGATTGGAATGCAGAGAGATTGGAATGAAGAATTGCAGTCTTGTCGAGAATTTCCCCGTTCAACATTTCAGGAAAGGTGTATTTTGGTTTCCTCTATACAAGCTGCCATGAATATGCACATGCTAAAATTTATCAATTTGTTGGATTTTTAACGTGCTATGTTTAAGTTAAAAATTTGCAATTAGCCTGGTTTGGTTTTGATATAGCCATATTGCTTATCTGGAGTATTGTTTTGCAGGATATTGCGAGATAGGGCACTTTACAAAGTGACCTCTGATTTTGCTGATGCAGCAATCAATGGGGCTATTGGAGTCATCAGTAGATGTATTCCACCCATTAATCCAACTGATCCAGAGTGCTTTCATATGTTAGTAGTGACTTTTATGCCAAATTTCATGATAATTCGGAATGCAGCTATCGAATGTGATAGCCAGTGGTTCTTTTTTCTGTTCTGAATGTAGTGCCTGTTAGTATTTGCAAGCTGTTGTTTGCAAGTGGTTCCTTGGGCAACTTAGGTGTTCTGTCGATTGTTTTTTGCGCCTAACTTCTTCTACCTAATCTATGGAGTAGTTGTTACTGCTGAATTGATTTGTGGTCTGAAAATTTTGCCTGCAAATGATAAGACCATATCAATTTTGTGCAAGTGCTGCCCGCTTTCTTTTATGCCCAACTTCACCCACTGAAGTTCTAACCGCCTTAGGCCTCAGAGACCAACAGATGAAAAGGACTGGCAAGAAGCCAAGAGAAAAACAACAAAAGAGTGTCTAAATCTCGTATGTAAAATAATGTATTGACTTTCGTAGCAAGTATCCTTGCTTCCTCTCATTTCTGTTCAACATGCCACAAAATTGGTTTTTTGCTCTAGAATTTATATTTTTCTCTCATTTCTATATATCTTGAATGGCTGTTAGTGTTCATTGCCTAGTCTTAAGTATTCCATTTCTTTTTTCTGACGCTTGCTTTGTTTTTTATTCCAGGTATGTTCATAATAATATATTCTTTAGTTTTGCTGTTGATGCGGATCTTGAGCAACTCTCCAGGAAGCAGGCATCAGATGCTACAAATAAAATTGAGAGCTCAGGCATGCTTCATAGTTCTTCTGAGAAGACGTCCAACCATTTGCCAGATGGAAGCCATGGTGTGCCAGACAAGTCTGATGGCTGTAATACAGAAATTCTTGATAGTGTTGCAGATATGATCTCTGATGTGCCCTCTGAGGGTCAGTTGTCGGAAAGTGAACAGGCTACATATGCTAGTGCAAATAATGATTTGAAAGGCACAAAGGCATACCAGGAAGCTGATATTCCTGGATTATACAATCTTGCAATGGCCATAATTGATTACAGAGGTCATAGAGTAGTAGCACAGGTGGCACATGAGTTCCTTTCGAACATAGTGCTTGAATTTCTAATATCATTATAATAAATTTAAATTTTGCAGTTGTGCACGTTTTTCTAACTTTTGTTGTTTTATTTGAGCTTTGTATACACAACCGCCCCCCCCCCCCCCCCCAACAAAAAAAAAAAAAGAAAAAACCCCCAAAACAACAAAAGTTGGCTCATGTTTTCTGGTTTTTGAAAAGATGACACGAAAATGATGCGTAGCTTCTGTTTTGGTTTGGTTCATGGCAAAAATAAAATTTCTGAATCAAGTCAGTTTATCTTGTTGAACAGTTTTTATTTTTAAATCCAAACTACAGTCTCCGTTATTAAGGCTTATTTCTCCTTACCTCATTGTCTTGGTGCATTTTACTAATTAATGTAACAAGTTGTATATATGCACTCTTATTTTTCCTTTGTCCCTTCTCTCTCATCTTCTCTCCCTTCAAAAGTAAGATAAAACGAAATTTCACTAGAAGGGCATCATAGGATGTATTTCACAAGCGGTACCACCCATATTGGAAACATCATCAAGTATCACCACCATATATAAAGATAGCATTCTGACAATGTTATATATGCATGTGTATGTACTACAAGTATGTAATGTACTTGCATTCCTTAGGGATATTTGTTTTAGTATACATGTCACATCATGTGTTTCTTATATAGTAATCATTACATTGTTTTCTTCGCTTGCATAATGTGTCAAAGTTGAGCTGGAGAGATGGTTTTTGGGTTAATTTTCTCTCATTTGATAATGGTGCCCATCTCTTGCTGGCAGAGTGTTTTACCTGGCATCCTTCAAGGTGACAAATCAGACTCTCTTTTGTATGGTTCTGTTGATAATGGCAAGAAAATTTGCTGGAGTGAAGATTTTCATTCCAAGGTTTGAATGATTCTTAATTATATGAATTATTTAGCTGTTATTTCATCTTTTCACGTCTAGTAATAGATTTGGAGATCTGTTCTGCCTCCTGTGCCCTTTCCTTCCTTCAGCTTGTCCTCTCTCTCTCTCTCTCTCTCTCTCTCTCTCAAGGTTGCAGGGGAGCTACTGATAATTTTATGTTTAAGTTGTCAAGAAATCATCGCCTAAAAAATGTCGCAAAACTTATCTAGCAATGAGAGAAAAGCAAAATGTTTCCTCTAGAATAAATAGGTGCTCTTCAGTCCATATGGCTACTTAAATTGCTAAGGAAATTTTGGCATTTCTTTGTGGTGTTTAAATTTTCTACTCAGGATATTTTGTGGTTCACTGTTTTGGTTTTCTTTTTACTTTTGGGGTTTCTTGGTTCTTGCAAACAACTGGTGTGGTTGCAGTAATGGCTTGTTTGTGGCTCATGAATTGTCTGGAAGAATGAATTGAAATTCTGTTGCTATCGGCTTGCATTCTATTGGGTAATAGGGATGTCTGCTGGTATGCCTGCTTGTGAGATTGGACCTTTTATACATTTCCTAAGACTGGACATAGTTTTGTATCTTTTCCTGGATTATTTATTGTTTTACCTAGCATCAGATTGTTAGCATAGAATTATTCTTAGAAGTAGCTTGTCTTTTCTATATTTTTCTTTGTTTTTATTGGCTTTCCATTTGGGTAAGGCAAAATTTTTGTATAAGATTAGAATGCAAGGTTGTAGATTTTTATGGACAAACGAAGGTGGGTACCATTGGACTAAAAAAAAAAAAAAAAAAAAATGAAGGTGGGTATCCAGAGTTCCCTTCTTAGTTTTTGAAAATACACTTGGAATCCTAAAAGATGCTCTTAAATTTTGATGTTTGTGCTTGTCATTATCGTTTTGATGTTAATAATAAGCTCGTGTATCCTTAGGTGTTGGAAGCTGCCAAATGTCTCCATTTGAAGGAACACTGTGTCCTTGATAAATCTGGGGATGTTTACAAATTGGCTGCGCCAGTTGAATGCAAGGGCATTGTCGGTAGTGACGACAGGTAGTTACTATTGTTGGTTGTGTTGTTATATTGGAGGCTTCCCTGTTCTGCTTCTTATAAGTGATTGTTTGATTTCTGTGGTATATTTGTGGTACTGACAACGAGTTTTAATTCAACTCAGATTTAAATCCCTCAGTTAGTGATATTGTAGCACTTCTTGGCTTCTAAGGAGCAGACCAGTTATCAAAGCTACAATCACTAAATTGCTTTTAATAACAATGCAACAGTTATTGATATTGTTGCACTTCTTGGCTTCGAACAATGTAATATTTTTTGGTGGTTAACAATAAATAGTTGCGTGATGCATAATTACTTCACCTTTTGATGCTTCTTTGCTTCAATGTTTTCCTACTCTTTTCTTATTCAGGCATTATCTCTTGGATTTGATGAGAGTCACTCCTCGAGATGCAAATTATATGGGACATAACTCCAGATTTTGTATACTGAGATCTGAACTGATTACTGCCTTTTGCCATGTAAGTTCCGCTGTGGAGATTCTTTGTCTTGCTTTTATATTTTCTTTATCCCATAATGATATTGAGGATCATGTCATTTGTCAGGCGGAAGCAGCAGAGAGGTCCAAATCTCAGGTTAAATCTGAGAGGGAGGTTTCTGGAGCCACTGATTCATTAAGTGGTAAAAGTGACGAAGCAGTGCTGAATACCCAGCAAATTTCTGTTTCTGCTGCATCAGAGATGCAGGTGAATGTGGCATTAGTGGATTTAGTATATCTATAGCAATTTCTTTTTGTGTATACATTGTTCACTTAACTGGTTCAGCTAAGTAGTTTTCATCAGCACATATGCATGTCTGATGTGTGTAGGCATCTTACAGTAAATATCTTGAATATTATCTTCATACCTGATTCCATTACATAATGAACATTTTGGGCCTACTACTGTAAAGTATATTTTATACCTTATCTACTGTAATTACAAGTACGCTGCTTTGTTTAGAGAGAGAGAGAGAGAGAAGTTTTAGATTGCATTTTTACTAAAACAAAATTGGTGTGATTTTCCAATTTGGGAATTGGTAAAAGGGAAGTATCTTAATTGTTATTTTTCTCGTTGCAGAAAGTGGATGCTGTAGAAGAGTCCTGTGCTCTTTCATGTTTTTCTATAACAATAACATACATCTTTTCACCATTTCATCTGGGTTTTTTTCGAGAAATATAAATGAAGCTAAATATGATCCTTTTTCTTGTTTAATTGAAAAAGAAAAAAACAGATAAAAACAGAAAATGTCAATCAGTTAATTGCTTGCTTATCAATTTTTAGTGGTTATTTTGTGTGACTATGCTTCTGTGCGCAATGTAACTGATGAGATTTTGTTGTAATAGAGGTTATTCATATTCTTGTCACTCCTTCATGTTCATTGGAATGCATCACATGGACTATCTGAATTGTAGTCCTAAGAAAAAAAATGTGAATGCTGAGATTTTAGATATAGAAATAAGAAGCCAGTCAGAATGAAAATATACCTCTAGGCTCAAAATTTTGCAAGGATCATGAGTTCAAGCTCAGATTTGATCAAAACTGGTTGGAGGATTGTCAAATGCACAAGGATCTGTAGTGGCTCCTCCTCTTTACTGTGCTCAAAATTAACACCAAATTTTATAATATCTGTACAGATATGAACCTCACGATGGCATCAATTCAATTGGGAAAAAAACAACATATGTATGCATTAATTAAAGGCAAATCGAGAACACACTTAAGAAGCAATTTGTTGATTTCAAGTCCTTCTTCGGTAGGTTTTATCTAAAAATCATCTCAGGGGTCTATAGAAACTAGTTTGAGCCATTAATTAGATGAGAAGCATAGGTAAAACCCGTCGAAGATTGAAAAATCCTCATTCAGTGATTTCAATGATCATATTATAGGCATACATGAACCGCTTTTGTCCCATATGGGCCAACTCAGAAGAGGGTGAAATATGTTGATATGCAAAAAGAACAGTGGCTCCGTTTGGATTAGATTATTTGGATTTTTTTTTTTTGGTTGACTTTTGTTGAAATGGAGGAAAGTGTTTGAATTTTGAAAATTTTTTGAAAAACTTAGTTGAAATGTTTAAAACTTCCTAATAACTTGTTCCTCTTTTTACATAATTATTCACAAAATATAGCATTTTTTTCAAAAAAAAAATTTGTTCAAAAAACGGCAAAATTTGCAACGAACATTTTGAGCTCTATTTACAATAGTAATGGAGTAACGAGAGCGTTCAGTGCCAATGCTCGTTACTCCATTACTATTGTAAATGGAGCTCTAAATGTTCGTCGCAAATTTTTCCCTTTTTCTGAACAAAATTTGTTGCAAAAAATGCTATGTTTTGTGAATTAATTGTGTAAAAAGTGGAACAAGTTGTTAGAAAGTTTTGAACATTTCAAATAAGTTTTTCAAAAGATTTTCAAAGTTCAAAAAATGAGAGGGAAAATTGTTGGCTTTTGTTGAAAAAATTCCCAAATAATTTTCACATATTCAAACACCTTTGGAAAAAATTTTCCAAATAATTATCAAATAATCATATCCAAACGGAGCTAGTATTCTTATGGAATTTGGCAATAAACGCATGACTTCTGACAGCAGAAGATATTTTGGAACGTGTATCCAGTAAAAATGGGATAAAAGGAGCAGTTAATTCTTCAGTTTTTCCTTTCATATTGACCTTTTAAATGGGTTCCAATTCCTGTCTTTTGCTTTATTCTGGTAATTAGTAATTCAATGCCTCTAGGGGATATTCTTTCAGATGAAGATGGACCAGATATGATCAATTTTGTCTGACAGGCTTATTTGATTGGTTAATTTAATCATCTTAATTTACTTGATTTCTGAGACTGAAAATTAAATTACTAGGAGTGATTCCATACTAAAGGACGTCATGGAAAAAGCTGAGTGCTGTGATAGATACTCCGTTAGTTATGATAGATACGTGTGTGTATATGTATTTATATGTATATGGTCGTAAATCAATTTGAACATAAATTTTAGTTAGTTATCCAATGATGATTATTGGTGGATAAGCATTTGCTTTGCCATTTCCAGCATTACCATGGTCTGTGCTGGTTTAGCAAAGTAAATGAGAATGTCAAAATTGCTTTTTTTTTTTTGGCTCCTTTCATGTTAAAGAGGGTATGTGCTAACACCCCCCCCCCCCCCTTCTCCTTCCTTCTTCTCTTCTTACAATTTTCCCCTCCCCTCATTGCCGTAGCGATTGTGGGTATTTTGTAGACTTGAATGTGAATCTGTTTGAGATTTATTGGCCAATCGTAAACCAATTCGAACATAAATACTAGTTAGTTATCCAATCATGATTATTGTTACATAAGTATTTGCTTTGCCATTTCCAGCATTACCATGGTCTTTCTTGCTGGTTTAGCAAAGTACATGAGAATGTCAAATTGCTTTTTTGCTCCTTTGCGGTCAGAAATTAGTCAATAGATGCCCCAGCTTGCGGTTTCAGCGATCAAGAAATTTTCTCTCTCTTTTTTTCTTTTTTCATTGTTTCCTCTCTCGTGCCTCCTGGTTCAATAAGTTAATCATTTCATATTTGTCTTTTGAAATAAACTCATTATATTTTTTTTTCAAGAAATTTATTTACTTATTTTACATATTTCCTATATAGTTATTATTGGGACAAGATCCATTTTCTTTAAATAAAACATAGAATTTTTATGGATCTTAAAATTGTACTAACATTCATACCGTGCACAGTTAAAAACAAATAGTGACTTAACCATTTTTTCCCCTCCCTTCATTGCCTTCGCGATTGTGTGTATTTTGTAGACTTGAATGTGAATCTTCTTGAGATTTATTGGCCAATTTCTTCAAACCAGAAACTCTGTTTGTTGTCTAACAAAAGGATGTGTTCAGGAAGTCCTTATGTTTTGTTTCTGTTGTCAGGATTCTGCAGATCTTTATATTAAATAAATCATATACTTTTGGATAATCGTGGCTCTTCTTTTGTTTTGTGGTCTATTTTTGGTTGTTTCATGTGATGCATGACAAACTATGTCGGTCAGATTTTCCTTTCACCCCCAATGGCAAACCATCTCAGTCAGATTTTCCTCTCATCACCACCATACCCGTGTCGGGTCACGTTTACATGGGCATGGGTATGGTATGGGTGTGGCATATTTTAATTGTATTCTTCACATTGCCTTGCCATACCCATGTTGGACTCTTCATTTGTACCCATGTCCACATATCCCCATATCCGAGATTGAATAACATAGATGGCAAAACAGTATGTTATATTATTTTTCTAGTTTATGCACAATTATGACTTGCTCATATTAACTTGTCATTTGCTTGTTAAATGTCTGTGCGGATTTGTGTGTCTGCATGCATATGAAGGCTAGTTGCTAAGGCTACAAATGACCAAGTGTTTTTCTTTCTTTTTTTATTTTTCTTTTTGGGCAGAATACCGAGAAAGTTGAAAAGGATGCTGTTGAAGATGGTCATTATCTGTCTGAAAGTAAAGATAATAGCGAGGAAATACTTTTTAATCCTAATGTCTTCACTGAGTTTAAATTAGCTGGCAGTCCAGAGGTGGTTTAAGATTTCTGTTCATGCATCTTCTTGTGATCTGATATCCACTTGGTATTCATGTTAACCATATGTTTTACCACATTCAAAGGAGGCTGCTGCTGACGAGGAAAATGTGAGGAAAGCAAGTCAATACCTCAATGATGTTCTACTTCCAAAATTTGTTCAAGATCTTTGCACACTTGAAGTTTCACCGATGGATGGACACACATTAACTGAAGCACTTCATGCTAATGGAATCAATGTCCGCTATCTTGGCAAGGTAATAATGTCCAGAATTGATCCTGCTACATCCATTTTGGCTTTAATGTTGGTCAGAGATATGAAAATATTTTACAAGAAAATCTTAAGGTCTGAATTTTTTGGTGATGTAGTGCTAGCCTTTCTTTATAATTCAATTACAAGTAGAAGTAAATTGAATTCAGGTTGCTGAAGGTACCAGGCACATGCCTCATTTGTGGGATCTTTGCTTGAATGAGATCGTTGTGAGGTCTGCAAAGCACATCCTCAAGGTGATTAGCTGCTTCTTGCTCTTTTGACATTTGTTGATATTGCATTTACTCTGTTATAGTTGTGGTGGAATGGTCATGTATTTACCACTAAGTTTTTCTCTTTGCAGGATGTCTTGAGAGACACAGAGGATCATGATCTTGGGAGTGCAATTGCACATTTTTTCAACTGTTTATATGGCAATATAGCTAGCAAGGGTGTTGCAAGTAGTACAAACTTGAGAAGCCAAAAGAAGGTGAGCAAATGTGAATCTCCAACTCGATATCTCTTTCTGGGTTTTCTAACCAGAATTTCCTTGTAAGAATTCATCTAGAACCTTCACTCTGGTTAAGATTTTAGTTCATGTCTTCTCAAAACTTTAGTAGCTTGTTGAGTCAACGTTACATAGCGATGACAGAAGGAAAAAATGCTTTCCTCGACAGCATGTTGCAATTTTTCAGATATATCACTTGTAATATTGTCTTTGAGAAATTCTAAGAGGATGAGTGCATTTCTTCATATATAGCAAGTGTTTGTTTTATTGTATTCGAAAATTTTCTAGAGTTGAGAATGTAAATATTTTACAGGAACATCTGGGCCATCAAACTTCATGGAAATCTTTCAAGGGTCAGGCAAGGCCAAAAAATAGGGAATCCACTAGGAAGAAGCAATCCTTATTTTTAAGTATCAACTCTGATAATCTCTGGTCTGACATTCAAGAATTCGCAAAGCTCAAATACGAGGTAGCATGAGCTTGACAAAGTTTTTTATTTGTAGCTTTTGCAGGTTTCTCTCAGTGCTTTCCATTAGTTCACTTGTAGCTTTACCTGTTTTTTATTCTCTGGTGCAGTTTGAATTGCCAGAGGATGCAAGATTGCGCACAAGGAAAATTCCAGTAATTCGCAACCTTTGCCAGAAGGTAACTTTGGTTTTGGACCTTTGAAATGCATGTTCTACAAAAGATCTTAGTATTTTCATTGTTACAAAGATTCCAATGATTCCAAATCTTACTGTTCACCTACCTTTTACAGAACTTTGGATTTGATTCATTATTTGAAGTAATTGTCTCATATGACTAACGAATAATGGTTGAAAAATGCATTCATCTGATAATTGGAGATTGACATGCTCTTGGTTATTGCTTTTATGTTATATTTTATTATTTGCATTAAACTGGCCTTGGTATTTAGTTTTCTCAGCAGGGGTCTTCTTTTATGAATCTTTGATACATTCACTTCTACACAACTTGTTTCCATGAAATCTCCATGATGGGGTTTAAGGATCCTTTTGTACTTGTTCTTTAACCTCGAAAAGAGGGGAAAAAAATTGCTTGACAACTGCAATAGTGCAGTATTTTTGTCTAATGTACCTGATAAAAGTATAGGAAGGAAAATTTATAGAAGCTATGAACAAGAAAGGAGAAGTGGAGGAGGATGACATACAAGTAAAAGAAAATATCTTATGAGATCCTCAGGCTAAATGGTCTAGGTGGTTACGTCTGTCAAGGTAGCTTACAAGTTGGGAAATTCTTTGAAAATGAGTTTTTGGTTCAGGAAAGCAGTATAGATTGCAGAATGTAGCACGTGTATTAAGCACTTTTTTGGAAAGTCATGATAGTTGCAGTTGATGTCTTTTAAGTTCACATTATCTGCAATTCTGGAAGATACATATGTCAAATGCTTACACAAATGCATATATACTTCATTAGTAAAATCTTAGTAACTCTGCCCTTGTTTCTTTGTGATTTATGTCACAAGTATTCATCATTTTTTTTTTCAAGCTTTAAGATATCTAGTTGTTATTTACATGGCCTTAGTTAATCACTTTCCGCTGACTGTGTTGTGTTATATGGCTGTCTCGTATTAGCTTTGTTGTATTCTTTTTGGCTTCATTTTTCCTTATGGAAAGTTAACTGTTGGTCTTGGTAATTGTTACGAAGTGTTTGTTATTGGATGATTAATGTGCTGTTGGTCTTAATAGGTGGGGATATCAGTTGCAACACGGAGATATGATCTTGATGCAGTTGCACCTTTTCAAACATCAGATATTTTGAATCTCCAACCTGTAGTAAAGCAAGCTATTCCTGTTAGTTCAGAAGCCAAGGATCTTGTGGAAACAGGAAAGGTTCAGTTAGCTGAGGTATGGATGGTTTTTCTCCGTCACGAACAACAACGCAAGCTCTTGCTACATGTTTCTCTCTCTGCACTTGATGACATCTGGAGCTGAATTATATTGCCTCCTCTATTAAACAAACTTTAATCCTTCATTAGATGAATGTGAAAATCACTAATTCAAATCTTAGTGTTAATATATATTACCATTTGTTTTCTGGAGGTTTAAGTTGCCTCTTTAGAGAGGCATTTTTCATCTGGTCTTAAGTTGTCCTAAGGTAAAACCTTACACGCGATTTAATCATGAAAGAACAATGCCTCAACCAATCAAGTATGAAGTAACAGAGTAGAAAATATTGATTTATCTCTTTAATCTGGAAGTCACCAAATGCTTTATATTTAGGAAATTTGAGTGGCTGACTCATACTTTACTAGTTTCTAATATGGTTTTAATCCTACTCTCCCTAATCTCAGGGAATGCTCGGTGAGGCATACACATTATTTTCTGAAGCATTCACAATACTTCAGCAAGTATGGTTTTTTAACTCTTGTTTTCTTTTTGTTATCCTGACTTCAACTTGTAAGTGTCTAATAACCATGCTCTGACAAAATTCAGGTTACCGGTCCAATGCACAGGGAGGTCGCTAATTGTTGTCGGTAATGACTATGTATTTGATCAACTCTTGATTGTCTTTGGAATATGTTTTGCTGCAATATGGTTCACTTTGTTATGTCCCTCACTGATTTTTTGTCTGCAAACTAGCTTATTTCTTGATGCACAAATGTCTTTTCTTGTTTCCTTTGCCTAGCACTTTGCCAAGTGTTCGAATGGTGAACATCGCTCTCATTTACTTCCCTATTTTCTTGGTTAAGTGTGGTGGGATTGTTAACATTTTTTTTATTTGGGGTTGTTAACATTGTTATGTTCAAATATTTTTAATGTTCTGAACCTGTTTGTTCACAAATGTTTTGAAAATTAATTTATGCTGTCATACTTCCACAAATTTAGCTACCTTGCCATGGTTTTGTACCATGCGGGAGACATGGCTGGAGCGATAATGCAACAACACAAGGAACTTATAATAAATGAACGCTGCCTTGGACTGGACCATCCTGATACTGCACACAGGTATTAAATTCTTTGAGCTCTACTGTAATTTTTTGTTTAGGGTGCAATAGAAGTCAATTTCAAATACCGACAGGCTAAAGCTTGTGTTCTTGCCCAATCTCGGTTGCTCTGTTAGTTTAGATGTTTGTACACCAGACAGCCTATGCTAATGAGACATCACGGGATCAATTGGTTTTGCTAAGTGCTTGAGCTGCGTATTTTGGGAGCTTGAGATTGGCTTATACAGCTATTCAAGTGTCTGGAACTTGTGAGAAAATTTGAGTCAAGTTGATCACCGGCAAATTAGCTTACTAGTAGTTTGATTAATGTGTACCTTTGTGTTGCCCTGCTGAGATAATCCAATGTGTATGGTTTTTGTTTTAACTTTTTGCTTTGATATATGTCATGAATTTGAAGAAGTACCACTCATTTATGTCAGATTCTGTGGAAGAATGCAGGTTGAAACTAATTGTTGGATTATTCATCATCTAACTGCATAATGCAAATAAGAGTGAAATGTTCACAAGAAAGGATATCAATATACAGTTTGATGTGATGATTTGGTTACAAGATCACAAGAATGTTCATTTGTTTGAAGAGTGATGTTTAACATGCCAACAAATCTTTCACCAAGTCTCTTCCCAATCATCATGTATACATTTGATATCTACTCAATCAGTGTGGTCCACATTTTCCCATTTGAATTCTATACTTTTGTGATCATCTCGTTATCCTTGTCAACTTTTCTGCAGTTATGGAAATATGGCCCTTTTCTACCATGGTCTTAACCAAACAGAACTTGCATTGCGACATATGTCTCGGGCTCTACTTCTGTTAAGTTTGTCTTCTGGCCCAGATCATCCTGATGTTGCTGCAACTTTTATAAATGTTGCAATGATGTACCAAGATATTGGAAAGATGAATACAGCTCTTCGTTATTTGCAAGAAGCCTTGAAAAAGAATGAAAGGCTTTTAGGAGAAGAACACATTCAAACTGCTGTGTGTTACCATGCTCTGGCAATTGCATTCAACTGTATGGGTGCTTTCAAGCTTTCTCACCAGGTATGTGCTTAGCATTGTTAGCTGTGTTTTATTAATGGCTGTAGAATTCATATGACTAAATTGATCAAGTATTACTTCCTGGTATGGCAGCATGAAAAGAAGACATATGATATACTTGTCAAGCAACTTGGAGAAGAAGATTCCAGGACACGGGATTCTCAAAACTGGATGAAAACATTTAAGATGCGTGAATTGCAGGTATATGTTGTAATATAAGCTTTAAACCATCTCATACCCTCGTAAGTTTCCAGGAGTATCTTGTCTGAAATTGTGTCCAACCTTTGCCTTCTATATCATAGTGATTAGTATTAATTCTATCTTATCAGATGAATGCTCAAAAGCAGAAAGGTCAAGCTTTGAATCCAGCTTCTGCCCAGAAAGCTATTGATATTTTAAAGGTACCTTTTTAATTTATAGCATTTACTTCTCCCAGCCTTTCTCTTCTAATTTTTTTTTCCATTTGTGGAAGCTTGAGGGGACAAGAGAGAGGGAAGCAATGGAACTTGTTTACTCTGAGGTTGTCGAGATTACAAATCATTCTGAAACACAAAATGAAATTGGGACATAGAATGATAGCTGTTACAGAGCGCTAGGGGTAGACTACTTTGCTACACTTAGGACTGAGCTTGATCACCCAGAATGCGGAATGTTCCTTTGAAGATCATTTTGAAGAAATTGAGTCCTTTTATCTGTGCGTGTAAATAAACTCTTCAAATATGGAGTAGATAAATGAACTTTCTTTATGCATTCATTTACGTGCAACTTGGCATTCCAAATCACCCACAATTTAGATTTTGGAACATGATATCCAATTTCAAAATGCTAGGGGTTTAGTGATTTCAGCTAATATGGGTACTACAATCCAGAGCAGCAATTATGGGCAACACATGATATCCAGTGTGATGTCAAAACTACAGTTGGCTGCTTTTATTGCCTTGGGCATCCCCGTGGGATACATAGATGCATATGTCTCAGTGTTTTGTTGACCTAATTTTAGCTTTTATGGTTTATGATCAAAATGGAAGTAGGTTATCCCTTTCCCAAGTTTGCTGGTTCTGTTTTGAAAGTCAAAACGTTTTATGGCAGGCACATCCCGATCTGATACATGCATTTCAAGCTGCTGCTGTTGCCGGAGGGTCTGGGAGTTCTAGCACTTCTACTAATAAATCACTTAATGCGGCCATCATAGGAGAGGCCCTTCCTCGAGCAAGGGGAGTTGATGAAAGGGCTGCCCGAGCTGCTGCAGAAGTTCGAAAAAAAGCTGCAGCACGGGGCCTTCTAATACGCCCACATGGTGTTCCTGTCCAGGCTTTACCCCCAATGACTCAGCTTCTTAACATTATCAATTCTGGGATGACACCTGAAGCAGCGAACAATGAGGAAAATGGAATGAAGCAAGAAATCAATGGTCGTTCTATGAACGAAGCTGGGGATGCCCCAGTTGATGAGTCGAAACTGACTAAAAAAGATCAGACTCCGGTTGGATTAGGCACAGGGTTGAAACAGAAATCAAGGGCCAAAGCAACATCATGATTTTAACTGCAAAATCTATGGACAATGGCATGCCTCAAAGCCTTGTTTCATTGCTTTTGAAGCACATTGTGTTTTAACTCGGGGGAGGTGATCTTCAATCAACATTTTGAGTTACATGAGCCATCCCTGTATACTCTGCTCTTGCGAATCGAGAGTGATAAGTTTTGGGCACATGCATCGGATTCCATTCTTTGAACAATGAAGCTAATGGAAAATATCATTTCTGAAGTCATTCAAATCAAATGTTTTTGATCGAGTTCGTTCCAAGTTTGTGAGAAATCGTTGACGAATAAATGTAGAACCTACCTAATTCACTGTTAAAGTTAAATAGCAGTTAGTTTTGCTGTCCGTTTCTCTTATCGGCCGGGGATCTTTCCATTTTTTGCTTGTGCTTGGTTGTGCTTTGAAGGAGTACGAGGGATAATTTTAATCGAGAGGGATAAGATATTGAGTTTTGGGTAAATTTTATGTTTATTGTTTTATGTACTTGTTTACCTACAAATAGAAAAAAAAAAATTACTAGAAAACCAAAATGATATCATTTAACAAGAATATTTTACACTCGAAACTTGTATAGCCAGATTATGAGCTGAATGTATCAGCTGTTTGGATACTTTAGAAATAGAAAGCAGCATGCTGAATATCTCGAATGGTACGTGAATGATACGTGGTAATTGGAAGATTCTTAAATGGACTAAGTTCGTGGCTCTACTTGTAGATCTTGTGATTTAAAATAAAGTTAAGTATTATTACATCATTTTCTTACATTAATATGTATTATTTTGTTAATTGGATTCTTTTAAACTACAAGATCTACAAGATCGTAAATTTAGACCACCTAAGAATCTCCCGTGGTAAAGCATAGGGAACCCAAATGTTGAATATCTTGAATGAAATGCCCGTTTTATTTGATTGTGCAACAGGCAGGGTAAAGGGATTAATTGGAAATCTTGGGAAATCATATGACAAAGAAAAATTTTAATACTGTATTGTGTTGTCATCTTGCCATGTAATAAGAAAGGGAAGGGTGTGTTATCATCATGTAATAAACATATTTTCTTGTAGGTCGAGTATAATTGTTGGGGGATGTTGTGGATAAAACAAATGAGTTGAAGTATATATTGTATAGGAATTGAGTACATTTTCTAGAGAAAGTAAGGTAATAGATTTTGACAAAAGCAAGGTACAACTTGAGTTGGGCTGTACTATACTGGTATTAAATTCGTAAGGGAGCGAATCGTCTTAAAAAAAATGTATTACGTGCCTCAGCCCTACTAGATTTTTTAGTAACTGTCAAATTCATCATCATCACAGTATAAATTTTCACATTTTATAAAGTGGCATCGAGGTAATATCTATCTGATTTAATTTTTATTTTGATTTTATTGGAAAAGTTAATATGATTATTTGATTAATTTCATGGTTTAGGACCAACAATTTTCTATTGTCTAGTTTTCCTTTAGCAAAACAACCAAAGACACCTGTAATCTTACTCCAATAATACACTATAGAGCTGTCCCTGTTGATCTAGTTACACTGTTTCATTCGGTTGTAAAATACAACCTTATAAAATGTGCTTGTTACTATATAAACTTTCCATTAGTCGTTTATCCCTACGATACCTGTGGTTATTTTAATTGAATGTATTGTAAAAAAATCCTCTCCAAGCCCCTAGTCGATGTTCCCCTACTAAAAAAATATGAGCCACAAATGCCAAGAGGCCTGAGACAAAACTAGCTAGTTGTCATGCCTTAAGCTATTGTAGCTCTTAACTCACATAATCCAACAATAAGAGTGAAAGATTTTTAGGAGAAAGAGAAGAATAGAAACTCAAAAAGAGAAGAAATGAGGGAGACTAAGAAAACTTGAGAGAAATTATAAAGGAGAGAGAATAAGAAGAATTGTATTGATAAAATGCAGTTACAAATCACGTGTTTTCTCTATTTAATTTTTTATTAATATAAAGCAGTTGCTCAACCGAAATCATCCTAGCAGCTGCCTTGTGTTAACTAACTTCTAGTCCCCACTAACTTCCCCTATTCTCTCTATTTCTCTTCAAGTCCTTCAGTCTTGTTATTTCTTTTTTTTTTTTTATTACCCCCTTTCCTGACAATATTCCCTCTCTTGAGCTTTGACTTGTCCTCAAGTCTGAAACTAGTGAAATTGACTTTGGATTAAAGCTTTATCTTCCATGAAGCTTCTTTCTCATTGAGTTGATTCCACTTGACGAGAAACTGGATGATTGGCACTCTGTTTCTAAGACTAGCTCAATGTTTTAGAATTGTTTCAAGCTCCAATAAGCATTGATCATCCTCATTCATCTAGGAAGGGTTGTTGAAGTTTGTTTTACGAATCCAATTTTCTTCTTTAACATGGAAACGTTGAAGACAAGATGGACCCTAGCATTTTCTGGCAGGATGAGTTTGTAGGCCACTATTCCAATTTTTGTTGTAATTTGGAATAGTCCATGGTAAGCTTAAGGCTCTTTCTCATGGAAACATTCTGTTGCTTGTAAGTTTGAAGTTTAAGATACACCCAATCTCCAATAGCAAAACTTCTTTTAGTTCTCTTTTGATTAGCAAAGAATTTCATCCTTTGCTGTGCTTTTAACAAATGTTCTTTGATAGAGTGAAGTATCTTGGTTCTTGTTTGCAACATACTGGCAGCAATAGGTATTGCAGAGTCTTGACATGGTTCCAACAATAGAGGATTTGGTTTATAACTATACAAGACTTCGAATGAGTGCAGTTCAAATTACTATAGTATGTTTAGTTGTACCACCATTCTGCTAAGGGTAACCATTTGCTCTAGCGATTTGGATGCTCACTTGTCATACATCTGAGGAAGGTCTCCAGGCATTGGTTCAATCTTTCACTTTGCCTATTAGTTTGGGGTTGATAGACTGAGCTGTAGTTGAGGGTTGTACCTACTAACTTGAAGAGAGCTTTCCAAAAATGGCTTGTAAATACCTTATCTCTGTCTGTAGTGATTGATTCTGGTAAACCATATAATTTATATACATTGTTTAGGAAGACTTAAGCAACCTCAGAGGCTAAAAAAAGGATGTTTCAATGGAATGAAATGGCCAAGCTTAGTTAATCTGTCTACCACTACTAATATAGTGTCATAGTGGTTTAAAGGTGGTAATATTTCTATGAAATCCATGGTTATTTGAGACCAAGCTTGAGAAGGAATAGTAAGGGGTTGCAGAAACCCATAATAATGAACATGTTCCCCTTTATTTCTTTGGCAAACATCATATTATTTGACAAATTGTGCTATATCCTTTTTTCAATTCTGGCCAGTCAAATAGGGAATTAGCTCTACGAAAGCAAGCTTTCTGACTTGAGTGTCCTCCAATGGTTGAGGACTGTAATGCTTGAATCAACTTCTCCCTTACTTCATTAGAACTGCCAACATACAACTTGTCTTGGTATTTGAGCAGTCCATTGTCAAATTTATACTCGAACAACCATTGATCATCTAGAAGCAACTAGGAAATAATAGTCTGGCTGGTGGAGTCTCCCTCATAACTCTTCTGCAACTCTTGTATCTACCTAGATTGAACTGTTGAAATGGCAAACAAGGATCCTAAATTCGTAGAGTTGTCTTGCAACACATGATCCCTCCTGGAAAGTGCATCAGCTACCTAGTTTTCAGCTCCTTTCTTATATTGGATCTCATAGTTCCAGCCCCAATATCTTTGTAAACCATTTGTGTTGCAAGTTGGTGGTTAGCTTATATCCAAAAAGAAATTTGAGTGATTGGTGCTCTGTTCTAATTATGAAATGCTAGCCAATAAAATAATGGCTCCATTTCATGCCTGCCTTTACCAATGCCATTAATTCTTTCTCGTATACAAAATACCCTTTGTGCCTTGCTGATAGAGGTTTGATGATAAAGGCTATAGGGTTTCATTCTTGCATTAAGACCGCCCCCATGCCTTAATCACTAACATCTGTTTCAATGATGAATGGCTGTGAAAAATCTGGCAATTTGAGTACTGGGGCTGAGCTGATGGCTTCCTTAAGTTGACTGAATGATGTTTGAGCTGCTGGAGTCCACTTAAAGTTGTCTTTCTTTGAAAGTTCTACTAGGGTTCTGCAAATAAATCCATATGTTTTGATGAATCTCCTATAGTAGCTAGTTAACTCCAAAAATTCCCTTTGTGCTTTGATATTCTTTGGTTGAGGCCAAGACCTTATACATTCTGTTTTGCTATGATTTATACTAACTCCTTTTGCATCAATAACATGCCTCATATAATCCACAGCTTCTTGAGCAAAAGAGCATTTTGTCATTTTAGCATATAGTTGATTTTCCTTGAGTGCCTTCAGAACTATCTTTAGGTGTTCCAGATGAGTCTCCATGTTGGGGCTGTAGACCAGTATGTCATTAAAGAAAACTAAGACAAATTTCCTCAAATATGGTTGAAAGATTTGGTCCATTAAACTCTGGAAGGTGGCAGGTGTATTGGTAAGCCCAAAAGGCATCACCAAAAACTCAAAGTGACCTTGATGGGCGTGAAAAGCAATCTTAGCGGTATCTTTAGGTTGTACTTTGATTTGATAATATGCAGACTTGAGATCAATCTTGCTGAACACCCTTGCCTCATAGAGTTCAAGTAGTAATTCATCGATATTTGAAATAGGGTACCTGTCATTCACAATGAGCTCATTAAATGTTTGTAATCTATACAAAACCTCCAGGAGCCATCTTTCTCCTTAACTACTGTAATAGGTTAAACAAAAGTGCTATTGCTGTGTTGGATTATTCCATCTTGTAACATTTTAGCTACTTCTTGTTCTATCTCAGTTTTTTGAGAGTGAGATTACCTGTAAGATTTTAATTTGAATGGTTGGGAGTTGGGTTTAAGGGTACCTGGTGATCCAATGATCTCTGATGTGGCAAATTTTTGGGAGTTCCAAACACTTCTAGAAATTGGTTCAGTAGGTTAGTTATTTTAGGTGGCGATGTATCATGTGAGGTACTATCATAAAAGGTGTTAATAGTGTTTAGGAACATGCTTTTATATAAAAAAACTCTCTAAGGTCCTTCCCTATTACTAGGTTCATTGCTAGTTTATCCATTAAGCATTGTAGCTCCATAACATCACCATTATTGTACAGGGTGATATGCAACTGGTAGAAGTAAAAAACAATGGGGCTATACTGAAACACCCAGTGTACTCCTAGTATTATGTCCCACTCTCCCAACTCCATTACCTTCAAATCATGTGAGAATTTATATTTTTGAATCACCCAATTGACCTTAGGACATACTGCACAACTTATTACTACATTGCCATCAGCGGCAACAGTAAAAAGGTTAGCCAAGGAAAAGGGCATATTGAACTGTCTTACTAGTTTATGATTCAAGAAACTATCAGAGCTCCTAATATCCACCAAAATCTTTACTGTGTATCTACAATATGATAGTTTTCCTCTTTAAGGAGCCTAATAATGCATTTAGTGACACATCTATCAATTTTCATGATTCCTCAAATAGCTCTTCTTGTTCTTCCTTTGCATCTTCAAATACTACTTCCTCATCTTCTTCATTCATTAATAAATTCAAATGTTTCAATTTGCATTGATGCCCTACTCCATACCTTTCACCACACTTAAAACAAAGTCCATGATTCTTCCTATATTGAAGTTCTTGGAGAGAAAGCTTCTTACTGTCTAAGGAATTGGGGACTACACTTTTGTCTATCATGGTTGGCAACTAATAGTGATTCTGACCGGTAGCCCTTGAGTGTTTAACCATCCCAAATCTATTATCAATGACCTACTTGTTTACTATTTTTATTTATTGCTAATGAATTTGACAAGCTTTATCTTGCAAAACATGTAATCTCAAATGCCTTGGTTAAAGAAGTTGGGCATAACATTTTGATCATAGGCTTAATTTCTTCTTTCAAGCCACTTATGAAACTTGAGATAAAATAAGTTTCAATGAGTAAAGGGTTTTGAATCAACATCAAAGATTTCAACTCTTCAAATTTCTCCTGATATCGCTCAACACTACTAATCTGTTGCAACTTATTGAATTCTTCAACCACATCCAAGAAACTTCTATTCCCAAATCTTCTACATGGCATTTCACTAAACTCTCCCCATTTCAATTAGGTTTTTATAGTTTAATGCTTTGAAGCCAATTATCAACTGTACCTTCAGATACATATCTACTACTTCCAATTTATGCTCTTCCTTAACTTGGTAATTCATAAAGAATTTTTGGCACTTTCTTAACCACTATCTAGGATTTTACCATTAAAAATAGGAAGATCTATCTTAGGTGGATTGGAAATGTAATACTTACCTAATTTCTCCCTATTCCCTACTGCATTGTCCTCTTCCATTGGTATTCTTGGAAGGCTTGTTAGAGTAGGTAGTAGAGGGAGATTCCCAGATTGAGCCATGGCTTCTTTGCTACTCATCTTGTCTCGAGTTAACAATTTTAGAATGAAGTTGAACTTTTGATCAAGATTGCTGACCAGGTTTTCCATCATCTTGGTATTCCCCTCCATTTCATTCCTCGTCTATTGCTGAAATTTCTGAAATGATTCCAAGGTTTCTAGTAGCTTCATATCTTGCTTCTTGTTTTGATCTTCTAGTGTTTTAAATATGGTACTTTTAGCTATTGGAAGCGTATCTTTTTGCCGAGGAACTAAAGCTCCAATACCAAATTTGTCATACCTTAAGCTATTGAAGCTCTTAACTCATAGAATCCAACAATAAGAGTAAAAGATTTTTAGGAGGAAGAGAAGAACATAAGCTCAAAAAGAGCAGAAATGAGGGAGATAAAGAAAATTTGAGAGAAATAATAGAGGAGAGAGAATCTAAACAATTGTATTGATGGAATGTAATTACAAATAATATTTTTTCTTTATCTAATTTCTGATTGATATAAAGCGGTTACTTAACTGAAATCATCTATCCAACTAACTGTAACTAACTCTCATTAGGGCTGTTCAAAAAAATTGAAAAATCGAAAAATTGAGAAAATCGTTCCGCTCCGAATCCAAGAAGAAGGGTAATCAAACCGGTTATTGACACCGGGTAGGGTAGTGGGTCAGGTTATAAATTAAGCAGGTTAGGTAGCGATTCAGGTAGTGGCTCACATTCTTGTGAACCAGCAGGTAACCGACTCGGTCCATAGTGAGGGGTGGTTTTGTCATTTTTGTATGTAGTAGTGTTTTACTAATTCATTGTTTATTTTTTGATTTATTTTATTAATACTACTAATTTGTACTTCTATTCATTCTTGATTGATGAACATTTGAGTATTTAATTTATTATTTGAATGTTCATTTGACTATTTATTAATTATTTTTTATTTTTATTGCTAATTGAAATTTGATGATGAGTTTGAAAAACTAAGCGACTATCTGTTTATTTAGTTTTTATTTTATTTTTTAATTGCTTTAAAAATTATAGTTTTATGATATAATTTAACTTTAAGATTATTGATACTTGTGTTATTGGTGATTTAATGATAGTATACAATGTTTTTCTTGTTTTATTTTTTATTTTAAAAATATTGGTGAATTATGATGGATCGAGTCGGGTAACCGACCTATTTGAACTGGTATTGTGAATAACCAAAAGGTTGAGTACCCACTACATGTGAATTGATTCATGGTTTGAAATTTTGGTTCGACTCGGTCCATGAACACCCTAACTCTCATTGTTCTCTCTATTCCTCTCCATATCCTTCAGTCTTATTATTATTTTTTTTTTTAATACCCGATTCATGAACACCCTAACTCTCATTGTTCTCTCTATTACTTTCCATATTCTTCAGTCTTATTATTATTATTATTATTATTATTATTATTATTATTATTTTAATACCCCACTACCTCTACAAACCTAGACCACAACCACTAGTACCTGCAACCCATGAACTCCACTAAGCATATATGGTACTTGGCAAATTTGTTAAAATATTGTTAGGAAAAAAAAAAAATTCGACAACTGTGAGTGTCAGAGGGAGGATTTTGAAATCTAGAAGAAATGTGGCGCTTATTTTTTTTTTTAATTATTCATGCGCTGCGATTCTCAAACGTGGCACATGAACAAACGCGGCGCTACTGTTTCACGTACTATTTTACTGTTCACCTTTTTTTTTTTGCAAAAGAGGTTAGTATTTAAGGTTTTTTGGATTATTGTTATGTAGATTTATAGGATTTAAGTAAAAGTAATTGAAGTAGTTCAATATTTGAATTGAAGAATTTTAGATTTAGAAATAATAAAGCTATAGACACCAAATTTTGATATACCACTAAAATTTTTCTAATATCTTGTAGGTCATTTTTTATTTTTCGAATGCGAAATCTAGTTTTTAGAGAAAGTGTGCAAAAGTTTTTTTGGCAAATTGTAATTTCAGCACGTAAACACTTTTTTTTTTGACATTTTTTTATTTTTAAATTCATATTTTATACCCTTGTACAAATTTCTAAATTTTGGAATTTTTCTAGATGAATCACTATTTTTCTGTGTATTACGTCAGTTCAAGGACAAAATAGTCATTTCAATTTTTGAATGCCTTTTTTTGGCTATTTTTGAATCCCAAACTCATATTTCATACTTTTAAGTATATTCTAAATTTGTGATAATTTTTTGGGTTCAAAAACTATTTTTTCTATGATGCATACCTACCTGAGGCAAAATCGTTATTTTTTTGAATCTGAAAAATTATCACAAATTTAAAATATACTTAAAATTATGAAATATGAATTTAAGATTTCAAAATAGCCGAAAAAGACATTCACAAATTGAAAATGACTATTTTGCCCTTGAATTGACGTAGTACATAGAAAAATAGTAGTTCATCCAAAAAAATTACAAAATTTGTACAAGGGTATAAAATATGAATTTAAAAATAAAAAATTGGCCAAAAAGGTGTTTACGTGCTAAAATTACAATTTTGCTAGAAGACTTTTGCACACTTTCTCTAAAAATCAGATTTCGCATTCGAAAAATAAAAAATAACCCACAAGATATTAGAAAATTTAATAGTATATCAAAATTTGATATCTATAGCTTTATTATTTCTAAATCTAAAATTCTTCAATTCAAACATTGAATTACCTTAATTATTTTTACTTAAATCCTATAAATCTACTTAAATAATAATTCAAAAAAACCTTAAACATTAACCTCTTCTAAAAAAATGATAATAAATAAACAGTGAATAGTGTATGAACAGTAACGTCATATTTTCTAAACGCGATGCTACTGTTCATGCGTCGCGTTTCAGAACCACAGTACATAAATAATTAAAAAAAAATACAGCGCAAACTCGGCGCTTATAAATTTTAAAAACTTGCCTATGACACCCACACCCACAGTTATCGATTTTTTTTTTTCCTAACAATATTTTAACAAATTTGCCATGTTACTCCGCACTCAAATATGAATTACAAGAATTTTCTAGAAACTTCTTTTTTTTTTTTCTCCTTTCGGTAAGCGAATTTTCCAGAAACTTCGTCGCAACACGAGAATTTTGTGAGTGGCCTTTTCATTCCCATTCCCATTCCCATTCCCATTCCAACTTTCTTGCTCTACCAGGGTTTTTTCTAGCCCTTCCAATTCCCACTAGTTGCCGGCGAATTCGACTCCAAAATGCTCCGCTCCAAGGCCCTCGGACTCGTCCACCGCCTGGCTTTCCGCTCGCTCTCTTCTCATCTCCTCCACAATTCATCCTTCCCGGTAGGCCCCACCACCATCCCCTTATATATACTTATATTTGCATGCAATATAGTTTATATTGATGATTTTTCTCTTCTTCTTTTTTTTTTGTTGGAAATATTGTTGACAGTTGAATGAGGTGTTTTCGAGAGCAGGCGGATGTAGGAGCTTCGGCACTGCATTTTGCAATCAAGATAGGAACTTTCAATATTCCATTTCCAAATATGGTAAATTTTAATGTAGGTTTTTGTTTGTTTTGTGCAAAGATTGATTCTTTATTTTTGGGGAGTTTATTTGGAAAATGTTGTAATTTGGAAGGTTTGTAATTTAGTTAGCTACTATTGATGTTCGAATACTTGTTTGATCATCTGGGTTTTCTTATTTGCGGGATTCTGTGAAAATTGGTAGTTAGCGTTGGAAGGGACCGGCTGGGACTAGGATCATTTGTAGCCAATTTGGGTGCGGTGCGATCGACATGGCACGGGTACGTTCTTTCTCTGTTTATGAGTTTTGTGTGTATTGTGTTGGGTGTGACTGTGTATGTGTGAATGTGAGTATGTGTTGGCATGGTCCAGAGTGTACTCATGCTGCGTTCGCTTAATTAAGGTTTGAATTGGATTATGTGTTGCTTACAAAATTTGTTGCCTTTCTGGTTTCTTTTATGTCTTGTCGATCCTTGATCAATGCATAATGTTTAAGATGGAAATGAGTGTTGAATATTGTTTGCGTTGTATTCAGTACGAATGGATTATTGTTTCTTTCTAGCAAAGAAAGGAAACAGGATTGTTTTGTGTCTGATGCATGAATTTTCGTTGTGGATATATTGGGAGGTTTCGGTTATGGGTTAGATGTATTGCTTTAACAACTCCGACTGTATGAAATTTAGCAAGAACAAATCCTGCAGCTGAGTTTTTCACCTATACTCGTGATTCCCTTTTTGTTTTTTTCATGTCGAGATCTGAAGTAGGAAAGGTGAACTCAGTTGACTAAATTGGTCTATGCACCTTTAACTAGCCTAAAACTTTGACTTACAAATGACATTAGATCATTTAAGATAAAAATAATTGTCAAAGAATTAAATTTTGAACCAAAAAAATTAAATATGAGATGCTAATAAGTATTTCGTAATCATGTTTTTTGTTTAATATTATCTTTTGTGTAAAATCTAAGGAGTATGATAGTCATTCAGTACCATAAGAGATTTAAAGTTAGTCATGGATCAAAATTGTCATGTAATCGTATCAAGATATGAAAGTAGATGGAAAAATTAGATTTCTTGTTTTCATGCTTCAGATGCTGATTAAAAAAGCTTTTTGAGTTGGGATGTAATAATGAGACAGAAAATTTCTGTATATTTTGTTCAGAGCTAAATTTATCTGTTAGCACAAATAAGGGGTTAACTCAGCACAGACAGAGTGATCAAATTCTACATCTCATAGAGACAACTAAATTGTGAAGTAACTGATTCATTGAAAGAGCAAAGAATATTGTTGGGCTCCAAAATAGTGATGTGAGTATTCAAAAGCTAGTTGACTTCTTCTTTTCCTATGCTTGATTTCCAGTGCTTTGATAATTCCATCTCTTGCTTATTGTTGTTAAGGCTATACTGAGGTCATTTTTCTTGGATAGGTCCACTGACTTTTCCTGCATGATTTATTTTTTATTTTCTTCTGCTTATTAGCATGTGCATCAAGGGATTACTATGATGTGCTTGGAGTAAGTACGAATGCTACTGCATCTGAAATAAAAAACACTTATTATGGGGTAAGTCTCTGCCTTTATAGTTAAGATATTCATATTGCCCTTTATATTAATTTTTTCTTTATTATGGTGTAAGTATCCGCCTTTTATAGTTAAGATATTCATATTACCCCTTATGTCAATTTTTCCTTCCTTCCATCAGTTCTGCTTTATCCTTAATGGTTTGGTCTATTTGCAGCTTGCAAAAAACTTGCATCCTGATACTAATAAAGATGATCCTGAAGCTCTGGCTAAATTTCAAGAACTTCAACAGGCATATGAGGTATTTGTCAGTTCGGAACATGATTATGCATTGTTGGATTTGAAACCTTCTGTTGTTTTTTCATGCTTGGAAATTAATTAACATCATTTATATTGTTTTTACTGTAGGTTCTAAAAGATGACAAGACACGCTTGGAATATGATCAGGTTTCAAGTTTACTTTAAATTTGTTAAGTATGTTTAGGCTTCCTGCCGCGCAATATTTTAGATGGGGTAAAATTTAATTAATTATTTTTACCTGCTATACATAATTTTACCTATTATACATATTAAAAGGGCTACTCTAACTTGGTTATAGAAGTTTCAAACCAAAATGGAGAAGTTTTCTGTGTAAAGTGTAGAACTATGATCAGAATGTGTATATGTGTGTGCATTGCGTGTGTGCATGTAAGAGAAATCTCGATGCATGGAAAAACATTCCACATGTTTGCTGAAATATATACTTCCCATGACTTTAATTTGTTTGTGTAGTTCTTTTTTCAATTTTTTAAAGATATGCTCTGTGCTATTGCTGATATCATGCAAGCTTCTTTTAATGCCATTCTCCTTTTGAAGTTCTTCAGGAAATATGTTTTATGAAGTTGATCTCCTTCAAATCATTTCTTCCCTGTCATTTTGATTAAATTAATTTAATTTGATAAAGTAATTAGTTGATGAGCAATATATTTTGCTTCTGTTTTATTCTAAGTTTTCAGCCAGGGTATCTGGTCTTTCTGGCTTTATGGAGATAAGTATTTTTTTTAATGTCCTGAAGTATCTTTATGGGGAATAGATAATACTTTTATGAAACATATTGTCAACAAATAATATGAGCTTATCTTGGGCTTTGCACCCTTGTCATATGGCAACCTGAGTTACAAAAAATTTTGTAGATGTGCATGCTAAGGAGTTTTAACTATGAAACAAATGAATTGACGTGCGTAATTGTACTTCTAGTTTTTATTTCTTTGACATGTGGTTAGGCCCTTTTTTGGTCTGCACTCTTAGTTATAATAATGCTTATAAATGACATGACAATTCTTCTAGGATGGCCATGATGCGTTAACCATGAAATTTCAATCCAGTGATCCTGGGTACAGCCCATTTGAAGGTGGCTTTAGTTCTGTCGAGAGCATTTTTGGAGGTGTTGCTGACGTAAGCACTTCATAGTATGTTTATTCAGTTGATCTATTGTCCACTGTATTTCATTTTTCTGAAACTTGTCTTTCATCTCTTTATGGCTTTCAACCTCTCCGGCAAAATAGAATGCTTATCTCTCACTGAATTTAAGTGTGTTATATATAATTTACGGAATATTAGGGTTTATTTCCTGTTGGATGTATCTCGGCAACATGCTGCATAGAATAGGATATCTGAAAACAATTTCTTAGTCTGACTGAGATGAAGGAAAATTTAGTATCCTAAAGAATGGTATATTATATTTTTCTAATATGTTAACTTCTTCTGGGTGTTTGCTTTATATTTGTTATTGAAACAGAGAAAAATATTAAAGGGAAGGGGAAGTTTTGATGACGACTACCATATCCTGTTGTGCTCATCAATTCACAGCTAGGGTTGGTGTATGCACCCTAGCATTTAAAATGCTGTCAGGTTGCAAAGTAATTTAACTATGGAAGTAATTTTCCCCCCTGTTCCCTAAGAAATAAATAAAATAGAACATACAAAGCGAGAAGAAAGAGAAAAATGATATTGAACCTTACTGCTGGGTGGTGGGTCTACATTGTGATCTAGAAGTAACACGCATAAAGCTTCGCTAATGAGTTGCGCATTGTTGGATTTCTCAGAAGCTACAAGTATAATTGCTTGTGGGAATTTTTTGTTTACAGTGAAGTGAAGCTTCTCTCAGTGTGACATAGTGGTGTTCTATTTACGCTATTGAATCCTTAAAAATTTAATCTGCTTGTTCTGGGAGGCCTTTATTTGTGGTCGAGTGAATAGGATTTTTTTTTTCTTTCCTGTATATAAATATCTGTGTGTTATTTTTAAAGAAAAAAATTGTATGTTGTATGTTTGGAGAAGAGGATTTTCTGTTTGTTTGTCCCCTAATTTCCTTGTTAGGTATCATTGGTTTCATTTGCTTCCTATAGCCTAAAAGATAAAGTATTTTACATTTTAGGATATTAAGTCCATCCTCTATGGTCAATTTGGCTTCAGAGAGCAGTAACACATTTACCATATTGCACTGGCTGGTGGCAATGAAGACCAGTTTCTCAGCATGAGCCTGAAACACACAGATTTTCCATTAGTAAGGGCAGTTATTTGCTCGTGTCAAATTTGCCAGAAACCCTGCTTAACTGTTTCCCCTTTTGAACTCTGCGAGAAGGTGTTTGTGTTGATATCCTCATTTGAGAGAAGTAGGAGTGTACTTTTTCCAAGATAATGTTAGCTAGCTTGCTTGACAAATGTCCTTAGTTGCAAAGACGTGGCTTGTAGTTCTGTTTGAAACGTACAAATGTTGATATTACCCCCTTCCCTGATAGGTGCAAGTGGCCTCTTTTGCTTACTTCCTTTACTGCCATATTTGACATTATTTGTTTCAAGGATTCAAATTAAAAAGCTAGCCAGTTTTATTAACAGCTTATAGGAGGCAAGTTATGTTGCCAGTACTGCTACATTTTGTTTCCTCAATGAATCAGCTGTTCACTATGATAGCATTTTCTTTAAATTTATAGGCAGGTGCTGGATTCCAGGAGTGTTGGTAGATTGAGGTCTCTACTATATGATGAACATTTTGGAAATTATAATATTTAGATAATGTGTGATATTGTCTAGAGGTCTATGGCAGTTTGCATTACCTGAATGTCGTCACAATGGTTGAAAAAGGCTCCCTGGGGGATCCATTTTTTGGGTGCAAGTGTCTGAAGGTGCAAGATTGTGTTGAACAATGTTGTTTATTCTTATTGAACAGACAAAATTAGACTAGTCCCTTTACAATAGTAGGCTAAGAAATATGATTTGTGTACATTGGAGCATATCAAGTTTATTTTCTTGTGACTTTTTAGGGATGTTTAACCAAGTTTTTTGTTTACTTTTGCAACTCCATTGCAAGTCTTGAGATCTAAATTTGTTCTTTTTGTTGCATGGCACCGTGGCTTGGCATTATTTAAAATGGAGATTAGTTCATTAAGAAAATGTCAGAGGACATCGGTGGCAAAGATGTCAAGGTTTGGTATATCCAGTTGTCATTGTGTGTATTTTAGGGATAACTGTTAATTGTATAATGTCTCATGACTTTTCTTGTTTATTTTAGGTTTCTATTGAATTATCTTTCATGGAAGCTGTTCAGGGATGCTCCAAAACCATAAATTTCCAAACTGAGTTGCCATGCGATACCTGTGGTATAAATAAATTTCTTACTGTCACGTGGTAGTTAAAAGAGGTATAGCACATTAGATTGCTAGGGCCCTGGCATAAATAATTTTGTTAACTATAAAATATAGTAGTTAAGAGGCACAGTGCACTAGATCACAATGGCCTTCAGGACATTAGCATGAAGTGGAAAACAAAGTGCAAGCTTACATAAACTGTTTCATTTTTGTTTATAGCCTACAGTTGTACAACAATAACACATGCAAAAACCTTAAACAACAAAATATGCATTGTGAATTTGAGTTTCTAACATATAAGACATTGCAAATAAATGCATGAAAAACTACAATGTGACAATATGCATAAAAGAAGCATGATAATAAATTACATATGCGTAAAAGAAGCTTACAAGTAAATCACATATGCACAAAGAAGCATGACAAAGAAAGAGTCAAAATTTGAGTTTCAAGCTTTTAAGGCATTCCAAAGTTCGTGGACTATTAAGCACCTAATTATCTTTGATCGTTCAAGTCAAATCTTCTTCTGAAGCATCCTTATCCATCTCATCCAAATGATTTAAAACCTACTTTCTATCTTCATCCATGGATCTTTTACTCATACTTATGGAAGTATGAATCCAATTCCAATATTCTGTTTCGCCATTTCCAGACCCTTATTTTATTTAGTTCAGTTAGGTTTAAGTCTGCCAAGAATAATATTCTACGACTAGCAATTCAGAAATCGAATTGAAGCCCTAGACAAGGAATTGCTTTTTCTGGACACACTCGACAATAAAAATGAATATAAATATATAAGGCAACGGAGCGTCATTCTCATTGGCATGAAAGATCCAGTTGGGAGGGAGGTAAAGGAGGTGGGAGAAACATAGGAAGTAACAATAGACAAATGAGAAGAGTGAGGGTATAAGAAAAAATAGCTGTAGGGAGGAGGAGGAGGAGGAGAAAATGGAGATATATAAGAGGGGGAAGGTTGAAGAAGAAAAACGGGGGGGGGGGGAGGGGGGGGGGGGAGACCTTGAACTTGAAGAGGGTATAGGAGAAGAATAGGGGAAACATAGGGGTGCAAATGGCCAACAATAAACGGATGAAAGTTAGAAAGGGGGTGGGGATTGAATAATGAAACCAAAAAGAAAAGGAGCTGTGCACTTGGTGGTCTCAAAGACATGATGAATGTTGAAAGAGAAAAAAAGCCTTGAGTGTTGAAGCAATTTGATATTTGGGGCTTTGCCTTTTCCCTTTTCCTTTTTCTAGTTATTATCAGTTACCTGTAACTTCTCACCCCCTCAAACTCTTCATGTAACTAGTTCATCAATACCTAAGATAGGACGGAAAGTGATATAATATAGCAAATTTGAAATACTGAATATCTAAAGAGCTTGTTTTTCTATACTTTTGTGGTTTAGTAGGAGCATTACTTTGCTCCTTTTTGTGTTTAAGCACACGAAATGTGCACATTCAAGTACTTGGTACCGTAGTTTCTAAAAATGGAGTTCTAAGAAACCTTATGTTTGTGGGCTGTAGTGTAATCCTGGAGACAATCCTAGATTACATAATTGGCTCAAGTCCTGCCAGTTGTTTAGTCTAGTTTCTCATGAAAAGCAAGGTGTTTGGTGCACTGATTGTATTGCTTCTTCATTTTGTCAGGTGGAACTGGTGTTCCTCCAGGGACTCGGCCTGAAACTTGTAAACATTGTAAAGGCTCTGGCAGTGTATGTTCCTTGGACTTGTTGATTGATTGGGGCTTTATCACTGGTACAGATAACATCATCATATGTGTTATTGTGTTTCATTTTCATCATGTGCAGACTGCCATACAACAAGGACATATGCTTATACAGATACATTGTATGCACTGCAATGGTCGTGGAAAGATTGTTCAGGTATGATAATTCCAGAATTTGGATCAAGATTATGCATTTCTCTTTATGAAATAAAATTTTGATGTAGCATAAAGCTTTTGGTAGTGGTAGGCCAACAAATTGATAGGATGGTTTCTTAAGGCTTATGAAAACAGCATATTGCAATTAAATGAGCAGAATTCTCAATTTGCAGGAAACAATGTTTGGGTTTCTTGAACAAAATTCAGGAGGAGGAGGAGGAGGAGAAAAAAATAGCTGTAGGGAGGAGGAGGAGGAGGAGAAAATGGAGATATATAAGAGGGGGAAGGTTGAAGAAGAAAAACGGGGGGGGGGGGGAGGGGGGGGGGGAGACCCTGAACTTGAAGAGGGTATAGGAGAAGAATAGGGGAAACATAGGGGTGCAAATGGCCAACAATAAACGGATGAAAGTTAGAAAGGGGGTGGGGATTGAATAATGAAACCAAAAAGAAAAGGAGCTGTGCACTTGGTGGTCTCAAAGACATGATGAATGTTGAAAGAGAAAAAAAGCCTTGAGTGTTGAAGCAATTTGATATTTGGGGCTTTGCCTTTTCCCTTTTCCTTTTTCTAGTTATTATCAGTTACCTGTAACTTCTCACCCCCTCAAACTCTTCATGTAACTAGTTCATCAATACCTAAGATAGGACGGAAAGTGATATAATATAGCAAATTTGAAATACTGAATATCTAAAGAGCTTGTTTTTCTATACTTTTGTGGTTTAGTAGGAGCATTACTTTGCTCCTTTTTGTGTTTAAGCACACGAAATGTGCACATTCAAGTACTTGGTACCGTAGTTTCTAAAAATGGAGTTCTAAGAAACCTTATGTTTGTGGGCTGTAGTGTAATCCTGGAGACAATCCTAGATTACATAATTGGCTCAAGTCCTGCCAGTTGTTTAGTCTAGTTTCTCATGAAAAGCAAGGTGTTTGGTGCACTGATTGTATTGCTTCTTCATTTTGTCAGGTGGAACTGGTGTTCCTCCAGGGACTCGGCCTGAAACTTGTAAACATTGTAAAGGCTCTGGCAGTGTATGTTCCTTGGACTTGTTGATTGATTGGGGCTTTATCACTGGTACAGATAACATCATCATATGTGTTATTGTGTTTCATTTTCATCATGTGCAGACTGCCATACAACAAGGACATATGCTTATACAGATACATTGTATGCACTGCAATGGTCGTGGAAAGATTGTTCAGGTATGATAATTCCAGAATTTGGATCAAGATTATGCATTTCTCTTTATGAAATAAAATTTTGATGTAGCATAAAGCTTTTGGTAGTGGTAGGCCAACAAATTGATAGGATGGTTTCTTAAGGCTTATGAAAACAGCATATTGCAATTAAATGAGCAGAATTCTCAATTTGCAGGAAACAATGTTTGGGTTTCTTGAACAAAATTCAGGACAGAAAAAAAGAAAAAACAAAGCCCAGCTGGAAATTGCAATGAAGAAATAGAATAAATTAAGGAACTCAATCACTCTTACAAAGGTTTAGGCATCACAATTAAGACTGGATTGCTTCTCGTTAAGAAGACAATATAGTCTGCAGGAAATTTTATTAACTCTCGTCTCTGTCTTCTCTTTGAAAGGAGAAGTGCATTATTTATGGACTCCCAAATCAAATCTAATTTTGATTCAGATTCATCTTTTCAGTTAGCATAGGACTAAGGCTCCTTCTCTAATGCAATTACTGAATCCAAATGACAAACAGAATCCTTACTTGGCTGTAAGACAAAGTACTGCCATGGTAAAGTACCAAACCAGTAAATTCTGTGGAGTAGCTAAATGACCTAAATACCCTCTACTACTAAAAATTTAGTCTTAAAACTACAAAACTTGATACCTACTAAGAAAATGCTTAAAGACAGAATTAACAAAATCCTTGCTCCTAATAGGCTGCTTATCTTCAAGGAATGCCTAGTTGAAGTTTGAGCAAATTTATAAAAATCTGTGATCTTATTTCTCCTTGAGCTCTTTGTTGAACACTAACTGCATCATATTTTTCTGCATCCGCTTGGGCTTTGTGGTTATTGTTCGTCTATGATAAGTGCGATATGATAATTTCTGGTGTTTAAGAAAGGAACAATCCTGGTAGATGGGTTGATAATTGATGGTGTTTCATACTCTTTTACCACAAATTTTGCTACTGTTAGTGCATGTGATGAGTTCTTTCCTGTCAATGTATGGAAAATTCATTTCTGAGGTGTAGTTGTGCTGGAAACTTTCACAATTACTGGTAATCTTGTTTTCCTTGTAGTTGACTTGATGAGTTTGATTTGGTCGACCAGGCATAGGAAAATCTAGTCTGGAGTTAGTGAATGAGAATGAAAGTTCATTACTGTTTGATGCATGCCATCTGAATTCACTTGTAATAAAAAGCTGTTTATATATGATGTATATTGATTTCAATTGATGACATATCATACGGCAACATTGTCAAGTGCTTATGTACCAAATCTGTCACAGGAGTTAATTTGATCACCTTTTAAGTCTAGCAATCTTTTCTCTGTGGTAAAATTGGGAGTGTGTGCTTTCTGTTCAATAAAACTTCTTTGGGCTGTGGAATTGGAAAATTTTTGGCTTGGTTATTTTAGTGTATGTGACACCAGTTGTGCAAGGTTGCTATGGGCTGTCCTCAACTTTTTTTTATATTTGCATGCTAAATGCCAGTAAAGAAGAACAGGTTTTACATTCTAGGAATGATCTTTTGAGATATGAATTGGCTTTCATTTATATGCAGAACTTTTGCAAGTCTTGCAAGGGAGCTGGTGTTGCGAGAGGGACAAAAACTCTTAAAATAGATATCATGCCAGGTATCTGAATTTTCAATTAAGACAATCAGTGATTTTATAATAATAGTGTTCTTTTGTTGGTTTGTAAACCTCTCTCTCAGAATTTAGTTGATTGCCTTAGTTTATAGCATCTCCCAAGTTTATGGAATTGTGCGAGACTAAGGTAAGATGTTGGATTTTATCTTGAGTCTGTTGACATTTGAGAGTTATGTCCGAAAGGAATTGAAATAGGTAACATATTTAATATCTGGTCGTGTGTGCTGTTGTCATCACTAACTTCCTCACAATTTTTCTGGCAAAGAAACACAATACTTTATTTTTGTGGGCCATTTTATGTTTAAACAAATATATGCAGGAAAGTTGTTCTCTTTTCTTTCATTCGTATTACTTTCCTGCAACACGTTTTCCCTCATGAATTTCCCATCATCCAAAAGGAAGCCCCAGTTTCCAGGGGTGGAATAAGTTCACCGCTGCTTACTGACATTTCAGTTTGACAAAAATATATTTTTGCCTTGAAGTGGTGTTGTTTTCTTTTGTGCTTCTGATTGCACAATGAAAATGGAACTGACACGCACTTTGCACACAACGGATACTCTCACATGTTGTAGTTCTATGTTTTTTTTTTCACGGTTTTTTATTTTTTATTTTTTTGGGGTTTTTGGGTTTTTTTTTTTTGGGGTTTTGGGGGGGGGGGGGGGGGGGGGAGTACTTTGTTAGAAGGAAGAAAGCAGTCTGAAGTAAAAGCAACTTGAAAAGATTGATGTGCCTTCATCCTGAATGTTCATGCTTTTTTTTTTTTTTTTTGGTTGAATATTTTGATGTTGTCGTGTGGTCTCTGGTTCTATTGGTTCCTTTATTCCTTCAGGAATAGACAACAACCAAACTATGGTGGTCTATGGGAGTGGTGGAGCAGATTCAGAAGGCAATTGACCGGGGGATCTTTATGTCACTGTTAAGGTTACGTGAACAACTTCTGCTGGTCCTTTTTTTCATTTTGTTGTGTCTCAGGTTGGAATCATTCTCAAATTTCCACTTCGTATTTTCCAGGTGAGAGAGGACCCTGTTTTCCGGAGAGAAGGGTCTGACATTCATGTTGATGCTATTCTCAGTATCACTCAGGTTTGTTCTCGACTTTGCAAGTCCTGTGTAGAAGGGCAAGGACTGTTCTAATATGTGGCATGATAACGAAGCAATTTCGGTGGACAAGTGCCCACCAGCCACTTGAGATGCGGTGACCTGACTGGTAAATGTTGCTTGTGAAACTTTCAGTGTTACAGCTGGGGGCAAGCAGTCTCCACGCTGGTACTCATCAGATACAGCCACCTTCCACTCACCAAAAATTTTTGGAATTTACATTATCCCCAGGCTTTAATAGCATGTGAACCCTATCAGAAATGGGCCTGATACTCTGCATTGACCTGCCCGTCGGTGAAAAGGATATTCCTAGAATTCCCTTACTTTTTGGATCACCTTCATCATCTTGTCAGTTTTATATTCAGCATCAGCAGCTTCATGCTGCTCTAGATTAATTCAGTATGTGGTCCCCCTCATTCCATGACTTACTGGTTCATTTCCAATCTGTGTTCGTTATCCATTGACCACTGTCAATCTTCTTGTTGAATGGTTTGATTTTTCCAATTTTTGTGATAGCTCTACGTCTAGTCACCTACTGGATGTGCCTCAACTCTCTTTTGAGTAGCATCATTTCCTGTTTAGAAGGTATTGCTTTCAGCTTGCTTTTCTGGAACTTCTTGTGCTATTATTCTTTTCTCATTCAGTAATTACTCTTGAAAAATTCACGTGCAAGTGTACATCACTCCCTCTTGACCCCCCACCCCGAACCTCTCTCTCTCTCTCTCTCTCTCTCTCTCTCTCGATATGTAAGTTGATCTGTCTCTCCCTCTGTGAATAGGTTGTTCTGTCCCTTTTCCTCAGACACAGCTAAAGACACGACTTACCTGTGCCCGAGGTTGCATATGAACTGTTTCTTTGAGAGTTACTCAGCCTACTATGCTTAAAACTAGGAAATGCATGTTTTATACTGCGAATTAATTATTCCCCTAGGTGAAATACTAGTTCTTATGTTTATAAAGGGCAACTAATACTCTTTGACTAATGGTAAATGATCTCTAATGATTTGTCATTTATAAGAGGGGATAACTAGAGCTCATGTTACATGGTTCTTTTGTTTTTCTGAGAGGCAAAATGCCAACTTTACTAGCTTGTATATTCATGCAATGGAACTTGAATTACCTTCTTTATTATGTTTCCCACATTGACATAAATATTGTTTTGCAGGCTATTTTGGGAGGAACAATTCAAGTTCCAACTTTGACTGGAGATGTCGTTGTCAAGGTTGATTTCATACTTAGTCCTCTTCTTTCTTCTTCTTCTTCTTTTTTCCTTTGGTATCTTTTACTTGCATCTTTCACAGTATCATACGGTTTCTTTTCTTTTCTTTTTGTTCGCAGGTCCATCCTGGCGCCCAACCTGGCCAAAAGGTCATCCTAAGAAGGAAAGGTAGAAAATTGTATTAAGTATGCTCTTATTTCTTTTTGTAATACTAGATCGTTGGATTTTAAGTTCTATTTCTTTTTTTCCTTGGGTGTGCAATATGGGCATGAAAGTAATCTACTGGAGAACTCGTCACACTTGATTGCTGGCCAAATTCTAACATTATTGTCGCAAAGGTTCTCAGTTTAAGATGTACATATCGGTGCACATACGGGAATGTGTTTGTCATGGTTATTTACTTAGCCCTTGTATTTGGTGGTAGAATTGATTGTTGAACTACATACTGAAATTATATTTGTCAATTTGTATGGGGCTTTGTTCAAGTCCCTCAAAAAATTATGTATGTAATTTCACCTTGTTAAATACTCAATTTTAGGTTATAGGTTGAGAAAAGAAATCAAGGAAAAGAGAAATTGTTTTTCCAAGTCTAAATGTGAATCAAAATATTGGCCCATCTCCAAGAAAGAGAATAAAAGGACAATAAACTGTGATGAAAAGATATTTGTTACTTTACCTTTTGGGGCCATGATTTTATGCTTGAATGTTTGCTTATGCAGGAATTAAAACAAGCAACTCATTCTCGTTTGGGGATCAATATGTGCACTTCAATGTCAAGATACCAGCGTATGTGTTATTCACTTAAAATTTGATTTAAACCCTCCTACTTACTCTATCCCCCTCCAGAGGAATAAGTATGGTACTACATGAATTTTACCTAATAGTGCAGTTGGATTGTTTGACAAGCACTGAAGGTTATCAGAGAACTGCATTAATTTTATGCAAGTGTGAACCATCAAAATATTTCCATACACACTGAACGTGTCTTCGTCATATATATTTCTCTGTCTCGCAGGAAATTGACACAAAGATAGCGTCAATTAATTGAGGAATTTGCTAAAGGAGAACAAGATGAATATGACGAGGTTGTTGCTGCTGGTGCTTCTGGCTGAGCTAAGTTGTTGCCAGGCTTCTGTGGTTGCTTGCACCATGTCATGAATTACACTGTCATACCACTAGCACGCTGCAATATCTGCAATATCACTGAATGCAGTCGTCCTTGGCCATTATTGACCTTTATCTTTTTGGTAGGCAAGATATGTAGTATTTTACTTGGTCAGAAATGCAATTAGTGTCACCATTTTGTTTGAGATGAAGTCACCTCGAATTACGCCTCTTGACTATTTGTATATGTACGAGGCATTATTCTTTCATAAAAGAAAAAAGGATATCATTTCATTTTCACGTCTCATTGCCAGACAACTTGTATACTGCGGAGTCTTGTGAAGGAGTTGCGTATTGAGTTTAGCCGGAATATTATACAGCCAAATCTGCCGATTCGCAGGGTTCTATTTGGCTAGTACTGATGGCAGGTAGTTCTACCCATCTTGTGATAGATTTCCTTTAAGATGAAAAAAAAAAAAGAAAAAAAAAAAGAAATGGTGTTTATCTTGTGTTACAGGGTTAATTCTAATTCACATGGTTAAAAGTCAAAGGTTGCTATTAAAAAATAAGAGAATGTTGATATCAGTTTTCTCATAAAAATGCTATTTACTTCAATTATTTTCCTTTTCTGGTTATACAGCACTTCAAGAATCTTTAAGGTTGTGCTTTGACTGAATGAAAATTAAAGAAAAAATTGGCAATTTTGGTATCAAGGTATCGGAAATTTAAGCGCAAATCTAGTACTAAATGTTTTAATATTTTGCATATTTAGTTATATAGTCAAGTTTTTCAAAATTTTACCAGAATCCGGTCACGTGATCCTCACCATTGCTTATCAAAATTTCGAAAAGAATTAGAAAAAAGAAAAATATTTAATTATCATAATTTGTAATTAAAGGCACACATGCAAATGCACTATTTAGGTTATTTTTTTAATTTTGTGTTCTTATTTATCGTGTATGAATTCAAGTTAGTCCTTTTAATTACAAACTATGTCAATTGAATTTTTTTCCTTTTTTTGGGAAAATTTGGTCACTAATATATAAGTATCACATGATCAGATTACAGTAAGATTTTGGTAAAACTGGACTACAAGACTAAGTGTGCTGAAAAATTGAAACATTTGATGTTAGATTTGTTTCCATCCAGACTTTAGAGACTACAACTACCAATACTCCTAATATTTTGTACTAAAATTGTAATTATTTCAAAATTAAATTAAACTTTCAAAAGATAAGTAATAAAAACAAGGTTTAATAACACTTTGTTCCTCTAAAGGTATAGGTAATTCACAGTTTGCCCCCCTAATCTTTAAATATATATTTTGCCCCGTTAATTTATCAAGTGAGAGAAAATGTAGTTAAAAGAAATAGCCAAATGATACAAATACCCTTCAATTGACAAAGAGGAAATTTAAAAAAAAAAAAACTCAGCTGTTAGAATATTTTTTAAAAATATTTCTAAAAATCTGCTAAATAAAGTAAATTACTATATTTTAGATGAATTAAATATGCAAATAGATAAAAGGATAAATTTTAGATGAACTAAAAATGAAAAATAGCTAACAAGAAATGTGACAACGATACCACAAAGGAGTATACTTCTTGTACTACTGGAGAAGACTTTTACTAATTTCTTACCAAATGAGAATTGCATTGTTATGAATGCAAAGCTAAAACCAAAATTTTTGATGTTGTAAGTTAATAATTTTCCTTAAACCAAGAAAAAAAAATCAAAATTTTCAATTTTAGCTTTACATTCATATTAGTAAAATTTTTTTAGTAAGAAATTAATTGAGGTTCTTTCCAATAATATAAGAAGTATAATCTTTTATAATATCATTGTCGCATTTGTTAATAACTATTTTTTATATTTAATTCATCTAAAATTCAGTAGTTTATTTTGTTTGAAAGTTTTTCAGAAATATTTTTAAAAAATATTGTAACAACTATTTTTTTTTTTTTTGTTGAAAATTTTCTCCTTGCCAAGACAAGGGTATTTGTGTCATTTGACTACTTCATTTAACTACATTTTCTCTCACCTAACATATTAGGGGGGCAAAATATATATATTTAAAGGTTAAGGGGCAAAATGTGACTTCCCTATACCTTTAGGGGCAAAGTGTTATTAACCCTAAAAACAATTTAAAGAAGCATCAAAATTCAAGAAAATAACATACATTTTTGGATATCAAAAGGTGAGATCCATGACTAATTTAGTGAAGGGAGAGAGTATAAGTTAACCATTAAATATGAAAGGGAAGGATAGTTAGGAAATTAAGAGGATACTGGTAGCAGTAAATAGTGGGAGAAGCCTACAATATTACTAGTAATTTGCACTTGTATACACGTACCTGTCACATTACTTCTTTATTTATTGCAATCCCAGGAAGCCGTGGTTTCTTGTCCTTTAGAAAACAACTTCAAATTGTTTGTTAATTGGGTTATATATCTACATTAAGGACTGCAGTCCACGTGGAAGAAAATGAAACACTTGTGGAAGAAAAAGAAATAATCTCAGGGGCGAATGTGGAATTTTAAAAGAAAGGAGGCCTTCTAGATTTTCAGCTAGTACTATACCTGAGGAAGTTATCAATTTAGAGAATAACTATAATCTAAGATTACTTTGTTTTGAGAAATATTTTGAGAAGTGAAATAAATATGACTATAATCTAAGATTACTTTGTTTTGAGAAATATTTTGAATAAGTTACTACTTTTCTTTAAATTGATTACAACTTTGCTTTAAATAAGCTATTACTTTTCTTTAAGGAAAATTTGCCAATTTATTCCCTTACATTTTCATAAAAAAAAAATTTTAGTTCCTCAAATGAAAATTAGCCTAAATAGTCTCTCAAATATAAAAAGTGTGTCCCGATTGGTCCTAAAGCTCATTTTGGCTCAATTTTTCAGCAAAGTTAAGGGCAAAAATGGAAACACACATATCCCTCTATTAAAAAAGTGAAAATTGCCAATTTTTTCTATTTTCATCCAATAAAAAATCCTATTCAAATCATCAAATCCCCAATCCATTGACAAGCACTTGTGAATGATTTTCTAAGATCAAATTGACAAATTTTACTTTTTAAGAGAATGAAACATTTGTGTTTCCATTTTTGCCCCTGACTTTGCTGGAAAATTGAGCAAAAATGAGTTCTAGGACCAATTGGGACACACTTTTTATATTCGAGGAACTATTTTGGCTGATTTTAAATGTGATGGACTAAAAAAGTTTTTTGTAAAAATGTAAGGGATCAAATTGACAAATATCCCTTTTTTGAATTGTATACAACTTTAACCAGGACACATAAAATAAGCAAAAGACATATGATTTAATAAAAAGAGGGTGGCCATAAGTACAATGAATGATAGTGGTACTCTTGTCCAATTCACATGGTTAAAAATCAAAGGTCGTTATTAAAAAATAAGAGTATATTGATATCAGTTTTTCTGTAGAAATGCGAATTCAATTGGATGGTTGTTTTTTGAAGTATTTTTTTAGAAACACATTATGACTCTTTTAAAGATTCTTCTCAATAGATTTTTTTTTTTGAAATAAAAAATTAGTTGAAAAACATATTTGAATTTTTTAAAAAATATGTTCTTTAAAAGGGATAGTTTCACATACCTTCACTGAGGTTTGTCATAATTGTACTTACCTACCCTCAAGTTTTGAAAATTACACTTGCACCTTTTGTGTTATATTTTTTATAACAAAACAAACCCATTTTGATAATGTATCCTAAAAAAACCATGTATCCTAAAAAACCAACCAAACTCCCTAAAATATTCTTAATTGTTTTTAAAAAAACCTTAAAAAATTAATTAATTAGTCATAAGAAATCTAATTGGGCTTTCCAAGCTATTTATGATTTTTTTAATAAATCAGTCATCTCTTTCCTATTAATATATTAGTTCGTAAGATTTTGATGGATAAAGTAGATTTATTTAATTTAGTCAGATAATTGAGATTTAGATAATAGAATTTGGTGGAGGCTAAAAATTTGGTGAAAGAGTTTTAGCCCTTTTGACATTTTTATGACTAATTAAATAATTTTTTTAATTTATTTTTCATTTTTAAAAGCACTTAAGAATATTTTAGAGTCTTTGGTTGGAGCTTTTAGGAAAATTATCAAAATGAGTTTGTTTTGTTATAAAAAAAAAAAAAAAACATAAAAAGTGTGAATGTAATTTTTAAAACCTTAAGGGAGTTAAGTACAATTATGACATCTCGAAGGAGGGTTTGTAAAATTATCTTCTTTTTTAATAATCATAACCAAACAAACGGAGCACATGTCACTTCAACAATCTTTCTTTAAGGTTGTGCGTTGACTGAGATGGCAAATTCCAAGTCACTAAAGATGACAAAACCCGGCAAATCAAATAAGTTTCCGTATTGAGGAAGGAACTTATCTAGATGAGTAGGTGATGAGAATTTTCACATCTGTAGGAGATTTTTACTGTCGATCTTCTCAGTAGACTTGCATTGATCCTACACATCGAATTTGCAGTAAATGGCAAGTTATGATATAATTAATGAAAGTGTGATAAAATACAATTAAATTTACAAAGGCAGTAGTTGGGCAGTGTTTTCCTCTAACAAATATAAGGCATCAAACAATTTCAAATTTAAATAAATATCATTTATACACACACGATAGGTAATCCAATCCCACACTTTTCCATATACACAAAAATTAATAAAAATGTATGTATCTGATTATACTATAGTAACCGGTCAAAGGCTCAAAAACTTTCTTGCTGATCTTGGAATATCCGAATTTTAAAATTGATGTAAAGATTCCAGTGCAAGCCAGCACCAGTATAGGAAGGTCTTTCTTCCTCTGCAAGATTATCAATTGATCACGTTCTATTTTTTTTCTATATAAACAGAATCATACCCACAAGAAAGTTGCTTCTGCAAAATTCAGACTTCAGACTTATCCTATTGGATGTTAGTACACTTCAATTTTCAATTGTTCATAGCCAAGCCAGGTTTCAAAGTTTCAAGCAGAAGAAGCAGCAAGCAGCAGCCCAGAAGAAGTACTTTAGTTACTGTTAGTAGATTACTTTAATGGCTTTTCTCTCATTCATTTGCAAATGTTTCATGCCTTCATCATCCAAATCTGAGGCTTCGACAGATGATGCTGGCAAAAGTAAGGGAAAGTTGCCCTCATCATCATCAAAATCAGATAAACTTGATAAAGGGAGTTCAAAATCTTCCGGGGCTCCAATCATTTCCTCTTATTTCCCCCTCAATTCGCAGCCCTCAAGATTATAATCAATAAATATCTGTACTAGTTTCAGTAGTACGTAGCCAAGACTAGACTATGGGCTACAGATATCTGATATTGAACAACTTAGCATGGCTACAGCTTTGCTTCTTTAAATGTAAGGTAGGATTTTATGAAAAAAAAATATATATCCTTCTTACATGGAAAATTAGTGTTACATTTCTGCAAGATTTGTCATTCAAACAGGAGCTGAGGAACCCGATAAGAGCTAAGTACTATGTGTATTTTGGTTTGCGTTATGTATTGAGTGAACGATGATAATGATAAAGTGAATTTTGAATTATTATCAGTTGTTCGATATGTAATATGTGGACAATAACAAATTTTCGAAGATTTTTTTATTTTTTATTTTTTTAAGAAAGATTTTTTTGTTAGTTTCAACAAAAACTTAGTAGCTTTTTGGTAACTCTTGGTCGCTGTATTATTTTCCTTAATTGTATTCTAATAATTAAGTAAGCATTTCATGTCAATTGGTTTGGACCGAACATGTTGTTTGGCTGGTGCAAACCGCTCCAATACGCGGCCTAATCAAATGGATTTTTATTTTGGTCTGTTAAAAACTTGTGTTTTATTTGCAATAACATTTTATTTGAAAGTAGAAAGGGTTGTAATACGGTTTGGCTTTGTTTTGATAAGGTAAGACAAATCAAAGCATTTCCTCCAGGAAAAAAAAAAAAGAAATACTACTTTTTATAAATTAATCTGACGTATTACAATCGCTTCACTAAATATCCTCTTAGCTTAATGTGTAGGACAACTTGTTGCTGTAAAAATTTCGGATAATAAAGCTCAGTTAGTCCTCAATTCGAAGAACTATATTAATTACATTATGGAAAATTTTCTATGTTTTCTTTTATGCTTGATTTTAGAGAATTATAGGAGAGATTATTGCCAAAGAAAAGTGGAAGACAATTTCATGTCTTTGCCGAAAACAAAAAGGAAAATACAAAAGTATGCCTACACAATTTCTATGTAGTATATAATTGAGGGTTAATTCCAAAAACTCCCCCTAACGTTTGATCAAAGTTGCAATCTACCCTTTAACCTTTAATTTTTTCACTTTATCCCCCATTTTAGTTCCCATCATCAATTTAATATCTAAAATATTGTGAATTGACAAAAATGCCACCTTCTTAAACAATTTTTTTTTTCAAATTATCAATACTTTCCATCAATGACTATAAAATGGATATATATATATATATATATATATATATATATATATTCATATTCATTCCTTTTTTTTAACTCCTAAACAACACATTTTTTTTCTTTTCATTTTTTGTCCAAAATTCCTAAAACTACCATAAAAGTTAAGATCCTTTTGCTAAAAAAATCAAGACCTTTTCGCAAAAAAATCAAGAAAAAATCTATTTTTTACTTTACTACATATATATTTTTGGGGACAAGTTTTTAAATAATTGGACTTTCAAAATTCTCGTAATATTTTTTTCAAACACAAGTTTTTGGCAAACTTTTAGTGTATGATAAGAATTTAAGGCCTATCAAATAAATTCAGAGGCGATAAGTTTTTAAAAGTTTTTGGACAATTTTTTTCTTTTTCAACTATAAAGTTGTAAAGATAAAGTAAAAAAGAATTTGTAATTTGAAAACTTATTTAGAAGGTAGCATTTTTGTCAATTCATAATATTTTAAATATTAAATTGATGATGTGGACTAAAATGGGGGATAAAGTGAAAAAAATTAAAGATTACGGTATAAACTGCAACTTTAACCAAACGTGAGGGGGAGTTTTTAGAACCAACCCTGTAATTGAGGATGCTTAACATAACTGAAAGGAAATACGGTCGGGAAAAAGCTGAAAGCAGCTGGAAATGGCTCCAACGAAACTAGCTTTTAGCGGCAATTTATATGTCCAAACACCATTAAGAGCCCCCATGATTGATATTTTAAATTCGTTGGGGATCTCTTTAACAAGTAAGAAATTAATTTACATTTATCAAGGAAGTGTGATTAGTGATATTAAACAAGAACTTATAGCGTGAAGTTTTTTGGATTTTCTTTATAAGAAAATACTATCGTAATATTTTATGGATAAATATACATGTGAGGTAAAAATATAATTGAAAATACCGTTAATTTTTTTTTTAAAAAAAGTTAACCTAACAAAACTTTAGGCCCTGGTTCCATCTTGATGGTCCAAAGAGAATAGAATAAGAACGAGGGAAAAATTGTTGTCATCCATTTTTACATTAAAGTAATTTCGGAATTTTTAATTCTCAGTCAAATGTAGACAATTGAACTTGGGTCCAATATTTGTTCTGTATTTTGAATAGATCACATATTTCTTGCTTGCATGATAATGACGGGAAGTAACTTATGGTAATGTTGAAGGAGGAAATTAAAAAATGTTTATTCTCATACAATTGAAGAGGAAATGAGGTGATAAAAGAATTGCACATAACGAAAACATGTTAAAAAAAATATGTTTCGATGAGCATATTTTCTAAAAATATGCTATTATAAAATTTTAAATACGTTTTTAATCATATTTTTATCTTATATATATATTTATGTAAAAAAAATTTTAAAGCTGCTATACTAATCTTTTTTAAAAAAATCTCAAAAAACAACATACAAACATTCGTTATTTTGTTTCGTTTGGTGTGCTGAGATGGCTTCACATGCTTTCTTGAAGAATTTCTAAAGTTGTGCTTTGACTGACTTGGCAATTCAAAGTCGTTGGAGATGACAAAACCCCCACTAATTACATTGTTTTGCGTATCGACCAAGAACCGAATTCAGAGAGATGAAAAGATGACAAGACAAAATGTTGATGTAATTCCACCTATGATAGTATTGCGTGCACCACGCTTGTCACGTGGCGTGTCACGTGATGTATTAGAACCAATCACACATCGTCAAATAATACAAGATATGACTCACCATCGCTACATGGCGATAAATTATTGGTTCTAGTACACTACGTGACAATACACGTGATGTATTGTATACTTTTCCATCATCTATGTGGCATCCTTTTGGATGTAAAGTTGCTTAAACTTTTTACACTTCAAATAAATACCGCAGAAATAAAGAAGCGCCATATCCATGTGATATCCTGAACAATTCCACTTGAATTACTTTGTTTGTTTAGATGTGAATATTATATATATATATATACACACACACATAAAGTATTTGCAAAACATATCGAAAGAATCTCTATATTTTTTCTTGAAACTAGTTATGTACAATTATAGTACTTCTACACTGCAAAACGGCTAGTACCATGTTTTATTGTGACAAAAAATATAATCAATTAATATTTATTGAGTTGGGAAATTTTACATTGAACTGAAGAGAAATGATTTATGCACTCCTAATTATATGTAGTAATCAGAACTTTTCAGAGACTCTACTATGACAATGATTTCCTTCATAAATATAATGAGTTAACCAATTTTAAGTTCAGCATGCGAGTAATTTATATGATCGTGAGGTAATTCAATCATATTAATATACAAAAGTATATACATATATTAGAGCAGTGATAACAGTGCATACCTTATCTACAATTAAAGGAAATTCAACTAAGTTTTTTGACTAATACATTTTATTTTTTGGCTTTTTGAAAATAACTGGCATGACGCGGGGAGGGGGGGGGGGGGGGGGAGGGGGAGTATAGCTTAAATACTCCTCTATGTGTGAATCCAATTACACTCTTTGTAATATATTAGTAATTGGTCAAAGCGTGTTTGATGCCCGTTGAAATATATCCTAACACTCAAAAATTGATCAAATGATTCAAGCGTAGGCCACCACTAAAAACCAAGGTCGCTGTGCTTTTTTTTACAGCAAGATTTTAAACTGATCACTCTTCTATTATTTCTCTATATAAACGAAATCTTATATTGGAAAATGTCATTCAAACCTCAGATTCATCATATATAGAGAATCCCTCAAAAGCCTCAAATCTTAAATTTCACTTGTTCAAGAAGCAGCAATCAGAAATTCTTTCGGAATCACTACATTACATTACAATATTAGTATGGCTTTGTTCTCGTTCATTTTGAGATGCTTCTTGCCTTCATCATCCAAATATGAGTTCTCATCAGATGATGCTGCCAAAAGCAAGGAAAACTTCTCCTCCTCCTCAACAAAATCAGATAAACATGGTAAAGACAGATCAAAATCTTCTGGAGCTCCAATCATCGTGTCTTATTTCCCCCTCAATTCGCAGCCATCTCGGTTATAATCATGCACGAATGTGTCTAATATTAATTTCAGTATTAGTAGCCAATACTAATCTGGATTTGAAGAGGTGTGGCTTTTTGGTCACAGAATCGTTAGCGTGGCTGCAGCTTTACTTCTTGAATATGTAAGCTTGTCTTCTTAAAAGAACCCCCGAAAGGCAAACTGCAATTGGTACATTTTCTGCAGAAATTTGTCAATGAAACAAGGGAGCAGAGGAGCTGCAAAAAGCCAAGTACTGTGTGTTTGTGTGTGTTTTGTCTTATGTAACAGCGAGAAGAGATTGTTTGAATGGTTCTAAGACTCAACATTGTACACGAACAGGAACTTGATAGTTTCCATTTTGAGTCAGGGACAGGATCCAAAAAGTTGATAGGCTAGTGTAAACTGAGAGTCCTAGAAGCTATTATATATAGTATTGTGTAAGCAATTAAATTGATTGAGTAATTTAGCTGTTTTCTCATTTGCAATATTCCTTCAAAAAAATACTTGGGTCAATGGACAAGAGTTTTCTTCTAGTCATTGGGCCTTGTATAGGAGGAAATCCAATAAGTTGCTCGATGACCAATCATATATACATGGCCAATTGGATAATTAATGAGTCCAGTTGTCAAAATTTATGCCAATTCGTACTTAATAAAGTTCAATAAAAAATACATTGACAAATTTGTGTATAAAATACATTGACAAATTTCTGTATCCCCCTTGAAATTTGTTGAAATGTTTTAGACACCTGTTTTTAGTGTAAAAAAAAAAAAGGAAAAAGCAAGTATCATATATTTAAGGAAAATGAATAACACCGTCTAGATGGAAAGTTTTCTAGAAGTGTCACACTATTTTTCAAAAACTCTATACACGCTTTTCTTTTCGCTTTTTTATTTCTTAAACACTTTTTTTAATAAAAATTTTTGAAGTGTTGTAGTAATATTTTACAAAAGAAAAAAAAAAAGCCCTCAAAACAACCATCTAATGCATCTTTTCGATTCTGAGAAAGAAATAGACTTCATTGCACCCAACTTTCACGCATAAATCAATGAAGATAAGTATTGTTTAAGGTGGCAGGGTACAAATTGAATGGAATACGAGGTTCATTGGTTTGAGAAACTCTGTAGACTTATGTTTCATAAATGGATCTTTATAATTGAAAAAATAAGGCATCTTTTTGTTGAAATTTTTGTTTATTGTGTTAAAGGTTTCTGCAGACTCATGGAGTTCTTGCAAACTTATACAGACTAATTTTGTATATATTTCTCTTGTGAAGTTGCAATCATAATAATAAAAATTAATTACTTGTTCTTGAAGCCAAAATGTTTGAATACACAAAAAATATCAAATGAATATCAACATTGCTAATGAATCATTGTTCTGTTATTGAGTTAATTGGCTGGTAAATGTGGGTTAGTATCCCTGGTTTTCTTTAGAAATTAACGTTCATGCGTTCAAAGTAACAAATTTTAGTACCTATTATGTGTTTGACAAAATACGCAAAAAGAACATGCAAATTAGCTTTGGATAATCTGTAATGACTTTCAGGCTTAAATTGCATCCTACATTAGAAAGAACATGCAAATTTGCTTTGGATAATCTGAAATGACTTTCAGGCTTCAATTGCATCTTACATTAGATACATTTTTAACCTTATGCGCTTTGTGAATCCTATTCTTGACAACTTTAAATAAACGAATTTTGACTTATGTAAAACATGTAGTAGAACACAAAAAATTCCATGAAAATGAAAAATTATTACAGTGAAAAAAATGACCATTACAAAAATAAACATATAAAATATTGAACCATGAAATTGACCACATGATTCATGGCAAAGACCTGTATCCTATTCATTAAAGACACCAATCATGCCCATCAACTTCTTGGTTTGGAGATACACATAGATCAAAATTCAAAAACAGAAAAAAAAAATACATTTAGTAGAGGCAAATAAGCTTCATAGTCTCAAAAGCTCTCTTTCAATCATCTCAAGTTTCGAAATTTTAAAAGCTCTCTTTCATTAGCCTTCAACTTCAAAACTTTGCTTCACCATTATTTTGTTTATACATCGCTTCCATCTCTTTGATTATATTACTCTAAAGCCGTTTCATGTAGCATAAAAGTTATATGAACCATAGGCCTCATTCTCACATCCAAAACCATTACTTTAAATTCATTAATGGGATGATACTCTCTGTCTACTTATTTATTTCAAAGGGTTATAAAAAAGAAGAAAACATATTTTGTTGTAAAAAAATACACCCATTATGTCATCACTAATGCAACAATAAATATTACATGGATACGGACAAGTATTGAAAAAAAATATACAGTGATAGAAAGAATTTTGTTAAAATGATCCTGTAGTTTTTTGTTTTTTCCCCCATTATTCGTTATTGAGATTACCCATTATTCATTAATGAGCAATTTATAAGAAATCCATAAGTTGCACATTGACGGCCATAAAATTTCTTGTTGTCAATCACCTAGATTAAGATCAAGTTTACTGTATTTAGATTTGGGTTTTTAATTTCAAATTTCAACACTTTTTTTTTTTTTTTTTGGTTTCGATGGTCGAGCTTATAGCAGAGGCCTAGTATAACCCAAGGCGCATCCTTTGATAATTTAAATACAATTTTTAGGAGATCTGTTAGATAAGTAAATACTAATCATTACTTTTTAGTACTAGAAACTGAGAGAAAGAAATAATTTATATAAAAAAGAAATTTAGAACCAGATTTTATATTGGAAGAACAAGGGAATTAAAGCTCCGATTGGAGGGAATATTGTCGGAATTGGAAATTTTTTTTAAAAACATAATAGTGTAGCACCTTTTGCCATGTGATGTATGTAAAATGAAAAGCTTGTTGGAAAAAAAAATGGTTAGATAACGTAATAATTCTATCCAAACGGAGTTTCTTTGCATATTTTACAATGAAAATTCAAATTGAAGTTATATCAAATATTTATTCCTTTCTCTCATTATACTTCTTTTTGTTTCTGTTTATAAAAATCAAGTTTTATAAATATATATATATCGTTTTGATTAAATTTTTTTTGGAAGTATTTTTTGAATATTTGTATCATCGCACTTTTGAAATTTGATGCATATAAAATAAAAATATAGTTAGGAATATAAAAAGATGATAAAGAACAAGTTATGATTCTTAGCTCCATTAATTGAGCCCTTACAAGGCCCCAATCATACGGTGATGACACGTCTATTAATAGGTCTATCAACACCTTCTCTACACATGTTCTTTATGGATTTCGATCCTAATCTTATTAATTGAGTCCCTACGAGACCCGAATCTTGTGGTGCCAACACGTATATTAAGGTGTTGACCCATGCATTAACAAGTCTATCAACACCCACCAATCATATGATGCTGATACATGTATTAACAAGTCTATTAACATCCATATGTTGATAGACTTATTAATACACGTGTCAGAATCATATCATTTAGGCCTTATGAGGACTCAATTAATGAGGCGAGGATCAGAATTCGTAAGGAACATGTATAGAGAATCTTTTAAAATATTATCATACTCCCTCCGTTCCATTTTGATAGGTTTACAGGTTTTTTCACACAGTTTAAGAAAAGTTAGTTAACTTTATTGAAAGAATGAATTAATTTATGATATTACTAAAATACCCTTATATTTATCATTAAATATTTACATTAAATACAAATAGGAAATTGCATCATAAGTCAAATTAATTCTATTTGATGTGTGAATGCACAGTTTGTTATGCACTTTCACTTCTAACAAAATAATTAAATAAGGACATTTTAGAGAACTTGAAAATTAACTACATTCTTCAATTGGAAAGTGGATTATAATTTAGGACGAATGAAAAAGGAAAGCAAGTCTGTCAAAATGGGACGGAAGGAATATAAAATAAGTTGTTTTAATAAACCCATAATTTTTGGTCTTCATCGCATCATAAATTCAAAATCAGCAGAAAAGTTTTTGGTATGGAAAGACCAAAATAACTCGTTGCGAGGGGAAAACACATAGCCGCCTCTCATCCCCAAGAAACTTCCTCCACTGGTTCCAACTTACAAGTTTCCTGCGGCGGCCCTGAATTGCATCCAAACACATAATTGCATCCACGAACCAAATGAAGGGGAAGCTAGTCTACCCGCTTGACTTGTTTAATAAAATAATCTATCAAAATAATAATAATAATAATAATAATAATAATAATAAAATTACGGTGTGGTGGTGGGCTGCCTGGCTATTACTTACCCTCCAAAATGAGAGTCTACTGAGGTCACCAAAAGAAAGCCGTCCGCCCCTTTTCGAAACCTCAAAAAGCTACCAAAAGCCTGCCTTCTCATCATTCAAAAAGCTCAAAGAACCTCCATATAAACACGCATACTCTGTGTTTGCATAAAAAAAACCCCTGAGAGAAAAACAGTTCAAGATTTAATCTTGAAACCCATTTTTGCAAATTTCACATATTAGTTATGGCACTAGTTAGTAGGCTTCCGTCTCTTTCCCCTTCACAAACCCAACTCAGAAAACCCAAATTTTGTTCAATTATTCCAGTTTATTGCATCCAATGCAGCAACTCACATTACTCCTCACCATTCACTGAAAAGCATTCAATTGAGAGATACCAAAGAGATAACTGGCTTTACAAGAACAGCACCACCCAATTGGAGCATTCCTCTTTTTGTCCACTCCCATCTGATTCCACCTCCATCAGGGACTATGACATAGCTCTTCAGCTACCAGAGCTGAAGAAATTGCTTCAGGTTTTGAAGGAGAAAAGGGAAAATGAAGGTGGGATTAATAAAAGAGGACCTGGGAATGTGTTCTTGGTGGGGACTGGTCCAGGGGACCCAGAGTTGTTGACCCTTAAGGCTTTGAGAGTAATTCAAAGTGCTGATCTTTTGTTGTATGATAGGTTGGTTTCTAATGATGTTTTGAATTTGGTTAGCCCTGATGCTAGACTTCTATATGTTGGCAAGACTGCAGGATACCATAGTAGAACTCAGGTTAGTATGCAATGGCTTAAGGTTGTTTAAATGTGTCTTTTCTTCAGAGTAAATTGGGTGTTAAAGATTCAATTTTGATTTGGGATTTTGATGAAGTTTGTTATTTTTTTTATATTATTTTGAATGTATTGGGTGTTGAATGTGGTATTTTGATTCGAGATGTTCATAAAGTTTAAATCTTTTACCTGAAATGTCTGTGTTGGCAAGACTAAGAGATACCATAGAAGAACTCAGGTAACCATGATAGACCTTTATGTTTAAAATGTCTCCCCTTATAATTTGCTTTGTTTTAATCACGTGAGTAAATTGGGTGTTATGTATTGAATTTTGATTAGATACGTTGATAAAGTTTAAACCTTTTTATGAACCGAGGTCCTGTAGTTGAGATTGTTACATTGTCTTTGTGAGGCATTTTTTATGAATTGGGAGTTAGATTGATATAAATCTTGTATTGGACGTTGAATGAGAATTGAAGTTGGGGATTGCCTCTGCTGATGCTTTACTTGATTAATAGATTGCTTGTATTTAACTGTGGAGTTGGGACTTGATGTGCCTTAAAATCGTTGTAGAGTACTTCATAACAGACGGAAAACAATGAACCAGTTCTCTGTCTTTCTTCATATAGAGAATATGGAAGAATATGTTATAAAGGGAGATATTAGGGGATGAAAAACCTCCTTGAACATTTAAAGATTGTCAAATGGCATCTTTTCTGTTTTCTAGCACATTTTTTGCGGCATATGATAGAACACATTAAATTTTTTAATGTACAAAGAAGAAAGTGGGACAATTCTGTCCTATAGAGCTCTGCTGATGTACACTGAAGAAGATAACTCATCCCATTTCATCCCAATCCAAATTATTCAGAATGCTGCAAAACATTGTTTGTTAACAAAAGATACAGCTTTTCGTGTGTCTGTGTGTGTTGACTGGAGAAGAAGACTTAGGAAATTAAAGGGGCTTTTTGCTTTGTAAAAAAGAGAAGTTTTGAATGCTGACTGGAATTCTTTTGGAAGAAAATATTCATGGCTACGAATTTTGCAGGAGGAAATTCATGAGTTGCTCTTAAGTTTTGCTGAAGCCGGGGCAACTGTTGTTAGACTTAAAGGTGGTGATCCATTGGTAAGTTTTCATTTCACATTGTCCAGTGAAATTGCATAGTTTGCATTTTTTTGGGTTGAATTGGAGGAGGGAAAAAAAATCCCCCCAAAAAAAAAATATCCCAAAAAAAAAGGAAAAAAAAAAAAACTAAGTATGAGTGAGAGTCTACTGGAATAATTTGAAATTTTGTCTACTATCAGAAATTGATAACATGAAGTATATCTTGGATTATGTAGGTATTCGGTAGGGGTGGAGAGGAAATGGACTTTCTACAACAACAAGGAATTGTGGTGAAAATTATTCCAGGTGCCGTAAATTCAATATCATTTTGAACACATTGTTATAAGTTTCCTCGTTTGTTGTTGAGTTTTTCATACTATTGGTAGGTTTTGTATTTGCACTCTAATCTTCGTCAGCTTGAGTGGAGATAAAAGTATTTACATGTTAATGTACAAGATGTGACAATTAGTTGAGAGATGGAGACGTAAACTTACTAAATCATGTAACAAAAAATTGCAATGGGGAAACAAAATTTTAAAACAAATTTCATACTATTGGCATGAAACTAATCAATTGTATGTAAAGGTTAGAATAAATTGTAAAAGGAAAACCTGTTCCCTTTTGCACTTGTTTAAGACAGCCAAATCTGAGGATATCTGACTAATTAAGCAAAAGTCCAATTCATGTAATGTTCATATCTAATTTCTTGTGAGAATTCAAAGCCAATCATAAATAAGGAGTGTCATCTTTGTTTTTCACCAACAAAACAAAAAAAGTCAGATCAGAAATACCAGGAATTTACTATAATAAAAATCAGATCAGTTTCTCGGGTTTAGCAACTGCATTCTGCATCAGTTTTTACTACACAAATCCATGTCATTGTATGAAAACATTAATATGTCAGCTCATCACATTCATTTCTTTGCAGGTATAACTTCTGCTTCAGGAATAGCTGCTGAGCTGGGAATACCTTTGACTCACCGAGGTGTTGCAAATAGTGTTAGATTCCTAACTGGCCATTCGAGAAATGGAGGCCCAGACCCTCTATTTGTAGCAGAGAATGCAGCTGATCCTGATTCGACGTTGGTTGTTTACATGGGTTTGTCAACACTTCCTTCTCTTGCCTTAAAATTGATGCGCCATGGTTTGCCCCCTGATACACCAGCTGTTGCGGTTGAGCGAGGGACCACTCCCCAACAGCGCATGGTATGTGGCACATTTTTATCTTGGTTGCCACGCTTGGCTTTAATTTTTTCCATTAATCTCTGCAATATCGAGATTAAGTTATCTAGCTTTCTTATTTTCACATGTTGACATGGAAAAGTATTTCAATATCATTTCATCGGCATGAGTTCAATGTGGCCAAAGTATGAGTTTAGAATGAACTGATATTCCTTCAAGCATCCCTTAAAATGGATATTGGCCACTGCACGTTGGAAGTTCTGGATTCATGCTATGGACATTAGTGCATGATGAGATTTTTACAACGCAGCAACACTTCTCGAAAAAGGGACTGCTTTGTTAAAGTTTAATTTCATAATCTTGACGTGGTAGTGTAGAATAATTGCAATAACAAAATTAGCGATCCTGTAAAATCCAACCACAAACTGTTGCATTCAGTGGTTTCTTTTCTTTGGGATAATTAATGATAAGGAGAAGATGCATACCCAGTTAATGGTGTTACGTGTATTTTCGAGTAGTCACATTGCAGACGGCATTGAAAGAGTGCTTCATGTTTCCTTTAGGGGCATTTGACTCTTGCTGTTGTGGTATAATGGTGTGATTTTATATTTGGACAAACTTCGTAGGATGTTCTTTGTGGTAGCTATAGTTACCGCATCAATTGACCAGTTTTGTGTTTAGTTTATCCTACATGGGAATGCTATTTTCTCAAATATAAGATTTAGAGGTCTATCATGATGATCATTTAAGTGATATTGGTTTTTCAAACATTTTCACTTCCTCGCAGCAATCATCAATAAAATGATACATCCTCATTAAAAACTACTTTTTAGGGTGAGTAAGCAGTACTTAGATGCTATGCGTTCTCCAATTTAATGTTGCAACTCTTCTCATCAGCATCATAGCATTCCGTGGAAAGAATTTCCCCTGACTACTGCTATGGTTACTTGTACTCAAACTTTGTTGATTTGTTTCCGAGTTTGGTGAAAATTTGTTATCTTCTGTATTTTAGTAAGTGTAACTATACCATCTACTTTCCAGAATTTTATTCTGGAAAGAGTTTATTTGATACTGTAGAAAACAAATGTGAACCTATCAGCAAAATTTAATGATTGTTAAAAATTTAGTGGCCACTCTCGGAAGTGTTTTTCATGAGGAGCCTGAAAAATCCCTTCCTGTGAATGACCTTTTGAAGCTTTCATTCCAAATGTGATTAAGATACCTGAGAAAATAGTTTAAGCAATAATTATGCAAATTTTGTGTTGTAGTGGAATGAAAATTTTTGTTTCTGTGATACAGGTATTTGCAGAACTGAAGGATCTTGCGGATGAGATATCTTCACACCGGCTGGTATCGCCTACTCTAATAATGATTGGCAAGGTTGTTGCACTTTCTCCATTTTGGCGAGCTTCTAGCGGACATGATTTAGCTTTGGTAGAGTCAAAAGAAAACTTTAAGATGTCCGAGTAGTCTCCTGTAGTGAATGGGATAGTTCCTTGTGCTTAGCTGCTGCTGCCATGACCTTTTCTGGTTGCTTATCAATTCCTATGCTGCTATACATGGATCCATCATAGTGCACATTCAGGTAGATAATGCACTTCTGTCTTGACATTTTGTGGAAGTCAGCAAACAAGATGATTATAATCCGGATGATTTGATCAACTTGGCGGAAGTCTTCTCCAGGAAAGGTGCAGAAAAAATAACTGATTTCAGGCCCATTTTTAAAAAGGTCACCTAGAGTTGAGGAGTATGCGACATAACAAAGAGAAGTTTTGCAACCAGGCATTCCCCATGTTGCACTCAGCTTTCCAAATAACTGAAGAATCTGTTTTCATTGCCCTGTTTCAAATCTCATTATCTTCAAAAATATGGTGTAAGGAGATATTCGAATATCCTGAGTCCTGATGATTAATGCCGTATCTTAGTGGGAATAATATTGTCAAATGAGCTGTTAAAATTGGCTTGTTTTGGTTCCAGTGCAGGTCAGGATTTTTGCAAGAAAATGATTTGTTGTGTACTTGAATGGTTGTTAGGTTGTCTCTGATTCATAGCAAAACAGCTGGATGAGGAAAAAGAGTGACAGTGATTTGATCATTTTGAGCCACTTCTAGGACATTTACTTTTCCTGGTCAAAGTATTGCATAATTTAAACTAGAAAAATCAACTAGAAAAACCAGAAAGGCCAGCACAGATGATCTCCAATACAACTGTAAGTAAAATATCTTGTTCCAAACCAACCAGGGAAGCAATATAATCCCTCCGATATAGGACATAACAACGCTAAAAGTAATTTGGATGTAGAAGGCAAATTCGTCCCCATCAATTATTGTGTTCTTTAAATTTAAACCAATCTTATTTCACTACTTAGCTCTAACACTTCTGCAATCTTTTGATATACTTTCAAACGAGGGAAGAAAATGTAAATATTTAGTTGCATGTGTTACAGTGATGGGGAATCAGGTTATGTGACTAAAAGGATGATAAAATTTTCACAAAAGTAGAATTATCAATGAATTTTACTAATTTTTTAAAAAATATATGCCACATTATCACCAATAAACACAATTTGGCTTGGAAACACTGCAGGTGCTGTCCAGAATATTCAGTATATGTACTTCATTTCCAGTTCCAGAGATACCACAGATGGACAGATACGCCCACAATTGTAGAGCAAACAAAGGGTCCAATTGCCTTTCAAATTTCTGAATCCAATGGGCCATAGGGATAGTTTCTCCATCTCATTTTTAACAACCACAGGATTTACACTCTTTTGTTACTTTTTACTAGATGTATCAGATCATAAATTTCGTGAAACAAACATCATAACAGTCAGAAGACATAAAAATACAGCCAAACATTATATTCCCTTGATATATGTATATACATTCATCTGCATATCGTACATTGGTAGCGCATAAAGAATGAATTGAATACAAAGAATCATGTGTTACTATCTAACCTAGCTACATCATTTGAAGAAGTATTATTAACAAAAATGTGGGGAAATGAGGCTATCGGTTGCTGTAACTCTTGCACAAAGAAATCAATTTGCCTGGCGACCTTAACAGCTAGGCAGATTCAAGTGCTTCTTCGAAAGAGCTAGCCACATAAATGGCTGTGCCAAGATCATGCACAAGCATTCGTCACGTGCTTCCTGTTTGGCATCCCCTTGTAGATCTTTATTCACTGGAACATTATTGGACTTTAGTTATATGGAGGAATGAGGCTGCATCTTGTTGCACATACACTCAGGAACTGGGTACTTTGTCACATCTCTTCCTAGTTTACTACTCCTCAATCCTGGCTGCCCTAAGGAGTCTCGGTGCAAGCCTAGAATAATCCTATTGAATTCTTCCTCAGGGAGAGAGGTGTTCATGAAGTGCGAGAACATCTGCCTTTTATTTGGAGTAATAGTCTTTTTGTGCCCTGCATAAGCCCTATGCCCCTATATCAACAATAAAATACAACTGTTAGTCAGGATAGAATAGGTAAAGGACACAACATGACAGCAAACCCACAACTCTTATTGATACATAATTATAATTGCTATACACAAAGGCAAAAGAAAATTCACATTCAAGTTTGCGATTGCAACAAACTTCCAGATAATGAAGATTACCGTGGGGAAAAATCTATCGCACAAGCAACTAAGCACTAGACATCCAGTTTTCTAGGACAGATACAAGTTAATAATACCCACATTAAGGTCTGCTAGAGTATTAAATTTGTCCATCAGGTGAAGAACAGGAGTATTTCCAGAAAATTTAAACAGTTTCTACCATTTTCTCAAAGGAAAAAATTTTTGCAGTACATTTCAATATTTACTTTCACTCATACATTTAGGTTCAGGATCTGCCGTCATAAATCATGTACTCACCATGTAAAAGGAGTTGGATATATAAACATGAATATTCTGACAGTTTTAGCAAAAACGAACTAAGTATGAATAGGTTAGGTTGACAGAGAGAGCAATAATTACAATACCTGAATAGCATGGCCCATGTTGCCACCATGAGATGGCATGAAGACATCACTATTTTCAGAGACTATATAATCAATGGCAGCCATTAGGGAGGCTTTCTTTTGGAAGGGCTCCAGCTCCCGGGCAAGGCAAGGTCTTCTTTGTTGTAGAAATCTGGAAACTCTCTGGTTAGTGGTTGCAATGCTTCTTTTCCACCCAGTGGATTCCCTCCAGCCCAAAAGATTCTAGCAGTTTTTGGAGCTCCAAGAGCTTTAAGCAGCCTGACACAAGAAAAAAATTTACTATATTACAACCAAACAATATAATATAAGTAAAAAGAATCTCTAGTTTAGACACTATAAAATACAAAAAATCAATCTAAAAAGCTCACCTTGCAACCTCTAAGGGATTCAAAGGGCAGAGACCAGCGAGCTTCCTTTCATGGTATGTCATGTTTGATCTTGAAGTTAAAAGCTCTGGCCTTCGTTTTCTCTCATTGTTTATCATCTCATCATACTCATGACTTAAACCAGGAAGACATCCTGTCCTCACCCATACATCCTTTTCCATCCGTAAATGAAGAGCAAGATATCGTCCCTTGCTCCTCATCCGCTCTGTCAATTTGTTACCAAGTTCCAAGATTGGCGGAGCAAACCTCAATGCATGAAAAGCCACCTACAGTTTTGAACAAGCATTAGTTATAAGCAAAGGGAAATGAACCAAATATTTATTACACAAGAATTCAATAAAAAACCATACTGTTGAATGCAGATCAAGCATACTATCAAACTTCCTAAAAAAGTACTTAAAAACCAACTTTTTGACAACTGCAGTCTTCAACATACCTTGCAGCGAAGCTTTTGAAGGTCGGAAGGCAGATCCTTAGAAAGTCTTGAATCCAAGCTTCGCAAAAGCAAGACACCTTCCCTCCTAATCTGCATGAAAAAGAAAAATCATATAAGATCCCGTACAGCATTGAACCCTGTGCGTCAAGTTTTTTGTGACTGTACTGGACTGAGCAAACTTAAAATTGTACTACAGGGACAGAGTCTACCACTATATGAGCCACATCTTTAAAATACAAAAATTAAATCTCCTAGTCAAATGAAAGTCCATCTTGCTAAGCCGTGTTTATGTGTTTTTAAGGTTTCAGCCACCAATCCAATTGGACTAGCCGAAAGTGGATTCACCAAAAACCCCTCTGAGACTCCAAATGGAAGTATCTCCTGGCTGCTGCTTTTAAAAGTAACAGAAGTTTTGACAACTCCAAAGAATGAAGTGATCTTGCTTTCTCCAGCAAAGCCATTTCGTAACCGCGTACAAAACACCAGCTGCTATACCATCATGTCATTACGTGTCTTTCTCATGTATTCTATTTTCATTTATTTAGTACATACACCAATCTCTGGAAACCCATGAGACCCACCAAGAAAATTTTGGGACAAACAACTTCAAAAGCATAGGCATTGTATAACATCTTACCCGTCGAGAATACCGTGATCTAATCCATTCAGGGGTAGCATGAAGTGGTGTATGTTTCTCTTCAAACGGCCTTGTCATCACATGTGTAGATGGAAGTGACGACACAATTCGAACATCATTCTCCAGAACTTTCTTGAAGTGATCCAAATCAAATATATCAGAAAATTCACTGTAACAATAACAATAGAACCACTTATTAATAATCCACCAAAGCACGAATTCAAATATTAATCTAAATAGTAAGTTTTTAATTTTACTGAATTACAAAATTCAATGAATTTCACTTCAAGAATTGCAATTAGAATGTCCAAGATAAAAGCAGAGGATATAGAAAACAAGAAAAGAAAAAATAGAAAAGCCTGATTTGGCTCGACAAAGATCATAATCTATCAATCTGCAAGAATATGTCTAACAGATGGGGTTCAACAAACTTAACACAATTAGGCCGGTCATTCATGAATCCAGAATCAACCAAAGCAAATCAAGAAATGGTTGAGAAAGAGCATACCTTTCATCACCCCAAATGACATTAACTTGTAAGATGGGAACTACAAGGGCAGCCCCCAAAATCCTTGCAATCACAACAGCATCAACAATCTGATTCCTCTGCTGATTCATTCCTCCAGCAACAACAACCATCAAATACTTAGTCCTATCTTTTACAATTTGAGTACTAGCCTTCTTATACTCCTCACTGAACTGCAAACAAGGCCTATATCCCAACCCATCAGGCTGCTTCCAAAACTCACTCTTTTCATCACCATCTTCCTCATTTTCCACATTTTCAACAATTTTCTCCCCATTTTGCACAGCACTCAGCTGAACACTCGAGAAACCATTTAACGCCACCGATTTTTCTTGAGAAACAGCACATGGGTTTGGTGCAAATGGGATCAAAGGATCAAAGTTGAAGAACATCTTGAACATCCCCAAGAACCCAAAAACCAGAATCAAGAAAAGCCAGAACCTTGGATTCTTCCATAAAAATCTAAACTTTAATGCTGAAAATGGAAATTTCTGAGCTGCTTTCTTCTTAGGAGGAGAAAGCAATAAAGATTCCAAAGAAGCTGATGAGATTGAATTGATTATTTGTGATGGCACTGAAATGTAACTCACTTTCTTCTTGTTGCTCTTTGACACAGCCATTTCAGGAATTTTTCTCTTTAACCTGTTTGTAGACCCTTTCAAGATTTCTCAGGACAGCCCTTTTAAGAGAGGAGAGGAGAGAGTTTAACCGCGTAATGTGTGATTTTCTATGAGCAAATTCTTTGAGGTTTCTTGTGGAAAATTGAGTTGAAAAAGAGAGAGAGAAATGTGTGCGGGCAGAGGAAAGAAGAACGCGAACTCTTGATGAATGAATGCGTGTTTGGTATTGGTTTAAAAAGACGGAGAGAGTCAGAGAAAGTGGGTGCATGTGTCAGAATGCTTTGGGGCTTGAGTCGTTTTAAAAAAAAAAAAAAAAAAAAGTTTATATCTTAGAACGTCTTTTTTGTGTCAGAGAAAGTTTATATGCGTGTTTGGTATTAGTTGAAGTCTTTTATGTGTTTTTAATTTTATAAATTTTTTTAGAACGTCTTTTTGAGATCAATAAAAGAAATAAGTTAGGAACTATTTTTTTTTTTTTTTTTGATAATGGAACTATTTTATTTGTAATAAAGTACTTAGGAAGTAGGAGTATAATATTTGCAGGGATGTTGTGTATCTTGAGACTTTCATTTTCAAATACTAAGTAGAACCACAGTTAGTTGGCTGATACTTATGGTTCTGAAAATGAAAGTCAGACCGGACCACAAATCAGGTCCGGCCAAATAGGTTTGATTGTCCGGTCCATTTCAACATGACTTGTAAACAAAAATGTTAATCAAAATTGTAGTGATGACTAGTTGTTGATCAAATTTGTAGTAGTGATCAGTGAGGAGGATAAGCGATAAATTCAGACGTGTGGTGAGGAGGAGAATATAAACATAGGAATTTCATTTTCAAAGTTCAAACAAAAATCATATTTGATTGTGTGATTATTATTATGGTTTTGAAGATTAGATCGGACCCCCAAATGGGTCAGCAAAAATGGTTTGATTGTCTGATTTGTAGAAATTTAAATCGGACCACCAAATGAGTCAATCAAATTGGCTCAATTATCTAGTTTGATTTCTAAACTAGTAATGAAACCCAACAAAAATATTGATCAAAATGGCAGGAAGGAGAATAAATGAAAAGTAATTATACATTTAGGAGGAAGGGCAATAGATTATTTCTACTTACTCAAAGAATTTTACGTTAAAAGTATCATATAAGCATAACGGTTTGGTTCAATTGTCCGGTTTGACTTATTGACTTGTAATGGAATAAGACAAAATTTTATGGAAATAGTGACCGAGTTGATGTGGAGTGATTGAAGCAATTCTAAATAATGGATGTTACAATTAATTAAATTGATTGATTTCACTGTCATTTTAACTTCTAAATGATGCATTTTGTGCGAATAATATTGAAGAATGTGAACAACAGTATGTCAAAATGGTCCATCAACTGGTTCCGTATTAGGGAAAACTTCCTAATAGTATATAACCACCCTAGTTTTTTTTTTTTTTCTTTTTTCTTCTCTTTCTTTTTTGGCTGGCGAGGGACGGTGGAGGAGAAGAATATTTTGTTGAAGCGAGGGAAAAAGGTGTGAGCCTGCGGTCTTCTATTTTTGAAAGTCCAGATGTTTAGTTGAAAACGGCTGCAGCAGTCCAGCAATGATCTTCAAAAAAATAAATAAATAAAAAAGAAGACAAAAAGAAAAGAAAAGTCATAAGTGCATTATGAAAAGTAAATGACTATTTGTTGCTACAATATTGTTAGGTACGAGATGTGTTTCTTGTAAGAAGGGGTTATCTACTAGTATGATTGCAATGCATTTTGCAGGTATTGCAAGTGGAGCTTGGATGTAATTGGATTATTGATTTTCTTTAGGCATTAATTAATAAGTTTTGCATGGATGCAGTTGGAAATTGATTTTCTTCAGGCATAGATTATTAAGGAGTTATGTCCTTGCTGAACTTGGTCATAGAAGAGCTGTATAACCATTTTTATTATTGCTTTTAGTGGTATTATATAGGCATAAATTATTAAGGAGTTATGTACTTGTTGAACTTGGTTATAGAAGAGCTTAATAATCATTTTTAGCGGTATTCTTTATTTGTTTGGTTACACCAAAGGCAGATAGATTGTTGTGTTTAATAAAATATCTGTCTTTATCTAAAGAGGGTGACATTTGTACCACCTATTAAGCTAATAGTAATAGGATTAATAGTTAGTTTGTAAATGTTTTAGAGAATCATTTGTATAACATTTTAAGGATGTCTGAAACCTTTAGTGTCAATAATTTTTAGTATTTGTTTCACAACTCAAATATTTTATTACTATAGATATTTACAATGCTTATGTATGTATGCCTCTATGTGTGTATATGTACACACATCAGTTTGACAAGAAATTAATGCAACCTCTGCAAAGCAAAATAATTTTAAAAAAAATATAATTTTCACCAATGACTATGTAAATGTTACATTATTCCAAATTGAAAATTCATCATCATATTTAATTCTCACTTAATTGAAATTAATATTTCACCATATGTGCTTCTTGCCATTATCATAGCAGAAAGAGAAATGAATTTAAGCATAATAAACAATTAGAGTAGGGTTATAATCAAGCCAAACCGAATTCGAATACTATCGAGCTCGAGCTTGAGCTCGTTAATATTACTACTGCTTAAGATAGAGCTTGAGTTCAATCAAGTTTATAATTCGAAACTTGATTTCGACTTGTTAATTTTAGAAAGAGTTTGAGTTCAACTCGAGATCATTTGTGAAAACGCAATCAAGTTCAAACTTGAGCTTGAGCTTAAACTCACATTTGTAAAGAAATATGGGTAAATTAGTAATTTCACGTGTAACATTTAATACATATATTTTGAGTAGCTCGACAAACTGTTCAAATTTACTTTTTACCGCTCGAATTTAAATTCGTTTAATATATAGGTTACTCGAGCTTGACTCGAAATTCGTCAAGACCGAGTACTAGTAAAAAATCAACTAGCGAGCAGCTCGATTTGCTAACGCTACTAAATTAGAGAATGAAGTATATAAAACAAACTAATTAAAAAGAATTTCTACTTCACCAATCATCATTCTCTTCAGTCAAATCGTCTTTGCCGCAGAGCAATGGTTGAGTAAATAACCAAGAAAGTGTGGCTTGATGATCATTTGTATTCTTTCTAACTCATTCAACAATAGAAACAAAAAACAAAAACGATTCAAACGCTTGAATTAATGTAAAGAAAGATGGAATTAGAATACGCAAAAATAGGTAGGATAAAGCTTAGGGAGAGAGGGTTATCCCAATCTCAGATATCCAAGAAAAATCGTGTCGTGATGTGGTAATGCCAGCTGTGAATTATACAATGGCCTTAAAAGAATCATGTGACCTGCCGCCATTAATTTCCAGCCCGTCTTCTATTTGTACTATTCGACTACTAAGGACTATATTTTGCCCAGTTGCCTATGTTGCTTGCTTTTTTCATCATCAATTATTATCTTTTTTTCATAGTATAAATTGTCGTGTATGACGGAGATTCTTACATAAATTGGGTATACAGTTTCACTTATACATCTTGTAGTTTATAAGAGAATCGTGTAAATATGCTAAAAAAAATAATATAAAAATTCTTATATGATATTATTTTAAACCACAAGATTATCAAATCGAATTCATATAAAAATTAATAGATGGAATTCATATTAAAATTTTACTTACCATACTATTATTAATGTACTTTCCATTGCCGGCTGGCAACAGCCCATTGACACGCTGGCAGGGTCTTACGTGGCAGAAAGAGACCTCTCCAGACATGCCACATTGGCAGCAAAAAAGAGTAGTCTGTGGATTCCTCTATTTTTGGCGGTAGTCCGGTGGGTCCACATCAGGAATTTTCATTGGTCGGGTCTGGTGCTCCAATGTCCTGACGCTACCCCTATGCATAAGGCTGGAGTGTCTTGTCTGGTTCAGGCTAATCATCGCCCATGCTATTGGGTTATTGTGTACTCAGAATCTGGTTTTCAAATATATTTTTAAAAAGTTTTAAATACGCATGTTGTAATTATTTTTTTACCTCACACTACATTTACTAATTTTTTTTTTAAAATTGATAATAACAATATTTTAAAAAAAATATTGAAAAATAATTATCCAAAAGAAATGATTTACATTTTAAAACGTGATTTATGTGAAATATCAAATATTAAAAATATAATTCGTAATTGTATTTTGAGAATATAATTTTTTCCCAAAGAATATCTATTCAAACAAAGCCGGTTTCAACTTTCGGCTTTTTGACCCATAAAAGAAAAGAAGGACGAAACAATACTTTGAAATTTAGATGTCACGGGATTTTTTGTAATGTATGTACTCTTGTTCTTTTCACTCAGTTTGGTCCATTCAAGTCGAATTTGAATTTTGGAGGATAAGATTATTAAATAGGACTATAAAATTACAACCAAAAAAAAAAAAAAAAAGGTTATGATGGTACTATGTCCCCCAAAACATAGGAAGAAAAATGGATCCGACGTTACATTTTCTGAGAAAGAGTACAGCTACGTCTAGATGGTTATTTTTTGAAATATTTTTTAAAAATAATTATTGTAACAGTTTTAAAGATTATTCTTAATAAATATGTATGTGAGATAAAAAGATAGTTGAAAAAAGTATTTTTTTTTAAAAAATATGTTTTTAAAAAACACCAACAAACAAAGCCGTAAATTCTTTTTTACGAGATACAATGTAATCCATGTATAACCTTGGTAACATATTTAGTAACATGTTAATAAAGAAGCAAAAAAAAAAAAAAAAAACCAAGTAAATGCAACTTCTCGAGTTTTTGTACGTCAATTTGAAAATTTTAAAAATTTTCGTTAAATTGTAACACTTTATTATTATGTTGTATCTTTTCTATTTTCTAGCTCTTCTTCCATGGTACTCATTGGCAGTTACTTGTTTCGCATGCTTACATTGATGTTCACATCCTTGCTAGGAAGATCAAGCAACATGGAGTCTGTAATTTGCCTAATTTGGGATGGAGTATAGTATTCTTTATTACAATGGGTCCTGGCAATCATGATTGGTTGGACAAACTCTCGTGCTTTTGTACAAATTCGAACATGTTGTTAGGTGTCTTAAATTAAAAGGGCTGCCGAGATAAGACCTCAGTTGTATATTAGGGGTGGGGATGTTGACTCGATTACCCGACTGACCGGATCCTAAAAATGGGTTATCCGAAATTGTTTCACTCATCAAGTAGGATTAGGGTCGGGTACCCAAAATTTTCAGGTTAGGATATAGGTCAGAAAAATTAAAACTCACAAGTACCTGACCCGAGAGGTAATTTTGTAAATATAAAAAAATATAAGGGCCTTGTGATAATTTTAATAAAAGTTAAAACTATTACATATTCTATATTTCTACTATTAACCTAATTAATAGAGGACGTCCAGACATATGCACAGTCACGATCCAAACGTCCACTTTGTTAAATGTCGTCCGACTTTGTCGTCCGCTATAGTTCAGAGAGCATGCGGACGACTAACCAGACTTCCGCTTCCTTTGAGGAGATCGTTTGCTTCATTTTTTACAATCTACTTTCACTTATTTTTGACTAATTTTAGTACAAATACACCTTGATAGAATATTATTATATATTGACACTGGTTTGTTAATTATCAAAATCGAGATGAATGAATACAATAGAGTGAGTCATTTTAATTAGTAACATGAGTTAATTAATGAATATTTCTGATTTTTTTGGAGAATTAGAGAAATGAGGAGAATTTTGGAAGGTGTTGGATCTTGGTGTATGATTTTATGTTATAGTCTAACCAAGTAGCCATTACAAATTTTAGTTAAAAAAAAAAATTAAAGGCGGGTCGGGTTCCTTGTGACCCGACCCTATTTATTGGATACCCGAGGACCGGATACCCGAGAACATTAAGGTCGATTTAGGGTCAAAAAATTGCTGACCCGATAGGTTAGGGTCGGGTCAGCCATTTTCTTTTCAGGGCAGGTACCCGACCTGTGCCCACCCGTATTGCATATGCATAGTTTCACATTGGGAGAATGTGTATGAGAGTAGAAAAGTGTTAAATAAGAATAAAAAAGCAGAGACACATAAAATATCATTTCATACTTGTTCTTGTATGCTTAGGAAAATTTGACTACTTGTTTATCACGTCTTAATAATGTGCGGAATATCTATTTTTCTTTAAAAATTTACTATTTTTCTTAACTCTCTGTCACCATATCATTTTTCAAGGTCGCAATTGTGCAAATTTGCATTTTGCTTTATCTTGGACGAAGAAGGACCCAAGAAAATAATTTTGGCCTCAGCTCTCCTGGGAAACTTTGACCGTCAATCTCCCAAATATTGAAATGAAATTTATAAATCAGGAAATTCTTCAACCATAAATAGAATATCTACTTTGAATTATCAACAAATGAGAATAATTTCCCATATTATATTTGGATCCTCTATGGATTAATTAATTCACGCGGTTCAAAATATAGAATTGAAATTCTTTCTTTTTTTAGAAATTAATTTATGTATTCCGTTGTCACAAAACAACAACCATACGTCTAGAACAAAACAACATATTTTCTACGCTATTTTTTTTTTTGGGTTAAAGAAAAAGCCAGAAATTTTAGACTTGGTCTTGACGGCAAATTGATTCTATTCAATGACTATATCTTTTATTAATTCGTTCACGAGAAAAAGGGGCACATCAGATCCTTAGAGCGACCAAACTCCACAATGTTTGTCATTTGGACGTAGCACTAGGTTTTGTAGCCTGGAAATTAGTCAATAGACGCCCCAACTTGCGGTTTCAGCAATCAACAACTGTTCTTTTTTTTTTTTTTTTGGTTACTTTTTCATTTTTTTTTCCTTCTCCCGTGTCCACTGGTTCAATAAGTTCATTATCAATTTACATTTAGTTTTTGAAATAAGCTCATTTTTTTTTCGTTTTAAGAAACTTATTTACTCATTATACATATTTCTTTTATAGTTACTATTGGGACTAGATCCAGTATCTTTAAATAAAACGTAGAATTTTTATGGATCTTAAAATTGTACTAACATTTATACCGTGCACGGTTAAAAACAAATCGAGACCTAACCCTTTTTTTTCCCTCTTTGGAAATAGAGATCTAATTATTGAGCCAAAAATCTGGTGTTATAATGCTTATGATATCAATTGCAAGAGGATTTGTATTGAAGTAAAGATTCTGAAGAAAGAACCTCAAAAATTTCATGATTGGAAAAGGCTCATTATTGTTGCAGGAAATTATGGTTAAAACTCATCAATGTACACTCATTGGAGATAGAAAATGATTGGATAAGCCAGCACATATAGTACACTACTTGCATATCTCAAATTCTTCATCATTAATTCTGACTTTACGTAATATTTAGGTTTTTTTTCCCCCTAACTTTTTCATTTTTTTTCAGGCCATATCTTGTTGGCAAAGGAATTTCACTTCCAATAATACTGATTACAAAATGTACAACTGAGTTGTCCACTACTTGTATCCTTCTTATCCATTGAATTTTACTCAAGCCTCCACTAAGTCTCCATCCCTAAGGAGGTGGTTGCAAATGCAATAATTCTGTATAGAAATAGAAGTTTGTGAACCTTAGTTGAGCCAGCATATAGAACTAGCCCTTCTGGATTGAGTTGACAATTTCTTTTATAAGCTCAGTTTAGAACATGTTTTGCATTTATATCTTTATAACAGTTGCATATATCTTAGAATTATTGTGATTATTGTGTGTTTGTCATGTGACATCAAGCTTCCATTTAAGTGATAATCCCTCATAATTCGTAGGATTCACATTCACTTTTACGTTAATAGGAAATATTTGTTGACAAATTTCAATAGAATTTGAATTCAAGCTGGAAAAAAAAAAAAGGTTAACAAATTCAGGTGCAAAGTGGTGAAGTTTGTAACGTTATATTTCAAATTAAATTCTTCTTCTGGGTCATTAGCACTGGTCTTCATGACCCAGTGAGATGTATTGGTACAAGAAGCAATTAAATGGGTTCCCAATAATATTTAGCAAAAATCATAAATAAGATCACAGGTTGTGCTTCAGGCATGCCTGCATTATACGGAACAAAGTCGACCTACTGGCAATTAGCTTGTATACAGGGCAATTAGCATTCTGCCTAGTTATATATCTAGACTAGCTAGCAGCTTGCATGCGTAATTTATGGCCTGTGTCTCTAATTTAGTGTTTCACAAATTCGAAATCTGTAACATCACTTCATTGATCCACCTTTTAACAGTGAAAGGTTATATTAATATTTATTTAACTATTGTACTTCTCAATACAATAAAATTAAACCTTTCGTTCACCTTACCTAATACAAGTTTCGAGTTTTGTTGCTGATAGCCTTTCAATAATAGATTATTAGTGACAACTACCGCAAATGTGAAAAATATGTACATGTTCATGCTTTGGCTTCGAAATGAGGTAACCTACTATACTCCTAAATTATTACATACCCAAAACACAAATCTTATAACACAAAGATCTGTTTAACCAATCAAATCCATTCACAAGAAAAATAATTATGTGCTATTAATAAGTAGCAGAACAATAATGCATTATTGACGAGTGGTACTATACCATGTCCACTTATTTGTAGGGTATTGTCATGCTCATGATTCATGATCCTACATTTTGTTTGTTTTGTTTTGTCAAGACAGCCAGGTTGGAGGTTGGACACCATATTCTTGGGTCCTCTTTTTATGTTTTCTGGAAAAAGCGCTGTTGGTCCTTCCCTTTGGCTTTGATAAGAAGGGCACCATTTTCCAATTTGCGAGCTCAAGAAAAGCAAAACAGTTCATGCCTTGGCCAATATATATATATATATATATATATATATATATATATATATATAAAATTAATTTTATGATTTGGAGTTGAGATCTTTTCTAGGTAAAATATATCAAGTTAGGGAACCCTCTAACTATTGGAAGTTTCCAACTCAAATCTCTTGAGATCTCACATCCATACTCAGAAGAGCATGCAGGAATATATGCATCATATACTCTTTCCAGAAGTGGTTGAAGTTGATGTCCTAATTCCATAACTACTTCAATAATTCTTGTGCTTTTAGTTGTTTTAATCATGAGCTAGTTCAAATGACATGTAAATTAGTGCTACCAAAACCTTCTTAAATATGACTAAATCACTTCTTAGGTGGATGTTAGGTAAATGTTTCCCAATTCTTGTCTGATAACCTTGTTTTACTTAGCTTCATTATTAATATCATTCCAAGCCAATATAATCAGCATGTGGGTATTGCAAGCCATCAACTCAAGTTAGTTTAAACATAGTGTTTTAGGGGAATACGTGCCCCAAGATTGTCATGCAAAATAAATTTTCTTGCTATTATAGTAATACATATTTTGTTACAAATATTTTATGCCGAAAAAAGAAGTGTTATATTTGTAATGAGGTATTTCTTCTGGTAATTGAATTAGAATGGTATCAATTTCCTATCCTAGCTAGAAAAAGAAATGGTTGATCATGTCACTCTTGTTGTTTTACATTTTCTAATCGAGAGAATTAGTTTGGCGTAAGTTGAAAGAAAACATCACTATCTAGCAGAAGTTTCACACCAACATAAAACTAAAATTGTCCTCCTTTGGCAGTTGATATATACTGTAGTTTTTGGTTTGTAACTAATCCAATACTTTTTTCTCAGAAGTCAGAAACATATTCAAATAACATTATGAAATAGAAAAAGAAAGATGCATGGAAAATAGAATGCTTTGATGCACTTGTTGAATTTAATTGATACATAGACAACTAACAAGAGTTGAGCAGTTAAAATGGTGTTGAGAAGTTGAACCGCCCATATTTTTTACTAAAAATTCTGAAAACGACAACAAAGTAGAGTAAACGAAGTAGATTGAGATGTTGCTGTCATATGAATTCAGCATTTTTGAAAGAGTTTATGGCTCTGTGTGGATTTCCTTGTTTGTTGCTAGAATAATACTAAAATATTTTTCAAGATGTGATGTATTTGAGAGGTTAAAAATATACAGAAATAATTAAAGATTGCACATAAAGAATATCGGAATATTATTGCAAGAATAATGATATAATATTTTTGGAGATGTAATGTATTTGAGAGGTTAAGAATATACAGAAATAATTAAATCGCTCATAAAGAATACTATAAAATAATATAAAGAAGTCATAATTTTCAAAATAATATCAGTTAAATTTATAAGAACTCCTATGGGATTAAGACGTAACAATGCTAGGACTTAACGCAAACTAATTCAGAAATGAAAAGAATTTGCCAAACAGTCTTCTGACATTTTCCAAGCATCAAATGCAGAGTTCAATTTTCTTCTAATTTATCTCTCAGCTGTCGGTCGATTTTGACCCAAAAAAATGTGATTAGTTATATTAAAATTAATTAAACCATATTGATACAATTCTTTCACCAGTAGTTAGCATTTAATAAATTAATAACCTTTTTTAAACTAACCTTTTCTTTCATTATCACACTACATTAGTACACCTAATAACTAAAAGATGCCTTTTGGTTATTGTAACTGAACTAATTTTATTGGTGTCATCATATAATCAAAAGGGAGAAATGAACTAGAAGTCAACCTTCACAAACGCCTTATGAACACTTTTTTCATCCCGAATTGGCCTTCCAACTATCATAACCGCTACGTTCTACCTGTTTTGTTCAACTAATTGTTACTTACATAAATTTTGGGTCTTATATTTAAATTAATTATATGTTGGGGTGAAATTCCATGTGCGTATTTCAACTAAATACCAATTTTTACATAGTATCAAGGGAAAATTCCATGTGCGTATGATAATAAATGACGATGTGAAGTAGATAATTGATTTAGATTAAGGCATTAAGTTAACCACGTTTACGGATGAAATCACGGTACTTATGACAGTTAGTGACTACTTTGGGACCAAAAAAAAAAATCAATTACTATAATGAGACATTTTTGAAAGTTCATCACAAATTTTGTAGATATGGAAATCAAGAAATGAATTATCAGTAAGAAAGATGGTTTGCCTAGTGTGTTTGTGTGTATGTATATGTATTTTTGCGTGTACGTATTCCCTAATTCATCTTTTCTCATATTTTTCATTTTTGAACGAATTATAGCTTTTGTTTGATCCTTTTTACACTTGATACATTAATAGTCCATCACCAGAAATTTTCTTGCACATGGTCAGTCTTCAGATGAAAAGAGTTACATTGTGTATAAATCTTGGTGCCATATAACTTGGTTGTGGAAAATGAAAAAAGAAAAGAAAAGAAATGAAATGTCAATAAAAATTTTAAGCAGTGATTAGTCGAGAACCAAAAATTTTCTTGTTTACTCTTCTAAAGTTGCTATGGCACATGATCGCTCCATGTGAGAGTTGACTATTACAAGGTTCTTTTAACCCAAAAGATACTGTCAAAGATTTAGATTCAATTTTAAAATTTTGGTCAAAATTCAGTTTCATAAAATTCTTAACTAGTGCTCTTCGTATGGAATAATCCAGTAATGGCAAAAGTAAAGAAAAAGTAATTTTGGCTGTCATACATTAATAATTTGCTAATGATCTCGAGGATGATCCAAATAAATCCATTCTTTTTCTAGAGGTAACTGAGTAATTGATGGAGACCCCAGATGCATCCTGAACAGTAGACATGCAACAATTCATAAATTTCTGCATACAATCTTGGTTCTTTCATGTTATGAGGTAACAAGAAACGGTCCAAATGGGCCTTTCTTTTGGAATTATTATTAAAGTGGCTCACTTTTGCTGTAGCAATTTGCTCATCTCATTTAATGTTCTCTCCTTTTTTTGGTAGATGGTCTCCCACTGCAATGCTGCATCTTAGGAATAGCACATGCTGAAATGCCACTGACAAAAACCCTTCAATTTTTCTTTTTTTTTTCTTTTCCTTTTTATTTAACTGAATTGGGTCACACTAATTCAATTTGAATACTTTTGTTTTCTTTGGTTGAAAGTCCATTTGGATGATTTACCACAGATTCGCAAGTCATTAGTCCTCCATGGTAAAATGTTTCAAGAAAAAAAGATCTTCTGTTTGAAGTCTCGTACCTACATTAATGGAACGAATAGAGGGTCGAGCGGTTATAACTTTACGATTCCATCCCAGAGGTCGGTGGTTCGAATCCCACCATTTTTCCTCTCCAAATGTAATAGTATACGTTGATCTATATATATATATATATATATATATATATATATATATATATATATACATACACACACTGAAGTTCACTTGCGTGGTAGTTTGTGCTTCATTTTTTTTTGTTATGAAAAGTGTTTGTTAATGAATTTTGAGAAAAGAATTAGCATCTTTTTTATAAATTTCTGTCATAAACTTTATGAATCTTGCATAAACAGCATTCTTGGAAGTATAAATTGACTGGTTTAATAATAAGTTAACTAGTATATATAAATGAGATGAGGAATGTACAAGGAGAAACAAGACACAGTTTGCTTTGAATTGAGGAAGCAAAGCAAGGAATGCCCCATGTTTCTTTCATGTGAGTGTTGTCCAGTTCCCATGTGCATTTGTGTCCTCCCTCTCCTGATTAAATGCCCCTTCAACTTCAATCAGTATCACTTTTTCATGAACTCCAAGGACTTGGATATTGGGGCCATTCACTTTCCATTGGTAACAACTTTTTTATTTCTCAAAAGCTGTGAATTTGTTCAAAATTTGTCACATTATCCAACTGTATTTTCAATAAAACAATATTCTTTTAATTTTCCTAGTATGAAAACACAAATTAAAAGAAAAAGAAATTCTTTTAATTTTCCTCGTAATTTGAGGGATATGGACCAAGAAAATTTTCATAAAGAGTCAGAATACGTGTGAACAATAATGATTTGCATTAAACATCCACGAACTTTAGGCATAGTTGAATTTTGGCCCCTCTAATTTTCAAATAGGCATTTTGCCATTCTTGGACTAAAATATCATCACGATGTAGATTTCTTTTCTATCGTTCATCATATAATACTCTTTTTTATTTTCTTCTTGTCTAATTCTTGTTTTAGTTTTTCTTTTTCCTTTGTGTTATTCCTTCATGATTACTATTCACTAAAACTCTATCAACTCAGTCAATTTATATAAGGCATTTTGTACTGAATTCATTGTTTCTTTACTTTTACCTCAAATATATTGTACTTTTCTTTTTCTAATTTTACAGTCTTGTCTCTTTCGCTTCGTTCCTATAGACACAGGTAGCTTATTTGGAAATAGTTTGTGATATTTCAACCTACATCTAAGTATATGAAGGCAAGATCATCGACTGACTTGTAATCATCCAAACAATTTAGGGAAATATAACACAAATTTTTACTGGATTTTTGTTTTTATTACTATTTTGGAAGAGGTGGTAAGGTGCAAAACAATAAATAAGAGATATAGTCTCATGACGCTTAAAGAGTTTGTTGAAAAAAAAAAATGGAAGAAAATGGTGTGGAAAGGAAAGAGGAGGGAATATAAGGGTAAAATAGAAGGTAACTTGCCTATTTAAATAATTGAGAAGAGTAAAATGCAATTCTTCCAGATGTTCACTGGAATATAATGCAATTAACCCCAATGATGGTGAACTTTGAGCCCACTTTTTAGTCAGAAATTAACTGGGCATTGCATTCTTCTCTAGACAAAAATTTCTTCAAAATGTCACCTAATATGGTTAAAGTTAGAAAAAGAAAAGTTCAGACTTAAGAGTAAAAAAAAAAATGGAAAACTCGATATCAAGTGAAAAATTGCTAAACTTGGCCTTGCATCCTTAATCTGGATCTTTAATGCTAACAGTATAGTCTTGAACTTCAGCACACTTGTGTCCCTATTGTTGAATTTCCAAATGTCGTTCCAGATTCAACTTAAATTCCACTTTCACAAATTCAAAAGAGTAGTTCAGTTTCATTTATCTTTGGCTCAGTGAATTTTCTATTTTAGTTTTTGATGATAATGTATGAGATTTATTTCTAGCTTTGGCAGTAGGACATGAATGTATGCGAGCATAGTAGGAAGATGAAATTGAATCGGTTTCAATAAGCTTTTACTGGGGCAAAGTGAAGCAAAATACATATTGCAGGGGTGCAAAGTGCAATTAACCCTAAATTATACTCTAAAATCAAACTTAAACAACAGATCATATATGACACAGCTTAGGAGGGTAATAGTAATAGTAAGACATTAGCAAGAAAAATCAGACCCTTTCTTCAAACAATTGGCCATGCAACTTCTGCAAATTGAAAATGCAGAATGCCTTCAAATCATCACCTGGTTCTGTTGTATCAATTAACAAAACAAGGGGTTGGCAGCTCTACAGTATATTAACTAGATTCTGATTTAACACTAACTAGCTTTCTTGTTCCCAACTACCAAGTACATGCACACCTAGGTCTTTCGTTCATGTTCTGAATGACTCAAAAATGGAAATTGATTCAAACAGTCATTGAAAAATATTCTACTGCAAAATTGAGTCAACGAAATCAACATGTTTATTCATTATCTAGTTGGTAAAATACAACTGAATCTATAGAATAGTAGCCAAAAATTTGAAATCTAAAAAGAACAACAATACAACTATATTTATGTTGCCAATGAAAACTTTACGAATTAAAGCTGCACAGAATAGACTACATGGACGTGAAACCTTTTTGATCCCCTTCTTCTCAAGTGAACTTCTTGAATAATAATGCATTTTAGGAATTGTGCTTTAAGACAGTTATATTCTGCTGGTAATATTAGTCAGATTGTGCTCTTGACAGTTACATTTCTTCGACGATATTATTCTGATTATTCTTTTGTGGTTTCAATTACCATGATAAAATCGACTCTTTCTCCTTGATACTTTTAGTACTTCATCATATATTTTATCACTGTGTCCATATTAATGACCATTATTGTGGTTGTAATGAACATGCTGGGCATGCTGGGCTTCTTTTTTCCTTTGTTCTGGACAAGCAGGGAAGAAAAGTTATCAAGGCTGTTTACAATGCATCATATGAATCTTTTCTGTACTCTATGTAGGACAAACACATATGTTAAGATACTAACTCATGTCAGTTGTTTTATGAACTTCATTGACGATTGCAAGAAATTTTAACTCTCTTAAACTCTAACCTCAAACTTAATGAGCGAACCCGTATACAGCACAAAGTAGGAGGGAAATAGCAGCAATAAGAAAAGATTAAGAAAAATCAAGGCCCTTTCTGCAAACTTCTGGACATTTCACTTCTTTTTTTTTTAAATTTGTCAAAACATCACTTTCATTATATTCATTCAAAACGAACATTACATATGTTCAATTACACCAAACATTGGCCACTGCCGAAAGATCTTCTTGTGCAGATTTCATAGTTCACACCGGGAAGTTTTCCTCCCACATAGTATCATTGAGAAGATTAGTAGCAAAATTTGCTCACTCATGACTACAACGGTTGTCCTCTCTTTTTATAAAACACAAGGAGCAACGCCAAAAGGACTCTTAACACTCTACTGTCATCTACAATTGAACCTGCTTCAGACAAATCATCACTGCCAGCATTAATCTTCTGTATCAGTACTTGGCAATCTGAAATAATCAACAAGGCTGTTCAATTTTCCTGCAAGGCTACAATTAAAGCTTCCTTTATAGCATATGTTTCCATCACTATTGGTTCAGCTTTCATAGTTACTGGAATGGAATTGGCCATTTCACTTCTGCAAACTGAAAATGCAGAACATCTTCCAATTTTCACCCAGCCCTGTTGTATCCTGCACTGAAAAACAGGCAGCAACCCTGCAGTATTAGGTAAATTAACACTAACTAGATTTCTTGTTTCCAACTAGAACGCTTATGTACATCTTGGACATAATTTCATATTCTGAATGATTCTGAAATTGAAACTTGATTCAACAAGTCATCGAAAGATGTTCTACCGCAAAACTAAGTGATTGAAAGATGTTTTACTGGAAAACTAAGTCGAGGAAATCGAAATGTTTATTCATTATCGCTGTTGGTAAAATAAAATTGAATCTAGAAAATGGTAGAAGAAATAGCCCACAGGCTTAAATCCAAGGGGACACCACCATATCTATATTGTGTCCAAAGTAAGAAAACTTTTAAAATAAAAACTACACAGAATATAGTGATGAACCCTTTTCTAATCCCCCTTTTGTCAAAAGAAAAACTTGATTAACCAAAAAATTGGAATATATTTTCAGATGATAATATGCAGAAAAAGTAATTCTTAGAGAAACAATCTAAACTAGAGATCTCTGATGGCTTCACAGAAAATAATATAATAGTCTTGCTTGACAAAGTAATCAAACTCCAGATTAGAAAGCAGTCACTTTGTAATAGCAGTTCTTTCCACTAAGCAGAACTTGATAGCCTTTCCCGCAGGAACACTTGAGTGCAGAATCAGGCATTCCCCATTTTTCTCCACCCACCCTGCTTCCTCACAAGGTCGTTCACTTTCAATCACTTGGCTCACCCCGGCCTCATCCCGTGTCAAATTCAGAATTCAAAAAATGGCTCCTAACTCAAGTGGAACAAATTTCAAGTTCACAACTAAACCAAAAATAATAATCAAATAGGACAAACAAAGAAAATAACATCTAAAAAGGGCATTATCTCTAAATATGAAAATTTCAGATTGTCCATGAGAATTCAAAAAAAAAATAAGCAAAGTTCAGAGAAATTAAAAAATGTCACAAAATTCGATTGGACAACTAAAAATCAGGACTATATAAGAAAGATCTACAACCAACAAATTGATCATAACCTCAAATTACAAAAAAAAAAAATAATAATAATAAAGAAAAAGAATCATGAAAAAGAGGATTTAAAATAACTTATAGTAAATGACTCTGAGACCCTAAAAAGATTGTCATAATTATTTTAGACTCAGTGCTACTGTCCTCTTCACCTTCCTTGATGACTTCATTCCACCCTTGGCTCATTTCTTTCAGCTTATCCTTCATTCTTTTAAGCCTCTGCAAACTTCACAGAACAAGATTAATCAATGGGAATAAATCCACCAAAAAAACAATGGATAACTTTGTAGTATCTTGCATACTTAAAAAGAAAAATTCCCAAAATTAAGTACCAAGAAATTATTACTAGGACTTTCTTCTTTCAGATTCAGACCACCCTCTCCACCACAACCTCATGATTCTTTTGGCTGGTGAAGGGCACGGTGGGGTGTTGGTTGTCACCATCTGATAAGAAGCTGAATTTGTTATCCCCTTGCTCTCTTCAGTTCCTGTCTCCACTTCCCACTCCCGCTTCATCATATTTCTCTCCTATCAGAATTTCAATCCCCTATATATGGTATTAAGCACGATTTCATTGTCGATAATTTGCCATGATGTCTGATTAACCGTAATAAGAATTTCAAATGAAACAAAGACACCGAATAAATTCTAATACCTCTTACTTAGGTAAATACACATATTCCAGTGAATCATTCCATTTGATTAGCCTACAATAGAAAATAAAACTTACAAAATCACATCCAAAATCTTTCCTTTACAGAGCAGTCCTCCATTTCTAACCCAATGGTATCTCTTGCCCATTCTATAGCTGGCATAGATGTTTTTCCATTCTCTTTCCCATCTCACCATCCTCCGTGTTAGTATCAATTGCTTTCAAGTTGTCATTTTGATGGAAACCAAATCAAAAGAGATCTGATGAGTTCCAATCACCACAATATGTTAATGAGCCAATTGGTATCCGTCATAAGTTTAAGGCCTCTTGAGAAGATAATCAACATTTTCATCATAATTCTCAAAAATATGCATACTCTGCATGATTCAATATTCATCACAATGTTGAAAATGCAATGAAAAACAGCAAAATCACACATTGAATGAAGAAATTTCCTGACCTCTGAAGATATCAATATAATATATTAATGCCTCTTGCTTAAATTCCTCACATTCTACTTAATTCCAAAATCTGAACAAACAGTTCTTATGTAAAGGTGACTAGCTTTGCATTTCCTGACAGGCCATCAAAAAAATAAGATAGTTCCAGAAAACCAAAACCTTACCCATCAGGCAGGTGACATTGGCCACTACATTCTGAGGACATAATTTACCAGATCCACCACAACCTACATTGCACCAAAATATGAGACTAAAACTCACCAAACTTATTGATTAAAATTTTAAAACTTGTATAATGTCAACAATAAAGTGATATATGATTATTCAGCTAGCAAGCCACCTTGTAGAAAAAGTAAAGTGAATGAAAAAAGACCAGTAATGAGATTTTAATGAAGTACCAACACAATTTTCACAAATAACGGGGTCCAGAAATGAAAATTACTAATGTATAGCTGAAAATCCTACAGGTCTCCAATTGATTGAAATCCTGTTGGTCAAACAGGATAGTTCTTTCTTTGTTTCAAATTTTTTTCCAGAAATCAAATACAGTAACGGTATAGTATGGATCTTGGAACCATGAATGATATGAAAGCATTAATTAAGAGTTTGCTTTTCAAATCTTAAATGCATTCTGCTGATTGATTTATAAGAGAAAGAAAACTAAGAAAAAGGCATAGTGCATGTGACATAGGAGGTGGAAAGATATAAATCACATACCTGAAAGATGTTGAAGTAAGTGTGGAATAGGAGGTGGACCAGTTCACCAAATCCTGATTCTATAACCATCAGGCATCAGTTAAGGTGCTTGATGTACTACTTCAGTCGTATCATCGTCTGTACAATCCAAATCCTTTATATGTACATTAGCTTCAAAATTTGTAGCTCTGTGGTTTACTCTCCTACTTTTCAGAATAAACTCTGATTCCTTCATCAAATTAATGTACTTCTTCCTCACATTTGCAATGGGATGGACGTCAATAGCAGACTTATCACGATACGCTTCCTTAAGGATTGCAGTACAAGTCTTGTTCTTCAAAGATAAATAAAACATATGAGGATGCCTCTCAAATGCCTTGTGAATTTTCTGAGGCAACCCCAAGTACTTCCTTAAACACAAGAGCTTCTTCCTCTCTGCAGAATGCTCAACAAACAGACCAAGCAACTCGTGAAGAATACCAACAATCCGCTTCTCAGATAAATCACTATCCATTTTCAAGTCAGATGAATCCTCATAGGGTGATACGTATGGAAGCCTCTGAAACTCATCCAACCAATCAGTAATCTTCATCTTCAGCCTCAACCCCTTTGATGGAAATAATGGAAATGCAATTGCATCCCTTTCACCACCATTATAGACTCCTCTCCTAATTGCATTCTTTTGCAGGATTGACATCATTCTTTTGTCATTCTTATCATTCTCAACTGCTAGTCCCTTCAACCCATCTCCCATTTCAATGATCCTAAAGAATCCATCAAGATTTCTTTCCGGCTCCCTCAAAAACTCATCAGGCAGTCCCAAATACCACTGCAATCCTTGAATTACTTTCAACGGCAACACTTTTCTCTCTCCAGCACTCATCATGAGCAACTTCTTCAACCTGTCAACTATATCATGTTTATGTTCTTTGTAAACCTTTCTCTCCTCTTTATCAAGCTCAATAGCTTTTCGGGTAAGTCTAAACCAAGGCAAATTATATTTAGGACCCTCAAACTCCTCAAAAAAAGATGGGTATTTTCTCAAAAATCTAGCTACCTTCAACGGTATCCCCAACTCGAGACCTCTCTTGGAGACGGCAGAGATGGGAATGCAATAGTCTTGAGGGGAGGCTGAAACTATGCAGTTTTTTAGGGCAATGAGAGGCTTGAGTTCAATGGATTTGTGGATGGATTCAATCGATTCAAAGTAGGTATCTTTCTTCCATTTCATGTAGACATCTACGTAACCATGCCTTTGGATGAGAGAGAAGGGAAAATTCCAGTAGTTCGAGAGAAAATGATTTGGATTTTGAGAAGAGGAGAAGATGATTTTTTGTAGGAGGTTTTTGGCACAACTTTTTTGGTTCAACATCGTCATTCTTGGTTTGAAAATGTATGAGAAATTTTAGAATAAATGGGTTATTCTCTCAATCCTTGCTGAACTAAGACTTTGGCCAGAATAGGTAGTATTTTTAAACTAGGGCAGGGTATACTAATTGCATAAGGGTTCAATAATCCGATCCATATCAAAAAACCAAATGCCAAAAAGCTCAGCCTTCTATTGACCAAAGCCTTCCCACAGGCAATAAAAACAGCCAAAAAAGAAAAAACAAAAAGAAAGTCAGAGAAAGGTTCATGAAGAGATGCAAACAGCAAAAGGCGAGATGTGCAAGCAGAAAACAAAAAGGTAGTCCGAATTCTCATCTATCAAATAAGTGTAAGGAACTTGATACTATAATTAGTACATATAGGTGTTTCTTTAATTTTTCAGGAATAATTTCCATTGGTAGAGATCAGTACAATCTGAATACAAAATGTATAAAAACTACACACCAGAAGAAAAAAACAGAAACTCCACTGACCCATAAGCAAAACTACAGCCGGAGAAGGGGTGGCGAGACAAGAGGATTGGAGTTGCGTCGACGACGGCCAAGAGGGAGGACTAATAGGAGGTCTCAACTCTCCAAACCAGGAGTAGAAATATAGAACGGTATATCTTGGGGGGTTAAAAAAATCTCGAGGGAAAATGAGAGGATTTTTGGCAAGATTCACTGCAGAAGAGGAGATAAGTTGTGTAGTAAGAAACGTCGACTCCCTATAAATGCATTTTTTGAGAAGTTTTTAGAAAAATAAAACTGAAATGTAAATTTAGATAAGTGTTTTGTGAGATAATGAGGTGATCAGAAAATGTGTTTGAAAAATTATTTTATAAAATGTGATTGAAAATTATAAATGAAATTTTTTTCTTGGGGGAAAAATCAACAATTAAATGGTGTTGTTTATTTGGGTAAAAAAGTTTCAGTGGACACTAAGGCCTAGTTTCGGAGTCTAGGAGAGAAAAGTAGACAAAAAGTAAAGAAGAGAAATGAGATAATTTTGGATTCATGAGTTTTCTCTTAGAGCATTTAATGGATAAAGTTGGCATTTCAAGACAGGATTTAAGTTAAACCTCTCTCTCCCAATTTCTAAATAACTTTAACAGTTTTTTCATTTCCTATCATTTCTCCTCTTTCTTCCTATTTAAAACTCCCAGACAGTAAATTTCTCCTTCTAGATTCTACTTTTCAAAGGAATTATTGAAAAAAAAATTACTGTAATACTTTTTAGATAAGTGTGTATATAAAATAAAAAGATGGTTAAGAATTTTTTTTTTGGGGATTTTTCAAAAACAATTTTGGAGAAAAATGTCAATCCAAATGGAGCTCCTTTTTTTGTCTCTAACTCTTCCAAGCTAGGAGTAAACTATTATCACGATACACTTCTAGTCACTCATTTATCTTTCATTTTTCTTAAAAATTTTAATTTTAGCCTTAAATTGCCCATACAATTTTACAAAGCACAAAGTTTTGACACACAAAATTTTTCAGTAGCATAGAAAAATCAAAATTTAATTTTCTCTCAACTTATTTATCATTATTGGCCAATAATTATATGTTTGTCAATGAGCAAAGAAGTATAGATGACAAGGAAGAAACAACAGCTCACAATGAATGCCGACGAATGATAGCTACAACAAAGAGAGCTTATTACTGAGCCCCAGTAGCAAATTCACCTCCTATATTCCTTTTTACAATCAACGAAGAAGAAAGAAGGGAGTGAATGATGAGGGACTAGATTTGGGAGATTTTGTCTTCTGTAGTAGCGAGGATGAATGAAGATAGTGGAGGGGAGGGAGTAGGGATAGTCGAAGAAGCCCAAGAGAGGGTAAAGAGGAAAGGGCAGCAAGACAAGACGGTTGGTGTTGGGCTACAACGGAGGTAAAGATGCCGAGAGGTAAACCTCATTGACAAATGAAAGTCGATATAATATCACTCCCTTTGGATTGAGTGACTTATAAAACAATCTTTCGTAAAGTCTTTAACTATTTTATAATTTTACATTTTTAATTTTTTACAAATATTCAAAAAAGTGCTATAGGAATTTTTGAGCAAGGAGGTTATTATTCAAGCAATCACTTAATTCCTCCTAAACAGTGTCAGAATCTTTATAACCAACCATAGCTTTAGCTTATTGCAAGTTTTGAACAAAATTCTGAAAATGGCAAAATAAAGTAAAATCATAATGCCCCAATGTCCAGTGCTCACATGATTTCTAATTAAGAATACAAAACAAGTAAACTAAATAATACCTAATTTGACTAAAATTAAAATCAATTAGAATGATTAAGCTACTATAATTAAAATATCTAATCTATAGTTAAATGAACTACATTCATCTAAACAATAGTAAATTGATCCTCAATTGGACACTAATTAACTAATATTAACTTTTCTAATCCTACAGCCTTAGTTGAAAACATAAAAATAAACTTTCGGAGGTCAAAATGTAAGAAGAAAAACTTGATTGGCTACATTGTAATTCTGTAACAGTTTCTTTCTTTCTCGGCAAAACTTTACTAGAATGCCACTCTTTCTCTTTCTAGCAACCATGGCTGCCTATTTGTTTTTTTAAAAAACTTGGTAACTTGGAAACTTCCCCACGCGCACACATGTATATAACATCATGAAACTTATAAACAACATAAAATACAAAGAAACAAAATCACATGATCTCTCTATTCTTTTTTTTTTTTTTTCCTGTTCATCTCTCTCCCTTCTCCGGTGACCCATGGATGGCCACAACTCTCACATATGCACAACATAACATGCACAGATTCACCAGTTTATCCCGCTTTTTCTCAGTTTTCAATTGAACATTCTAACAAACACCTTCAGGGCATTAACGAAAACAAACTTTTTTCCATCCGATTTTAATCAAGTACAGTTCATAATATTAAACTAACCAACTCCACAATCTTTCTAGCAAAAACAATAATACGTAATCACAAATTTGGATGAAAATTACCAACGAAATCAACAAGTGACAACTGGAAGATAAACTCAGAACATCCATGGATTGCACATAAAAATCATAAAAACTTCACGTGAGAAACATAGATAATAACTAAAGGACCTTACAATGCTATTTTCAAAGATGATTTCAAACAGAAGTGATCGAACTGGCAAGACGACTATGTCAGCATCTTCCTCCTCTTTTTTATTTTTGTTTTTGTATTTCTTTTTCTCTAACTTTGGAGTTGAAATGAGAGCTGAGAATGTTTGTGTGTGAATGTTTCCGTGAGTGAAGATGTAGTGACAATCTTGTGTGAAAAGAACAGTGTGACTTTGTGAGTTGTCAATGTTGGATGAGAGATATCAGGAGAAGCAGCCTCCCGTGATATTAGTGTGTTGTACGGAATGAAAATGGAGAGAGGACTGACCAAGTTTTTTCCTTTAGTACTGCTGTGGGGGCTTCTGTTTTAAGGGGGCTTAGGAAAATACTCAGCTAGACCGGGTCCACAGGTGAGGCCGTGAACCCATTGATCCAGATGTAGCCACGTTGTCCATCCGTGGGTCCACCGGTGGGCCCTTTGGTCCAGATGTGGCCTCGTCCCCCCATCTGGACCAAGTACTACTAAAATGGTTGCAGTTATGCAACTACACAGATTAAATGGAACCAATGGAGGAAAGAGTAGTTTAAATGAGTAAATTACCTAATAATATATCTCAGTTTTATATTCTTTATTAGACCACTATTCTGTAAGCACCAATTATTGGTACTACATATGATTATATCAACTTATTAGTTCTCATATGCTCATAATGCATTTTTTAAATTTCCTACTTGAATTAACAGTCTAAAATAAGACAACATAACGGGACCTGCAAGGCTAGAATCTGGATGTTACTCATAATATATTTCTTAAATTCCCTACCTGAAATAATTACCTAAATATAAGATAATATAACAGGACACACAAGTCTAGAATCTGGATGGAGTGGAAAAGCGAGGTACCAACTTTTTAATCATCTTTAAATGGTGGGTTTGTGTGTGGGTGGCCGGGGTATGTCTTTGTCACACTTGGAGGTTCTATGTGGAAGTTGCACACTCTCTCAAAGGTTGCTTTGTTGAGTCTCTACAGGAGAGAATTGAATGCATTTTGGTTCCTTTATGCCAAAGAATTCATAGTACCTAAAGCTGGTAACTTTTTTCAGATTCATTGAAGGTATTTATGATACCCCTTGGCTATGATAAGTGGACAAAACCAAAACCAATTCATCTACAAATCAAATCCCTCTATTCTTTTCTACCTGTTTAATTAACTAACTCCCTTCTTGCTCCATATTCCTACCTCATACTATGTATTTAGGTTGTTTGACTATCAGCTCTGCATAATCTTGAAAGCACAACAGATGAAACAGTCTCCTCTATCCACCACCGCTATCTGCTTTGTCCATTTATGAAACTATACAGAAACTATGGGGTCTTGAATTGACTAAGGATTGGTATGACATCCAAGTGAAACTTTACAATCCTACTTGAAGACCAAGAAAACTCTCTCCACAAACAAGAATTGTTCACTTCTAACAGTTGGTTCTTTTTCCCTTATTTTTGGTTTTTTTTTGGGGGATTTTTTTTTGTGTTTTTCTTTTGGTGGGGGGGGGGGGGGGGGGGGATTGGGTACGGTGGTTAAGAAGTAATCGGTTTTTGAGGTCTCCATACAAACTGAATGCTTTTCTTATTTCCCTCTTTGTTTCTCTTTCGTGGTTTGCTAAGCTCTGCTACTTGCTAGACTAAATCAAAGAAACAAAGTAGTTAAAGAAAGGATTACCAAAGAAATCTGAGAGAGACAACTCTCCAGCCACCAAAATAATGGCAGTTTATTCAAGAAAGTCCCATTTTACCAAATTCTCTATTAAACAAGTAAATCTTGTTCCCACATTAAACTACTACATCTTATGAGATCAATGCTAATATTCCACAACCATTTATCTACTATTTTTCCTTTCTTTTTTTTAAAATCAGAAATATAAAAATCTACCATCCTTCCACAAACAACTGCTATATTCAATCAATCACTAGCAGAAATATAAGCAAAATCATGAATTAAATAAAGTCATTGATATAAATGAAACTCACCTCAATCCTTGCCCACTCAAACCCTCAAAAGTTATTTGCCCATGAAATTCTTTGCCAACCCACAATTTATCACTGCCAGGTTTCCGATCACTCTGCTAATGTAACAACCGACAGAGAGAGGCAGCAGCTCGGATATGAAGAGTGAGAGAGAGAGGGATAAAAAGAGTGTGTGTGTGTGTGTGTGTGTGTGTGTGTGTGAGAGCGAGAGAGAGATTTTGTGTAAAATAGCGAGACAGGGAAAAGATGAAGAAGGGGTTGCTGATAACCAGTTGGGTTAATTTAGAAAAACATCGGGAAAAAGATTTTGGGGGAAAAATTAGGAACTCAGTTTAAGCGGCAAATGAAAACTACTTAGTTTTGTACAATATTATCTTGACGTGATCAAATGTTATAAACAGTATTTTGATAAAACATTTAACTAAACGGTAATTATTTTTTAACATTTAAAATTATTAGTCACCAAATCTAAAGTGTTAAATAAAAAAATCACAAAAGTATGACATCTGCGATTAAATGTCACTCATTTAAATGATATTTCATAAAAAATGATGAAAAACAACATTTTTTTTCCAACATTTGTAATTAGTGTCAATATTTAAACGTCGTCATTTCTCTAATTTCTTGTAGTGTCCGTCAATCTATCATTACGCAAAAAACACCGAAAACATGGCCTTGCTAATATACATAATTTTTGTTGTGTTAGATTCTGTATTGTATTCGATTCGTTCTTCTGTTCTTTTGTTGGAAGTAATTTACATATTATGAATTAATATATTTTAGTGTCTAGATAAATTATTGTTAATATCTTTTAGTGCATTACACGAAAATTACTAAAAGTAGTAAGATGTAAAATGTTACCTTTCGACCTTAAATTAACACTAAAAAATTATGGTTGTTGTGGGCTTACAATTGATACCTGCGGGTTTACCTTTCATCCCATATTGTTTCCAATACTTTTTTCTATTCAGAATGACTAAAATATCTTGGTTTCTTTCTTTTCCTCCTTTTTTTGGAGGGTTATTCCCAAAAAAAAAAAAAAAAAAAAATTGGGTTTTTTTTTTAAAGGTCAGAAGAAGTAAGCTGCGTCATCATGTGTATATGTCCGTAAAATTACAACATTTGAATTGCGCTTTTGCCCATCAATAATTAGCTTTAAACTAAAGAAATAGGAAACTCATATATGGATGTGCGAGTCATACATGTTTATTTTTCCTAGGAAATCCACTTAATCAAGTTTTTATTTGACAACTCTCAACGTTTAAATACGAAAATGGAAGGTTGCGTTCATATTTTTCTTATTAATTTTTTTCTTCTTTTTGCTGTGGTTTATATTTTTTATTTCGTTAATAGGAAATTTAGATTTGAATGTTCAAGTCATGTAACACGTTCAAAATTATATGACATACGCATTCATTGACGAAATATATATGTATTTGTGTGCTTGGAACCCAATAACTTATAACTCGTAATCGCACTAGATTTTCTGCTTTTGGAAAATTCACATAAATTAACCAATATAGTTTGCAACTGTGCATATTACAGATGACTAAATAGATTATTGCTTTTATTTCATCTTTAGCGTCTATCTCAAAGATTGTTAAGACATGGAGAATTGTCCCTTGCAATTCAACAATTATAGAAAGTTTCATTTTACGTAGAAAGCATTTAAAATTTAATTATTTAAATAAAGATAACATTTTTTATGTAATAAATTTTAGATTTTACAAACGGCAAAAAACTAATCAGCACTTTTAGTTTTATAAATTTTGTAATTCGTGATTATTATAAAATAAATTGAGCCAAAATCAAAAAGGTTCTATAACTTTTACAAAAGACTTATTCTATAACTTAATTTGTATTCTTTATCTTAATTTAATTAACTCAAATTCATCCAAAAGTACTTTTTAGTGACCATGTTTCTTGATGTGGCTATCTGATATGCAAACATGAAGCTTGGGGTTGGAGAAAGTAAGTTTGTTTTCATATAATTGTTTTAAATCTCCTTTGACATGACGAGGTGATTTTACAACTTGTCGTATCTCTCCTAGGTTCCATTCCTATGATGCTAATTTCAAAAGTAAAATAAACATTATTACTTACAGCAAGTTAAAACGAGTTTTAGCCTAACTCCAAACTGACTTATAATTATTTAGGCAGATCAAATCCTGGAACCTTTTGACAAACATTAATGTAGTTGAATATATTAAAGCATTGATTGCTGCTATGTAAAGCTGTAGTGGAGATTTATAGATGATTGGAAATAAGTCAAAGAATTAAAAATTTGTCTTTTGGGGATATGATTGCTATGGTCTGCTGCATTGCCTTAAAGACTGCTATATTTTTCTTTTATCTTTACAATAGTTTACCGGTGTCTTATTCGCATATCCTACTCACAATCAATCATGTTTGTCTGAACTAAGTGTCCTTTACATGTATCAAATTCAGCTGGCACGAAAAACTTTCTTGCGCTGGCTTTATTTTAAAGAGGCTCATCTGGATTAAGTTCCTCTCTAGTCATTGATTAGATTGGCATAAAATCACTACTCGAGGAACATTAGTCTACTATTTGAAGCTTTTGAATTTACCATTTGATCGTGAAATAGTTGAAATTTAACTACCTATGACAGGGTGTTATCAAATTGAGAAAATGTTTCTTGAAACTTCTTAAGGGATTTTTAATCTTTTACAGTTGCTATACTATATGTAAATATATTTACCTTCAAAAGAGATGTTTAAACTTTTCTTATCCTGCTTGTTCACTTTGTTTAAATTTTGTCATATTCATATGTAGGGCATAGTGGATAAGACTTGGTTGAACATAAGAAACAAGAATGATCCTTTATACCTAAAAGGAGCTGATGAGTTTGTTAAGTTTGCAGCTTCCAATAAAAAAAATCATCTGAAATTCTATGTCCCTATAACACATGCCATAACATGAGATTTGTCAAGAAAGATGATGTTGTAGAACATATTGTGTGGTAGATTGATTTTTGTACGAATACACTTGTTGGATTTTCATAGTGAATCTATGTCATCATCCACAGCTAATAATCAATTAGCTATGTGTGATGAAATACAAGACATGTTACATGATGCTTTTGGGTACCTTTGATTAATATATAGTTAGTAATTTGCCTAGTGAGGTACATGTTGAAACTTCAAGTACATGTGCTCATCAAGCTGGCGAAGCACATGTTGAAGCCTCAAGTATAGGATTTGTCAAGGTATACGACGATACTCAAAATTTTTTTTATTAATATATGGAGATTATCTTAATATATGGAGCTTATCCTCAAAGCATGTGTGCAATAGTTAAGAAACGATTACCAACATTTATTACTGAACAAACTAAAATGGTTAAAGGTTCGATTGATTTTATTGGATTGAATTATTATACAACAAAATATGCAGCTAATGTTGTCGTTCCAAATAGTCTTAATGTCAGCAGCTCAACAGATTCTCTTGCCAATCTGACCTGTGAGTTTTATAACAAAATTATGTCCTTTTTTTAAGGTTAAAAATTGTAGGGTGGCAAGGAGAGCTTGCTTCATCAAGAATAATTGTTCTAGTATATGTATTAATTATTCTAACCAATGTCTTATAATGCTTCTCCTTTTTTAGCTGAAAGAAATGGAAAGCCAATGGTGATCCAGTATGCTAGTTAAGAAATATGAAAAAACTAATAAATTTACTTTCAAATAATATAACACTTTTGAGGTGTGGTCATTTCTTAACACTTTTTGAGGGATTTTTTGCATGGCTATTTCCTAACACTTTTGAGTAGGCTTCTGGTTATACATTGAGGTTTGGTTTACGCTATGTGGATTACAAATATGGACTCAAACGATATCCCAAAAGCTCAGCTCTTTGGTTCAAGAAATTTCTCCACAAGTAGACAAAAAATATAGTATATGTTTAAGTTTTGTTTATTTAAGTGGCTTAGGACATGTTTTGCTTTTCAAAATAAAGTCTACTTCTAATAATACACATTTTAGAAGTGCTATATCTATTTTTATATGAAACAGTGAAAAGTTCAAATGAATGTCAAATTACCAATATTGTTTTAATCTTTTTGGCTTCTAAAACTTTATGGATAAAAGGTATTATTCAACTTTATCATTTAAATACATGGGGATAAGGTCAAAACTTCCATTTCTGTTATATACACTTGGAAGGATTCCCTATAATATTCTTTTCCAACTAGTTGTCTTGCAGGAAATCCCCTTTGAAACGCTCATAATAAACATCAAACTTTATTAATTTATTTATATGAGAGAAGTATATTTTGAAATGCTGCTAAACATTCTTTTTATTTTTAGACATTTATAGCATACCATAATCAGTTGATTAATATATGGTTCATCATTATCTTACTTTACCTTATGACGATTAATATGAAGGGGACTCATTAGTAATTTATTTACTGCTTATATTTTTCACATCGAATAATGCTAAAAAGATTCAAAAGAATTATTCTCCTTTCTACAAATAAATTTTTAAAGTATGCCATAATCAAAGAAGACATGAATTTTCTTGTGATTTATCCTTAATTTCTTGATTGATATACAGTTTATCATTATCTTACTTTACCTTATGACGATTAATACATAGGGAACTTATTATTAATTTCTTTATTTGCTTACATCTTCACACAGAGTAATGCTACAAAGTTCTAAAGTATTATTCTTCTTTCTAAGTAAATTTTGAAAGTGAATTGCAAGATTAATGATCAAAAGTCTTTTGATATCATGAGCCAACTGGAAAGTAAACTTTAACTATAACTTCTAATAGTAAGCTTGAACTTAAATGCTTCATTGTACTCGATACCCAAGGCTACTAATGCCACATTTTACACATAAGTTATTCACATGCAAATCGATATTATACCATTTATAAATTGTTAAGAAGAAAGAATATGGGGGAAAATATTTTTTTTTTGTATATCTTCCCAAATGATACAATAGCCTATTTTAGGCCAATACAAGGAAAAGATACAATGAACATGGACAAGTTCTAAATTTGAATATAATAATATCCTAATCTTATCCCTTATCCTAATCTATTATTTGAATTACATATTTACAACTCATGTTAACATAAATCAAATTAAGATGAAGACACCACAATAACCAGATTTTATTCCGCGCATTACATGGAATAGCATAATTATTCAAAAAATAGTCGCAATAGTGTTTGACTGTATTTTATGTATGTCTTTAAATAAAATTATTTGAGTTAAAATTATAAATTATCATGCCCGATTTGAAAATTTTTTTAGTTTACGTGTCTTTAGCCATTCTTAAAAGACAATATCTTCAAAATTAGGGACATGTTGTTATAAATATGCATTTAAAAATATATTCAATGAATTTTTTTAGTCTATCCATATAAAGAATTAGTATATGCATCAATACATCAATTATAAAATTTATAAAACTTTTTTCTTTAATTGGTTACTTAATAATTCAAATGAAGAGATAAAGTTGTTAGGAGAGAGACAAAAGAATTTAGAATTTAGTTTGAGGAGAAAGAACATGATTACTGCATTTAATTGAGAGAAGACTTGAATTCTAAACGGGTAAATCCAAATAATCACTTGACTAATAAATTCTTTTGAATTGGATATGCAATCTCTGAGAAAAATTGCCTAAATGAAATAAGCAATAACAATAACAGTTCTCATTTAGTTGTAAATAAGAGCAGTATCAATAAACAATAGTCACATATCCTTGTAGAGTACAAGTTGCTCATATTGATTCATATATCAAAATATCACTCACTTCCAAATACCAATATTAAACCATATATTCTTGTAAAACAACAGTTTGTAAATAAGAATTGAGTTTAGAAACTCACAATAAGTTTTGAAATTTTCAAAATATCATTTGATTTCAAGTGCCAGTAACAAGTCGCATAATTTAATACAAGAGTAGTTCATAAGTAAAAATGATATTAGGACACTCACAAATATGTCAAGGTTTACAAGTTCTTCAAATGCTTGCTACTAGGATTGCCCGAGTCACCTCTCAATTGAAGGCAATACAATTACGTATCCAATCAAGGTGAAAGAACAAATTGTGAAAATTAGGGATTTTCCATTTGAGAAGCATAACTCAATTTGTGCTCAACCAAATTTCCCAAACTTGGTAGTCATGCAAACTAGACTTAGTTCGGAGTGTTTTTCATGAAGACAATAAGCTCCAATTCCAATCATATTCCAACTAAATTCCAATTAAAATGCTGTTCATTTACTATCAACATTCTACTTTTAGTTATCCCAAGTATGTAAATTCAATTAAGCATAACTTTTCGTATAAAAGTCACTTTGCTTCAAGATTTGTATAGTTAGAAACTACATTTCAAGAACTACTTCTTTGTGAAGAAATTAAATTCAAATTCAAACAAAAACAGAATCAAAATTGGGTCACAATTGGGCACATTGTCAACCCCTTTTTTTCTACAGGGTTCTCATTTTAGTCCATTTTTGTCAAATTCTGGATTCAATCTACCAAGAATCAGGAGTTAAGGAATACATGGTAAAAACTAAATTTAAAGAGATACAACTATTGTGAAGATCATCAACTTAAATTCTAATAAGAGCACATTCAAAATCACGCCTAAACATAGCCCTTCATCCAACCTGTTTATGCAAAAACAAATTTTTAACCCAATTTGCATAATTTCTACGATTACTCTACAAGGAACTATAGGGTGTAGTTTATATGGATTTGAAGCTCTATGAATCTAGTTTCTAAATCAATAAAAATCATTCAATTTGAAGCTTTCTACATAAAGTTATGTCCAATTTACGAAGACTAGTCCAATAAAACTGCAATATGAGTTCTTCAACCACAATTTATTCAATTCAACATATCTCAAGTTATACTCAATGAAAAATCATAAAATTTACACCTTTGTAAACTAGATTTAAGATAAAACAAGTTACGAAAGATGCCATAGCCATGTTTAAGCCACAAGCTCATTAAAAACTTCATCATATCTTTAGTAATCTCCAAGCAATCATTTCACATTTTAATACTTGGTTGTTTTTGTTTCAACTTTCTTTCCTCCTCTCTATATTCCAAAAAGCATTTCATATTCAATGCTCAAGTATGCACAAGTTAAGACTTGTTTATGCATAATTACTCAATAGTTCAAAAGGATTTACCTAGTTATTTGCTTCAACTCTTGCTTCCAACCCTTAGTTCCAATGCCTTTTGTTTAGCTTTAGTGTTTGCCTCCTGCTTCCTTTCTTGTTCCCAGCCCTTCTTGTCCCACAATTTTTTCTTCTCTTTTTCTTTACTTTCTTAATCATTCTTTTAGTTGCTGAAAGGTCTAAGGCTGGTGGGTGACTAAGCATCCAAGTGATCCCACTTTGTTCACCCATTTGACACCTCCAATTAGGAAGTCAAACTCCATCCATCCGATTTTCCTATTTCATTCATTCATTCTTCTTTTTTCTTTTTTTTTTTTCTGTTTCAGACTTTATGTCTAATGTGACAAATATCTCATTTGATTAATTCAAATTATTTTACACATTACGCATGTACTTTACGCGAATACAATTTACACCAATGTTTCTTAGTTTTAATGTTTCAAGTGCTATAACCTTGTGGACTAAAAAATTCCTAATTCAATGACCAACATCATCTACCCAACTTAATCTTAATAATAATTTTAATTCATATACAAATAAATAGTTAGACGAGTAAAATTAGGTGTCAATGCAAACAACCGTGACTTAATAAGTTACCTATATTATCACTATTAAGTCTTAGGAGTTTTGAGTGTGATAGATTAAATATTAGGATCGTCTAATTTGATCACTAACACTGATACATATCCTAGCTTTAATAATTACACCAATAAATAATAATGTATTTAAACCATTAGTGTTTAGTAAATTAATTAATTACGGGACTTCACATTCCTCCCTCCTTAAAAAATTTCGTCCATGAAATTCCTACCGTGCTTTAAGAAACAAATGGATACCCTCTTTGTATTAATTTCATAAATTCACCCTGCCACACCTTCCACATGGTGCTACCATAATATGTTCACTATAAGTACTTCCTTATTTCTTCTTAGGTTATTTTGGTTTTTCATTCTAATATCTTTATTGATTGTTCCTCCAATGAGAGATCATCTCATAATTCTAAATTTTTCAAGTTATATAACATGTTCAATCCTAAATAGGGCACGTGAAAGACATTGTGTATTCTTGACATTAGTGTTTGTAATCTTAATTGGTATGCCACTCCCTTGACTCGTTGTGTTATCTCAAAGAGTCCAACATATCTTGGGCTCAAATTTTCCCCATCGATGTGAATAATTCCTTTTTAAGTAGATATTTGGAGGAATATTTCATCTCTCACTATAAATTCCAGATCTTTTCTCCAAGAAATTGTGTAACTTTTCTGTCTGCTCTAGGCGATTTGGATCATCGGCTAGATTAGCTTTTTTTTTTTTCATAAACTTCCTCAACCCTTGGGACTCAATTACAGTCCAGGATCTCTCTTTCTTCTCGTTCTCCTTCTTCATGGTTTTCTTTTCTTCCTTTTTTTTCCACTTATTTTTTCTTGGTAGATTGATGCCTAGCCTTTCCTTCCATAAAGAGTTCCATATGGAGCCACCTCAATAGAATAGTGGTAATTATTACTGTATGCACACTCTATTATAGTGATATGTTGATTCTAGCTTCCGTCAAAATCCAGTACTCGGGCTGTTAACTACTACTTATGTTTGAGCTTCTCTAATTTGTATCAATAAAGATGGTCAAATAATGACTTCCAAGAGTGACCTTTTTTGGGAGTAGGGTTTTAGTTTCATTCACAAAGATTTTTTGACAACTCCCATTCTTTTATCATTAATTAGGCCACCTAAACCTTCTTGCAAGATATAGTTTTCCTTTCAATCTCTCCTCCTGAACGTCGGGCAATCACTAGTCCAATATGCTATACTTTCACGTCTAATGCATTTCTTAATCTTTCTCACCTTTCTTCATGATCTGTATGACCTCAGAATGATTCATCCTTTTTTTACCAACACTTACATTCAGTATGCTTAACATATAGCTTGTACTTCTTTATTGTTTGTAGAATCATTCTCAAGAACCCTTTATCTCCAACGATGATTTCAAGTAAGCCGAAACACCATCTATATGTATCACTAAACCATTAATCCAATTAGGATCTAAACATCTGGGCATTAGGTTCGTAAGTCTGCAAGGCATTAGTCAAACTACAAGAGTATGATATCTTAGTAACCGTTCCATGCTTGACATAATATCTTGGCTACAAATGAGTAAGGACGTAAGATCCACAGGGATGTCTTTTCCCCTATTCAAGTATCACCATTTTTATAAATAGAATGGATAAATACCATACAATCTTAATATAAGTAGTTGACCTAAAACTCATATGACAATTTACCTACTCTCACGTTAATGTCATACAATAAGTCAGAATTTATAATTGAAGGTTAGATTTAGGAATTTACAGTAAGAGATGAAATATTCCTCCAACATCTCCTTAAAAGGAATTATTCCACATCGATGTCAAAAAATTGAGCCCAAGATGTGTTGGACTCTTTGAGATAACACGAGTCAAAGAAGTGGCATACCAATTGATATTACTAGTATTGATGTAAAGAATGCACAAAGTCTTTCACATGTCCTATTTAGGATTGAACATGTTATATAACTTGAAAGACTTATGAGATGATCTCTCATATAAGGAACAACCAATAAAGATATTAGAATGAGAAACCAAAGTAACATAAAAGAAGAAATAAAGAAATACTTATAGTGAAACTATTAAGGCAACACCATGTAATGGAAGGTGCTGCAAGGGGAATTTAAGAAAAAGATATTAGAATGAGAAACCAAAGTAACCTAAAAGAAGAAATAAGGAAACACTTATACTGAAAATATTATGGCAATACCATCTAATGGAAGGTGCAGCAGGGGGAATTTAAGAAATCAACACAAAGGGTATCAATATGTTTCTTAAAGCATAGTGGGTATTTCGAGGACGAAATTCTTTTAACGTGGGAGGAATGTGAAGGCTCGTAATTAATTAATTTACTAAACACTAATGGTCTAATTATATTATCATTTATTGGCGTAATTATTAGAGCTAATATATGTAGCAGTGTTAGTGATTAGATTAAACGATCCTAATATTTAATTTGTCACACTTGAAAATTCTAAAACTTAATAGTGATAATATAGGTGACTTACCAACTCTGTTTGTTTGTTTATATTGACACCTTATTTTACTTGTTTAACTATTTGTTTGTATATGAATTAAAATTTTTATTAAGATTAAGTTGGATAGATGATGTTGGTCATTGAATTAGAAAATTTTTTGGTCCACCAGGTTATAGCACTTAAAACACTAAAACTAAGAAACACTAGTGTAAATTCTATTCGCCTAATCTTACGTGTAATGTGTAAAATAATTTGAATAATTAAATGAATATTTATCACATTATAGATAAAGTCTGAAACAAAAAAAGAAAGAAAGAAAGAAAGAATGAATGAATAAAATAGGAAAATCGGATGGATGGAGTTTGACTTCCTAGTAAGACGTGTCAAATGGGTGAAGAATGTGCTTGTGACGCCCCAACCAAGGCCTACCCCGAACCCTGATCGAGACGCCTGCCTGGCTCGTGATAGGCCTCAATCACAAGCAGTCATATGCCAGAAACATAATTAAACACTAAAATGTACATATTTATTAAAAAATTATTACATCGTTTGAGCCACTTAAGCCTCAAAATACATCTACCTATTTAATAGACTATTGTAGAAAACTCTTTTCCTACACACTCTCTATCCGTTCCCATGGTTAGATACCTGTAAGGAAAACAAATTTGAATGAGTGTGAGTCTAAAGCCCAGTGGGACCCCTTTTTTAAAAATCCAGTCAAAAAATTCTTGAAAGCATGTTCGTTTACAAAGTTGATTTACTTAAATAAATAGCACATAGGTACATATATTAAATCAAGTAAACATGTAGTTAGAAAAGATATATAATGATCATGTCAAGTATTATTCTGGATCGAGTCATGTATCGCTCATGATCATGTCAAATACTAGTCAAGATCGATTGATCATACACAGTACTATTCAAGTCAAGTCCAAAATATACCACCCAAGATCCGGTCAACTACTATTCAAGATCACGTCACCTCATTCATGAGCTTATCACATCGCATCAAATGCCATAGCTTTGCATATACCATCCATGTAATCCCTACTTTGCACCAATCACGCATTATTTTTGTGGCCACATCCCACCGATTGGTAAACCTTAGTATTACCCACATATTTTTCTCGAACACCCCAAAGCCTATGAAACCTTCTCGCAAGTTTAAATATGTTAAGAAGCCAAGGCGGCCAGAATTTGGACCACCAAGTTCTTTGCTGGCTCAACCCAAAGTTGGAAGTGCTCAAGAAAATTTTTAAATGCTAGGACAAGAAATTTTTTTATGTTAGATTATATTAGATAGTTATATTTATGATTAAACAAATATGAAAATTTTTAAATGGATAGGATTCTTGTAATAATGGATACTTGGCATGCGTTTAAAGAAAGATAATGCCCCAAAAACAATAGAAATAGTTCTCAAATGGTATATCTACTGATAAAACCCTATGCAATGCATGGATTTATTACCAAAAAATACAATTTTGTGCAAAAGTTATTTTGAATCATTAAACACAAATGCACCTGATATAAATTGAAACTTTGAATAAGCAAAAGACGAGTGAATTGGTTATTTAAACCAAATAGTTTTAGTCATTGAGTTGCAATCCATGTTTTTATTGAATCCTATCCCTTTATTACTACCAAGAAAATTCTCTTCCACTGTTATTTTACAAGTCCAAACAAAATGTCAAAAAATAAAAATCAACATCAGAATTCAATTCAAATGGTATAAAAAACACCTAAAAATTATTTGGGCTTTGTAATATACTTTTTTGTACATGATTAACCCAATTTTATCTACTAAAAATATTATTTCTTCAACCCATTGTTTACTTTTTTCACCTTTATTGTGTGAAATTATGTGAAGGCAGTAATAGTTTCAATGATATAAACATATCATGTGAAATATTTTATAGGAACATAGGGGTGATACTGAGAGAGAGGTTATATGTGAAGAGATTTTAAGAATTGTGATTTTCTTTATTTCTTAATCTATACAATTGTGTACATTAACCTTTTTTATATACATAGTACAACTTGTTCCTAAAGTCTAGGAAATAAATATAGAAATTAACTAACTATGGGAAGAATAATTACAAAGATACAATCACAATTATATAGGGATAATTATGCAATCTTCTAATAATTGTAAAATCGTCTATCCTTCCTCTCAACTTGGTGCATTGGGGTCTTACATGCCCAACTTGTCTAAAGCTTGTTGAAAGATTTTACTTGATACTACTTTAGTAAGAATATCTACAAGTTGACCTTCAAATCGAACATGAGGAATTTCAATTATCTTGGCTTCTAGCTTTTTCTTAATAAAATGTCTGTCAACTTCCACAGGCTTTGTATGATTATATTGCACAGGATTATGGGCTATATCACATGCAGCCTTGTTATCAGAGTACAACTTCATAGGAAGTGTGAATGGAATTTTGAAATCATGTAACAAAATTTTTATACACAACAACTCACATACTCCTTTAGCCATACCTCGATATTCCGCTTCTGCACTGTATCTAGTTACAACGCCTTGTTTTTTACTTTGCCATGTAACCAAAATTTCCCCAACCAAACTCATGTATTCGACAATTCAATGCCTATCATCAATTGAACTAGCCCAATCAGCATCAGTGTATCCTTCAATTGACAAAGAAGCACCTTTAGTGAACATAATCTCTTTCCCTGGAGATGACTTCAAATATTATAAGATTCGTAATACAACTCTCATATGCTCCTCACTTGGAGAGTGCATGTATTGACTTACAACACACAAAGAGTATGCTAAATCAGGTCTGGTATAGGCAAGACACATCAACTAACCTACCATTCTTTGACATTGTTCTTTATTTGTAGGAATTTGATCCAGAAGAATACCGAACTTAACATTCTCAGCTACAGGAGTATCATTGGGTCTGCAAGCTAACATACCAACTTCCTTTAGTAAATCTAATGTATACTTACATTGTGATAAGAATATCCCTTGTTTGGATCATAATACCTTGATTCCCAGAAAATACTTTAGAGGTCCAAGATCCTTCATTTCAAATTCCTGAGAAAGATAAGTCTACAAGGTTGTCTTTCAACTATATCATTTCCAGTAACAATTATATCATCCACATATATAATAAGCATTGTAAGTTTCCCTCCTTTGTGCTTTATGAAGAGAGTATGATCAAAATTACTCTGATAGTACCCAAATGCCTTCATAGCACTTGCAAATCTATCAAATCAAGCCCTTGGTGACTGTTTTAACCCATACAATGACTTTCGCAACTTGCAAACATGTTTGCTTTCTTCAAATTGTAATCTACATCCTGGACGTAATTTCATTTATATTTCTTCTTGGAGATCTCCATGAAGAAATGCATTCTTTACATCAAATTGATGCAGAGGCCCATCAAGATTTGTTACTAATGATAAGAGAATACGTATAGTGTTTATTTTGGCAACAAGTGCAAAAGTTTTTGCATAGTCAATCCTACATGTCTGACTATATCCTTTAGCGACTAACCTCACTTTATATCTCTCAATGACTCCATCTACTTTATATTTGATTGTAAAGATCCATCGATATCCAATAGATTTTTTTCCCTCAGGTAAATCAACTACCTCCCATGTTCCATTTTTTTGAAGAGACTTCATTTCTTCATTCATTGCATCTTTCCATTTGAAGTTTGTTATTGCTTCTTGCACACTATTCTGAATATGTACAACAGATAATTGATTTGCAAATGATTCACATGTCTTTAACAAACTACGGTAAGATATATAATTATTTATTGGGTATTTCGAAGTAGAATTCAAGATAGATTCATAGTTAACTCTAGGAACTCCTCTTGTGGTACGATTAGGAAGTATTCAAAGTGAAGGTTTAAGGCTTACTTGGGGTTCAGCTTGTAAAGATAACTCTTGAAGACTATAAGCATCAAGAATAGGTTATTGTTGTGGTACATCTGATTCTGCTATATTATTTTGATGATGAGATTCAGGTCTAGAATGATGTAAAGGAGGTTCAGTGATGGTAACTTCCGGTTTAGGTTCTTCAAATTTGGAAGTGTAGTTAGGTTCGATTTCCGATATAGGTTCAATTTGATGGCTAAGGGACTGCAAGTCAATGCTCCTCTCCTCCTGACTTGCAGTGGTAGGAAAATGCATATTATGCTCATAGAATTGAACATCCATAGTGACATACATTTTTTGGGTAGGTGGATGGTAACACCTGTATCCTTTTTGATGAAGACTGTAACCCAGAAAAACACATTGAATACCTCGAGGTTGAAGTTTGTGATGATTATGAGATAGTATGTGGATAAAAGCAGTGCAGCTAAAAACTTTTGGAGGCAAGTTTGATATTGATGTGCGGTCAAGTTACGGTAGAGTGTTTCAAGTGGAGTATGGAAGTCCAAGCTTCGGGTTGAAATGTGGTTTATTAAATAAGATGTAGTAGCTGAAAAATTCCCCTCAATATTAAAGAGGCATATTGGCTTCAAATAGCAGAGCTCAAACCATTTCTAAAAGATGTCATTTTTTCTCTTTGCAACCCATTATGTTGGGGGGAATAAGAACAGTTAGTTTGGTGAATAATGTCATAAAGTTGGAAAAAGTGTTTTGTCTCAAGGTTGATAAATTCTCCACTATTATTAGTTTGAAGAACTCGGATTGTTGACTGATACTGAGTAGCAACCATCGAATAAAATTGTTTGAACAATGAGCAAACTTCATGCTTAGTCTTCATCATACATACCCAAGTCATGCAACTACATTTATCAATAGACAATACAAACCAGCAAGATCCTTTCAGAGTTGGAACTTTTGCAGGACTCCAAGCATTAAAATGCACAAGCATAAACGGCATAGAACTTTTATTCGAACTTATTGGGAAAGGAACATGGTGGTTCTTTGCCAATTCACAAGTTTCACATTTCAACAATGATAGAGATGTTTTTGAAAATAATTTAGGAAATAAATACTTCAAATATCCAAATGAAACATGTCCAAAGCGTTTATGCCATAACCAAATATCAAAAGTAAATTTTGAACTAGTCACAGATCCTGCCTGTGTCAATGCATTTAAATTGGATTGTGTGAGATCAAGATCCATATCCAATCATCTTCTTCATCTTGATATCCTTAAAAACACAATGATCATGCCAAAAAATTACGACACACTTCAAGGAGGTTGTAATTTGAGAAGCAGAAATTAAATTGAAATTAAGGGACAAAACTATAAGAACAGAGTCTAAGTTGAGTTCATTTAGAGAGAATGAACCTTTACCAATAACACTAGCTTCAGTACCATTTGCAGCAGACACAACAGATTGCTTAGATTGTTTCAATTTTGACATAGATATAGTATCAAAAGACATATGATTAGTTGATACAGAATTAATAAGCCATGTACAAGACTTAACAGAGGTAGGAATATCTAAACACTTACTTGGAGGATCTGAGGAAATATGTAAAGCAAAAACATCTGTTGATGGTTGTTTAGTTGCGGTGGTAATGCCAAAAGCTATTGTTGCTACAAGTTTGGACTTATATTTTGGATCTTTAGAAGGGACACCACTCAAGGTATCCAATCAGGTCAAACATCGACTTTGAGTATGCCTTGTTCCACCACAATAAGTACAGTACCCAGATGACTTACTTCCAACATCAAAGTTGCAAGATGTTATTGAAGAAGAAGGTGGTGCAGTATTGGAGTTGGTTTGTTGTGCATGAATTTTGTTTCGCTGCGCCAACATAGCCATAGTCAAAAGCAATTAGGTCACTTGTTAATAGAATCTTACGGTTTGCTTCTCAGCGTACATATGCATATGTGCGTTCAAGATCTGAACTTGGATCCATGCCTAGAATTTTCCCTCGTACTTGTTCAATTTAGAGTCAAGACCATTCAAAATAATGTGTGTCCCCAATTTCTTAACAGATGCTTTATACATAATAACATCATCAGGATCTTTCATTTTAATTTTATCACGATTATCGAGTTCTTGAAATATTTCAACAAGTTCACCATAATAAAAAGGAAGAGATGGCCTGATTGGCAAAGTCAGATCGCTTGTTGATTGAGAGCAAATATTTGTGTTTCATCGGATCCATTATAAAATACTTTAGCAAGAGTAATCCAGATTTCACGAGCAGTACAGAGGCGAGAATACCTTTTCATAATCTCTGGTGTTATTGATGTGAGTAGCCAACTTTTAACCTTTTGATTTTTAGCACACCACTTGGAGTAAGAAGGAAGGATCATCTAATTTGGGTTGATAAGAATCACCAATAATATAATCAAGTTTCTCACGACCAGCAATATGCATTTCAATGATTTGATACCAGGTGTCATAATTAGTTTCATTAAGGATTATGCCAACGTTGAAGCTAGACGTTTCGGATTGAACTTGAATAACATAAGATGATGGTACAACGGCTGATTTGGTTGTGACTTCTGGTAATTCGGTAGTTTTTGTTTTTATTCAGATTCAAGAAGCTTATAGGGATTATATAGCTCGCTCTGATACCATGAAGAGATTTTAAGAATTGTGATTTTCTCTATTTCTTAATCTATACAGTTGTGTACATCAGCCTTTTTTATGTACATAGTACAACTTGTTCCTAAAGTCTAGGAAATAAATATAGAAATTAACTAACTATAGGAAGAATAATTACAAAGATACAATCACAATTATTTAAGAGATAATTATGCAATCTTCTAATAATTGTGCAATCTTCTAATAATTATACAATCTTCTACAATATGAATTGGAAATATAATGGTTATTTGAATGCAAAAAATAAAATATTTAAATTCATAAGCAAAATTAACTTATAAAAGAGAGGACTGATGATGGATACAATTGAAGTTGATTTAACAATGCTTTTATCATTTATCTTATAAATTAATATTTCATATACTGACAACGTAAATATTTTTACATGAGCATGCCTAAATAAATGATGCACATCTTTTATTCAAATTTGAAATTCTCATCTTGCACACGTAGCATGCATTCAATCTACTGGTGTTAAAAAAGTGTTACCCTGGTATTTTTTATTTGAAAAGCATGTATAGTAGTTACAATTTTTATTTAGTAGATATAGGTTAGAACTTCTAATTTTGGTGTTTGTAATTAGGTATGTAATTAGTAATTATACAATAAAACACCTAACTTTTTGTATTTGAGATTGTGAATGATCCCTAATTAGTGTTACATATAAAAATGACGGGAAAATATTTAGATGCAATAATTGGTCAGATAGTTATGATGAAACAAACCTAGGACTTTATGATACAAGTTGATAAATCAGCATTGAATTTGCTACATTATGCTAGACAATTTGGAATGGTCAAAATAGAATAATCCATGAAAATCATTTAGTTCATCTTTTAATAATGGTAAAATTTGGAATTGATTTTCTCAAAGAACACCAAAATTCTGCTATTGCAGCAATAAACAAATCAACTCAAGAGGTGAATCAACAGCATTGGCTCCCTTTACTAGTGAATCAAGTGAAAAAAAATTTTGATGGGACAATATTCACAAATTCAAGAAGTGGTAGAATTGCTGAGCGGCGTGCAACTCTGCTTGTTCTTTCCTAGATGCAAATTCTCTTGGCTTGCCTAACATCTCTGATCCTAAACACGCCGAATTACTGGCTTTAAAAGAGGCTGTCAAATTCAGTAAGGAGTTCACATCTCTAGCTCCACGTTCTCTTGGCTTGCCTGATATCTCTAATCTTGAACACGTTGAATTACTTGTTTTGAAACATGCTGTCAAATTCAATAGGGAATTGAGAATTGAAGATGATCTAGACTTATATCCACTAGGAACTTTAATAGAAGAAGTTAGGTATGAGTTGAAATCTATGCAACTTGAGGAAATCAGATGGGTTACTAGAAGTAATAACAAAGCCGCACATGAAGCAGCTTAATATAGGAGTAAGCAAATTTGGTAAATATCGAATTACCGATCAAATTCAAGTTGGTAAATTGAATTCGGTAATTTGGTCGGCAGTTTCAAAAATTAAAAAAAAAAAATTCAAATTCGGTCAATAGTTGAAAATGTAAATTTTGAATTTGGTATTACCAAATTCGAATTCAATTTGGTAATCGAAATCTCAGCATTCGATTACCAGTTATTTTGGAGGAACTTGAAGCTTTTGAATCTGTTAAAATATTGTATATATACTTGTGTTAAGTGTCATTATTATTATTAAAAATCTGATCTCTAATAATTTTTTCTCTCTTATTACAAGTTTGGTCAAGAGTGGAGCTAAAACAACTATGATTGATGTTTAAATTTTAAAATTGAGTATTCCATTGTGTTATTGCAATTTGTGTTGTATAGAACTATAGTCTATTGGATTGTTTGATTAAAATATTGAGGTGGAGGAGGGATTGTTATTGCTATCTGTGGGAGAACTTATGCTATGCCTACTAATGGCTATGGGTTGTTTAATTAATTATTGTACTAGACTAGACATATAATGGCTATATGCCTATGCCTTTTGTTTATTTGATGGCTATGCTTCTTGGATATGATTATTGAATGTGCTATGCTTTCTGATTATGAACTTTTTTTTCATTTTTTGTTGAAAAATGTTGGGGATATTGTTTTGAAAGTAGTAGTAATTTGAAAGCAATGCCATTTGATTATGGATTTTTTTTTCATTTTTTTGATGTGAATATTCAGTGTGCTATGCATTTTGATTGATGGATGTCGCGTCCAAAATTGAGAAAGTGCGGTGCTAGTGGGGTCGTTGACTATTGCGCCTCAAAAGGCGGTCTAGTTCGATGATCCTTTTCAAAAAGATAGTTTTTGAAAAAATTGTACGTGTGTGAAAAAATTGAGTTTTTAGTAGAAAAGTGTTATTTTGGAAAAAATGGTATTTTAAAAGAAACTAAGACCGAGACTAAAAGTGCGACAGTTTTGGCCAACTAATTTTGAAAAAGGGTTTTATTTTGAAAATGGAGTCGCCACTTGGTATTGAGTTGGGGTGTACCAAGTTACTCGAAAAATCATTTATCAAAAGAAAATTTTTAGAAAACATATTTAAAATCCTTTTTCGACTCCGGTTTACAAAAAAATGAGAGAAAAAGGTTCAGGAGTCACATTTGAAGAAAGGGAAGGCAAAGACTCGTGTCTAAAACACTCTTTTTACCTAGCCGAGACTAGTTGCTAGGTTTAATCAAAACTTCTTAAGTTAATCCTAAATTCTATCGCGTTTTGGATGTATCTATATGAATGTAAATCCTAAATCTAAGTGAAGGTATCGGGAGGGTTGAGATGTTCCGTTGAGATTTAGTCAGGATTTATCACATTAATTGCGAAACCTAAGTCGAGACGTCAAGGGAGTCACGAGTATCTATGCAAAAATAAAATGCAAAAAGAAAAGAAAAATAATAATATAGATAATAAAGGTCGAAGAAAGTGGGGATGCATCATAACGGGTATGGAGGACTAACAACTCGTGACTCATATCTTTCTACTCACGAAGGGGGGAATGCCCTGTCAATCCACTGCTTCCTACGTAAATTGACGACTATTTCTAGTTTGATCACACAAAATGACCTAACTTTTAAGTGGAATGCAACCTAAATATCATACACTGTTAAATACTTAAAAATAAATAACAATAATGATTATATACATATATAAAAATCATGCAAAATGACAAAAAACTAAAAAGAGAATAGTGTGTGAAATGAGATGAAATACACACAGAGTGCAACTAATGCTAAAATGACCTAAGAGTCTAGTGTTGAACTAACCCTTTCTAGGAATTCCTCACTAGCGTTGGATTAGCGGGAAAGCAATAAAATTACAACTAGTGTTGGACTAGTGTGATGACGGAATAACAAAACTGATAAAACCCGAATTAAAATAGTAAAGCATGAATCAAAGCAAATAGACATATAAAGACATATAATAACACGTAGGATCACATAGCATGTAAGCTTGATATTCTTGATGCGAAAATCCTAATGAAAACGGTAAAACATATAAGCAAACAAATATATAAAAACACATAAGCTCTAACTATTATACCGGGGGATTTAACTTACAATTTAAGGGGGCGGGGGAATTAAAAATGGCATATCTATTACACTTGCTATTTAAATATACAGATTTGTAAAAATGAAGGAAAGTAATCTAGCCATCTATTACATTTTTACCAAATAATGAAATTTGAATTTAAATAGCATAATATAAATGAATACACAAAAAGAATATAAAATAAGAAACACGTTGAAGAAGATGCACAAAAAATTATATAGGAGCACATAAAGAGAAATTAACAAGTAATGAGGGGTACCTTTTTTGAAGACCCGGTACAAATACTAATCAAGATGAATAAACAAGTCAAGGTATCGCGATATAAATAAATAAAGCATAAAAATATAAAATGTGACAAAGTAAAGTTTAACAAATTGGGGTAGGTGCGAATTTCTAATAAATCAAGGGGCAAAAACAGAAATTTCAGCAAGAAATGGGGCACAAAAATATAAATTCCAGCAATGTTAGGGTCCAAAAAATAAATTTCTAGCAACTAGGGAGTGACAATGTGAAAGACATAGAGCCTAATTGAAAGAAAATGAAGCCTAGAGAATCAATCTTCAAAGAATTGAGGACTTCATTGCATGGTATAAAAACAATTTTGGGCCAATTGATAATACTCAAGAAAACCAGGACTAAATCATAAGTATTTACTTCATTATAAAATAATTAAAAAAAAGAATAAAAATAATTTACTAAATTAGCTTAATTAACTAAACTAATGGCTCAAGCAAACACTAAATTAAACTAAATAAATTAATAATCCAGTAAATAGGTAAACTAACAAAACGACTAGATTAAAAGGAACTTATGAATAAATAAATAAACTAACTAACTAATGAACATAAACTAAGTAAAGAGAGCCAAATTGTTGACCACAATCCAATTCATTGTCTTTTTCACCCGAGACCCGAAGTTAGCTTTTAAGAAAACCTACCATTCTAGAAAGCAAATTTTCCCCACCAATTCATCACTTTCAACTTAATATCAAAAACCAAAATTTCAAACCTTCAAACCTTAAATTCCGAATCACATCAAACAAAGAAAACTTCCTAAATCTAAGCCTTGAACCTCTAATTCCAAACAAACAGCCCACCCATTGATTCATTTTCCTTTTCTACCCAAATCCCCCTCCCCCACAATCCATGATTAGTTTCTTCAATCTCAAATCTCTAAAACTCTTCTCAAAATAAAAGTTTCCTAAATCACAAATTCAACCACAAATTCCTCAAACCCATAAAAGAAAACGTCATAAATTACCTATATCACTCAAAAAATCATAGATTGAATGAACATATAAAGCCATGAAAATGGGCTAAGACTATTTTACTATACATAAGAGAAGGGCAGTCAGGCAAGGACGATTTGCAGCTTTTCTGGCGGAGGCTGCTGCAGTAATTCCTCACTGGTGGTGATTGATTGCAGGTGGAAATGGTCATTTGGTGGTTTCTGATAGGGGTTCTGAGCAAGTTTGCGGGGAATTGCTAAGTTGAGACTTGTAGCGCTTGATGACTGTGGTTGCTCTTCAATAGACGGTAGTAATTTGGAGGGAAAGCCAATAGTTGTGGCGTTTTGTGGCTGGAGAGAGAGATTGGGTGATTGATTAATGGTAGATTGGCAATTACTTGGTGGCAGGGAGAGATTTGGGACTACTGATGATGGATGAAGTTTGGGTAACTGGCAATTTTAGGTCATCGTAGTGGCCCGATTGCCATCTTCTACTGCTATCTTGGAACTATTTTTGGATCGTGATTGTTAAATTTGGGTGGTGCGTGGGTGTGTGTGTTATGCATGTGACTGGAATGGTGTTTAGTGCGTGTGACTGGTTATGTGTGATTTGCTAGTGGAATGATGATTTTTGTGCAGGTTTGTGGCCATTTGTGAATTGATGGCTGTTGGAGGGGATGCCCATGTGTATGATCTGGGGCTTTTGGTTGTTGTCTTTTGCAGGTGGGGCTTTGCTATTGTGGTAGTTTGGCTGGTGGTGGTAAATCACGGCTGGTGGTTAGTGGAGGTTGAAATTGGGTTCTGTTGTTCTGGGATGGTGGAATGCTATTGACGGTGGATTGTGGAGGCTATCCGATGGCCATTTGGGCGGTGTTGTGCTGGTTGTTCCTGGCCGTGAATTGAGTAGCGGTTGTGGCTTGGATTGTTGGGTTAATAGTGACTGTGATGGCGTTGATTATTAGGGTGGTTCTTAGTTATTTTCTAGGTTGTTTGTGACTGATAGGAGATGAAATTGGGTTGCTGTGGCAGTTGGGCTGCTTGATGATTTTTGCATGTTTTGAGGATTGGGTGGGTATGGTAATTCTGGTGATGGGATAGTCATGGTAAAGGAACAGGGGAGGTTAAAGTGCTTTGTTTCGTTTCTGCATTGGGCTGGTCAATGACTCTTTTGATGGCTGTTGGATTATTATTTTGTGATGTTTTTGGTAATAATTTCTGGGTTTGAGGGTGGCAATTGGTGATAATTTGGAGAGGTAGAGGATTGGTTGCGTTTATGGTGGATTTTAGACGGGAATTGACTGAGTTTTGGGTTGGTTTTGATGTGTTTGTGTAATCTTGTGTTTATGTGTGATGATGAAATTGAATTTGTATAAAAGTAGAATAGTGTGTGTAGTGTGTGAGAGAGTATGTGAGCCATGTGTACTGTGTGTGACAATGTATGTATTGCAGGTGACTAGTTATGTATGTGTGTGTGACTGTGTGATTCAGTGTGTGGAGGTGTGTGAAATATGTGCGCAGATGTGTATGTAAATTTATGTGTTAGTGTATGTGTCTGTGTGTGTAAACTGTATGTGAATTTGTGTGCACGCATGTAACTGCTGTGTATATGGGACTGTGTGTATCTGTGTATGTATGTATGAATTAGTGCATGAATCTGTGTGTGAAGTAAGGTGTGTGAGAGAGTGTGTTTGTGAGGTATGTGTGTGAATTGTGTGAGAGAGTAGCTGATGTGTGTTTGTGTGTGAGAGAGAATGTGAATATGTGTTCTTGATGTTCTGGTTGTGTGGTCGAAGGTGTACTAGTGTGTGTTCTAGGAGTTTTAGGTGCAGGCTTGAAGATATACTAGTGTATGTTCTAGGTGTAGGTTTAAAGATGAACTAAAACCTAGTAGGTGTTCTTAGTGTTCTTGGTGAAAACTTGAAGATAAATGTAGGAAAAAGTGTGTATTTTTTGTGTAATAGATAAAGCTAAAAACTAAAAAATATAAACTCTTTCTAGTCCCTTTTTTTTTCTCCCTCCACTTTTTTTTTAACTCCCAAGTGGAGGTATTTATAGTACAACAAAAGACTTATCTTCCAAGAAATGAATAAAAGACCAAAACGCCCCTGACGACCAAAATTATAACTTTACCCTTACCAAAAAATTAAAATCTATGTTCTCTCCCAAAAACACAAAATAAAAAAATTAAAAAAATATAAATCATAAATTTATTAATAGCAATTCACCCTAAAAAAAAGTTAGAAAAACTTAAAAACATGCTTAAAAGACCTAAAAATGAATTTGGGACCCAAAAATGGCGAAAAATGCTCAGGAGGTGAAATAACTATTTTGCCCCTGTACTATCAAAATATATGAAAAATATTAGTTAGTCTCAAAAAATTATCAAAAATAAAAAATGAGCTTAAAATGCTAAAAATGAATTTAACACTCAAAAATTGGTGAAAAATGCATTTGAAATGTGAAATGACAATTTTATCCTTGAACGAGGTATTTACAAAAAAAAGCAATCGTCCCCGAAAAAATCAAGAAAATTTAGAAACATACTTAAAAACTTGAAAAATAAATTTGGTACTAAAAAATGGGCGAAAATGGTATTCGCGAGATGAAATGACCATTTTGTCCTTGTACTGACGAAATGTATAGAAAAATATCAATTAAACCCGACAAAATCACAAAAAATTTAAAAATACGTATGAAAATACAAAAATATGAATTTAAAACTCCAAAACTAATGAAAAATATTTACAGCTAAAAATTACTGTTTTGCCCTCTCAAAAATGCTGATTTCGTTCTCTTTTTATTGAAAAATTAGAATTTGACCCAAAAAAATATAAAAGTGTCCCAAATGTTGAAAAAATGAGCGGTGCATCAAAATTTGATATCTACAATGGATATTGTAATTTGAAAGCAACAATTTTTAGACTTCAGAATGGGTAGGGGATGCTGAAATTTGAAATCAGCAATTTGGAATGCTTGGGTGATATTGAAATTTGAAAGCTGCTGTTAATTGACTTGTCAATTCGTAGAACTGCTGGACTGATATTTGAGCAAATTTCTTCTTCTTTTTTTGTACGTTGCCAAATTCAGATACCGATTTCCCGAACTAAATTTGGTAATCGATATCGGATCGATAAGGATGAAATCGAAATCAGTCAAAATATGCAAGTAAAAAGTGATCGATTTCAAGTGAACGAATTACTGAATTATTGACCGATTTTTAACCTAACTCAATATGCAAATTACCTCAATTAAAGTGTTATCTGGAAGAGTCAACCTCTAGACTTTCTTAAATTGTTGTTGCATGTTGATTTTTCGCATCTTGTATATGATACAATTCTTTGTTTCTATGAAAAAAAAATTATCTTTCATTCACTAAATTCTCTCACTTCATTATACCTCCCAATCTAGCCCTTGTCACATCATTCCCAATCCCCACCGTCATTGACCAAGCAAATTTTCCTTTTTTTACTAATAATTTTCCTACAAAACTCTTAAACCCCAATAAAAAAAGAAGACCTAATGGTAGGTGGAAACCACCCATTGAAGGTTTCTTAAAACCCAACGTGGATGGATCTTTTACAATAGAAAGGGCAGGAATAGGATTAGGTTAGGGATTAGAAGGGAAAAGTTAAAGCAGTAATGATCGAATGCATTCCAAAATACTTTGTTGCAGATCATGTAGAAACTCTTGGCTTGTTGAAGGCATTGGAATTTGCCAAAGATTTTGACATGACTCACTTTTGAGTTGGAAAGAGATGCACAATGTGTTATTAATAGAATTAATAGATTGCAGGAGGCTCTTTCTATGACATGACACCTTATAGTGGGGATCGGAAGATGATTGAGGAATTTCTAGAAGTGAGATTAAATTATATTAATAGGAGATTCGATATACCATCTCATGAAGCTACCAAGCTAGCCCTATATACAAAAGGTAGAAACGTTTGATTTACAAGCTTTCCCCATTTTGTAATGTAGTCAAATCTGATTCATCTTAATGAAGAGATTATATTCTCCAAAAAAATAAAAAAATAAAAAAAATTCCAAACAATCCATCCCATAGTGTACCAAGTAGGGTGGTCATGGATCAGTTAATCAATCTATACATCCAATATCCTAACTGGAATCAATTCTACTAGTTTGCTTAATTTTCTAACCACATTCGACCCTCATTAGCAGTTTGAGTGCTTATTCAATTACTCTGTAAATAAGGGTTAGGTATTGTTGATAATCGAACTGTATAATATTAAGTTGGTTTGACAAAACAGATAAAAATATATTGCAACATATAATTGTTCAAATTAAAAAATTACTTATACAATTTCAATTACTTTTGGAAAAAGAATAATTGAATTACGAATTAAAACTCTTGCATACACTTTTTTTAAAGTAAAAAAAATAGAAATCAAAATTTTTCACAATGGAAGTAAGAAAAATACTTATGTTATCTTCCTTGTTTCGTGTCTAGATTATATGAAAGTAATTTTTAGTTAGTATCAACAAAATATATGCTAATCATAGCATAAAAACAAATGATAATATATAAATTAAACAATATTGTTAATTTGGCATTCATTTAAACTTTTCATTGTTTCATACAAAAATAGCGATAGCACTTCAAAAATGTGTATTATTAGAAGTAGACTTTATATTGAAAAGCAAAACATGTCTAGAGCCACTTAAATATATACTATATTTTTTTGTCTACTTGTGGAGAAATTTCTTGAACCAAAGAGCTAAGTTTTTGAGATATCATTTGAGTCCATTTTTGTAATCCACATAGCAAAAACCAAACCTCAAGGTATAACCAGAAGCCCACTCAAAAGTGTCAAGAAATGACCACGCAAAGAATCCCTTGACGTTCACACCAAGCCTGATAAGACCAATTAAGAATTATAGTAGATGATGCTATGAAACTAAATATTTTTCTAAGGTTTTTTTTTTGTTTTTTTGGTTTCTTTTGAAAGAGTATTTAATTGAAATGCTTTTATAGAAAAATTAAATCATTGCATGGTAGGTAGACTCACTTAATGGCTTCTTGAACAGCTAAAAGATGGCGATGGTAGATATCAACTCATTGTGCATCTCTAATAACTTTACTAAGTTTGCTATTGTTTGCATCACCAATACCTGAAAATGACTCGAAAATCAACTTTGTAAGAAAGTAAGAAACTTTCAACATTTTGAATTGTTTAACACCGAAATATTCACAATAGTTACTTACCAAAAAAATCCTTTAATACATCAATCACCTATTTGATGCATCATTGAGTTGTTAAAGGATGAGAAAGAAAAGGGTAAATGTTGTTGAAACTTTCATTTTGCTACCTAGATTTACATTATAATTAACAAATCCATTGCTTCTGATTTCATTAGTGGTTCTTTCATTCTAGGGGAATGCATAACAAGATAAAAAGTGGCTATGGTAAAAATGAGAAATCTATAAGTATAATTTGCAAAATCAAGATTATAGAAAAAAATATTGATTTGGTAAAGGAACTTGTCATCAAAGAAGAAAATATAAGCAAGAAATAGAAGCAACAAAAAATAGTGTTTCTTATCATTCTCTGTGATATAAATTGGTGGACTATTGTAATTTTTATTCGTGTAAACAAGAAGATCTCGAAGTCCCTTTGGATAGACAAAGAAAATGCTGATTCCCATCTGCAGTAAATACTCAAAAATATTCATGTAAACCAACGATTGAAATTTGAAAATTTTATTTTATCTGAAAGTAAATTTCTTAGTATTTCAAATTTCTTAACTAGCACACCGGATTACCAATGGGCATTCCATTTCTTTCTGCTAAAAAAAAGAAGCATTATAAGAAATTGTTTAGGATAATTAACTAACACATGCACGCACATATGTATTAGAACAATTATTCTTGATGAAGCAAGCTTTACTTGCCATCTTATAGTTTTTAACCTTAAAAAAAGACATGATTTGTGTTATAAAACTTACAGGTAAAATTGGCCAGAGAATCTATTGAGCTACTGACATTAATACTATTTGGAACAACAACATTAATTGCATATTTTGTTGTATAATAATTCAATCCAATAAAATCAAATGAACCTTTAACTATTTTAGGTTGTTCGGTTGTAAATGTTGGTAATTGTTTCTTAATGCTTAGTTTGGGAGTTGGAGTGGAAAAGAAAAGAAGAGAAAAGAAGGTAAAAAAGAAAAAGAAGGGAAGGAAACTTTCCTATCTTTTCCTTCCCTTTCCTCCCAAATTTGGAAAGAAAATTTTTGGACCAAAACAAACCAACTTTTCCTTCCATTTTCTTTCTTTTCTTTTCCTTTCCTTCCTCACAAACAAAAGCAAATAGTTAAATAACTTTTCCCTTCTTTTCCTTTCTTACTCCCAAACAAAATTATTTCCCTTCTTTTCTTTTCCCTCCATTTCTTTCCTCCCAAATATAGTGTAAAGTTGCACACATTCTTTGAGGATAATCACCATATATAAATGGATGAATAAACTGTCAATCCAGCAAACAATATATATGAATTCACTAGTAATACAAGCAGGTTTATTTGATTTGGTTAGCTATTCTAATTTCAGTTACTTGAATAATTATTTATTAGAATTGTGTAATAAATTAATATTTAGAGAAACCAGTTTAGGAGGCTTATTTAATAAATTGCATACACGTGATAGGTAATTACTTTTGTGCATGTGCTATAAAAGTAGGGATCAAAACGACACAATTTATAATCAAATGGCAAATTGTTGAAAATTTTGTCGATGTACTGATGTACAACATTGATTTGCCGAACTATAAGCAATATTGTAATTGTGTAACTTGGTTAAAATGCATAACATTGAGGTAAAATGAATAAAACACTCTTTTTTTTTTGTTTAGTTTGATGTTCATGAGTTATCCAAATCACTTCCAACAATGATATACATTATGCTATATTTTATGTATTTTCAACCAAGCTGTATATTTTCATTTTCTTTTGTACATTTGCAAGAAAATTTTGTACATCTATTAGAATGATTGTACATTTACTAAACATTCTCACAATTTGGTGTAGCATCAAAATCCAGAAACACATATTTTGAGATGATAATATATTGTTCTTAACAAAATTCAAAATACTTTCACGTCTTTTGTTTTTTGTTGTCTGTTGCAGAAATTATAAATCAATTACATCCATGACTTATAGTATTTCATTCAAAAATAGTAAGTTTGCATAATTAGGTTTATTTTCTGTCTGAAAATTATAAAGAGTAAACTGTATGAATAAAAAAATAGAGTGTGTGAATTACTTCACTTTAATGAAATGAATTATGGCTTACTTATTAAACAAAATCAAAAGACTTTTAAAAAAATATGCACTTATTTTTTTGTTTATGTTACAAAATGTAAAAATCATTTGCAGCCATTCTTTGTTAGAGCAGTAATATTATACCCTACATAACCTTGAAGTTGATAAAGCTGATTCCGGAAAACAAATACATTCCTGCAAAAAATAGTTATTCAAACTCATCATCCATCCATGAAATCAAGGGCTCTATGTGTTGCCATAATGTCCAGCTTTGTACTAGTATATAAAGCTACCTAGTGAGACACTAGGGTTATTCTTATCTCTCCCTTCAGAGTTTTCTACAAAACAAACAAAATTGTAGTTGTACATCCACATGAAATAATTTATTTAGATTTGCATTATTTGAAGAGACGGATAGAATTGAATAATTAATAGAGAAAACTGCATTTTTAGTATCAAATATTTGATACATCGGCAGTTTCAATTCCAAAAGTTTGGACGAAGCAAATTTATTACCAAAAGTTTCAATTTTTCAGCACAATTGGTCCTATTGATCAATTTTGTCAAAATTTTACTGAAATTCATTCATATAATACTCATGTGTTAGTGACCAAATTTTCAAAAAAAATAGAAAAAAGGGAAAAAGTTAGATTGCCATAATTTGTAATTAGATAAATAAGCAAATAAAACTGGAAAAAATCTACCTGGATATATGTGTCATTAATTACAAATTATGACAATTAAGGGTTTTATTTTTTCAAAAATTTGGTCACCAGCATGTGATGTCAGGCATTCGAATTCTGTAAGATTTTAGCAAAACCGATCAATAAGACTAAATGTACTAAAAAAATTAAACATTTGATACTAGATTTACTTTTGTTCAAATTCTAAGGGCTAAAACTGTTGATATCCTAAATATTTGATACCAAAACTGCAATATTCTCTAATCAATATATAGGGAATGACGTTACTTGGTATTTTCTTTGTATAATTTCATAGCCACTGCATGACAAATAAGCATATGGTGTCCGACTATATAAGGCTCAATTGCTGAATTCCCTGCAGGGTAAATGTTAGCTAGCCAAGCAGAATAGTGACTAGGAGCTTGAGTCCCACTATCGTAACCGCCATTAATGAAAATATATGGCTCCTTCATGGTGATCTAATGCTTTACTCGGTCACTGAATTTCTTGAAGCAAAGCTCTACAAAATCCAAATAATCATCTCTGCAATATCAAATTAAGTACTGTTAATTATGATTTTTCCAATTACTCTTTAGACACATAATTTTATTAACTAGGTAAAATTGCTAATTTGATTTTTTTTTTGTATAAGCAAAGGATACAAAAATGATCATAAAATGATTTAAAGAGTAATAAATTCCTAATTCATCATTTTCTTAGTGGACGACTTGCATTTTAATGAGTAGTAGACTGACCAGCAAACTAGTTGGCAAGTATAATCCATATATATCTACTTTTATTGGGCCAATCCATACATGGAATAGTATAGTCCACATCCCATAATAATCTCATGCTGCCTAATTTATAAGCTATTGTCCTGCCTAATTTCAAAGCTAACATTGATAGGGAAAAGATTTGAGGTTTGTTTGGCACCAATAGAAAAGCTTAACATAGATAGGGAATAGAATTTGGGTTTTTTTGGCACCAATAGAAGACAAAATTTGCTAGATAATTCACAGATTTCTTATAAATTCAAATTGAAAATTTTCATGAGCCTCATAAATATAACAAATACGTGATTAAAGTAAATTTTCTTTAGTATAAACTTACATAATAAGAGGGCTCAAAAAACTATGGTACTCATCTTCAAGTGTTTGGGGAGTGTCTCAATGGTAGATTGCCACAAATGGCTTGATACCTATGTATTACATGGGAAGAACAACAATAATAAGTACTTCAATTAAGGCATTGTTGTTTCTTGGGAGTGGCATAGATAGACCAAGAGAAAGGGTTATATTTTTTTTTCACAAACCATTTGATACGAGTTCATTGATGAGATTGTTATTAAAGGCAACACCTTCCTTGTTCACTCCTCCACTGAGCTTCCCACCTGAAAAAATCGAAATTTGGAGAATAAGTAATGGTCAAAATGTCCCAAAAGAAATATGTCTTAACTACACTTCAGAATCTATATTGTAATTGTATGTTAAGCATTGTGATTTGTGTGAGATGACGAAAATGTTTCCAAATGGTTTGATATGTTATAACTATGCTGGACTTTTAAATTAGCGGCCAAATGCAAAATCTTCAAATTCATTTCATATTTTAAACTGTTGTAATAAAATCTACAATGTAGTTACATGCAATTTCTTTGCTAACTAAAGTACACCTTAACATGGCACATACAACATTTGGAAAATAAGAAATGAATTAGAAAGCCAACTAAATCCAAAATGATAAATTACAAATAGCAATAGCTTTTTGTAGGAGGAAATTGTTGTGATGACAAATAGTTATTGACAAATAGTTATTAAAAAAAGTAAGTTGTTAAAAATAAGTTCTAAGTTTTTATTAAAATTTATTATTTTTCTACAAAAACATACAATTTTTACTAAAAGTTATAGCAACGGAAAATCAATGTATCATTCCACGTGAACATGCATGTTATGAATAATAGTTAATTATCTTACATGGCAATACTCCAGGCCAAGAGATGAAAAATCAAAAAGCATCCATTCCGATAAACTTCATCAATTTCACGTCATCCTATCCCAGACATCCAAATAGAAAAAGATGATCAAATGACCAAATATTTCCTTTTAACTTTTAGCCAACACATAATTTGACCTGGAAAACAAATTTCAGAAGAGCAACACTGCAAAAAAAGAAAAAAAAAATTTTTTGACCATCATGGTCATCTCTTAAACGTCAAAATTAGTTGGCCCCTAGAAGTTTTTCCTTGGCACTTAACCCTTCGATTACAATGAAATATGTATTTTTATGAAAATAATACCTTCAAAATTTTAGACCTTTCTTTTTTCGTTTTTCCTCTGTATTTCTGGTTTCTTTCCATTTTCTTTTGCTTTTTTTCTTTTTCCATCTCCCTCTCATTCTTGCTCCCCATCTTTCATCTAAACACCAACTCTTCCTCGTTCTTCAATCCAAAAACCTCCAAATTGTCGAACAAGCCCTCCTCCTCCATTTTTCATTTTTGCATTTAGGGGTCCATTAATATTAGGTGTAATATATTGTCTTAGGAAGATATTTTCCTAAGAGAATATTTTAGATGGAAAAGTCATTTTTTTTACAATTTTTTAGTGTTTGGATAACAATGCGAAAGTTTTCAATATTTTTTTTCTAATCTTGTTAATATGAGTTAAAAACTAATAATAACTGCAATATCAAAAACTAATAATAACTACAATTAATGTTTGACATGTAATTAAGTTAACTAAATATTATTTTATTTACAATTAATCTACAAGATAATACAACAGTAAAGTATCCATAACTATAATTATATTACTCAACCCCAAAATTACACAAAAGCAACAACAAGAAGTATAATATTATTGAGACAACTAAAAGAAGTCATGGTAATCTCATGAATCCATCCATTTTCATTGAGCAATCATCAACATAGTTGAACAAACCTGCCAAAAATAGGAAAATAGTTCAACAATCAAGAATAAGAACAAGTATACTATAACAAACAACAAACCAAACAAAAAGAAAGAAAGAAAGAAAGAAAGAAAGAAAGTATATAAAGCTATTTTATAGCTACTAACATACCTTTTTCAAATACTCCAGTTAAATAACTCATAGAATAAGAAATGAAATATCTTTAGCAGTTTTCACATTCTGCACCAAAAACTTGCTAATTAATAAAGAACATATTTCACTAGCAGCTTCAATTTAAATAAAGATAAACTTACCTTCATCTTCTGTTTTACTCCGTAAAGTTCACGACACCAATCTCCTCCACACATCAATACTTGTACTATTTTAGGAGATAACGAAGTCCTCTATGCATCAATCACTCGCATTCTAGCACTAAAAGCAGCCTCAAAAGCAATTGCACTAATAGGGACGGCTAAGATATCACAAGCCATTCTCGACAATATGGGATATGTCAAACTATTCATTTTTCACCAGCCCAAACAATCAAATTGCAATGGATCTGCATATGGTGGATATTTTTGATGAGGCTTATCCAAATAGTCAACAAGTTCTAACTTTTGAAGCTCACTAGTCTCAACTTCGCTTGTATAATTATCAAAATCAACCCAACTAGAAGTAGAATGACTAATTTCAATATTAGATTGTGAATTATCACCTTGAGATGAATCACTAAGACCTCTTCCCTTTACCAAAATCTCCATTCTCAAATCCAGCCACACATTCATCATATAAGTCAAAAATAGTCTTTTAAACTACTAAAATTCTCTCTTGGGCTTCATGAGGTGAAAAAAGTCTAAAAAAACAAAACTCTGTCGCCTCCATTTTCTGCCTTGGATTTAAAATGGCTGCCACAGTCATTATCAAATTACACTCACCATAATATTTATCAAATTTTAACTTCATCTTCCTAACTATTACTCGTATGAAGTCATCTACATCATTTTCCCTTCTATCCAAACTAACTTTACTCTCCCAACTTCTTGTAGGAATAAATTAGATGAAGGATAATCACTACTCGAGATGACTTTTGTGGCTACCCATAATGTCTCTTAAATTGAGCAAACTTTCTCCACTTTTGCCCAATCCTCTACTGATGGACAGCAGTCATAATGTGGCTCATGATATCGAAACTGTGGAGACACTTCCTTGAACTTGCCTACGCAACTCAACATTTCAAATGTTGAATTCCATCTTGTCCTGCAATCACGAATCAACTTTTTTTCTTAGCAATTGCATTTGTTGAACAATCTGGGAAAACAACAGCATACTTGCATCTAAATGATTCACAAACTCTACACTTTCTCTTATATTCTCTGCAATGCAATCATTTAGGTAAGACCATCTTGAACCATGAGGTTCAAGATATGTGTGCAACATCGAATATGAATAAATTTTCCATCAGACACCAGGCTCTTACTCCAAGAAAGTGTTTCCTTCAACAATCTAATAGCTATATCATTATTTGAAACATTGTCTACTGATATTGTAAAAATCTTGTTCTCAATACCTCATTCTTTTGGACTCTTGAATGTGGCATCAGAAATCTCAACACCACGTTAAGTTGGTGGAATGTGCACAAAGCTTAAAACTCTCTTTTGTAACTTCCAAAAAGAATCAACCCAATGCCCTGTTATGACCATATATTCGATCTTTTGATTCTTAGATTTCCAAAAATCAGTTGTGAAACATATTTTGTTGACATTCTTCAAGAGATTCTTCAATTTTTTTCTCTATTTCATAAACTGCAATACAATCAACTTTGCATGTGGTGCATGAATTTTTTTTTCCATTTGGGCATCCCAACCTTTTGCATGTAGTTGAAACCCTCCTCCAAAACTAAATAGGTGTTCATGAATTAGTACCCAATGTGCTGCTACTTCCCTCATTTTCTCCATGTAAGGGAGCATCAGTAGGAAGAAAATTTAACTGTTTTTGCTTTTCCAACTTTTTCTTCCTTATCATATAGGTATCTTGGTGTCATTTCATACTTATAGTGGTCCTAGAAGTACTCTTTGTTAATTTACCTTTACAATGCTTTCATTGGACCTTCTTACCATTTTCAACAATTTCAAAATCTATCCAAACATCTAATTTTTTTCTCTTTTTTTCACATGAAACTCGGCTACTAGTTCTTTAGCTTCATTTTGCTAATTAGATGGTTCAAGTGTTTCACCACTAGTTGGCATTCTACTCTCAATATTTTCTTCATTTGTATTTTGTATATGATCAGCTTCATTCTTGACACTTTCACAAATAGGACCGCATTTTACTATTGGACTAGATGAGCCTTTTGTCAACATAATTGGATTTGAAGAAACTCCCAGAGGACTTATCTTGCCTGTCAAACGAAAAGAAAATGTTGAAGATTGATGAAATTTGAAGATTTATAACTCAAGCCATGAAAAACTAAACAAAAAATCACCTGAAAAACACAAGAAAAAATATTATTCAATGTATTAATTCTTATTTCGTTGGAGAATGGGACATTTTTCTATGTTATTCTTCTTTTTGTAATTCATTGATAATGCGCCATTTTTTGGGAAATGGTTGGTCATTGGTGAACATGTGTAAATTTCAAGAATATTGTTCTGCCAAGTAAAAGTAATATTTCATGTAATAGTGTTGCAGTAATTCTCTAAATCCAGTTTGGCCATTTATTGCATTACTTAAACAAGTACAAAAGACTATTAAGCTTAGACATTGCACTTAAACAAGCACAAAAGACTAACAGGTTCCCCAAAAACATGTTTGCCAATTGTTCTAATAACAAGTCACTGGGGACTCAATTGAAGTAGTAAAGATGTAAATTAGAATGTTGACTATTTGTATTTAGTGTGACTAGTGATAAAAGGTACTTTTAGTAGCCTAAAGCAGCTCTTTAGCAAATGAAACTTTGATCTTATAACAAGTTTCTTTCTTAAGCTTGCACAATTTGGTAGAATAACTACCACAGTGGTTTCTTGATTTCATCTGAACAAGCTTAGCAAGATGTTGCTCATAATGGAAGATATTCTTGGTTTACCTTTAAAAGTTATGGATACATACTTAGGATACATGACATTATGTCATTAGCATTTAGTCAAGGTTCTAAAATTTGATGATGACTTGAAAAACAAAGTGGATAATTTCTTAGGTTTATAATCATTCAGAATTGAGGTGTTGCAATTGCTATCCTTTTATGACTTCAAATCTATATATACAAGTCTTGTCATAACTCTATTATCTAGTGTGAAGTCTCACTATTAAGCTTGTGTGTTCTTTCTACTCATGATACTTTAATTAGATTTTTCTCTGGCTACTAATTAAGATAGCCATAGTTAAGTAAGAATTAATTGACCATTCCTCAATTGAGAAACAAAAACAAAAAGTCACAAAAAAAAGTGAAATAATTACTGCAAGTACTAAGATAACTATGACCGAAATTTTAACCCCTATGGCTCAAGCAGCACACTGCATTTTAAACCAATAGAAATTTCAACCCCAAATCCACAAAAACCCAGTACAATATTGAAGAAACCCATCACCAAACCAGTGCCGACAAGAAGAAAAAATTAAACTACTCAATCAAAAATCAATAAGCATCTATTACTCCAAAAAGTAGGACAACAATAAGAATGCAAGCAACAATAGAATGGCAATCGAAGATGATAGATCTATCTGAGAAAATGGAGCCATTGCATACTTACCCATGGTAGCTTGTACACAGTGGCGATGACCACTCAGAGGGATGCGGCGACGGCTTGAAGACTGGCGGCAGCTTGAAGAGGGGTAGGGTAGTTGCTTGAAGAAGAACGGCAACCCGAATGTTTAAAATTAGGGTTTTTTGTTCTTCTCTTGTTTTATTTTTTATTCTAGTTCTTATTTTTTATTAAGTTTTTTATTTAATTTAACAAAATTTTTGGAGTAATTTCAATTTCCAGAATTAACCCCCATTGCCTAAATTTCATGGATATTAAAATTGTAATTTTGTAGAGAAGTATGTGTAAGTTAGTAATTTCATATATAAATATTTATCATATATAAATATTTAATACATACACACACACACACATGTTTGTATGTATGTGTGTGTGTTTATATATATGTGTGTGTGTGTGTGTCTATATATATGTATATATGTGTTTGTGTGTGTGTGTATATGTATATGTGTGTGTGTATTTGAGCTGCTCAATTTACTTTTAAATGCTTGAATTCGAGCACGTTTAGTACACAAGCTGTTTGAGATCGACTTGAGCTCGATCAACACGAACTCGAGTCAAACTGTACTCGCGAGCTGCTCACTTCGCTAACAGCCTTAGGTGGAATGAGAGTTATAATGAGATGAAAGAATATGGTGAACGAAAGATGATTTTTTTATATATATAGAAATAGAGAATTTTATCATATATGACATGCAGAACATTTGCATGTAACAATGGTTTAAGAAAATCTGGTGGTTGATCCTTCCACATAACGCTTTAATTGAGGTTATTTGCATATTGAGCTACTTTATGGGTTGCTTTGTTGTTGCTTCTAGCAACCCATCTCATTTCTTTAATTTGCATATATATATATATATATATATATATATATTAATTAAACATATACTGTTACATTGGAAGAGGAGAAATGGTATTGGTGGAATTTGAACCCTCTGACCTCTGGAGTCGGGTCGTAGAACTCTAACTATTCGGTTATCTATTCATTCCCTATAGATTTCAACTCATGCTTAACTTCATCTATTAGAGTTCCTAGTGAACAGAAGTCTTGATTTTTACTACGAATTCTATTAATTACATTTAGAGTATCACCATCTAAAATAACAACTTCAATTCTCAATTCCTTATTGAATTTGACAACCTCTTTCAAAGCAAACAATTTGGCAAGTTTAGGATCAAAGATATTAGGTAAGCCAAGAGAACATGCAATTAGAAAAGAACCAACAAAAAATGTTCAACTAGAGATGTCAATTCCTTACTGAATTTAACAGCCACTTTCAAAGCTAGCAATTCGGCTTGTTCATCATAAGAGATGTCAGCAAGTCGAGAGAGCGTGCAGCTAGAAAAGAACCAATAGAGTTGCCAGCTACTACAAGTCCACCACATTTAGAATTTCTAAATATTGCCCCCATAAAAATTTGTTTTCACTTGGTTCACTGATAAAGGGGACCAGTGTTGTTGATTTACCTCTTGAGTTGAGTTGTTTACTACTGCAACAGCAAAATTTTTGAATTCTTCAAGAAAATTAATTCCAAACCTTTCTGATATGATCCAAAGAGTACTCACACTTGTTAGACTTAAACTTAAACATGATGAGCTTAGGAGAGGTGTGTTATTGGTGGAAGATGGTCCACATGATTGCTGGTTGAAGCTTATGCACGGATTTTAGCTTGTTTGCAAGCTTGAATTTCACTTCGTTTATGCTAGCACATTGGGCCAAGGAGTGGAGCATTGGTTGTGGATCAAGTTCTTCTACAAAGAAGGCCCAAAAGGAGTTGATAAGTTGTCCAAAATAATCTTACAAGGGGCTGGTTACTTGGACTTGCTTATAGGGCTCTCAAAGTTAGTAAATGGAGGCCCAATGAATCTTCTGGAGGGATGTCCAGCCCATGAACTATTTTTGGATGAATTTTTATTATGTTTTTAGTTAGTTTCTAGTTGTTAGAATTACTCTACAATTGTGTTTTTAGTCAAGTATTACTATTAGTTTAGGAGTAGACTTAGAAGTTGTTTAATTCTTCAATTCTAGATAGTTATTTGTAAGCCAATTTATAGGCCTATTTTTCTATACGAATTTAACAAGAATTTTCAAAAATTTCATGAGTTTCTCTTATGAGAATTTTCTTGGTTTGTTGTTGATTAAAAACTACTTTTGGTCTTATCAAATTTGCTTGTGGTAACCACCAACTTATCTTAGAGTTTTCTTTGAGTTTTTTAACAAGTTTTTAGAGTTAATTAGTTAGACGATTGAACTCACTTAACTTAGTCTAGTATAGTTTCTCCATTGGCGTAGAGAAAATTCAAGGCAAAATAAGTCAAGGGTTCCTTGGTTTGTGAATCAAACGAAGTCTTGAGTTCAACGAGTTACACACTTGAAATTTAAGACTTTCTTGGTAACGCAACCGTGCGCACATCAAGTGGTATCAGAGCCATCTTTTTGAGTTTTTTAAGTTTTTTCAATCCAATTTTCTTCTTAAAAAATTTGGATATATCCCTTCTTATTGTGTCTTTGTGTTCTTGTGTGTTATTGTGGCCAAGAGTTTTGAGCCTGGTCTGTGACAGCCCCACCTTACTCAGAGGCGCACCAAAGGATTTAGCAGACTGCCTGTCTGGCTCTCGCCAGCACTCAAATCACGCACTCACTCAAATCATCCAAACATATATATAATCCATAAATGCTTTAATACGATTCAACTTAATAGTACAAGTATCACTAAGAAGTATTACAACCCAAAATATAGTTTATAATAATAGCCTAAACAATTTGGCTATCAAAATATAAATAAAAACATCTGACACATTAAAATCTGCTTCTCCAGCTTTAATAGTATGAGAAGCCTGGTTAAAAAAAAAACAAATAAAAGAGATGAATTATAATAGCCAAATGAGTGCTTAAATCATGCAACCATACCAGTGAACTATTAAAATATTAAAAGATAATAAATAACGATTTAAATACACGGTGTATAAACAAGTTAATTAACAAGTAGTTAATGGCAGATACAGAGCTCATCTACGGGAGCAAGCTCAACCGTAGAAGGAGTAAGTACTAAAACATGTAACCATGACGTTAGGACCGAGATAATAGCTCAGGTCCTCGCCAAGGATCATACCAGTATTAACAAGCAAGTACTGTAACCACCATTCACCTTATAACCTCCGTACAGGCTACCACATCTAGGGAGTAATCTCAACCATGGAGGATCAACAAACAAGAAAGTTCAATCCAGAGTTGGTCTCTTTGAGGAATTCAACTCAGATAGGAAAGAATAACACGCCCTAAAACACCCACCACCTTATGTCCTCCCAATCACGACTGGGTTGACTAACCGTGAAGTAACGGTGAAGTTAGTCACGGAAGTCTCAAGTACAAATAACACATTGAATAACGAAAGCATGTAACATATTGCGGAATAAATGCGATAAAGTACACATCCTTCCTCACTTAACACATTTCATTAAATAATAATTATAAGTATAACATATCATTTCATGCATCATGCACACATAGAAACACTCACCTAAAGTGCTTAGGAAAATATTTCGTAAAAAGATCGAGATTCGCTTTCAGACCTTGAAATTCAAAGAATAAGCCTTATAAAAACCTGATTAAAAATCTAAGTAATTCAATAAGAAAATTCGAGAAATACCCCAATTCTTTCTAGAGTTTAATTTTTAGGATTTTAGAGTTTAGAGTTTTACCCTAGGGTTTAGGGTTTTTAGAATTAGGGTTTTCAAAATTTTAGGATTTTTTCCCGAAAAATTCGATTCACTAATAGTTCATTTTTCTAAAATTTTCTGCACGTTCAAATCACTAAATTACGGCCTATATAGCTTTAAATCATAACCTATTCAATTTTTACTTTTTAGGTTTTATCGAAATTTCGGCAGCATTTTCCCTAAAATCGGACTAACCCAAAATTTTTACCTGCAAAAAAATCAACCAACCAATCCAATTCCAACAAGTTCTACAACTTCTATGTCATAATCAACCCAATTTCTCTCAAATTTTCCATCAAAACACTTGAACCACTCCAAGGTTCTTCAACCAACCAATACTTAATTCTTGTTATTTCAAGATTTAAACACTAGTTATAAGACATACAAGTCTATAAACATCATAATTATGGAATAAAACTTCATTTTCATGGCTTAATTAGTCATGCTTAACAACAAGAAAATGAGTAGTAACTTACATAACTACAACTTATAACTTGGAAATAATAACAAAAGTTCATAGTAAATACCTCCAACAAGTCTAGATCTTTGCTTAGTGAGAAGATTAATTCACTTTCAATGGAAGAAAATGATCAAAATGGAGAGGAAAAATTCAAGAAAATGAAAGCAAAAGAGAGGAAAAAGAGAGAAGAGAGGGCCGGCCAAGTGAAGAAGAAAAGAGAGAAAATAGGCCAAGTAAAGTAGAAAAGAAATAAAGAAAGAATTGAGAAAAATAACAACCAATCATAGCAAGACATAAGTGAGCATAGGGTTTGACTTTCTTGCACCTTAGCCACCAACTTGGCTAAACATAATTAGAGGAGGGTTTTAACATTTATCTTCCACTTATCTTGCAAGATTTCTAGGGTATAACTCTTAAAGGAAAAGGTACAACGTGCTACAACATAAAAGAAATCATACTATTATTTTATTTTCTAACAAATTTCGGTTTTTCCCTTTTTTTTTTTCTACTAATGGACATAATATGAATTAAATGGTTTGTATGAATTTCTAGGGTGTTACATGGTCAAAATAATTTGTGTTTGTGTCTAACTTTTCTTTCTAATTTTCGCCCATTAAAATTCTATTTTTTCTCATTGTTTTCTTTGTGAAATTTCATGCCCTAGGTTCTTAGAGTTGTTCTTGGTTGCTTCTCAATCAAGAATTCTAGATCTTGTGTGGTATTTTGTGATTCTTAACTATTTTTTGTGTTTTCTTGAATTTCTTGTGTCAAAATTTGCAAGGGAAAAGGGTTTTTGAACACAAAAATTCATAAAACCAATTTTCTTTAAGATTTAGTTGAGTTCTTGGTATTTCTTGCGTAACAAAAAAGATCATGTGCAAAAGAAAAGAGAAAAAGTCGTGCAAAGGAAAAGAAAGAAAAAGACCAAAAGCACAAAAGAAAAAGCAAGAAAAAAGAGTAAAAAGGAGTGCACAACAAACAAAAACCATGCACAAATCTTTGTTCCATAATTTTTTGAAGTTTCTTGGTGTTTAGATACAAGTTCTTGAAATTCTTGAACTTACTTGATTAGTTTCTTGAATTTGCACCGACTTGATCTTGAGTTTCTTGAAATTTTGTGTTGCTGGAGATTACTTGACTGATTTCTTGAAGTTCTTGGCTGATTTCTTGGACTTTCTTAATCAAATCTTGAAGTTCTTGAAGTCTTCAAGTGTTGGTCAGAGGGTATTCTTCATAAACTAGGGTTTTGTTAGGATTTTCTTGCATTTTAGTTGCTGAAATTCGTTTTTAATTTTGGACGATTTTCTGATATAATTTTTGCAGAAATTATGGTGTTAAAGGAGTCTAAAAAGTGTTATTTGGGCTTATATAGAAGTTAATTGCGATAGGGAAATCAATTGAGAAAAGAAAAACTAGTTGGTAAAGGATAAGAAACCAAATCCTCATGGTGCAAGAGTTTCTTCATTCTTTTTGGAAAGTGGTGGTTCTTGTTTCCTTTTTCTTCATTTTTCGTGTTTTTCAGTCTAATAAGGATTGTTTGGTCCGTGTTTTAGTGTTTCTTAATTGATTGTGTGTTGGTTTTAGTTGTTATTTGTTCAAGAATTCTCTTTGGAAAAAGATTTCTCTCCTACTCCTTTAAGAATTGTTGGAGTTTTTATTTTTTTACACAAGAATATTATTATTTTTCAAGAGAACATTAAAAATCAAGGATTTTTCCTCATTTATACCACACATTAGGGTGTCTATATTGTGCTAACTCTTGATTCTTATCCATTCTTTGATTTATTCTCTTTATCATAAACACTTTAAGCTAATTTTTCTTGGCCTCTACACTTACTCTTTACAAGCTAAGATTGCTATAGGCCCTTGGTGGGATTGATTGAACTGGTTCTTCATCAAAGAGCTTACAAGAAGATTCTTTTAGTGGAAAAAGGCTTAGTGGCGAGTTTATTCGAGGGTAAAAGCCAATCTACTTGAGAGAATTGAGTGCCAAACACTAAGGGAGTGTTTAACATATTCTTGTTTATTTTCTTTTTTTTTAATTTCTAACAATTTTTCTGTAGATTTTTTTAGGTCATAATGGCTTCTCCAATGGATTTGAATAATGAACATAAACCATTTAGGGAAGTCATTGTTGGTGATTTTAAAAGGAAGATGCGCCTTATGAAAAATGAGATCTATGAAGAGATAGATAGGCGTTCACACTCATCCAATGTCAAAGCTATTGCATCTCAGAATCCTTTTGAAGAGTCTCATGAGGAAGAATCTGACTATAAAGAGGTAGTGCAAAAAAGAGAAATGAGGGTTACCAACAACCTAGATAACAATCTTGAGAGCATCAAGATGAAGATACTTCTATTCCAAGGAAAGCTTGATTCTGAGGCATATCTTGAATGGGAGTACAAAGTAGATCATGTATTCAACTACCATAACTATTCTAAGGAGAAAAAGGTACAATTAGCGGCTGTTGAATTTACTGACTATGCTAGCATATGGTTGGATAAGCTTGTCAAAGAGAGAAAGAGATGTGAAGAGGAACCCGTGAAGACTTGGTATGAGATGAAAGCAATCATGAAAAAGAGGTTTGTGCCAAGTTATTATGTTCGTGACCTCCACCATAGACTTCAAACTTTGAAGCAAGGCTCTATGATTGTTGATGAGTACTACAAGGAGATGGAGATGCTTATCATTAGGGCTAACATTAAGGAGGGGAATAAGGCTACAATGGCGAGATTTGTGGCTGCTTTACACATGGATATTGCTGAAAAGGTAGAGTTATAACACTACCTAGACATTTATGACTTGTGGACATGGCCATCAAGTTGGAAAGACAACTTAAAAGTAGGCGAACAAGAGAGATCCTGTCACGCTCTGGACCCGCAGGCCCAACGCGCGACCAGAGTCTGAGCAGCCAAGTCCAACTTTTGGGCTCCGTCCTCGCTAGCCCAAAATGGATATCCCAAGTTGGACTTGAGTGTTTAGACTCAACTTATACATTGGTCTAAGTTACTTAACTTTTTCAATGTGGGACATGGTATTACATTCACCCCTCCTTATTAGGCTTTGCGTCCTCGCAAAGCCCAATCCATGCATGCGTGATCCGGACTGTCCACTTAGTTGCGGAGGACATGCATGCATACTTAGTTCCTCCACTTCCTTGCGTAGTCCGGCCCAATACCATAGGCCCAGTCTCACCCCGTGCAGAGACCACACGAGGTTCGCTCTGATACCATTCTGTCACGCTCTAGGCCCGCAGGCCCAACGCGCGACCAGAGTCTGAGCAGCCAAGTCCAACTTTTGGGCTCCGTCCTCGCTAGCCCAAAATGGATATCCCAAGTTGGACTTGAGTGCTTAGACTCAACTTATACATTGGTCTAAGTTACTTAACTTTTCCAATGTGGGATAGGGTATTACAGATCTCCACTCAACTACATCATGCTTCATGGAGGTTAGATCAATTAAGAAGAGAGGTAAGAAGTAGTGATCAAAATCGTTCCTCTAGTCAAACAAATCGAGGTAACATTGGGAGGGGAAAAATTTTACTTTATCTTCTATTTCTTCTAAAGTAATTTCTAAGGGAAAAGAGATTACTTCTAAGCCAAAGCAAAGGGAGATTAGGTGTTTTAAATGAAAAGGCTTTGGACATATAACTGCAAATTGTTCAAACAAAAGGACAATGGTGATCTTCAATGATGGAAAGGTAGCAAGTGTTGCCTCTAGTGAAGATGATGAAGAGATGCCTCCATTGGAGGGTGAAAGTGATGATAAAGACGGTCCATGGGGTAGCAACCGTGGAGAGGTTCTAGTGACTAGGAGAGCACTTAGTGTTGCACATATGGAAGATGGGAAGAACATTCAAAGAGATCATATCTTCCACACGAAGTGTACCGTATAAAACAAGGTACGTAGCATGATTATTAATGGTAGTTCATGTACTAATGTTGCTTCCACTTTGTTTGTAGATAAGTTGGGACTTGAAATAAAGAGACATCCCCAGCCTTATAAATTGCATTGATTGGCTAAAACTGAAGACATGAAGGTGACCAAGTAAGTGTTGGTGCCATTCTTCATCAACAAATAGAAGGTTGAAGTATGGTGTGACGTGGTTCCTATGCAAGTATGCCATATTCTTCTTGGGCGTCCATGGCAATTTGATAGGAGGGTGACCTATGATGGCTTCAAAAATTGGTACTCTTTCATGTGGAATGGACGTAAAGTGACTTTCGGTTCTATTGCACCATCTGAGCACATGTTGACCAAGTGAGGATTGCAAGAGAATTCAAAGTAAGGGAGGAACAAAGTCAACTAGCAAGTGGGGTCTCATCCAAAGAGGAAGAAAAGTCACGGAGAATGAGCAAAAAGTGGTGTGGCCATCCGTGGTATTGAGAAGAGAGAAAAGAGCAAGAGTGTTATGCTAGTTAGACTATTAACTCTTGTATCTATGTACTCCAAAGGAGAAGTTTAGTTTGCTAATTCTCTTAACCTACCTTTTCCTAGTGTTTTTGTAGTGTTATTGCAGGTTAATGCTCAAGGAAAAATGCCACATACTTGTTATCTTAACGTTCAAATTCCTTCCATGAGTAAAGAGCATCAAATCGTGAAGAAGGAGTTGCAACCTTGTTCAAACGCCACAACATATAGCGAGGATTTGATGAATCCAATAGATTTATGGCATAAGTTTTTATGTTTTAATAGAATTAATTTGCATCTTAATTCTATCTTATGTGTTTATTCTATTAGGGTAGGTAACTATATTTTGCATCTAAATTGTTTTACTTCATCTAGTGCAATCTGTCTTAGAAGTTCTCCTATGTTTTTGCATCATTGTTTGGACGAATTTTAACATGTTTTATGTGATTTTCTATGCCATAATACTTGTATGAGGGATGTTGTATTTGTTTATACATGCTGCCCTATACGACTTGGTGATTTAGTTTTTGATAATTTTCAGATGTTTGAGTCTATATTGCATCATCTAAGTCACTTTATTGTTCTAGTCAGTGGTAATGTTTATGTTTTGTGTTGTCCTTATACATGAATTATAGGGAGTTATATAAATGATTTTCAATGTGTTTATCTTAAGTGTTTTACCTCTAAAATTTGTTTGTCATAAGTTAGTTCATTCTAAATGTTCTAGTGTTATAGTTTGTGACAATATTTATGTATTTTTGTTATATCGTTTGAATTATTCTAGTGAGTTAAATGATGATATTTTCCATGATTTAGGGTTTGTTTTGCATAGTTCATTCAGAATTATAACATATTATCTTCATGATTCACGTTTTCTACACTTACTTGTAGTTAGTAATTTTTGCCTAGATTCTGGTCATATATCTTTATTTGATCATGATTTTTTTCTTGATAGTACGTGTTATTTTGAGTCAATTTCTAGTTATATAGGTATTGAATCTCATGTTCTAGATATGTTTACTTTTTTTAAGTTAGAATTTGTTCCTGCACCTATGCATTATGATTTAGTGTTTTATACTATTTGTGTTCATAGTTGCACTAAGCTTCTTATTTTACATTTATCACTTGAGTTAGTTATGAGTTTGCTTAAAAGTTGTGATTGTTTCTCTATCAATCCTTTAGTTACTTATGTCAGTTTATATGAACTTGTAGATTCGAAGACGAATCTTTTCGAGAAAAGAAGGATTGATGTGATCCAAGGAGCACTCATGTAACAACCCCACCTTACCCAGAGGTGCACCAAAGGGCTTAGCGGACTGCCTGCCTAGCTCTCGCCAGGTCTCGATTCACGCACTCACGCAAACGTCCGAGCGTACTTAACTTAAAATAAAATAAACTAAAAGAAAATGGAATAAATAAAATACACTCATTTTATTTAACATAAGGTACAATTCACATCAAAAGTTTACGTGTCATAATATACATGATTTTCACAAAAATAGCCTAACACAGTTCAGCTATTACAATAACTGAAACATCTACAATAATAAAAAACCAGTTGATCCAGCTTTAATTTTTCAGGTAACCTGAGTAAAGGAAAACAAATAAAATGGAATGAGCTATAATAGCCCAGTGAATGTCCAAGTCATGCAATCATATCAAGTACTCATTATTTTAGTAATTAAAATAATCGAGCAATTAATTAATAAATCAAGATATGAACAATTTAATTTAACATGTAGTCAAAGGAGGATACAAGGCTCAACTACGGGAGCAAGCTCAACCGAAGAAAAGCAAGTACTGATCATGTAGCCACGATATTTGGACCAAGATAATAGCTCAAGTCTTTATCAAAGAACATATCAGTTTTATCAAGCACAAACCCTAACCGCCAATCACCTTATAACCTCCGTACAAGCTACCACATCCAGGGGAGAAAATCTCAACCCTGGAGGGCCAACAAGCAATCAAGAAAGTTCAATCCGGAGTTGGCCTCTTTGAGAATTCACAACTCAAAAGAAAAAGAATATCACACCCTAAAGCACCCAACACCTTATGTCCTCCCACGTGCAGCCGGGTTGACTATCCGTGAAATAACGATGAAGTTAGTCATGGTAGTCTCACACACAATTAACACATTGGTCAATGAAAGCAAGTAACACATTGTGGAATAGATGTGATAAAGTACACATCTTTCCTCAAGTAGCGCATGTACTCACATAGTGATTTCAATCTTAGCATAATATTTATCAAATAAAATATCACATTTCATGTATCACGCACACATAAGGACACTCACCTTGAAAGCCTAAGAAAATATCTCGTGAAATGGTCGTGATGTGTTTTCGGACCCTGCAATTTAAAAGAAATAATAACATAAAAACTCAATTAAAATCCTAGTAAATTTAGTAAGAAAAAGTCAAGAAGATACCCCACTTACTTCTAGGATTTTGGTTTTTAGGGTTTCTAGGGTTTAGGGTTTTTACTTATTCTAAGAAACTTAATCTATCCCTAGATCCTTTCTAAAAATTCCTGCACCTAAATTTCCCTCAATTGAACACATTCTAAGTTTAAAATTTCACTTATCCATTTTTTTTCTTTTAATTCTACTAAAATTTCGGCACATTTTCCCTTAAAATCGGACTAGCCAAAATTTTTCCCTGCATGAAATATCAACCACCCAATCCATTTCAACATGTTCTACAACTTCTATGTTCAATTTAAACTCAAATTCAATCAAGATTCCACTCAAATTCAAAATTCCTACTCCAAGAATAATCACCCAAATCTGCACAGGGTTGATTTTCAGCCAACTTCGTGCCATTGTTGGGGTCACTCCACCAAGAACCAGGGAATTGTGATTACATGGTTTGAAATTACGTTTATAGGGCTGCAACTTTCGTGAAGATCATCACTTAAAATTCCAACTAGAACAGGTTCAAAATCAGCCCCCAAGTTGGCTCTTCATCAAAACTGTTTACGCAGAACCGAATTTCAGCCAACTTTGCAAGCTTTCTGCGGTTAATACACAATGAACCACCGTGCAAGCTTTATACTGTTTGAAAGCCCTATGAATCTAGTTTATAAAACAACAAGAATCACTCGAATCCAAGTTATCTACATCAAGTTATGAAAGTTTTACTAAAGTTGGTCCAGCATGACTGTTTAAGTGTTCTTGAGTTCAAACTTAAATCTTCAAGTACTACTAACAAATACTTAGTATAAAACTTGAACAAAAACTAAATAAAACTTAAAATTAATAGCAAAAGTTCATAGTACATACCTTAAACAAGCTTAGAACCTTGCTTAGAAAAGAAAGAAACTCACTTCCTATGGTGGGTTTACCCAAAATTAAGAGAGAAAAGTCCAAAAAGTTGGAGCAAAAATGAGAGAAGAAGAAGAAAGAAGATGACCGGCCAAGAGGAAAAGAAAGAGAAAGAAATAGTCTAGGAAAATTGGAAAAGAAATGAAGAAAAGGTGGGAAAATGGTTAGCCAATTAAAACCTCACAAGAGTAAAGCAAAAAGGTGAGCTTTTAATGCAAGAGTAGTAACTTCGGTTAATTTGATTGGTGGAGATTATTAACTCTTATCACTTAATATAAGCAATAATAAGACATAAATTATTAAAGCAAAAATAGAGTAAAAATGGGAAGAGGAAATCTGGCCATAAAGAAGAAAGAAAAAGAAAAGAATTTCGGCCCAAAAAAGAAAAGAGAAAAGAGAAGAATTTTCGGCCAAGAGAAAAGAAAATAAAGCAAGAAAATAAGTAAAATTTTTGAGTAAAAATTGAGCAAAAATTCAAGTAGTCAAAAGACTAGAAAATAGTAAAATGAACTAATCAAAATTTAAATACCAATATAAATTAAATGGTCAAGTAAAATTATTCTAACTTTAGTACTTAAGTGTTCTTGCTTAAAATGAAAATCTTAACTAATTAACCTAATTAACTCAAGAAATCTTCTAACTAATAAATCAAGGTTTAACACTTAACCCTAAATAAGAAAAAAAAAGTCTCTTGTAAGTGCATTTCTAGGGTGTTACAACTCACACTTGTTAGACTTGGATTTAAACATGATGAGCTTAGGAGAGGCGTGTTCTTGGTGAAAGAGGATCCACATGGTTGTTGGTTGAAGCTTATGCACGGATTTGATCTTGTTTACAAACTTGAATTTCATTTTGTTTATGCTAGCACATTGGGCTAAGGAGTGGAGCATTGGTTGTGGATCAAATTCTTCTACAAAGAAGGCCCAAAAGGAGTTGCTAAGTTGTTCAAAACAATCTTATAAGGGGCTGGTTACTTGGACTTGCTTGAAGAGCCTTTAAAGTTACTAAATGTATCTTATGGAGGGATGTCCAGCCCATGAACTATTTTTGGACGGATTTTTATTATGTTTTTAGTTAGTTTCTAGTTGTTAGAATTACTATACAATTGTGTTTTTAAGTAAAGTATTACTATTAGTTTATGAATAGATTTAGAGGTTGTTTAATACTTCAATTCTAGAAAATTCTTTATAAACGTATTTATAGGCCTAATTTTCTATATGAATTTAACAAGAATTTTCAAAAATTTTGTGAGTTTCTTTTATGAGAATTTTCTTGGTTCTTTGTTGATTACAACTTTTGATCTTATCAAACTTGCTTGTGGCAACCACCAACTTAGCTTAGAGTTTTCTTGAGTTTTTTTATCAAATCTTTAGAGTTAATTAGGTTAGACGATTGAACTCGCTCAACTTGGTCTAATATAGTTTCTCCATTGGCGTGTTCTTCTTCAAGAGGAAATTCAAGGCAAAACAACTCCATGTCAGGGGTTTCTTGGTTCACAAATCAAACGAGGTTTTTAGTTCAACGAGTTGCATATCTGAAATCCAAAACTTTTTTGGCAATGCAACCATGCGCACATCACTTTCTATTATTAAATGATTTTCATAGATTATTCTATGTTGACCATTCCAGGTTGTTCAAACATGGAAACAATTCCATGTCTGATCTATCAGCTTGTATTATAAATCTCATGTTTGCTTAATTATAACTATCTACCCCATTATTGCATTTAAAAACTTTTTCCTATTTACATGTCCTAATTAATATAAGGGTTCATTATACTTTGCCCCCCCTGAAAGTGGGGATAACCAACACTTTGTCCCCTTCAATGCAAAAAACGTACACTTTTCATAAAAAAATTTGGCTTTGAATTTTTTTTATTACCTTCATTTTGTATAAATTGCTAAAAGACTAAATTACCCATATAAATACATGTTCGTTGACAAATATACCTATAGGCATTTAAAATAATTTCTTTTTTTTTTATTTTGTCTGGTGCATGTCTATCATCCTCGTATACGCATTTATACATATAATTTTTAAAAAAATAAATATTTTGAAAAATCTATGTACATGCCATTTAATTAACCATACAAATTACATAAAAATTTTTGTCATAAGATACTTCACGAATAATATTTTTAATTTATGAAAATTTTTAAAATTTGCATAATAGCAATAACATATCTTTCAGATTATATACAAAAGATAAAGATTTATATCCAAATTTCTATACCTATCTATATATATATGTCTGTATATATGTATATATGTATATATATATGTGTGTCTGTATATATGTATATATGTATATATATATATGTATATATGTAAATATATATATATAGGTATAGAAATTTGGATATAAATCTTTATCTTTTGTATATAATTTGAAAGATATGTTATTGCTATTATGCAAATTTATATATATATATATACATATATACAGACATATATATATAACCAATATGATAATAGAACTTTAATTAATGTGATGTGTCCAATATATTATGCTACATTACTATCAATTTTAACTCTTTTCTTTATGTATGAGATATCACATTAATTAAAAGTTTATCATGTTATTAGTTTTACATAAATAAATGTATAAAAATTTGGATATAAATCTTTAATGTTTTACATATAACGCGAAAAACATGCCATTACTATTATGCAAATTTTAAAATTTTGTACAAATTGGAATACTATTCATGAAATACAATACAACAAAAATTTTTATGTATTTTTTGTTGTTAGTCAAAGTGTATGTAAAGATATTTATAAAAATATTATATGTGTTTGCATATTAAACGAACATGAAAGACATGCATGGGATGAAATTAAAAGAAAATAAGTTTAAGTGCCTATGTGTATATTTATCAATAGACATGTATTTATAAGGACAATTTAGTTTTTTAGCAATTTATACAAAATGAATGTTATAAAAAAAAAATTCAAAGCCAAAATTTTCGAGGTAAAGTGTATGTTTTTTTGCATTTAGAGGGGCAAAATGTTGGTTACCCCCACTTTCAAGGTGGCAAAGTGTAATTAACCGTTAATATAATAAGTATATCTACTAATTAGGGATCATGCTATATGCAATATTAAATACAAAAAAATTAGAAGTTCTATTCTATAACCACTAATTATGTGTGTAATCACAAACACAAAAATTGGAAGTCCTAACCTATATGTACTAGATAGAAATCAGTACTACTATACATGATATATCAAATAAAAAATACAGTGTAGCACTTTTTTAGCATTAATGGGCTGAATGCATGCCACATGTACAAGATGAGAATTTCAAATTTGAATAAAGGATATGCTTAATTTATTTGGCCTTGTTCATGCATAAATATATTTATCTTGTCGGCATATGAAATATTAATCCATAAGATAAATGATAAAAGCATGGTTTAAATCAACCTCAACTGTATCCATCATCATTCCTCTCTTTTATAATCAAAAAGTTAATTTTATCTAAGAAATTAAGTATCATATCTTTTGAATTCAAATAGCCATTATATTTGCACTTCATATAACCTCTGGCCCCTACGTTCCTATAAAGTATTTCACACGATATTTCTATATCATTGAAACTATTTCTCACACTTTTATCCTACTCCCTTCGCACAATTAAAATTATTTTTTAATACATTCACACAACAAAAATGAAAAAAAAAACAAAAAATAGGTTGAAGAAATAATCTTTTTGGTAGATAGAATTGGGTTAATCACATACAAAAGTACATACATGGTCCAAATAAATTTTAGCCATTTGTTATACCACTTGAATTGATATCCAATGTTGATTTTTATTTTTTTGATGTTTTGTTTGGATCTGAAAAATCGTGCTAGAGGAGAATTTTCTTGGTGTTAATAAAGGGATAGGATTCAATAAAAATATGAATCAGTACTTTGATGACTAGAACTATTTGGTTTAAGTAACTAATTAACTCATATTTTGCTTACTCAAAGTTTCAATACATATCAGGTGCATTTATGTTTAATCATTCAAAATACACAAAATTGTATTTTTTTGTAAGAAATCCATGCATATTAGTAGATCTACTATGCAAGAGTTATTTCTATTATTTGTGCATTTTTTTTTAAACACATTCAAAGTATTTATTGTTTTTTAGCCTTTACAAGAGTCCTATCCATTTAAATACTCTCATATTTGTTTAGTGATAAATATAATTGTCTTGTTATGAAACATTTAGTGAATGTCTACCCATGTTCACCCCATGATCTTCCTCATTATTTCTTGTAATTCTCACTACCCCATGATCTTTCATTAGTTCATGTAACTCATATAACTTACATTTAGATCCTTATGACCTTTAATATGGAGGGGTGAGCCTCAAGCTTATAAATAGTGGCTTATGTACAAGAAAGACTAATGGAAAAATACAAGAAGAAAAGAAGAGAAAATATTACACTATTCTACTTTGATTTTGTCATTACATTTCCTTTACTTTTATAACTAGTTATAAGTTATTTTATGTCTACTCTAGTAGTACTATAATATTACTATTTTTATAACACGTTATCAGCACGAGACTCTAGCCAACTTTCAACGTGTTCTTTGAAGTAAGTCTGGTAAGTTTTTATTTGTTTTCTTGATTTCAATTGTTGTTATGGCTAAACTTGCAAAACTTGAGTTTGTTACTCTTGATATCACTAGAAAGAACTACTTGTCATGGGTGTTGAATGCTAAAATTCATTTGGATGCCAATGGTCTTGGAGAAACTATCAAAGAAGGGAATAATGCCACTAGTCAAGAAAAGGCCAAAGCCATGATTTTTCTCCGTCACCACCTTGATGAAGGGCTAAAAATAGAGTATTTAACTGTAAAAGATCCCTTTGTCTTGTGAACAATTTTGAAAGAGAGGTACGACCACCAAAAGACAATTATTCTTCCAAAAGCTCGTTATGACTGGATGCACTTGTGTTTACAAGATTTTAAAACTGTAAGTGAATACAATTCAGTAATATTTTGAATCAGTTCTCAATTAAAATTGTGTGGAGAAAAAGTAACTGATGAAGATTTGATGAAAAAAACGTTCTCCACTTTTCACGCATCTAATGTGTTCCTGCAACAGTAATATCATAAAAAGGGTTTTAAGAAATATTCTGAACTAATTTCTTGTCTTCTTGTTGCTGAACAGAATGATGAACTTTTGTTGAAAAATCATGAGATACGTCCAACTGGTGCTGCCCCATTACCTGAAGCAAATGCGGCAACCATACATTTCAATAATGGACAAAATCGAGGCCAAGCCTATGGCCGAGGTCGTGGATGTGGTAGAAACCGTTACAATAATCGTGATGGTCACACGAAAGGTACAACTCACCACCAGAAGTGGGAGAGTAGTGACAAGAAAAAATAGAAACCAAAATAAACAAAAAGTGAACAACAAGTGCTACTGTTGTGGCATGAAAGGCCACTGGTCTCATACCTGTCATACTCTAAAATATTTTGTTGATCTCTATCAAGAATCATTGAAGAATAAAGAGAAAAAGATAGAGATAAATTTTATTTATAACAAATTTTATTTATAATGATGGCCTTGACCATAGTCTTGTTGACAATGGTTTAACTGATTTTACCTCTTTAGATATTGCTGATTTCTATGTCAATTACCCTGAAGGTGATACTAGTCATTTAGTTAGTGATAGAAATGTCTAAGAATAGATCTCTTAATTGTCTACTTTGGTGTAATGAATTTTTATTTATTGTTTTCAAATAAAAATGTTTATTATTAATGTTTACTTTCATGATCATTATATTTCATAAGTATTAAATGTAAGAAAAAAAATTATTATATAGCATCTCATTTGGAATTTTTGTTTTCTTTGAAGAAAATGAACGTTTCCAAAATCAATGACAAAGAATTATGTCTGGTAGACAGTGCAATAACACATTCCATATTTAAAAACAAGAAGTATTTTTCTTGTTTAATAATGGAAAAAACTCATGTTAGTACCATATCTGGTACTACAAAGTTGATTTAAAGCTAAGGGAGAACAATAATAATTTTTTCAGAAGGAACAATTTTGCATTGATGATGCATTATTTTCATCCAAATCCCAAAGAAACTTGTTAAGTTTCAAAGATATATGTCGAAATGGTTATCATATTGAGACTAGGAATGAAGGTAATAATAAATACTTGTATCTTAAAAGTACTGTTTTTGGAAAGAAAATTGTATTAAAAAAATTACCTTCTTATTCCTCTAGGTTGTATTATGCAGATATTAATACAACTGAAATATATATAATAATAAACCAGAAGTTTACTGATTATGATGATTTTATTATTTGGCATGACCGGTTAGGCCATCCCAGTTTTATAATGATACAAAGAATATTAAAGAATTCATATGGTCATTCTTTGAAGAGTCAGAAGATTCTTCAATCGAATAAATTCTCATGTGCTGCTTATTTTCAAGGCAAATTAATTATAAAGCTGTCACCAGTAAAAATTCGTATCGAATCTCCTGCATTTTTAGAACACATACATGGTGATATTTGTGGACCAATTCACCCACCGTGTGGACCATTTCGATATTATATGGTATTAATTGATGCATCAACTAGATGATCATATGTACGTTTATTATCAACTCGTAATCTAGCATTTGCGAAATTACTTGCAAAATTAATTCAGTTACGACCACATTTTTCAGATTATCCTATCAAGACGATACGTCTTGATAATGCTAGTGAATTTACATTCCAATTATTCAATGATTATTGTATGTCTATTGGGATAAGTGTTGAACATCCGGTAACTTATGTTTATACACAAAATAATTTGGCAGAATCATTTATTAAGCGCCTTCAATTAATTACAAGGCCATTGCTTCTAAGAACTAAACTCCCAATATCTGTTTGGGGACATGCTATTTTGTATACTACAGCATTAATTCACATAAGCCCAATGAATTATCATGAGTTTTCTCTCCAATAAATGATTTTTGATCGAGAACCAAATATTTGTCCATCTTAGGATTTTTAGATGTGTGGTTTATGTTCCAATTGCTCCACCACAACGTACAAAGATGGGTCCTCAAAGGAGATTGGGAATATATATTGGATATAAATCTTCATCTATAATAAAATATCTTGAGCCAACAACTGGAGATTTATTAACGGCTCGTTTTGCTAATTGTCATTGTGATGAATTAATTTTCTCAACATTAGGGGGAGAAAATAAACAGCCAGTCAAAGAAAATTGTTGGAATGAATTATCATTATCTTATTTTGATTCTTATACAAGACAATGTGAATTGGAAGTTCAAAAAATAATTCATTTACAAAGTTTAGCAAATCAGTTGCTAGATGCTTTTACTGATTCAAAACGTGTGACTAAATCACATGTACCGGCTACTAATGCTTCAATTCGAATCGATATTCCTAAAGGACCTTCTACCACTAGTAATGAATTAAAGACACCTGCAAAACATGGTAGACCAGCTAGTTCCTAAGATAAAAATCCTCGAAAAAGAAAAGGGGCAAATAATCAAGATGGCAAATAAAAACTAGATGGCGATGAGAGCGGCGGCGAAGACAGCTGCGTCGGCGGCGCCGAGGGGTCTGACGTCTCTTTTATTCTCCACATCAAACTCTCCCTTCAGTCTACCACCACGGACTCAAGCGCAAAAACAGGCTCCGGCAGAACCCTCCACCGATCTCTTCGTCTCCGGTCTCAACAAGCGTACCACCTCTGAAGGTCTCAAAGCGGCCTTTGATAAGTTTGGTCAAGTGATTGATGCCAAAGTAGTTACGGACCGTGTATCTGGATTTTCAAAGGGATTTGGTTTTGTTAGATATGCATCTTTAGAAGAAGCTGATGCTGCGATAAAGGGCAAGGATGGCCAGTTTCTGGATGGCTGGATGCAAGACCAAGAAATCCTCCAGTGCCGCCTCAAAATTCTTTCTCACAGAGTTTCAATAACACACGTTTCTAGAGCTGAAGAATCTCTTAATCAGAAATAGTAACTATTTGATTTATGAGAAGAATCATGAACATCGATCTCGTGCTCACCATAGACTTATCGAATAGATGAGTTCAATAATTGGACTTGATGTTCTACTTTATTGATATGGTGTGACCATTTTGCTAATCCAAGCAGTTACACTTTGTACAGTTAGGAAATGTTTCTTGTAACCCATCTTCTCAAATCACTTGGAGGTGGGTGGAATTTAAGGGCTTTGTCTATGGTGGATGTGATTGTTATGGTCTTAGTATGCCTACAGAATATGTTACCGAAACTGGGTGCTATACAAAGAATGCTTCTTCCACTAGCTAGAAGCAAATTTTTAGAAAAAAAAAAAAGAGAATCTAGAAAAATCTCCAGAAAAGAAAACTTTTAAAGAGTTTTCTGACATGACAAATAATAAACTTTTAGAAGAAGTTCAGGTACTTTAAAATTTTGATAATTATGAGATCTCAATCAATTATATCATGACTGGAGAAAGATGGAACTGATGTACAACTAACGTAGACGATAAATTTGCCTATGCTGCAGCAATTACAATCATGAATGAAAATGAGAATCATGAACCAAAGTCTCTAGATGAATGTAGACGTAGAAATGACTAGCCAAAATGGAATGATGCAATTTAAGCAAAGCTAAATTCATTGGCAAAACGTAAAATTTTTGGACCAGTAATATGCACACCTGAAAAAATGCAGCTAGTAGGTCATAAATGGGTATTTGTGTGAAAACAAAGTGAGAAAAATGAAATTGTGCGATATAAGGCACGACTTATCGCACAAGATTTTTTTCAAAGACCTAGCATAAATTATGAGGAGACATATTCTCCTGTGGTGGATGCAACAACTTTTCGTTATTTGCTTAATCTAACAGCAAATGAACGACTTGAAATGCGTCTCATGGATGTCGTAATAGCCTATTTGTATGGCTTACTTGATAATGATATTTACATGAAAATTTCTAAAGGATTTATACTACCAAAGGGTCATGGTTTCGGTTCTCGAAAACTTTATTCAATTAAATTGTGTAAATCTTTATATGAGTTGAAATAAATTGGGCGCATGAGATACAATCGCCTTAGTGAATATTTGATGAAACAAGGCTGCATGAATGACCCTATTTGTCCGTGCATTTTTATTAAAAAATTTGGATCCGAATTTGTAATCATTGTAGTTTATGTTGATGATTTAAATATTATTGGAACTCTTGAAGAGTTTGAAAAGGCTACCAATTACTTGAAGCAAGAATTTGAAATAAAAGATCTTGGAAAGACAAAATTTTGTCTTGGATTACAAATTGAGCACTTAGAAAATGGCATCTTTTTGCATCAGTCGGTTTATACAAGAAAAGTGCTTAAACAATTTTATATGGATAAAGCACACCCCTTGAGTACATCTATGATCGTAAGATCACTTGATCTGCATAACGATCCTTTCCGACCTCGTGAAAATAATGAAGAGATACTTGATCTAGAAGTACCGTATCTTAGTGCTATTAGGGTATTAATGTATCTTACAAATTATACACATCCTGATATATCATTTGTTGTAAATCTACTTGCAAAATATAGTTTTTCATCTATCCGAAGGTATTGGAATGGTGTTAAACATATATTTCGATATTTTCAGAGTACAAAGAATATGGGTCTTTATTATTCCAATGCACTCAAGGCTGATTTAATTGGTTATGTAGATGTTAGATATTTATCTGATCCTCATAATGCTCAATCAAAAATCAGGTATTGATGGGGGGTGTCAACCAGCCAAAAATTAATTTATTATTTACTTACTCTCCAAAGTGAATGTGTATAAGCAGCGAGTAGGGTCATCTCCTCAGGGAAAACTGGTAGAATTATTGCTTTCAAGAAAAATGCAAGTAAAAATTAGGGGGAGAGTTTTTATCAATTCATAATTAAATATAAAGATAGATATGCAATAATTAAAATGAAATTAAAGTAATAAAATAAATGAATAACAAGCTCTGGTTACGGACACAATCTCAGCAACGATTCATCCAATTGATCATCGACACATAAGATAACTCATCTATTTACGAATAAATCAGTTATAGCAGTTCAGCAACCGATGTACCACCAATCTTTCCTTAATTACTCGGTAGTTAAGAGACGCTCTTAGACTTACTTCGCTTGCTAAATAGATAACCCTAGAGACGCTCATAGGATTTAATCTAATTGCAGCCTTAAAACTAGAAAGACCCAATTCTAGTTAACAAACACAAATCGGGTTCATTTAAACTAGATTAGTTATTTCCATGACATAGATTAGACTACTTGTGAGGTAATGAAATTGTGTCATTTCGCCACTGATATCAAAACATCCAAATACATACGGACCAGATATTTCAATTAGCAATAAATCATTCAAAAAATTGAATAACTGGCCATATTTATTCAATTAAATTAGAACAATTATAGTCAGCAGAAAAACAGAAAATAACTAAATACCCATGAACACATGAATTGCAATTTAAACAAATATCGAAAGATCTCACAATTGTTATGAAACCGTGCTTTGATTATTCTGCAACTAGAAAGAAGATTAGCTACAATCCATGAAAAAAACGTAGCCAAAAGTATCCATGACAATTGTGCTTACAAGTCTTGAAAGAAAGAGAGAAGAAAAACTAAAACCTTAAAACTAAACTAAAGACTAGAGAATACTCCCGAGTCGTTCTTCACTCAAACTAGAGATTAATATTAAATGTTGCCTTCCTTCATTTATTCCCCTACAGTCCAAGGAAGTTACATCTTTCCTTCCGTCTTTGCTTCCTTCTCAATCTCACGCCACATTTGCTCGAAAGGAAAGATTTTCCTTTCCTTCTTTAAATCCAATTTCATTTAATTACCAAATAAGCATACAGAGGAATTTACTGCTGAAAGAGTTTTCTAAAATTAGGAAACTAATTTAATTTCCTATTGCCAATCAAACTCCAATTAACGATACTCCAAATCTCACAAAATCTGCACTTGCAATCTGGATAGGGCGTGGGCGCGCTTTACTGCAGCAAATCTTCTGAAAAATTTCTTTAAAAGATCGCTTTTCTCATTTGAATCCTATTTGCAACAAAAAAACTAAATAATAATAAAATCTATAATTTAGCATAATAATTGGCTATAATTAAGACAAAATCTCAACAAATAATGTGCATAATTAGCGCGCTATCAGGTATATATTCACGTTTGGTGATACAACTATTTCATGGTGTCCCATGAAACAAACTATAGCTGCCACTTCTTTTAATCATGCTGAAATATTGGCAATTCATGAAGCAAGTCGAGAGTGTTTTTGGTTAAAATCCGTGACATATCATATTCGGGGAGCATGCGGTTTGCTGTTAAACAAGGAAGTTCCTACTACTTTGTTTGAAGATAATGTTGCATGTATTGCTCAACTGAAGGAAGGATACATCAAAGGTGATAGAACGAAGCACATTCCACCAAAGTTCTTTTTCACTCATGATCTTCAAAAAAATGGTAAGATTTGTGTTCAACGAATTCATTTGAGTGACAATTTAGCTGATATATTCACTAAACCACTACCGACTTCAACATTTGAAAAGCTGGTTCACAAGATTGGAACGCGACGACTGAAAGATGTCAAATGATGTGCTCAAGAGGGAGAGTATTTACACACTGTACTTTTTTTTACTTAATCAAGGTTTTTTTTATGGCAGTGTTGTATTCAGAAGAATGTACTCTTTTTCCTTCACTAGGTTTTTATCCCACTGAGTTTTTCCTAGTAAGGTTTTAATGAGGCATTTTTCTTAAAGATGAACATTCAATGGGGAGTGTTATGAAACATTTAGTGAATGTCCACTCATATTCACCTCGTGATCTTCTTCATTATTCCTTGTAACTCCCACTACCTCATGATCTTTTACATTATTCCTTGTAATTCCCGCTATCCCATGTTCTTTCATTAGTTCATGTAACTCAGGTGACCTACATTTAGGTCCTTATGACTTTTAATATGGAGGGGTGAGACTCAAGCCTATAATAGTGGCTTATGTACAAGAAAGACTAATGGAAAAATACAAAAAGAAAATAAGAGAAAATATTGCACTATTCTACTTTGATTTTGTCATTACATTTCCTTTACTTTTATAACTAATTGTAAGTTATTTTATTTCTACTCTAATAGTACTATAATACTACTATTTTTATAACATGTCTAACATAATCTCACATTTAGAAAGTTTATTCCATTCTTTTTACCAATCCTAAGCCATATAACAACACTATTTTGGATTAGTAATACTATATGTAATCTCAAACACAAGAATTAAAAATCCTACCCTATATCTACTAATTAGATATGTAATTACAAATGCAAAATTTAAAAGTCTCAGCTTACATCTACTAATTTGATATTACTAGTACTATACATAATTTCAAACAAAAAATAACATCAAACAAGATAAATGATAGAAGCATGGTTTATATTGACTTCAACTAAATCTATCACCAATCTTCTCTTTTATACTCAAAAAGTTAGTTTTACCTACGAATTTAAATGTTTTACCTTTATATTTCAGATGACCATATTTTTCCAATTCTAATAATCCATCCCTGTTGACAAGCAAATGTTCATGTAAAGAATTTCACATAAAATGTTAATACCATTGAAACTATTTCTTTAACTTCTACTTCAACCAATTCACATACCTAAAATTGTTTTTTAATACAGTTTCATGAAGAGAACAAATGGTGTTAATGTGTTGAAGGAATAATCTTTTTCAGAGATAGAATTGGCTCAATCGCATAGGTATATCACATGCTCCAACTATGTTTTATGCATTAGTTACACGACTCCATTGACATCTTATGTTGTTTTTGAATTTTTTTGGGTTGTAGGAAGATGAAAGAAGTGATTCTTTTTCCTTTTTTTTTTTTAACAAAGGGCAAGGATCCAATAAAAATTGATTCACTACTTTGATAACTATAATTACTTGGTTTAAATAACTAATCCACTCAACGTGAACTCATTTAAATTGTTAATATATATGTTAGGTGTATTTATGTTTAATCATTCAAAATTAATTTTTTACGCAAAATTGTAAATTTTTTTTACAATATATCTATGCATAGCAAGAAGCTTGACTAGTACAAGTATATGAGTCAAGCAATTATTTGGATTTACCCATTTTAGAATCCAGTCTTCTCTCAACTAACCAATTAAATGCAGCAATCATATTCTTTCTCCTCAAATTAAATTCTTTTTATTTCTTCTCTCTTTCTCTTAACAACTCTATCTCTTCATTTGAATTATTTTTCTACCAATTAAAGAAAATAAGCTTAAAAAATTTTATAATTGATATATTGATGCATATAATAATTCGCTACTTGGTTAGACTAAAAAAATTTCATTGGATATAGTTTTTTAACCCATATTTATAACAATATTTCCCTAATTTTGAAGATTTTGTCTTTTAAGAATGACTAAAGACACTTGAACTATAAAATTTTTCAAATTGGGCTTGATAATTTATAATTTTAACTTAAGTAATTTTGTTTATAGATGTAAAATTAAATAAATATATGGAAATATTATTGCGACCATTTATTGAATAAGTATGCTATTGCATGTAATATATAGGGTAAAATCTAGTTATTGTAGAGTCTTCATTTTAATGTGATTTGTAGACGGCATAATATCAATTTATTTGCGGGTAAGTTATGTGTAAAACGTGGCATTAGTAGCCTTGGGTATTAAGTACAATGAAGCACCAAAAAAAGTAGTAAGGTCAAGCTTACTATTAGAAGTTATAGTTGAAGTTTACTTTCCATTGAGGTTATGATACCAAAAGACCTTAGATCATTAATCTTGCAATTCATTTTCAAAATTTACTTGTAGAAAGAGGAATAATTCTTTAGAACTTTTGAGCATTAGTTTCATGTGAAAATGTAAGTAAATAAAGAAATTAACAATGGTTCCCTTCATGTTGATCGTCGTAAGATAGAGCAAGGTAATGATAAACCATATATCGATCAAGAAATTAGGGCTAAATCACAAGAAAATTCATGTATTTATTGATTATGATATACTATAAAATGTAAGAAAAAAGATGTTTAGCAACATTTCAAAGTATACTTCTCTCCTATAAATCCATTGGGAAAAGTTTGATGTTTATTGTGAGAGTTTCAGAAAGGTTTTCCCAGTAAGAGAACTAGGTGGAAAAGAGTATTATAGGGAAGCCTTCACGTTTATATAAAAAAAAAATGGACATTTTGAGCTTATCCTCATGTACTTGAATGATAGAGTTGAACAATACTTTCTATCCATAAAATTTTAGACGTCAAAAAGATTAGAATAATATTGTTAATTTGACATTCATTTGAACTTTTCATTGTTTCACACAAAAAAAAAAAAAAAAAAAGATAGCACTTCTAAAATGTGTATTATTAGAAGTTGACTTTATTTTGAAACACACAAACATGTCTGGAGCCCACTTAAATATAAGGAGTACAAATATATACTATACTTTTTTGTCTACCGACGGAGAAATTTCTTGAACCAAACGGCTGAGCTTTTGGGATATCTTTTCAGTCCATCTTTGTAATCCACATAGCATAAACCAAACCTCAAGGTAAAACCAGAAGCCCACTCAAAAGTGTCAAGAAATGACCATGCAAAGAATCCCTTGACGTTCACACCCAGCCTGATAAGATAAATTAAAAATTATAATAGATGTTGCTACGAAACTAAATATTTTCTTGGGTTTTTTCTTTTTTTTTTTTGGGTTTCTTGTTAAAAGAGTATTTAATGGAAATCTAAATAGGCTTTTAGAGAAAAATTAAATCATTGCAAAGGCAAAAAGACTCACTTAATGGCTTCTTGAACAGCTAAAAGATGGCGATGATAGAAATCAACTCGTTGTGCATCTTTGATACCTTTAATAAGCGTACTATTATTTGCATCACCAATGCCTGAAAATAATTTGAAAATAAACTTTGTAAGAAAGTAAGAAACTTTTAGCATTTTGAATTGTTTAGCACTGAAATACTCACAATATTCTACTCACGAAAAGAAATTCTTTACTATCAATCACCTATTTGATGCATCGTAACTAAGTTGGTAAAGGATGAGAAAGAGAAGGGTAGATAATCTTGAAACTTTCATTTTGCTATCTAGATTTACATTATAATTAGCAAATGATTGCTTCTAATTTGATTAATGTGAGAAAAATTTGCATGATTGATTATGGTTTTGTTCGTGACCAAAGAAAAACATATTGAGAATTTTTGTTTTAAATTTTGTTTGATTTTGATCGGCAAAATTTTTCTTGAAACTGTTTTGGTTGCTATTCAAAATTTCTTGAAAATTTAGTTTTCTGGAATTTTGGATTCTTTAAAAAAAAAACACAGTGGTATCATCCTATGGAGAATGTATAATTAAATAAAGAGCGGCTATGATAAAAAAGCGAAAGGCATGAATAAATATGCAAATTTAAGATTATAGAAAACATATTAGATTAATAGAGGAGCTTGTCAAGAGAAGAAAGTGTAAGCAAGAAATAGAAGCAGCAAAAAATAGTACTTCTTACCATTCTCTGTGATGTAAATTGGCGGATTATTGTAATTTTTCTTTGTGTAAGCAAGAAGATCCCGAAGTCCCTTTGGGTAGACAAAAAAAATACTGACTCCTGTCTGCAATAAATACTCAAAAATATTCATGTAGACCAATGATTGAAATTTGAAAATTTTATTTTATCTGAAAGTAAATATCTTAGTATTTCAAATTTCTTAACCGACATACCGGATCACCAATGGGCTTTCCATTTCTTTCGGCTGAGACAAAAGAAACATTATAAGAAATTGGTTAGATAATTAACACACACACACACATAGTAGAACAATTATTCTTGATGAAGCAAGCTGTACTTGCCATCCTACAGTTTTTAACCTTAAAAAAAAAAAGATATGATCTGTGTTATAAAACTTACAGGTAAGATTGGCTAGAGTATCTGTTGAGCTGCTGACATTAATACTATTTGAAGCGGCAACATTAGCTGCATATTTTGCTGTGTAATAGTTCAATCCAATAAAATCAAAGGAACCTTTAACCATTTTAACTTGTTCAGTAGTAAATGTTGGTAACCGTTTCTTAACGATTGCACGCATGCTTTGAGGATAATCTCCATAGATTAATGGATGAATAAACCTGTCAATCCATCAAACAATATATATGAATTCACTAGGAATGCACACCGGTTCATTTGATTTGTTTAGCTATTCTAATTTCAATTACTTGAATAATTATTTTTTAGAATTGTGCAATAAATTGATATTTAGAAACCAGTTTAGGAGGCTTATTTACGAAATTGCACACATGTGATTAGTAATTACTTTTGCGCATGTGCTATAAAGTAGGGATCAAGGCAACACAAATTATAATCAAATGGAAATTTGTGAAAATTTTTTTCGTACTAAGGTACAATATTATTTTGTTGAAGTATAAGCAATATTGAGGCAAAATGAATAAAAGACTCTTTTTTTTTTTCAGTTTGATGTTCATGAGTTATCCAAATCACTTCTAAAAATAACATTCACTTTGCTGATATTTTATGTGTTTTCAACGAAGTTGTATATTTTCATTTTCTTTTATACATTTGCAAGAAAATTTTGTACATCTGTTAGAATGATTTGTAAATTTACTAAACATTCTCACAATTTGGTGTAGCACCAAAATCCAGAAACACATATTTTGAGATAATAATATATTGTTCTTAACAAAACTCATAATGCTTTCATGCCCTTTGTTTTTTGTTGTGTGTTACAGAAAATATAAATCAACTACATCCATGACTTATAATATTTCAATTTTTCGTTCAAATACAATAAATCCACATAATTAGGTTTGTTTTATGTCTGAAAATTATAAAGAGTAAAGTGTACAAATAAAGAAAATAGAGTGGGTGAATTATTTCACTTTAATGAAACAAATTATGGCTTACTTATTAAACAAAATCAAAAGACTTCTAAAAACATATGTACTTATTTTTCGTTTATGTTACAAAATGTAAAAATCATTTGGAGCCTTTTTTTGTTAGAGCAGTAATACCATACCCTATATAACCTTGAAGCTAATAAAGCTGATTCCAAAAAACAAATACATTACTGTAGAAAATAGTTATTCAAACTCACCATCCATACATGAAATCAAGGGCTCTTTGTGTTGCCATAACATCCAGCTTGCTGCTAGTGTATGGTACTACCCAATGAGACACTAGGGTTATTCCTATCTCTCCCTTCTGAGTTTTCTACAAAACACCAAAGTTGCAATTGTACGTCCATACGAAATAATTTAATTAGATTTGCATCATTTGAAGAGATGGATAGATTGAATAATTAATAGAGAAAATTGCAGTTTTGGTATCAAACGTTTGAAACACCGGTAGTTTCAATTCCAAAAGTTTGGACAAAGCAAATTTATTATCAAAGTTTTCAATTTTTCAGCACATTTAATCCTATTGATCATTTTTGCCAAAATCTTACTAGAATCCATTCACATAATACTCACGTGCCAGTGACCAAATTTTTAAAAAAATAAAAAAAGAAAAAAATTAAATTACTATAATTTGTAATTAAAGGCACCAATTTGAGTTTATGCAAGATAAATAAGCAAATAAAACTAAAAAAAAAATCCACCTGGACATGTGAGTCATTAATTACAAATTATAACAATTAAAAATTTTTCTTTTTTATGTTTCTAAAAATTTGGTCACCGGCACGTGAGTATCACGTGACCAAATTCTATAAGATTTTGACAAAACTGGTCAATAAGACTAAATGTGTTGCAAAATTAAACATTTGATACTAGATTGCTATTGTCTAAACTTTAGGGGCTAAAACTATCAATACCCTAAATATTTGATACCAAAATTGTAATTTTTTCTAATTAATATTCAGGAAATGACATTAGGTACCTGGTATTTTTGTTTGTATAAATTTACAGCAGCTGCATGACAAAGAAGCATATGGTGTCCGACTATATAAGGCTCAGTTGCTGAATTACCTGCCGGACAATCGTTAGCCAGCCAAGCAGAACAGCGACCGGGAGCTTGAGTCCCGCCGTCGTAACCTCCATTAATGAAAATATATGGCTCGTTCATGGTGATCCAATGCTTTACTCGATCGCCGAATTCCTTGAAGCAAAGCTCTACAAAATCTAAATAATCATCTCTGCAATATCAAATTAAATACCATTAATTATGATTGTTTCAGTTACTTTTCAGACACATAAATTTATTAACTAAGTAAAATTGCTATTTTTTTTTTTATGTATAAGCAAAGGATACAAAAATGATCATAAAAAGCTTAACAAGTTCCTAATTCATCATTTTCTTGGTGGACGGCTTGCTTTGTAACGAGCTGTAGACTGATCGACAAACTAGTTGGCAAGTACAATCCAGATGGTCGGTCCAGACGTAGAATAATACAGCCCACATCCCATAATAATCTCATGCTGCCTAATTTAAAAGTTAACATGGATAGGGAAAAGAATTGGGGTTTTTTTTGGCACCAATATGAAAAGCTAACAAAGATAGGGAGTAGAGTTTAGGTTTATTTGGCACCAATAGAAGACAAAATTTGCTGGATAATTTACAAATTTCTCATAAATTTAGATTGGAAATTTTCATAAGCCTCATAACTATAACAAATACGTGATTAAAACAAAATTTCTTTTGCATTTACTTACATAATAAGAGGGCTCAAAAAGCTACGGTACTCATCTTCAAGTGTCTGAGGAGTGTCCCAATGGTAGATAGTCACAAACGGCGTGATACCTATATATTAAGTGGGAAGAAGAACAAGAACTTCAATTAGGGAATTGTTCTTTCTTGGGAGTGGCATAGATAGACCAAGAGAAAAAAGTTAATTTTTTTGGGCACAAACCATTTGATATGAGTTCATTGATGAGATTGTTATAAAAGGCAACACCTTCCTTGTTCACTCCTCCACTTAGCTTCCCACCTAAAAAAATCAAAATTTGGAGAATAAGTAATGGTTAAGATGTCCAAAAAATATGCCTTAGCTACACTTCAGAGTATCTATTGTAATTGTATGTTAAGCATTGTGATTTGCGAGAGATGATGGAACTTTTTCTAAATGGTTTGATATGGTATAACTATATTGGACTTTTAAATAAGCGGCCAAATGCAAATATCTTCAAATTCATTTCATATTTTAAACTGTTGTAATAAAATTTGATATGTAGCTATGCAATTTGTTCACTAATTAAAGTACACCTTAACATGACACACACAACAATAGGAAAATAAGGAATGAATTAGAAAGCCAACTAAATGAGAACCATACGTAACAAATAGCAGTAGCTTATTGCAGATAGAAAATGTTATGATGATAAATAGTTATTAATAAAAAAAGTTGTAAGTTTTTATTAAAACTTATCAATTTTCTACAAAAATTTGTGTCTTTGCTGAAAGTTATAATAACGAAAAATCAATTTATCATTATATATTACACTACAGGCACATATGCATAACACATGCATGTTATGAATAATAGTTAATTATCTTACGTGGCAATACTCTAGGCCAAGAGATAGAAAATCTGAAAGCATCCATTCCGATAAACTTCATCAATTTTACATCATCCTGTCCAAGATATCCAAATAGAAAAAGATGATCAATTGACCAAATGTTTCCTTTTAACTTTTGGCTAACACATGATTTGACCTGGAAAACAAATTTCAAAAGAGCAACACTGCAAAAAAAGAAAAAAAATATAAATTTGACCTATCATGATCATGTCTTAAACGTCAGCGTTAGTTGGCCCCTAGAAGTTATTTTACTTGGCACTTAACCCTTCGATTACAATGAAATATATATTTTTCTAACAATATGCCTTCAAAATTTTAGACCTTTCTTTTTCCGTTTTTCCTCTGTATATGTGGCTGCTTTCCATTTTCTTTGGCTTTTTTCTTTTTCCATCTTCCTCTCATTCTTGCTCCCTATCTTTCATCTAAGCACCGACTCTTCCTCATTCTTCAATCCAAAAACTTCCAAGTTGTCGAACGAGCCTTCTTTCTCCATTTTTCATTTTTCCATTTAGGGATCCATTATATTAGATGTAATATATTTTCCTAATAGAATATTTTACATAGAAAAGTATTTTTTTTATATTTTTCTAGTGTTTGGATAATAATGTGGAAACTTTCAATAGTTTTAATATGAGTTAAAAACTAATAATAACTATAATAAATGGTTGACAAGGAATTAAGTTAACTAGATATTATTTTATTTTTTATTAATCTATAAGATAATATAACGGTAAAGCATGCATAACTATAATTATATTACTCAGGGACTCAAGATAAAGAAAAAATGAGTTGATAAACATTACAAAAAAAAAAAAAATCAGTTAGGTAATTGAAGAATAGATGCTTAATGTTTAATAGTACTCTTGAACTCTTTGAACAATAACTTATGCTCATTAAGTAGTAAGTTGTTTTCAATCAGTGAGAAGAAAATTAAAAATATTTTTTCAATGTTTGGCATTAAAAAATTTTTAAATATATTTTACATGAAAATATTTTCAATTCAATCATACACATTCCTATTTTCCCCCTTCTTTTTCAAGTTTATAATGGGATAGGGAAAGGTAGAGTTTGCTTTTTCTTAGGAACTGTTGTAGAATAGTTTGCGACATAAGAAAAAAAGGAAGGAAATGGAGAAAAAAACAAAACTGCAAAATAAAAGCGAAAAGAACAACAAGAGCTTAAAAGCGCCGGAAATTTTTTTTGTCAAATATGTCATTTCATTTGTGTGCGTGCGTATGTATGTATATATGTATGTATGTGTATGTATGTGTGTGTGTGTAGACACACACACACACATCATTTCATTTGGAGAATTAACTACTTAGTTGAAAGTTTAGGGGTTAATTTGTGTTAAAATTCAAGGGGGTTAGCGTTTCGTACGATTACAATGAATGGGTAGAAAGTTTTGAGTTGCTAACAAAGATCTCATAGCCATTGCCATTCAAGTGAATGTTCAAATGGACATATTTTTAAATTTTTTTACAATTTAAAAAAATTTTAATTACTTTTTTATTTTATATACATATTTATGTAAAAATATCTCTCAAATTACAACAATCATATTTTAGAAAGACTTTAAAAACGACCATAAAAACAAAGGGTAAGTTACTAAATTAACATAAAATAGTATCAGCTAAATTTACATATTTTACATAGCTGATGTGACTTCATGTCATCGTTGTGATATGAATGATCAAAAGCTCCATAAGCAAAATTGGAAAACTAGCTCCACTCAAAATCTTACTCGTGGACTACGAGCTGATTGTAGGAAAATGAATAGCGACACATTGAAGCTGCAGAGACAGTGATAGCCTATCTGTTATGTCCTTTTCATTCTTTTTTAATATTGAGAATTCTTACTCTTTAGTGAAAGTGACGCAAAAGATGTTAAGTTAAATAAGTGAAGTAAACCTGTTCCGGTAGATATAAATAGAAAATCCCATAATAGAATAGCAAAAAGGAATATTAAAAGTTTAGTTATTAACCTGATATCCATATTAAAAAAATTCCAATAATATGTTTTGGTTAATTTAATAAATTATGTTTATTTGCAGATTTTTTGTGTCAAGACACTATGTTCGTTTAGGTATATTTTTTAAATATTTTTAACACGTCTTTTAATTAATTTTTTATTTTATATACACGTTTATCAAAAAAATTTAAATATGTTTTCAAGAAAACATTCCCAAAAAGTGATGTATATTGATAGATGTGATTACATTCAGGTCGAAATTGGATATTTCGAACCCAGATCCGTTTGAAGAGATATGTTCCGGACTCAGACTTTTTTTTTTTAAGCTCAACTTTCTTTCTTTTTTAAAGTCCACTTGTTTTTTTTTAAACATTGAACCCAATTTAAAAACCATTCCTTTATTTATTTTAAAGCCTACTTTATATATATACATATACATAGGAGTGGCAATTTCCAACACGACACGAAGTTAACCCGAAAATAGTGGGTTTGGGTTAAAGCCTGGCGGGTCTGGTCGAAATCAGGTAGGACCTGACTAGCCCGCAAGTTGACCCGCCAACCTAAAAAAAAGAAACTAGCATTTCGTAGCTTTGTTTTATCCATCTACATTCAAACACAAATTTCATCTTGGATAATTAATTAAGTAAATAGTAAGAGAAATTAAGAATTCTACTTAGATTTATGAAAAGTAAATTGTAAAAGAAATCAAATGTATGTTAGTGTGTGATTTTGATATTAGTATGTAAAAAAAATGTATTTGATCATTGTGTGTGTTAGTCTCTTGTCTTCTTTTTCTCTTTCCTCTTTTCTTCTTCTTCTCCTTCCTTTTTTTTTCTGGTTAGCAGATCAACCCACCGACTCAAGTCGGGTCAGGTTCAGGTTGACAAGTTGGGTGTTATACCTATGGCTCAACCCAATCCGCCAACCTGAAACCCGACTCGATTACCACCCCTACATAGACACACACACACACACACACAAATTTTATTAACAGGTTTGGGTTCGAGTGGAAATTGAATATTCCGTACCCAGTCCGTTTTTTATTAGAAGAAAAGGATTCGGGTTCGTGTCTGAGTCCGGATCTGGATAAATAGAATTCTACTTCTACTCGGACCCCGAAAAAAGTTAACGGATCCGGGTTGTAGTGACCCATTGACAACCCTACATCTAGAAATTGCGTGATAGATATGCAAGTGAAGTTCTGCTTTCTTTTTATGTTATCCTGGGAAGAGCTTTACTTATTTGTTGTTAGGGAATGTAGATTCAAAATTAATGCGAAATTTTTGAAGAGATGATCTATATTACTTTTATGTACTTAACATATTAAAGAAAGAAAAAGAAGTGCAAATAACCATTCTATTCACCATTGATTGAACTACTGCCTGATTTTTACCCTGATGGAAACAAATATTGACAAGGTCCTAATCCATATCAGAACGCTACAAATTGTTAAGGCTGCACGGCTGAGGACCAGAACATTGTCTGACATTATTAAAAGCTGAAGAGAACTTGACATGTTCGAGTTTTTAAGTCTTTGTCCGACATAGGTCCGAAAATTGGGCCAATGAAAGACACTTGCAACCGACCGAGCAATGAAAGACATGCCCTTTATTTGACAAACCCATTTTAATATTTTGATGTATTTTTTAAATATAATTTTTACGATCTTTTATATTTTCAGCCGCATCTGTATCTTATATATATTACATTCCAAAAATTATTATAGTATAATATTGCAATAATATTCTAAAAAGTACAATCCAAGCCAAATCAATTTCATCAATCAATTTTAACCAAACAGATAGATGTGTGTTTATATATATGTAGTGTTTGATTTTATTTAAATCAGATTCATAATCTTATTTGTAGACTATATAATCTCTTTTACACGAAAAAAATTCATCGGCGAGACTGTGAAGCAAGAATTGTCCTTGGATTTTGTATCCGTTATATTCAGTGTTTTTAAACCCGGACCGGACCGGCCGGTTCGACCGGTTAAACCGCGAACCGGCCTTGTGTCCGGTCCGGTTCTATCAAAAATACTGTAGATCTAACGAACCGTCCTGAACCGGTTGAACCGCGCGAACCGAATCGAACCGCAGAACCCTTGAACCGCCGGTTTTCTGACGTTTTGACTTTTCAAAAATGTTTTTGGCTCCCGCGGGAATCGAACCCGCGTCCTCCACTTGCTTTGGCTGCACGTGAACCACCAAGCCACGCCAACTTTTGTTGCTTTGTATTAGGAATCTTTTTATTTGTTGTTTCTTCAGTTTTTTTTTTCCACAGTTAATTGAGTATTACATTTTTAGTTTCTTTGTTTTCTTTAATCATGTTTACTGAATTTAATGGATTCTTACTTTTTAAATTTATTGGTTTGTTTCATTAATTATATTTAATGAAATTAATTGATTCTTACATTTTTATCTTGACATCCAAATTCATTATATTAAAGAAATCTTGGATTTACTTTTACCAAAATCTCTCCTACTAAGATTATTCTTTTAATCTAAATTGCTTAATTATTCATTTATGCCTAAAACATTCTCCTAATTAAAAGTTTAAATTGGTATTTTTGTACAGCATTTGTGTAAATTTTTAAATTATATTTAATCATTGTTCAATATTAAGCACCTATGACATCTTGAAAGTAAGTGGATCAAAAGTTATTTTCTTTATTAAAAAAATAAAAAATCAGTTCAGATTATTAAAATCATATTATTATAGCATCACAAATCCACCTTTTCTTGACATACAAAAAAAAATGTGTAAATTAAATAGAATTGATTAAATTAAGAACTACTAAGCAAATAGATTTACTTGTTAGTTTTATTTTTAAGACTATTGTACAAAATCAAATTGACTCACTCAATAGTCCGATACGTCAAAAATAAAATTTCTTTTGGAGAGAATACATTTATAGTTAAAGCCTGAGAACCGATTTTAAATAAATTTTAGGCTCTTTTAAGAAATTATTGATTGGTACAAGATTGTTAGAAATTATCTCTCGTTAGATATTGTAACAAAAAAACGTAAAAAATTAAAAAATTTAAAAACTAAATAGATCTAAACTAATAGTAAGATAATCAATTTAAAATTTGAAAATCATTTGATATGCAAATGTATCTTAAAAAATAGGGAAAAAAGAAAATTTTTTTATTTTAAAAAATTATATTTACTCGAACCGCTCTATATACAAATTGTATTATTTGGTATTAGAAATAAATTTGAATTTTATATTGAAAAATAAGTCTTGACGATATTAAAAAAGTAGAGAATGTGAAAGCAAGCAACAAATATGATTTAATAATTTAGAATGTTCAAGATTGTAATTTAAAATATTTAAAACTATAATAACATACTTTAATGGTAAATTTTATAGTTATTGTGAATTTGAATATAATAAATTCATTAATTTGTATAGTTGAATATATTTAAACCATTAATGGGTTCACGAGTTCAACTAAGTGGTATATATTTAGTATTTGTTTTCTATTATACATTAAATTAAATTAAAAAAAAAGAAAAATCATTGAACCCCGGTCGGACCGGTCCGACCGGTCCGACCTTGAACCTCTCCCCCTTCCGGTTCATTTACCGGTCCGGTTTTTAAAACATTGGTTATATTCATTTGCACTTCTCCGATTATACTCAGCCAAAGAAAAGGACAAAACCATTTATTCGGCATTGACAGCCTTATCTCTGTCCTGTGGCAGCATTCTTTAGCTTGTGACAAGGGACGGCTCCATTGGCGGACACAAGAAGCTTAAAATTGTTGAAATTATGTAAACTATCTTTAAAAATTTTTAAAATTTTCCTTATATTTTTTTAACATTTGCACTTTGCCCCTATAATTTTTCAATTTTTTTATAAAAAATCTGCTAGATATTTGTAATGAACATCTATACATGTTTTACCCTCAACTTTCTTTCTCAGTCAATTCTTACGTGCACTCGTTCATATCGAACGAGAGCCTCAGCAAACTCGTTCATAATTTACGTATTATGAAGTACTATATTTTAGTGTTTAGATCAATTATTGTACATATTTTTTAATGCATTATACGAAAATTACTAAAAGGTATACTAAGATGTAAAATGTTACCTTTCGACCTTAAATTAACACTAAAAAATTATGGTTGTTGTCAAGGATTGCTTTATAATTGATACCAGCGGGTCTAACTTTCGTCCATATTGTCCAATACTTTTTCTATTCAGATTGACTTAAATATTTTGTTTTTTTTCTTTTTCTTTGTCTTTTTTTTTGGAAAACTTTCTTTGTCTTTTTTTGGGGTGGTTTTTTCAAGGTCAGAAGTAAGCTACGTCACCATATATGTGTGTTGCAAAATATGGTCCACCAAACAACGACAATGGAGGGACAATATATCCATACGTGACTAGGATGGCTCTGGCTCCAAATCTAACTTAGCCAAGTAAAATATAGATCGAAGTAGACAAGTTCAGATTGCTATCAACACTTCAACAGCAAATCTTGTTAATTGCTAATCAATCAACTTTCGAACATCTTTATTATCTTTTTGGTTATCCCCTAAAACACGGCTGGCTGTATTTCTTTTCTTTTTTTTTTTTTCGGGGGGGCGGGGGGTTAGGGTGAAAAACCTACTCCCAACTCAGAATGACGTCTACAAGCTATATATCTTTTGTTAATTAATTACTAATCAATCAAGTTCTGACAATCTCTGTTAGGTTTTGTTTTTCTTTTTTTTCTTTTTTTTCCCCTGAAGAATGGCTAAAAACTACCTCCAACTCAGCAAAATGTGTAAAAGACACATATATGTTTTGCTAATTAATTACTAATCAATCAACTTGTTTCGATCCATTGCAACTTTCTACTCCACTCTGATTTTTGTCAACAATAGGCAAAATATAAAAAATTTACTTTGGTGGCTTTAAGGTCAATGTCTGATGTGGGGCCTTTTCTTCTTAAATTGCTAACAACACTTGTTGCTAATGTCTTTCATAATGAGAATTTTATAATTTCCTGCAAAAGAAAAAAGATTCACTGCAATTGTGTTTGGTCAAGCACATACTTTGGTTAGTTTAGGGTCAATACCTGAAGTGAATTTTTTACTCCTGAACTGGAGCAATATATGTTTCAATCTTGTGGGTGTCAATATGTTTTGTTTAGGATTTTCTTGGAAGACACAGGATTATCCAATGGGTTTTTCTTCTTGAATGAGAGCCATATGTCTCAACCTTCTTAGCTAAAATATACTTTATTTAGGGTTTGTTTGAATTATCCTACTTTGTATGTGTTTGTTTGTTTTTGTTGTTGAAAAAGATGAGTACATGAAATTTTCTCAACTGCTGATGATCATAAATTCGCCATATCTAATGTTGTTTCAGTTACTATTCATAAAAAAATCAACTTTTACAGTTTTTTCCTAAGAACACCCAAAATCAGTTTTTTAATCAGTTTTCTTTAAACATAAGAGAACATTTATCAAATTCTGAAAAAAAAATTGATTTTGAACGATCCAGAACTTATATAAAATCTAATCAAACAAGTACAACCTATTTCCTTAGACCTTAAATTAGCACTAAGAAAAATTATAGTTGTCCTGAAGGATTGCTTTATAATTGTGGGTCTATCCAAGTCATTTCATCTCATCCATATTCTGGTTGGAGGGTTGGTAATCAGTTTTTAATTGATACCAGCGGGTCTACGTTTCATCCCATATTGTTGTTTAATATATTTTTTTCCCATTGAGATTGATAAAAATATCTTGATTTCTCTATTTTTGGGGTTATTTTCAAGGTCAGAAGTAAGCTACGTCGCCATGTGTCTGTGTTGCAAAATATGATCTACCAAATAAACAGAATATATGGATATTATGTACATACGTGACTAGTATGTTCTGGATCCAAATCTAATTATAGCCAAGTAAAATATAGATCACAGTTGAAAATTTCAGATTGCTAGCAGCAGCAAATCTTGTTAATTACTTACTAATCAATCACCTTCGGAACATCTCTACTACTCCCTTCGTCCTCATTTTCTTTTGTGTCTATCCCAAATTTTAAACCTATTTTTTTTTTAAAAAAAATTAGTTAATTTGTTATTTTATTAACATGCCCAAATTTAATGTAAATAGTTATTAGAAATGCACTATCCATTAATTAATTATTCTACTTAAAATATTAAACACAGCATTAATAACTAGATCTACCATTTTTCTAAGATATCTAGTCAAATGCTTCGTTTACTCCATTAATAAGGGGTATTAGAGGAAAAGGTTAACAAAAAATAATTGTTAAGGTTAATAAAAAATAATTGTTGTAATTAATTTAATTAAATTTCTTAATATGTGTAATAAAATAAGTGGGTTTATATTTATGGGACGGAAGGAGTATTTTTTTCTAAGAGAGAGAGAGAGACCCCATATTCCAACTCAGAATAATATCTACAGGCACTATATTTTTAGCTAGCAGGGGCTCAAACACGAGAACCTTGCCAGCAAGAGTGCCTTCAAGCGTTCAATGCAGCTCCCTGGCCCTCTATTACTGAATTATATATGATAATAGTGCGTACCTTGTACAGATGATAGAAGTTGTCGGCTACGTCTCCATTACTCCCGTTCAAGATTTTTCCTGCAATGCAATTCTAACATTTGAGACGAGACAACTGAATTGTCAATAATGGCTACAGTATCTAAGCTTGGACCTTTCTCATTGCATGTGATATGGGCTGCAACAAAGTACTTAGAAGAGATAAAAGAGAGACCACACAATTTGTTTAACGTGTTTGATTATCCCATAAAAGAATACTATTTGTAGAAGGGAAATATGTCAACTCATAAATGCGTAAAAATTATGAATTTAGCATAAAAGGATGTGATTTAACCCCTTGGAGAAAAAACCCTATCAATTTTACAGTTATTAGAGCAAGCACTTTTTTAAAAGAAATTCTTTCGCCGGCATTGTTGCATGTCATTTCTTATCAGTGGTGGAGCCAACTCCCTACTGCCACTGGTGGCAATTACCAATTAGCTCAGAAACATATAGATTGAGTTCCGATTTATTACATAGAAAAAAAAAATTTTCAAAAATTATATAGATTGATTTCCGTTTTTCAATAACATGTTTTTAAAAAGAGATAATTTCAGAAATTTCTTTTGAGGTTTGATAATTTCACCTGGTACTCTTAAAGTTTCAAAAAAATTTCATTAACTTTTCCTAACCATAAAAAATGACCATAATAACCTTAACATATTAATAAATTAAAATTTTCAAAACCATCAATTCCCTTTTCCTTCTTGTTCCTAAATCTTGTAGACCTTTCTTCTTGTCTTTTCCCAATACTCACCTAACTCTCCAAAATTAAACACAAGCAAACTCTCTCATTCCCTCCCTAATAATTCTTTCTTGTTATTTAATATCCTCTGAGCCACAGTTTGTCCATCACCGTAGGATTATTAAATTTGCCTCGAAACATAATTCTGCACAAATGAATAAATTTTGATTTTACTTTTGTAAAGTTAAAACTTGAATGTTTAAAAGAGATTGGCTTCAAGGATTGATGGATAGAATTTGAGGGATGGCGGCATTTATTATGGCAGAAAACAAATTTTTTTTTTTAGTTTGATAGGGGTAATATTTTTTTTGTTTTGGATTGAAGACTTTAGTAGTGCAAAAGACTATACTGTTTAAGGCTTTAGTAAGTAGTATGAGATTGAGAGATGGTGGAAATGTAGAAGTTTTATGGTTGAGATGGATAAAAACTAGTTTGGAGAAAATAAATTAAATATTAGTTATATGAGGACATTTTAGGCATATGCAATTTTTGGGTTAAGTTTTGTTACTAAAACGGTAACGATAGGGGAGGTATGTGTAATTTTTGAAACGTCAAGGGTGTTGAAATTGTCAGAAACCTCATGGGAGGTTTCTAAAATAATCCATTTTTTAAAATTTCAAATATATTTTTTAATCGCATTTTTACCTCACATACATATTTATCAAAAAAAAATTTAAATTACTACAATGATATTAAAAAAACTCAAAAAAATCATCCAAATGAAAAAAACAAAGGTTTTAATTGGTGAAGAAATGAATCAAAACGTCCACAAACAGTAATATACAGACCTGGGAATTCATGGGTGAATGTATCCCAGATACTAGGACCTTTCCCACCTTCAAATGCTGCACCTTCGTACTGAAAAAGACAAAATGCAAAACTTGCATATTTACCATCACACATGCAGAGGGACTTAGGAGTTAAATCAGGGAAAGCAAATACAGCTCTTATTTCAAAAAATAGAAGAAGTTTAGAAGGGAAGGAAAAATGAAATAACAGTAAAGGAATTGGAGATAGCGAGAAAGTGACTTTTTTTTTTTTTTTTTCTTCCTATTCTTTACATCTGATGAGATAACAAGAACATGTACTTGGTAGGCAGCAGAGGATGCACCGAAAACAAAGCCATCTGGAAAGCTTTTTCGATTGAATGAAGCTTCGTCGGAGCTTGCATTCGATAGATGAACGCTCAGCAGAAGAATGCCAAGCAGAAAAGTAACTTGCATTGCCATTGCTAATTGTGGTCTCAAGTCCTTACAAGGCCTTTGCTTATATAGACAGCTTGGCCAAGGTTTTTCTGTCTTTTATTGTTAATATTGGTTTCGTTCCATGTAGATATATTATGGAAAAATATTGGGCGAGATGGAGTGAGGCGAGGCCCAAATTTTGTATAAAAAAATTGTAATATTCTTTAATAGATTACAATTTTTCTAAAAAAATTTGTTATATTTATGTCACGTCACCTAAGTGTCGTGTCACAATAACATTTTATTAATTCATACACATGTAATGTGGTATATTTTAGGTTGTACAGGACCTAGTGGTAAAGCTCTTAAAGTTACAGATATTTTTAATACAACTAAGTAATTTATTTAATCTCTCAAATCCAACACTGTTTTTACTTTTTTATTTTTAAAATTTGGGCGCATAATTACTCATATTTTGTAGATACTTGGGCGGTTTGCTATAATTTCATCTAGTAGTAGAGGTGATTATTTAACTATATATGTATGTTTATAACTTTCAAAGTAATATTGCTACAGCCCTTATATTAGTTTGTGGACGTGGATTGATATGCAATTTAAAAAGATTTGCAGGAATTTAGAAGTACGACATACAACTGTTTTGCCAAGAAAATAATGAAAAATAATTGGTGAGTAATAAATAATATAGTCAGGTACAAATATTATATTATGATGCCAAATTACACACACATATAGACACACACACATATAAAATGTTCATTAGATGAATGCAGCAAAAACACAAACACGTACATAAAATGTTAATTAGATAAATGCAGCAGACTTTACTAAACATAAACCTTAATAATAATTGAATTTTTACACATGAGAAAGCTAATTAATCCATGATCTATCATCCCCTAATCCATACGCTTCATGCTCGAAAGAGATGTGGAGCCGTCGGCAATTACAACGTGTGAACCTTGTAAAAGTGTGATTTTTTTTTTTTTTTGATAATAAAACAGTTAAATATTTCATTGCATCAAATCATTGTTGACATCAATCACAATGTCTTCAGGAAAATTCATGAACTAGATCTTACGTCCTACAAAATTAAATGCTGATTTTGCTGCTAAGTGAGCTTGTTCATTGCATTTCCTACTCATAATACATGGCTTTTATATACAATAGGAAACACAACTAGCAAAAGCTTGATTCCAGCAATGATTTGATGTGCCCTGCCATTTGACAAATCTTCTACCTCCATTTTAAGTTTGTTAATGACGTGAAAATTTAAAACAACCTTTAATGGATTTAATATATCCAAATTCTTCTTTAGCATAGAATTATGACAACCTCGTTGCTTGTGCACGTTTTGGGGGAAAAAAAAAATACAAAAGTAGTACTTCTAGAAAATTAGTTCACGTGCAAAAGACATGCTATAGTCCTAGTTGTTCCTACCTATATTCCTACATGCAAGTCCTATGTCTAGTTTGGCAGGAAGAAAATGGAGAAAAAAAAAAAGAAGAGAAAAATGTTTAAATAATACTTTTGTTTGGGAGTAGAGAGAGAAAAGAAAAAAAAAGACTTTCTTTTATTTTGGAATAAAAATAGTGAAAGAAAAGAAACGAAATGGAAGAAAAATCTCTTCTTTTCTTTTTCAAAAATTTTCCTCTTAAATTTGAAAAAAATTGAAAAAAAAAGGAAAGAAACTTTTCTTCCTCTTCTTTTCTTTTCTTACATATTCTGTTCTCTCATTTTCTTTTCCATCTCAACTTCCAAACTAGATATTAGAGAAAGAGAGAGAGAGCAAAACTTTAAATCGCCAGCGAAGCATAAAAGTTAGGTAATGCCACATGACACTCACTTAGTAATTATTCACTAATTGAAAAGACAAGAATTTTCATTCATTAAAAATCCAAGCTTCACAATAGCAATTTTGAAAGACAATGCTTCAAAAAAGACTAAACCTCTTTTTTTTTTTTTTTTTTTGGGGGGGGTGGGGGGGGGGGGTGTTGAGGATGGAAAAATGCTCTGTTCAAGGCATTTGCTGATCAGACCACCAATTAGCTGAAGGCCAAGAATTAAAAGTGTTCGGCTTCAATACCTCAAAACTGACACTGGGAAAAAAAACTGTCGCGTTTAAAACCCAAATTCAGAGAATGTTCTAACAATCTGAGGGGAAAGAAAAAGGAACGGGAAAGAAGATCCAGTATTTGCACAAAGAACTCTTCACACTGAACCCCAACCCCTGACAGACGTCCCCACGTTAACCTTAACATGGGCAGAGACGCAAGTAATTCTACAGAATCAGTTCACTTGCAAAATATGAGCACAAAATTTGCAAGTAAATGCGTGTTGCAGTTGAATCATGCCTGTTTAATGAAAACTAGCTATCTTGCGGAACCAAACAAAAGATCCCTCAATCACACTGAAAAAGCAAACTCTTTAGAAAAACAACACCTAACCAACCAAAAATAATAAAGGATCACCGACAGAGACTAGAACGACACCACACTGACATTTTAGCTCTTGATACATAGATGCGCTCCCGCGCAGAGTATATGCATGTTCCCACTTTTTTGGGCAAAATACTCATTATCCCTTGTGGTTTTTAAAAAATTACATGACCCCTTATGGTTTTAAAAGCTATATATCACCCCACTTGTAGTTTGGATTAAAGTGTCAAATAGGCGAAAATTAACTTCCGTCATGGTCCGTGAAAAAATTTCAAATTACCCGAATATAAATACTAAAAGTGGCACCGGGATAATGGGGATGGTGTATAGCTTTTAGAACTATAAAGGGGTTATGTGATTCATCTGAAAACTATAGATGGGGTAAAATGTATTTTGCTTGAAACAAAAAACATGCAAGCATAGAGATGAAACAGTTGAACTTTGGGGTAATGTAGACATTTTACCCATGGAACGTGATAAAAGGTAATTTCTACCTATTTGACATTTTGACCCAAACCAGAGAAGTGATTTATATCTTTTGAAACCATAAGGGAGTCATATGATTTATTCGAAAATCACAGGGGGATAAAGTGTAGTATTTCCCTTTTTTTTTTCCCTGTATTTAATATATGAAAATCTAAAGTTTTTGTGTTCGTTCTTGTTGCAAAGAAACTAATTCGCAGTGGCTCAGCATAAAGGAACTTTCACATTTAGCCCATTGGACATCATTAATTAGCCAAATTCGAGAATTTGAATAAATACAAATATTTGAAGTTTTTGGATTTTACGTTAAAATGCTTTTGTAAAACTTAGGATGAATGACAAAGTTGTAAATTCTTCAAATAAATTGAATTGATATCTTTCCTAGTTTTCTTATATATATATATATATACATATATATATATATATATATATATATATACATGGCTATGAGTAATTTAAGAAGAAAATAGACAATATAGAAGTATAATCACACAAAATCATGCTTGTATTCCAACCTTTTGGTTGATCTGTTTTGCCTCTGTCATGATCAATTTAACAAACTTAATCTTTTGATGCAAAAACTATCCCCTGTCTTGATCAATTTGATAAACTTAATTTTTTTATGCAAAAACTATCCCCTGTCTTGATCAATTTGATAAACTTAATCTTTTGATGCAAAAACTATCCCGTCTTGTCAATTTGATAAACTTAATTTTTTAATGCAAAAACTTTTATTGGATATTGACCTAATTCTGACAATTTTACGCCTTTAATGGTTGGAAATTAACCAATAGCAAAATCTTTTGCATAATTTCATATCATATAACACTTTCCTTGAATTAAAATGATGAAATCGATGGTACGGTTGTTCTATAATGCATTTCATTCCCCTCAGTGAAGTTGCGTACTACTAGTGGTACGTTGTTTCAGTGTCATGAATAGCACAGGTCATATGAAGTCGCTTCCCTTCACATGAGGCGGACAAATGAGTTGTAGAAACGACTGCGTTTGGATGAGTGTTTTTCGAAGTATTTTTTAAAAAATATTATTGCAGTTGTTTTAAAAAATTTTATTGGTAAATGTGTATGTGAGATAAAAAAGTAATTAAAAAAATATGTATAAAATTTTTAAAAAATATGTTTTTAAAAAAGAGTACTAAACAAACACATATTATTATGAAACGTGAACCAACTGGAACAACCAACACTTCTGTCTGTTTGGGCTCGTTTTTTTGAAAACGTATTTTGAGAAAATTTCAAATTTGTTTTGAACTATCTTTTATTCTACATTAATATTTTTAAAAAAAATCCAAATTATTCTATAATTATGTTTTCATAATAATAAATCAGATGGAAAGGCTACATATTTTGCATAGACAGGTTTTTAAACCACTGGAGAAAACACATAATTTTTTGTTCAGACGAGTACATATCCACTCTATTTTACTTGAGAAATTGCTTTAACCAAAGAGCTGAACGTTTGGGATACCTCTTCAGTCCACTTTTAAAATCGACAAAATTGATGCCAAACCTCATTGTGTAACCTGATCCCCATTCATAAGTGTCTAGGAACGTCCAAGCGAAGAATCCTCTCACATCAACACCCTTGCTGCAAAATGAAAGAGTGTTATCCTGAGATTCTTTTTTCTTTTATTAAAACCCCCCCCCCCCCCCCCCCCCGGGTCTTTCTCTCTCTTCTCTCCTCCCAAAACACCAAAAAAAAAAAAAAAAGGGCCGCAGCCCCCGGCGAACAAACCTCCCAAAAAAATGTTTACATTATCTTTTCTTGAAAGCTATGATATTACTTGAAAAAGTTCCTTAACCTTCTACCATATTTTACTTAGTCCTAAACTTTTAATTTTTCATTAAAGTCCCCCATCTTTATATATTGGGCCAATTTAGTATACAAAATTTCTTTCGCAAATGAGTAGGTCTTTAAACCAATGCGTAATTATCAGTTAACCACACAACAAAAATATTCATATAAATAGAAAAATTAAACAATAGCTTCAATTAGAAATTGGTTTTTCCAAATTACATGAAGAAACAAATATGAGCAAACAATATAAAAATCAACTTCTCCATCTCGAAGTATTAGTTCCTTGTAACAAAATTATATCGGAATAGTCATATTTTTTATCGATAAAAGGACCTAAAGTGGTAATTATCTTCTATGGCCGTTAAGAGTCTCAAATTTCAGAAATTTTTTTTAAGGTTTTGACCATACATATTAGTGAAATAAAATGTAATACACAATTTCGAATCCCAAATTATAAGTTTCATAGATGCAGCTAAAAAATCAAACTGTTATGAACATTTGAGGACTTTTTAAAAGGTTTAGATAAAAAATAGAATCATTTAAACAGGTTTATACTTAAGGAATTGTTTGGCCTTTGTGAAATTTAGAATTGACGTACATGAGAGAATTTTCTGCACTACTATCTTCTGACATTTAATATGAATATCTTGGATTCCATAAAAGTTTTGAAAACAAGAAGTTCACTCACTCAATGGCTGCCTTCAAGGCCTTGAAATGGCCCCGGTAGAAATGCACCCTCTTGGTATCATTGACCCCTTGCTCAACAGTATCAATGTTAATTTCAGCAAGTCCTGGTGTATAATCAAGCAAATGAATGAGTTATATAAGTAAATAAATGACCAGATTATGCAACAATATTGCATAAATGGTCTGCTAGTTATCTTTCTTACCATTCTCGGTGATATAGATAATTGGATCGTTGTAGTTTTTTTTTAGATATACAAGAAGGTCTGTCAGTCCTTTTGGATAAACATACAAAAAGCTTGCTCCTGTCTAGGATCATTAAAAATGAATTTAGGAAAATACAAACAAGAGAAACAATGAGCCAGTATCAAGAAAAGAAGACTTTTATTTATAGTTTAGTCATATTTCTTAAATGAATTTTTATTTAGTAGTTTTAATTAATCGAGATAGAATTAAACATACCGGTGCCCCAATAGGTCTTCCATTCCGTATAGCTGTCAAAAAAGAAATATAGGCCAAGTAGGAAAAATTATGCAAAAGTGTATTCGTAGTCTCTCAAGTTTTTAACCAATCTCAGTTTAATTGCATTTGTTTTATTTCTCTACTATGTTTTATCTCCTAAGTTCTTAACATTCTCAATTTAGTTCCCATATTGATAAGTAGAGGTGGCAATAAGTTCAAAATCCCTGTGAATTCCCATGTCCAAATTTAATTTGGGTGGGATAAGTATAAAAAAATATGAGATTGGGCCTAATTAAGAGCATAGCCAATAACATCCATCCAAATATCAGTATAACTGGGATTTATTTGAGACTCTCATGGGTTTGATCGCAAAATAAGACTAGGAAATGATTTTGGTTTTTTGAACTGCTTTTTCTTTTCAGGTTTTTGAACCTTTTAAAACTATTGAACAAATCAAAATCACAGTCTCGAACAAACCCCTCTTTTTGGATTCTGATTTTGGTTTCTTAAAAATTAGAATTAGATGACAACAAGCTCTAATATATTTATTTATAAATTCCATATTTACTTAATCTTGTTTAGTTTGAAAAATTGTCACATGACATATAAGGAGAGAAGAGTAGAACATTTACCAAGTTAAACAAAAATAATGATATAAAAAAAAAGCAATATTGAGGTTAAACCAAAAAAACTAAATAATATACAAAAGCAACATTTAATTAATAAGGAAAAGATAGCTTAAAAAAATTATAAAATAGGATCTATTGGGTAATTGAGCAGTATCAAAATGATTCAAACCTATTTTAATCTCATCCATATTTGTCCCATGACCAATGTGTAACTGTTTGTATATAGCAACTGCTTTACAGTTTTAATTGAGTGTTACCCAAATTCCACCCATCCTGACCATTTCCTATCTCCATAGATAAGTTACCAATGACTTTAACTATAAAGTCGAGGGACCAACCAATAAATGTTCACAAATCTTAAGGACAAATGCGTTAAAATTGAAACATGAATGCTTTTCTGGGGACTTACATGTGATATTAACTCGAACATCAGTGGTATAGCTAATATTAACATTATTAGCAGATGGGATGTCAGAAGCATAACTTGTACTGTAGTAATTCAATCCCAGAAAATCTAAGGTCCCTTTAACGGATGATGATTGCTCTGGGGTGAATTTTGGTAAGCGCGATCCCAGCAACTTACGCATACTTTTTGGGTAGTCACCAGAAGTTAACGGATCTAGAAACCTGTCAAAACCGTGAATGGATTCATGTTAAAATACTATGCTTATACATCTCTATAAATGTTATGTTATGTAGCTGCACAGTTTGTTTTAAAGGAAATTATAATTTCAGATAGCAAAGTTAGCATCTAATATTATACTTACCATCCAAGGTAAAAATCTAGCACTCGTTGGGCTGCAATTGCATCAGCCCTTGAATTGGAGTATGGTATCATCCAATTGGTCACAAGCACTATTCCTATCTGCCCCCTTTGAGATGGCTTTGAAGTTCATTGAAATCACAGATATTATACTTAAAAAGTAATTTATGATTGCGAGAAGCAGTTGAAAGATTAAGAATGGATTTTTACTCTAGTCACCTTATATTTCTCCCTGTAGAGTTTAGCTGCTATAGCATGAGAAAAAATAATGTTGTGGGCAACTAAATAAGTCTCAGTTGAAGAATCTCCACCGGGGCATCCTTTGCTCATCCAGGCCGAACACCTTCCGGGGGCTATTGTGCCTATAAATGTGGTGGAGTCATAACCACCTGTGGAAAATGTCCATGGCTCATTGAATGTGGCCCAATGCTTGACTCTATCACCAAATTCTTTGAAACAAAGTTCTGCGAAATCTCGAAAATCATCCCTGGCAACGAAATTGTAGTTTAATTATATTGGACCATATTGGATTTCTCTTTTCTTTTGATTCGAAGTGAAAATAAAATATATCATCATGCTACACAAACAAAAGGATTATCTATCCATACATGTTGGTGGAATGTTCCTTTCTTTGCTTAAAGAACATTGTCAAGTTCTTATTGTAAAGACCGAAGCAAGGAGGAAAAAAACTTTTACTTTTTTGTTCTGTTTGTTTGGATTGAAAATATTTTCAAAATTTTTTTTAGTGCCAAACACCAGAAAATATTTTTTTAATATTTTTTAATTTTCCTTCATTTGGCTGAAAATAACTCACACACTCAATGAATGTAAGTTATTTTCTTTAGAGTTCAAGGGTGACAGTAAACCTTAAGTAACTACTTTTATAGCTTCAATTAACAAACTAATTTTTATTTTTAATTCTTATCAACTAATTTTTTCATCATTTTGGGCTCCACAATAATATGATTATAATATTATATTATTTTGAAGATTAATTATAAACAAAATAATCTCTAGTTAACTCTATTGACTTGTTAAACATTTATTACAATCATTATTAGTCTATTTAACTCATATTAACAATAAAAAAATTAAAAAATATCCAAAAAATTATTTTTCAAAAGATTTTCACATTGTCATCCAAACACCAAAAAATTATGAGAAAAATGACATTTTCGATGTAAAATGTTTTCTTAAGAAAACAATTTCCTTAGGAAAATGTTTATATCCAACCAAACAGACCCTTAATGGTAATTGTTCGTCTATAATGATCTACTTACACGATACTTATGTTTAGAAAGCCACCATATTCATCCTCTAGGGCTTGAGGAGGATCCCAGTGCAATAACGTCGCGAAGGGTGTTATGCCTGTTTTAACACAAAATGGATATTAGTACGAGAGAAAAAGGTCTCCACTTTTGTTACAACACTTTGTATTCCTCTTAATTTCGCATATTCTTAGTTTAAATATTAAAATTGTGGAGTCAGAACTATAGCCAACAAAATAATTTGGAATTAATCTATAATTTTTAACTCTTTACACTTTGTCACCTCTGCTAGAGGGCAATTAGCCTGGGAGAGCACTTAATTTTTAATTCACATATTATATACCGTACAACATTCTAAGAGAGGAAAAGAGATTTCCAGAGAATCCTTACCGTTTGACAGTAACTCATTGATGAGGTTGTTGTAAAAGGCAACTCCTAGCTTGTTCACTCCTCTACTTAGCTTCCCATCTGAACATTGGAATTGTTAATGCATAATTAATATCAATACAAAATTTTAGTATTACAAAAATTCAATTGTTCTACATATATAAGCTGCTATTTTTATAAAAAAAATTAATTTATAACTAAAAATAAATTTGAAGAATATATTGAGTGATAATAAAAGATGTTGAAGAAAGATGGATTAGAAAAATATAGGACAATAACTTAAAAAGAAAAGTTTCTCATGATTGAGTAGTAATAAAATTGTTTTTGTACAGATCAAAATAAGTTTGACCTAATACTAATGACATAAGAGCAATAAAACAGATAAATAAAGAAATTCTCATGGTGTATCATTTTAATATCCAAAATAATTGTCTTACGAGGCAACACTCTTGACCACGAGATAGAAAATCTGAAACCATTCAAGCCTATGTATTTCATCAATTGTACATCTTCCTGCATGTTAAAGTTTGTGAAGCTTCCAAAGATAATACATAGATATGATAAAAAGAATGGGAAATTTAATTGCTCATATAATACACCAATTGATTACACACATTTTCTTGGGTAAAAACCTATTGAATATGGTCAACAAGTTGGTGCATCTTCAGCGACATATGTACAAATTAAGCCTGTCTAATCAAACCTTGTATCTGTGGTAGAAGTCATCAGCCACGTCTCCATTGCTGTGATCGAGTACTTTCTCTGCAGCAGTATAGACAGACTTGTTACTCATCATGTGACTCAAATTTTTGTCATTCTCTTAGTCCAGTTAATTCCAGTTCCTTTAGTTTTTTTTTTTTTAAATATTTTCTATAACCAAATTTTTTAAATTTAAAAACAACTGTAATTATTTGATAGAGACCTGGATATTTGTGGGTGAAAGTATCACATATACTTGGTCCTTTTCCATCTTCAAATGCTGCTCCTTCGTACTGTCATAGCACAAATTTGAGGATTTCATTAAGATTATATAAAGCACTTCAAGTACTTTATTAGCTGAATAATTCTACAGAGCATTAATTACTTATATGAAACATTAAAAATGAATTCATTTTCAGTTTTTTTTTTTGACGAGAAAAAAGTTTAAAATCAAGGGTCTATTTGATTGGGCGTAAAATATTTCCTGGAAAATGTTTTCCCGTTTACTCATGTTTGGTTGTACTAATGTCTTAGAAAATGTTTTCAAAAGGAACTATATTTTTTCCACTTGTGAAGGTAAAATAACTTTAGTTTTTGAAGGACTAAAGTATTTTCCAAGGACACGAACTCTGCTCATTTGTTTTTTTTCTTAATTAGAACGTTTCAACTTGAATTCACTGAACCAAAAACGCTATAATACCATTAATCGTGTCAGTCAGCAATCTAACAAACGATTTTTCTACCATTTCGCCGGCGATTTGCCAACAACAGTCTATTTCAATTTGCCTACAATGCTGACATTTCTCGGTGTGACTTCACTGAATCACAACTGGAAGGAAGTGTTGGTAATTGCGGAGGCTGAATTAGGGTGGTTTTTGGAAAGGTCGGGACCAGGTCTACAGGACTAAGGGCATTGCTATAAGGTTGGAGCCTGGAAGGTGGCTATGGTAGGTGAGGTAGGAGATCAGGGTGGTATTCCAGTTAGGGTAATTTCAGTTCAACGGTCTCCAATTGTTATGAGAAGATTTCCATCAAGTCAATTAGACAATAGAAAATGATGCAAAAAATAGTTTATTCAAAATATGTTAATTTAAAAAGAAATTTTCATGAAAAAGATTTTACGACTAATCAAACAGACCCCAAGTTGCAAGTAAAGGGTCCACTAAAGACTTCCGAAGTGTACATCTGTAATTTACAAATTCAGTATCCTAAATGGCTCATCAAGGAAGCTAATAAGTAATAGTAATTTTGGCACATTCTATGTGTGTGCCTAGTCTTGTAATATCTTACGAAAAGTACTTTTTATTTTAGTGAAAATAATTTTAAATATTTAAATTTTATTTTTTAAAAAAAAATTATATTTGAAGTTTATAAAATGAGATGGAATAATTATAAAACTCCAAGAGATTTCTCAGAACTTATTAATAATATTTAATGAAAAAATTGTACAATTTTATCTGTAGTGAAAATTATGACATTGAAATTTCTATAGTTTGCAGCTATAGCTAGTGTGACATGATAGACATGTGAAAGAGAGTTAGTTCAATTGGTAAACAGTTGTATGGTTCGCCTAAATAAACTTAAATTCAAACCTTGCTGACAGCAATATCTAGTTTGTAAACAATTTGCAAGGATTTTTGTAAGCATTTATGGGAGCTTGTGGCATGCTTTGGCCTAATAATGGAGCAACTTGCGATACTCCTAAAATTTTATTAATCCCCCATTTCCCTCCCCCTTGCCAAATCCCCCATCTCCCTCCCCCTTGCCAATATATATATACATATATATATATATAAAATATATTAGGAAGATATTGCCAAAAGATAGCAAAATGAGAGAGAAGGAGGGGGAGGGGTGCTGGTGGCTTACCTGATAGGCAGAAGAAGCAGCTCCAAATATAAAATCAGGAGGAAACCTTTGGCGGTTGAATGGAACTGATGCATTCCGACTTGGTGCTTGAGCAGCACAAAGCGCACTTGAGAACAAGAAATTTACACAGAAGAGGCCTAGAGAAAGAGAAACTTGAATTGCCATTGCTTACTATTTTTGAGATTTAATTAGCCTATCCTTTAAATAGACAGCAAAGCAAGTGCACATGCAAGCCTATATTTTGAAGCAGTTCAAATCTTCAGTATCAGTTTTTTTAATACAATTCTAGTGTCATTTATCAGGGATTATTTTTTTACATTTACAGTATAATAGTTATCTGATTTATTTTAAGTGTGATAAAGTTGAATGCAAAATGATAGTTTTCGATAAACAACATTGGAGTGGTAATCGAAAAACTGATACTGTTAATCTAAACTCGTTTTGAAGTTGTTAATGTATGATGCTTGTTTAGTTACGGGCTTATCTGCCAGAGGGTGCCTTGTTGCTATCGCCTCTTAAATATGGCGTGATGCCTGAAGTACGGTTGCTATCGCCTATTAAATTCATTTTGACTGATGCCTCAAGTAGGCTGATGATTTGTAATCCTTTAAGATACTCTCTTCGTCCCATTCTTTTTTCACCTCTATCAGTTTTTGAACAAACTAAAATATTTTACTAATTTAGTATAATTTATTTATTTTTTGAATTAAATTATATTAAAATTCTCATTAATAATTACAATATGTAAAAATCTAAAATTATTAAAAATTACAAAATATATAAAATGCAAAGCTCAAAAATTTATGAAATTAACTTCAAATTAGTAGTATGAGTGAGACGGAGGGAGTTTTAATTGTTGTCATAACAAATAGGGGTCTAATTGAATTGAACCGAGCCCGAATACTATCGAACTCGAGCTTGAACTTGTTAACATTACTGTTGTTCGAGATTGAACTTGAGCTCAATCGAGTTTATAGTTCGAAGCTCGAGCTTAGCTCGTTAATTTTAGAGAGAGTTCGAACTCGACTCGAAATCACTTGTGAAAACACAATTAAGCTCGAATTTGAACTCGAGTTTGAGCTCGAACGCTAAATTTATATATAATTGGTATGGATAAATTGGTAATTATATATATAACATTTAATATATATATATATATATATTTCAAGCTGCTCGATGAGCTGCTTGAACTTATCTTTTACTGCTCAAATTCGAGCTCGTTTAGTATATGAGCTGCTCTAACTCGACTCGATTTCGGTTAACATCGAACTCAAGTTGAGTAGTAGACCGAACTGCTCGCTGCTTGATTCGTTAACACCTCTAATCACAATGATAAGAATCGAATATTTTCTACTTTTATTGAAGTAGACAATTGGTCCATCACGTTTTGACGTTGTATCAATATTGACCTTCATGCTTTTTGTTATGACCATGTTAGGACGTTTGACATAACTCTAATGAATTGATTAAAAATTTGCGCAAGGTTCCATTTGAATTGAGGGATTAAGTAAATCCTAAAGATGTTCAATTATTTGGATAACTTGACACGGATTTGTATTTAAAATGGCGAGCTGCTCGATTCGTTAACACCCTTAATTACAATGATAAGAATCGAATATTTTCTACTTTTATTGAAGTAGACAATTGGTCCATCACGTTTTGACGTTGTATCAATATTGACCTTCATGCTTTTTGTTATGACCATGTTAGGACGTTTGACATAACTCTAATGAATTGATTGAAAATTTGCGCAAGGTTCCATTTGAATTGAGGGATTAAGTAAATCCTAAAGATGTTCAATTATTTGGATAACTTGATAAGGATTTGTATTTAAAATTCTTCACACCTTTGAAGAGATTGTGGGAGATAAATTTAAAAAATTTCTCTAAATTAATTGTGAATTCAAATAATTTCTTTCATGCCTTCCTCATCTCTCTCCCTGATTTTTTTTTTTTTTCAACGGTGCTTTGTAGGAGTGTGAGAGGGGCGGCCATGATTGCAGCCGACAATGAAACATGTGCGAGGAAAAAACAAGCGGGTACGGCGTTGGGGCTCTACCACAGACGTACACACAAACAGAGACAAAGAAGTCAGCTTGGCACCACCGCCACGGTCGCTAGAAGCAGCAAGGGCTGGGAAAATGATGGGGCTCCACAGTACAGAGGAAAAGATGAGAAATGAAAAAAATCACTCTCACCCCGCAGCTTTTTAATGTTAAGGTTTTTAGCCCAAGTAATTTTTCTTATTGGTTAATGTTCTCTGTGTGAGAATTACTTTCTATAACAAGTATTTCAATTAAGGATTTTAAATCTAGGCATTCCAAATTCTTTGATTTGAAATTCTTTTAATTTCAAATCCACTAATGCAAATGCACCTTTATATTAAGTTAACACTCCTTCGACATTTCAACTTAAACAAAACTTTGAATTTATGCTTTTTAAATTCTTAATCTAGAGTACCAATTCAATTCAGTTAACTTGTGAAAGAATTAATTAGATCCTTCTATCAAAAGTGTAATGATATTTGAGTCATGTCCTGCATTCTAATACCATATTTACCATATAAACTTCATAGATTATAGACAAAATCCAAAGCATAATGCATGAGCACAAAAAAAAAAAAATGCATTTAATTGATGGTACAGTTGTCAAATGACAGTTTACAAATTACAAAATAATTGGATAAAGTGTTTCTCGATCTTTAAAATTTTTAAATTACATGTGTATGAGCACCAAAATCATGTCCAAATAATATCATTGTATTTTGGCTTAGAGTTTCCAGCCTTTTTTTTTTTTTTTTTGGGGTGGGGGGGGGGTGGGGGGTGGGGTTGTTTTATAGTTGATTCTAGATAAAATTTATATTTATTGAAAATTTCGAAGTAAGCCTGTTCAAAGTCGATTCACCAGTTTCTAAAATTATCAAAAAAATTTTCGAGCCTAAATGTGAATCGCCTGAACTGAATGTACAGTGATCAAATATACATAATGTAAAACCTAAAATCTTTAAAACATTTGAATTCTTTGCAGGGCTTCTCATGAAATACATCATTTTTTTTTTTTTTTGACTAGTAGTACTGCTATGGTGGAGGAACACTGCGTTGATGCTGCCACGTGTGTCGTGTGAATTTGTGGAGACGTGAAATTGGGTCCATAAATGAGGAAACAATTTCTTCCAAGCTGCTTTTCTAATTACTATCCGCACCAAATTGTAAACTTGAGCCAAAACCAATCCATTTTTCCTGTATTTTTAGAGAGAATTTTAGTCTTACCGTAGGCATACCAAAAATGAAATAATGTTCTTCAAATAACAAAAATTGGACTAATTGATTAATTAATTGTGTAAAAAAATTTAATTAATTGAAGATCCAGAATAATCTTAATTATTCTCTTGCCCAATAAAACCAAGATTTTCTTGTACAGTAGCCTTGGTTTTAAATTGCTCCAAATGAGAAAAATCAAAGCCCATGATAGGGCTTATAAGCATTTTAGCCCATCAGATTGAAACTCCTAAAAGCAGTTAAGGGTTTAAAATCTCTTTAATTGAGAAATTTAAGGGGAATCAGTAAAGAAGATGATTTGAATAACGTTTTCTTAAATTCTGCACAAGAACTAATGAATGGCTAGAAGATTCATTTGCAAATCTTGAATATCCGCGCATATGCCTATAATTGTACTTAGTGGTTTAGTATTTGCTTAAAACAGGCAAATAACGGTATTAATTGTGAAGTTTTTTGATGGATAAATCAATTCAAAACAGGCTTTTAGGAATCACTGTCCCAAGAATTTGAGAAGCTTGAAAATTCAGAATAATGGAAAATCACAATTCAATCCTCTGCATCATTTTCTTAGACACGGCATGAATTGAATTAAATCGTTTGTGTACTTGTTCTTAATTTTGTTCCTTAATAACATTTAAATCACTTGATAAAGTTGCAGTAGCCAGTGGCGATTTCAAAGTAATGAGTAATAATGATGGGAAGGGCTTGGTGTGTTAAATTGTGAATCCGTACAATAACATAATTGGTCTAACTGGAAACAACAATATAAGAGTTTAGAAATTGCCAAATAGGAATTAAACACAAGCAATCAAATTACGCATGTATGAGTTACACATGAGAAAGCATGTAGGAACCAATGGTCTCTCACAAATTCACATTGAGGACTTTATTTTGCATTGCCAAATGGGAGATTGAACACAAATAAAACACACAACTCCATTTTACTTGAGGAGGAATTGCTTGATCCAAAGTGCAGAAAGCTTGGGGTACCTTTTCAGTCCATTTTTAAAGTCAACAAAGTTGATGCCAAACTTCATAGTGTAACCTGAGCCCCATTCAAATGTGTCTAAAAATGTCCACGCAAAGAAGCCTTTGACATCAACCCCTTTCCTAGAAAAGGTAACATAGTTATAATAAGGTCTCTTTCCTTTTATTAAATTTTTTAATTTCCCAGTCTTTTGTGTAATATAGAACAAGATTACTCACTCAATGGCTTTCTTCAGGGCCTTGAAATGATCTCGGTAGAATTTTATCCTCTTTGTATCACGGATCCCTTCCTCAACAGTATTAATGTTAGTTTCAGCATATCCTGACAAAAATGAAAATGAAATTGAATTTAGTAAAGAAATAACTTTAGATTCTATGCAAGAAAATTGTGTAATATGGTCCATTACTTTTCTTTCTTACCATTTTCAGTAATGTAGATGGTTGGATTCAAGTACTTTTCCTTTATGTAGACAAGGAGGTCTGTAAGCCCTTTTGGATACACAAACAAAATGCCTGCTCCAGTCTACATGTAGTTTGAAATGACTTAGGGAATACAGAAGCTGAAAATATATTAACGAAAAGAAGAATTTCCTTAATATATTGTCATATAGTACTTAATATGAATTCCTTTTTGATAATTTTTAATTGAGTTACATATGTGAAAATAATACTTACTGGCGCGCCAATGGGTTTTCCATTCCGTACAACTGCCAATGAAGCGATATAGAAGATCATGTATTAGTTAGAATTTAATATTAGTTAATACTATTTATTATTGAAAAATAAGACAAATTGTTTCAACTTACAAGAGACATTAACATGAGCATTTGTTGTGTGGCTGATATTAACAGTATTAGAATAGGGGAGATCTGAAACATAGTATTTGGAGTAAGGTATCATCCAATTAGTAACAAGCACTATTCCTATCTGCCCCTTTTGTAATGGCTTCAGAACAGAATAGCCAGTTAAAGATACATTAGTCATTAAAGGATTTGTGAACTCATGCGTGTTGAAAACCCTGTTAAGAATATAATGTTCCGCGTTGAAATTTCAAATTTTTAAACTAATTAATAAAGTTTATGTGTCACTCCAATTATAGCCAATTGATTTTGAAATGGAAGCCCATATCCTTTAATAAATCCTAAAGTGATGTGCATGTGGAAAATTAACTTGTGTGAGAAGTATATTTGAGCAATGATGGAAATTGGGGTTGGAATGGGGTTGAGGCTCTATTAAAGAAGGTGAAAATTATCATTATATCACCATAAAACTTATAATTGGCCTCAACACCCCCCCCCCCCCCTCCCAAAAAAAAAAAAAAAATGGAAGTTTTTGCCGTATGGATAAGGGAAAGGGGAGTGGGGAAGGGCCTGGGTGGCTATAAATAATAATTTCAATTACATAATTATAAAAATTTGATTTCATTTCAAGAAATCTTGTAAAAACTACAATTTTTTTTAAGAAAAAAGTCTCAACTCTCGTGTCCGCTCCAGTATTGGAAAACTAAGACAAAATAAACAGTGTGGATGGTTTGATCACCTTATATTTCTCCCTATATAGTTTAGCTGTCACTGCATGACAAAGAAGAATATGGTGGGCAACCAAATAAGGCTCAGTTGAAGAGTCCCCAGCTGCACATTTGTTCATCCATGCAGAACACCTTCCTGGCGCTATGGTACCTATTGCTGTGCTGGAGTCATAACCACCTGTGGCAAATGACCATGGCTCATTGAAGGTAGTCCAGTACTTGACTCTGTCGCCAAACTCTTTGAAACAAAGTTCTGCGAAATCTCGAAAATCATTCCTGCCAATAAAGGCAAAAATTAATTGAAATCTAACCTCCTAGAATTAACTATTAGGCAATAATTAACCTCTCTATAGTCTGCATAGTATACACTCTTTCTCAGTAGCAACAATATGCATAGATCACTTACACAATACTACTATTTAGAAACCCAAGATAGTCATCTTCTAGGGCTTGCGGGGTATCCCAATGAAACAATGTCACAAGAGGCGTTATGCCTATGGAATTAAAACAAGAAAAATTTAGTTTGAAAGACAAGAGAAAGAAAGGTAGGAAACAATTTAAATGGAAAGTAAATTCCATTTTAAATGCATGAACAATTATTAATCCTCGCATTTTGCCAAAATTTGTGGAAAACACCTTGCCTATGGGGTAATTTGCTTAGTTTCTAAAATTTGGTATCATATTATTTTGTTTATCAATATGTAATAAACAATCATATACTTTAGTAAAATATTTTTATCAACGATTTTTTTTCTAATCAAATGGCAAAACATATTTACTTGAAGTTCGTGAAGAAATTACTTCATAATATAAGATCTATTTGTCAAGATGGAATCAACAATATGTTAGACCAAAGTTTTCTTGGTTTAGTCACATAAATGGAACATTTGGAATGAAAATAAATTAATTAAGAGGATCCCATAATTCCTATATCATCAACGTGCCCAAGAAAGAGAGAGAGAAATCTTTAAGTGATGAAGACTCCTAACCATTTGATATAAGCTCATTGATCAGATTGTTGTAGAACGCGATTCCAAGCTTGTTCACTCCTTTGCTTAGCTTCCCATCTGAAAATAGAAAGTGGCAAACAAACTAAATATCACAAACAAAATGTACTAGAAGGAAAGTTTTTCATTATATTAGAAATTCAAATTTGTGGAAGTGAAACACATCGGTTGAAGGAAATATGTTGAATACTTGGAGACAAAATACTAATTTCTATATATAAAAGTAGAAAAATTCTACAGTTTCATAGCGGAAAGTAATCAATTAATGTATATTTGCCTCCTTTATTTTTTATTCACTCTAACATTATTAGATAAAATTTTCTCACAGTATCATACCCAAGAGGATTGTAAATTCCCTGTAAAAATAATTTGTTATGTTGCTTTTGAGTTTTATAGATAATGATAGGTTCATATGATATGTTTCCAGCATGCACACATGATGAGACTACAGAAACCAAATAGTTTGCATTTAATGTAACATACGTGTAATTTAAATACTTTTCATATGCATCTTATTTAGTACATAGTTATAAGTAAACTTTTTTTAACGGAAAGGGTTTTGAATTTGGTTTTACCTGCTATAGAACCTCATAACATCTTGCATATTATTATTTGCAACAAATTTAGATGGACCTATTCTGAAAATAAAATTTTACGTATGATTCTAGGTATAACGGTGGACAGATTTTTGGTGAATGCAAACATACAACAGCATTCATTTTCCTTGTACATTGGGAATTGAAGACTGTGATTCTATTTGGCCAAGATAGCGAAACCAAACGAAATAATAACGATAAACTATCAGTTTCATCTGCATCACAAAAATTATAAAAGGCTTTAAAATATTTGACTTTGATTAATTTAACAGCAACTGGCACAACATCGTGGCCTGTTCTATTTAATTAGTCCGTTATAACAAGAAGTCAATGTCTGCCATTGTCCAACTAATATTATTTCCTATCATGTAATTGACTCAAATATTTATTTCGTTTTGGTAATTCGAAGGTTATTTTCGAATTCAAATACATATTATGTGTATATCAACATGAAGCTAACTTATGCGACATAGTATTTATAACATGCGAATTCAGAGAGGAGATTACTCTAATTACAAAAGCCACACTTGTGTCTTTTGTCATTATGACCTTCTTTATGGGTGACTAGGTGTTCAATAAGTTTCCTAAACTGAATGTCATTTAGCATTTGTGGATAGATATTTGATCATCACTGTACATTTATATGCAGTTTCTCAAGTCTATATTAATAGTGAGAAAGAAATAATTTCTCTATGAAAATTGCAAAGCAATGTAACTGAAAGTAGTTCTTTCTCTGTTGTGTGCAATGTTAGTTTGTAGATATTCAAGAAGTTAAAATGAAATAGTCTAATTATTTATGATGGATGAGTAGCCATGTTTGGTAGATTGCATTTTTCACGGCATATCTGAAATAGTGATCATACAAGGCAAAACTCTTGACCACGAGATGGAAAATCTGAAACCATTCAAGCCTTCGAATTTCATCAGTTTCACGTCTTCCTGCAAGAAGAAACATTTGTATCTTCATTGGTAGTGAAATTTATCAAAACAGAAATTTGCAAAAGTTTAAAAAAGAATTGTGGAAGTGGGAATTTTAAAATCTTGTGGATGATCATTTACGTAATGTATGAAAAATAATTATCTAATAAAATTATACTATCCAGTCAAACCTTGTAACGATGATAGAAATCATCAGCTACATCTCCATTGCTGTGATCTAGTATTTTCTCTGCAGCAGAAAGAAAAAGAGAATGTCACTGGGAGTCGAAACGTGTGTCATTAATTTTCCCTACATTTTTTTCTTCCCTTCAATGATATTAATTTAATCAACGACATAAGAATCTTTTTTTTTTTTGGTCTTCAAAATAGCCAAGAATTTTCACAGTTTTTGAAAAAGTGGAATAGAATTATATTAAATATTTAATCATCAAGTAAAAACAAAATGATAAATTTCTATGTAGGTCAAAATCCCATCCTTAACGCGTAATATGATATTGATAATAACAAATTTTAAGGTACAACTGGAAAGTTAACAAGCTACTTGGAGTACTTTATCTGTTCCGTTCAGGAATTTACATGGACTTCTATAAATAGCTTATGAAACACGATGAGATCACCATTGTAGGAGCACAAAAATTAAACAATCGTCGATGTCTTCCAATTTACATGTAAGACTAACCCAATGGAATATATTTACATAGACCCGTTCCACGGGTAGGATCATGGATTCTGTGGTCCAAAATCAATCACATCAACCATGCCCAACACATGGCCCACGCCATGGCCTACTCATGGCACAGGGTTCACAAGTCCTATCCGTAAACCGGGTTCATATAAATATTTTCCCTAAGCCAATGCTATTGCCTTGGAAGTCAACGATTTCCATTTATGTACCAAACTGTTAAGACCATGGTAAGTGTTTTTTCATTTAAAAACAAAAAAATTCTAAAATTGGAGCAATTGATATTAGAAGAGACGTCAGTTTTTTTCTTAAAACGGATCAAGAAAATCAAGAAACCAAGAAAAAGGAAGAGACCTGGATGTTTGTGGGCAAAGACATCCCATATGCTTAGCCCCTTTCCATCTTCGAATGCTGCCCCTTCATACTACAAGTATAAAAAGAAAAAAAAAAATGAGCATTTAACTAGAGAATATATGTAACAATCGACTGCGGACACTTGTTTGAGACCAAATTACTCGTGCAAAATGTTTAAACTTAATTTGCTAGTACGTAGAATCCATATGTAACTATTATGGATTCCTCAAATAAAAGGAACAAACGTTTATTCTTATGGTCCTAAATATTTGTCACTGAAAGATGTTGCCAAATAACAAACATGCACGAATAGTATTGAGCATCAATGCAGAAACATTTGCAAAAACATAGGAAAATCCATACATTACCTGATAGGCAGCAGAAGCTGCGCCAAATATGAAATTAGGGGGGAAACTAGTGCGGTTGAATGGAATCGATATTTTACTCGGTGCTTTCGCAGCACAAAGCTGACTCGAGAAGAAAAAACCGAACAAGATTAAGAGGACAAAAGAAAAAGGAACTCGAAGTGCCATAATTTAACATGTTATAGATTCCTTTGCTCAATCCTTTAAATAGAGTGCAAATCAAGAGCTGAAAAAGTTCGTTTTCTGAAATTATTTGCGTAACATCTTGGATTTGTGTTGACACACTAACTTTTTTTAATGTAAATTACAGGTTTAAAATATTTAAATCAAGTAGTTAGTGACCATAATACAAAATGCAATATGCTAATCATAAGTCATTTCTTCCACCAATGCGGAAGAGACAGGGTTGCATAGTTACATCATAATATCACTTGCATAGTCTCAATTTGTTTAGAGACTACACGAATTTTGCTCTAATACTAATTGTTACACCTTGGACCTAGATTCACTCCATTCAAGAATTTCATGAGATTTGCTTTATTACTAATTGTTATACTTCATATTTGGATTGGTCTAATAACTTCTTAGTATAAATTACATGCCCAAAATGCTTAAACTAAATTATTGGTGGCTCATAACCGAAGATGTTTTGTACCTATCGTCAATCACTTCTTCCATCAATGTGAGGGATACGGGTCTCACAATTAGAATACAATATTTAATTTGTTGCGTATGCCTAATCTGTACTACAGGAATTTAAAATGAACCAATTGAGGCCATTTCCGCTCCAATCAAATTTTCAGCTTCTTTAAAGGATTACTTGATGCAATCACGTCTAAATATATTAATGATTCTAGTGATTGCAATCACGTAAAATATACTTTGTAGTTAGCGTGAGCAATACTGTGTGTCAATTATTTTCTGTGAAAACTGACTACAGTACTCAAGTTATTATATCTCATATTTTAAAAATGTTTCTTGTTATCTCCTCATATACGCTTTAAGTATAGAAGTAAAAGAGAATAATCGCAGGACTTTGACAAAAATGGAATAGAGTTGAGATTTGTAGAGATTGTGTATTTTGGTTACGTAATATGATTAGTTGGCGAACAAACGGATAATTGAGGACGAGGGATTGGAACGATAATGAAATTCCTCTAAAGAAATAGTTGTTGGAAAAAAAATATTATGAATTCTCTTTTGCTAGTATTATTTTTTTAGTGACAGTAAATATATTAATTTTGGAAATGCTATAGTACTGTCTGCTAAACTTAGTGGTAAGTTTTGCCACAAAAAAAAAAAAAAAAAGAAAAAATAAGTAAGTTTGTTTTGAATTAGTAAGTTTTGTCAAAAAAATAAAAAAAATAACGTTACAATAACTTTGCGTCACTAGAACAATATCTATAACTTCCTGCAATACTCTAGTCGAAAAGTCTAGGGTTATATGTCAAAGAAAGATATGTAGTTTAACTTGTAGCAACCTATTCTATAAACACAAATTCTCTGCAAAATAAGAGTAGAATCATCATGTTAATATTCGGATAAATGAGAAGGTACATTTTAACGTTTGCCAATAGAATTTGGGTAAGTGCTAATGTGCAGCTATCTTCATCTTCTTTATTAATATTTTACTGATCTTGAATAAAGGATCTCACTTAAATTTTCTAATACCCACTAGTTTATAGCTTTTTAACTATCTACTCCTCTTGCTTCCTATAGATCGAACTCAGTTTTGTGGATTTTTTTTTTTCCTGTTATTTTGCTTTCTTTGTAGAGTTGACTTGGGTAGTAGTGCAGTAGGAATCTAATTCCGCTAGTGGTAGCTTTGTTAAGAGCGAAGGCCTGATTTGGTTTTCACAAGATCAAATCTGAAAATAGCAAGTTTTTTTTTTTTTTAATTTCTAAATCCAGCTATTTGAGTTGATCTCTAGTTAAGAGGCTTAATTGGGTTTTCACAAAATCAAATCTCTATAAATGACAAGTTCTTTTAAATCCAGCTCAAATTCGACAGTTGAGTTGACATCTATAAATGACAAGTTCTTTTAAATCCAGCACAAGGAGTTTTATAAAAGGCTGCTTTAACCTCCTTTTAAAATAGTTAGACATTATTATTATTGATTATTTAATAAAAGTTAGAAAGTTTTCTCTAGTTTCTTTGAATCTTTGATTCAAACACTAGAAATTCGTTCGCGTAGCTTATTCCTTTATTATGCTTTCGCATCAATTAATACCAGAGCAGGCTTCTTCTGGGATTGTCACTGGTAATAAGAATCATGATATTAATCCCATTAACAAAGTTGAGGATTTTACTGTATTCCAGTAATACACAAAAGATTTGATCGCATATATAGAAAACTTGATGAGATCTTCGAGTTGCCACAAAGGATTGACTTGTAAGACAGGAAAGATTGTGTGATTGGAAAAATTATCATGCTACGAGATTGGCCCACGAGTGACAATTTAGCTATAAGGATCTAGTACCTTAATGCGTGTTTTTTGAACTATACTAAAGGAACTTTAGGCAAATGCACCTATCATTCCGTAGTAGAGTGTAAGAGAGCACCAAATATCATCCCATAGGAATTAGCAAGTACTAATATTCACTTGATTTCCATTATCTAGCCTAATAAACAACAATGGAATTTTAAAAATAGAAAAATAGAAAAATAGAAAAAAAAAACACTATTTAATTCACTAGATTCAAGAGAGAACGACAATAGATAATGAGAATTGACAACAATAATGACAAATTAAGTCTAGATGTGGTATCCCTCTATTGCCTACTCAATGAATCAATTCCAGATAAATGCTATTACCAATTACTTGATTTGAACCCAAAACCCCCCAAATTTAGACCATAACATTTCTCAAGAGAAACAATCCCTACTCTCTTGGTTGGCCAATTGAAATCTCTTCACAATTAACACCGCAATTAGATGCTTTAAGATTAATGGGTTCTACTTTATCAAGTCTTTTTCCAAAACTCAACAAAAGGGAACAATTCATGGAACCCTATCTCTGGTGGTTCATTCAAATTATCTTAATTTGTGAAGTGATCTATTCATATGTACAATCTCTCGATATACCCATACCAAATCAACCATGGAATCAAGGATGCAGCAAAATCCCAATCCAATTAAACATGAAAAATCACAAATTAACCCAAATCAAGAGAGGTAATTAGCATAAACCAAAAATCAATCCATTAATTACACAATTGGCTTCAACCAATCTAGACTATAAAGATTTACCCCATAAGAATAAAAGGAAATACATTAATTAACAAAAAGAAATGTAAAAACTCATTCTAATTGCAGCCTTCAAATTCCCCTTGGTCAATTTATGCAATTTCTTTTAAGTGATGAAGATTCAAGCTCATTTTTGCCCTTTGAAGCCTCCTCTTCTTCCATCTTCTCTATCTCCCTCAAGAATCTCCCATTTCCCTATGTTCTATCTAAGAAACCCTAGGAAAAAGAGAGAAGAGTGGATATCCACTCCAAAAGTCAGTCCCAGTTGCTAAATACGCTGCAGAGTCTGTTAAGCAACTGCGCGTTTTCATCTGTTAATCTCTCGCGGTTTCTCAAATTTTCAAGAAACCGCGGATCAGCCCGATAGGAAATCGCGTGCAGTTGGTCACACGATTTCTCTTCTGTGTACTACTGCACATGAACTCACGCAGTCTTGTCCATGTTTGCCTTCTGGATGGAAATCGCAGAAACAACCGCGCGCGGTTGACCACGTGGTTGACCTTATGTCTGTAAATCGCGCAAGAAACCTTGCAAATTTTCTTCGAAATGATTTGCAATTTGGGCATTTTTCTTCAAAATCACCTTTTTATCTCGTCATTCTCCTTGGCCTTTTCTTCACTTCTAACCGCCATCCAATGCTTGATCTTCTTACTTGCAAAAACTTATAAAATAAGTGCAAGTATATGGTTGAATTATCCTCAAATATGAACTTCAAGTGGCAAAATGAGGTGTGTCTAGAAAATGATTGAATTGACCCGAAAATACTACTTAAAATCCTAAAATACCTATCCAAAACTATCACTTAGACACTCTAAAACATGTGTAGATAGACAACTATCAACTCCTCCACACTTAAGCCGTTGCTTGTCCTCAAGAAACTAGACCATACAAATCCAACAATCAACTTAACCGGGAGCAATTATGGCAATCTATTTCAAAGAATCCTTCTTCAAAAGGATTACAAGACACACATCATGTCATCATTCACCATATTCAAAGTAATCATAATACAAGGGGGAGTAAGAGCAATTATACATTGAATTTAGTCACTTCAACGTGATGAATTCACCCTACTTAACCTTTGCAAGTAAATGAGTCCCATAGGTGACAATTGACACAACAAAATCCGATTACACCCACAAACACTAAAAACCACTATTCACTTTGAGTTTGGCCCTTTATTGAGACAAGAAGTTCTCTTTCGACGCGAAGAGCGACACTTTGAGGTGAAGACCCTGGTTACTAGATGCTGACGTGAGAATCGACATTGCCAAGTGAAGATTCCCGGTTACTCGACACCAAGACTGGTAGAGTAATCCCAAACTCACACATTCTTTTCTTATTTTTCCTCTCTCTTTTTTAACCTATTATCGGGCTAGTAATCGTCCCAAGTATGTTCTATTTGCCATTTATTTTCTTCATTTAACCCGCAATAATCAAGTAAGGTCTAAATATTGCATTAATTTCACTAAAGTCTCAAATAATTACTCTAATTCCACCTAATATATTTTTCCAAAATAAAAGACTTTCAATGGTATGATAGCGCCCCATAGTCTTTTTCGAAAGGACTCTAAGAAATCACTTGGATAATGTGCACCTTGAAGCTTGAAAAAGTTGATGATTTTTACTTGGAAAATTTTTGAAAAAATTTTGACAAAGTTTCCCCTAAAATAAGGTCAACTCCCTGTCAATCAAACCCAAACCAAATCAATCATTCAAATAAGGTCACTACTACTACCTTTTATTCCATCCCTTACACTTAAGATGTACATTGTCCTTGATATGTGAGAAAGATAGAACAAAATATATGAAAAAGGGATAACTATGAATAGAGAAACTAATACCCTCTTTTTACGCGTAGTTGGAGGCCTTTGTCTAAATGAAAAACTACAGCTTTGCATCCCGGTGATGAGAGGCGTTCAACTGCAGTCACGTGACATAAACAGATATTATCTAAGCGTAGTCTGAATTGTCTAAGTAGTGTTAGAAAGATCAACTAAAAATGTATAAAATAAAGTTAAAAACAAGAAATAGATAATAGAAATAGAAGTAAAGTTAGTTCTAATTACATGCCAATCTAAAGAAGTCAAACAAAATAAAGAAAGTAAATAAAGCAAGTAGGAATTTAGGCATAAGCAAATAAGAAAAGCAGGTAAATGGGTCTAAGCATCTTCGCGGTTGCCTCCTAAATCTCTTCCAAAGCCTCCCTTGTGTGGGCTACCTTGTGGTGAAAGAGGCTACGCCTAATAAAAGTTCTAGTGCTGCTGGATTGCTCGTATCATCTCTAACTACTCGTCCAATCTACTCACAATTCCAACCTCCATCCCTACATGTCACTGCACAGGTTAGCTTCAACCATGTCCACTCTCCCCATCAACCGAGTCTCTACTGTGTCCAGAGGTCTTTGCAATCTATCCCAGTCAAAAAGGGAGAGTGGCTGGCAGGCCATGTGTCTAACGAGTTGGTGGTCTTGAGGGGCTTGCTTCTCCTATATATGTGCCTTTGTCCTCCTCATCATCCCCTTCTTTTTCGTCACCCCCTATCCTATCTTACTTTGTAGGATTGGGTGTCCTACAATAGTAGAAATGAGCTGTGCGTCTCATTTGACTTTCACTAATGTGAAAGTATTAACATAATCTTTTAATCACATTTCTATCATCTTTGCACCCAAGAAATCAACTTGGGCTTCTTGAAAAGGAGAATGAGTAAGCGAGGGAGTCCAAAGCAGTTGTAACCTTTCTTCCCTCTAACTATATTCCTCATATAGGAAATCAATATACTGAGTAGTGGGAGGTTTCTTTAGTCTTATCGCTACCAAAGAAGATGAACTCAAGTGGGTACATATTTGAAACACGAACTTCATTTTTGCTGCTTTTTCTTAGGACCACATTACAGTAAAAAATATACAGGAGGACGTGCTGCAGCGACTGGAACTTACTAGCGAAAATCTTCTTTTCTTTTATCTTTCTGAAATCAACAGGGTACACGTTGAACTTTACAGCTGAATTATGTATTGTCCAAGTCGAGTTGACATAAAAGGTTTTCTTCATGTCCACGTCTCGCCGTCCATTCCAACAATAAAGGGCCTCAACTATGACACTCCGATAAATCTGCATCTTGGTACCGCTCATTGTTGATTCAATGTAATTTCCGCTGTACTTCTTTTTTTCTTCCATGTTTGCATAGAATTCCTTGATAATCTCAAGGTAGATGAACTCCAGGAGGTTTAGGATGGGATGCCATCTTATCTGGCCAAGATGCTTGGAGAGATGAAAATAATTCTATCTTCAGTGCCACACTTTTCTCTTTTAAAATTTGTTTCCCTCTTCATACCAACGCTGGTTTTCCAAAGAGGTAAACTACGTATCATCATATCTTTGTGCGTGTGTTGACCCCAACCTATTGGTAGAATTGGTAGTTCTCCTCTTCCTTGATGATATTGAGGCCATTTTTACCTAAAAAAGTGTGTTTCACCATTAAGCCCAAAACACATATTCATTGACATGCCTTAACCCTTATAAGAGTCACTAGTTTTCCCCCATATATATATACTCACCACATACAAGTGCTCAAATAATCAACTACAAAACTAATGCAATTTAAACCACATTTTGTTTATTTAAGCTTCATGTCAATTTCTCAGCAATTTTATCATAGGAAAATGCATGATTAGATACTACATTGAATAACCCAAACAATTAAGCAACTATCATGGTGATTGTTGTCCAAAATTCGACCAAATTGAACTCATTGCCCAATTAAATGCCATCTTTTATCACTCAATTACAAGCCAACTCAAACTTGAATAACTCAATTCCAAACCAAAATGAATAAAACCAAACACTATTAACCAAACTTCCCAACTCCAATAATCTAAATCCAAATGAGACTAAAATTTGACTAACCCATAATTTGAATTGAACCTAGCAAACATAAGCATGAAAACTCACACTTGAATTAAGTCTTAAAAGTAACAACCCAATGTTTCACAAAAGCATTCCCATAATAATTCAAGTACTAAAATATCAAAAGAAATTGCAAAAATAAGTCAATATTTACCTCAAATTCAATGAAATGTACTCAAAATTAGTGAATTATCTAGTGAAAGCACAAGTTGTGGCAAAGGTCTGAACTTTTCCATTAAAAAAAAATGGTTCTGCCCAATAACTACTTCTTTGCCCAAAAAATGTAACAAAACTAGTAAAAATCTAACTAAGGAGGGTAGAATGTGAGGTGCGTGTAGTGTTTAAGGTTAAAAAATGGTGAAAATCAAGGGGAAAAAGGATGGGGTTTTCGTGTGTGAGAGATGGAGAATAGAGAATAGGAAAGAGAAAAAGGGGAAAGTGGGGAAAGACCTGCATCTGTTCAATTTTTTTCAAAAACCCGACTGTAACCCGCACGTAGTTCATGAAAAGGGTCCACAGTTCCTTCGCGCAGTTTTAATTGACTGACTTTCTGGAGACAACATGAGAGACCAACCGCGTGTGGTTTGTCGCGCGGTTTCTCACACGTAATAACACTCAAGCAGTAAATGCGCGAGCTTGCACGCACGGTTTCTAGCTAAAAATTCAAAAAGCTTCTGCATATGACCTGCGAAACAAAACGCATGTGGGTTTACCTGTGGTTTTACAATGAATATGAAACGTTTGAGAAACCGTGCGAGAAACAATCCACGTTTCATCTTACAAAATTTTAAAAGTTTCTGAACGTGAACGGTGAAAGGAAACGTGCGCATTTCCTTTCACAGTTTTCACTTGACAGAAAATCACTGAATATGAATCATTTGAGGAAACACGCAAGAGGACATGTGCGGTTTCTTTGGCCAAGTTTTTAGAAACAATCCGCGTGTTAGTCGTGCGGTTTCTATTAAGCAATTACTCACGTAGATAAAACAATGGGCGTTCATGGCTGCGGTTTCAATTGCCAAAATTTCTGGACGCGAATTGCATGAAAAACCACGCACAGTTACTCCTGTGGTTTGTGTCCAGAAGAAACAACTATTAAATGTAACAATGAACAACACTTAACCAATTGTACCCAATTCTGATTCTCATAGACACAACCATATATCTCACACACTAAAACTAAGATAATAGCACATTCAACTAGTGAAAAATCAGAAATCTACCCCAATTAAGTAACTCGATTGAGAAATTAGTATACTTCCATTTTTCTCAAACTATATTTCTTGTGTAGTAATGGGTCTTAATTTCTCCAAATTGACCTGCAATCAAAACATGAACAACATTAACTTTCAAACACCAAACGAACTAAAGATTATTGCTAAGAAAGAAAAAAAATTTTAAGAACAACTAAACATTGGGTTGCCTTCTAACAAGTGCTTTATTTAACATCGTTAGCTCAACATTCTTCAAACACTTTATGGCTCGGACCAATGAGATGTAGATCTTTTTCTGTTGCTTCTCAATCTCATGGCCCAAGTATTGTTTCAACCTTTGAACATCCCCTTTTCTTTGTGTGTAACCTCTACAACACCAAAGGGAAAAACCTTGTTAACCACAAATGAATCGGACCATCTAGATATCAACTTACCTGGAAAAAGACGAAACCTTGAGTTGAATAGCAACACTTAATCTCTCGGCTTAAACTCCTCGTGTTGTTTGATATTCTTATCATGCCATGCCTGTATCCTCTCCTTGTAGACTCGTGAATTCTCATAGGCCTCACGACACCATTCCTCAAATTCGTTCCATTGCATAATCCTCTTTTTACATGCATATTGTAACTCAAAATTCAGAAATTTAATGGTCCAATAAACTTTATGCTCAAGTTCCACACATAGGTGATAAGATTTTTCATAAACTAGTCTAAACAGTGTTGTTCCTATAGGTGTTTTGTAAGCTGTTCTATAAGCCCATATAGTGTCATGTAACTTGATAGACCAATCTTTTTTAGAACACTCTACGGTCTTTTCAAAGATCCTCTTCGATTCTCTATTAGTTACCTCGACTTGGCCACTCTTTTGAGAATGATTAGGGGCAGCTAACTTTTGTGTGACACCAAATCCAATCAACACTTTCTCCATTTGTTGATTGCGAAAGTGAGTACCCTTATCACTAATAATCGCTCTAGGAGTGCCAAAAAAATTAGACAAGCATGTAAGAAATTTGACAACTATCCTAGCATCATTTATAAGAAGAGTTTGAGATTCTACCCATTTAGAAACATAATCTACTACTACTAGGATATACTTATTTTCACAAGACATGGGGAACGGATCCATAAAGTCGATACCCTAAACATAAAAAATCTCACAAACTAATATACCCGATTGGGGCATCTCATCTCTACGAGAGATATTACCTGACTGCTGGCAACTATCACATTGTTTCACATACCTCTTAGCATCCTTAAAGATTGTAGGCCAAAAGAAACCTGAATTCAAGACTTTTCGGTTTGTCCCATTCAAGTGATAATGACCACCTATCGGTCCCACATGGCAATACTTTAAAATCAACTCAATCTCTGAGTTATCTCCACCTCCAAATGATATGATCTGCACAGATACAAAACAAATACGGGTCATCCCACAGGTAATATCTCAACTCAGAGAAGAATCTCTTCTTCTCTTAGTAAGTCATTTCCTTGAGAAGAACTTGCGATGCCAGATAATTAATTATGTCTGCAAACCAAGGTATATGAAAATACGAAGAAGAAATTGCATAAAATCTCTCATCAAGGAAATCATCGCTAATTTCTTCCTCAATTAAATTTCTTTTTTCATCATTCTCGAGACGAAAAAGGTGGATCAGCTACCAAAATTTTTGCTCCTTTCTTATCCTTAATCTCAATATTGAACTCCTACAACAATAAAATCCATCTAATTAGTTTTGGTTTATCATCATTTTTGCTTAAAAGATACTTGAGTGCTGAGTGATCAGTGTACACTATGATTTTGGACAAGATAAGGTAGGATCTAAATTTATTAAATGCAAATACTATTACAAGCAATTCCTTCTCCATTGTGGTGCAATTTTCTTGAGCCGCTATCAGTGTTTTGCTTGCGTAGTAGATGGGCCGAAAGTGCCTATCCCTTCTCTGTCCAAGTATCACTCCCATTGAAACATCACTAGCATCACACATAATTTCCAAAGGTAAAGACCAATCGCGGGCAACTATAATCGGAGAATGGGTCAATTTTTCTTTCAAAATTTTAAAGCACTCATACAATCTTCACCAAAATAAAAAACCACATCCTTTAAGTAGTTTTGTTAGAGGTTTAGCTATTTAGGAAAAATCTTTTATGAACTTTCTATAAAACCACGCATGACCAAGAAAACTTCTTATTGCCTTCACCGAAGTCGGTGGGGGCAACTTCTTTGTGACCTCTTTTTTTGCTCTATCCACTTCAATACATTTTTTTAGAAATTTTATGCTCCAAGACAATCCCTTCTTAAATCATAAAGTGACATTTCTCCCAATTAAACACCAAATTTGTTTCCTCACATTTTATTAACACTCTCTCCAAAATTTTCAAGTATAAGTCAAAGGAATCACTAAAAATGAAAAAATTATCCATAAATACCTTCATGATATCCTCAACTAATTCATTGAAAATGGCTAACATGCACATTTGAAAAGTGGTCGGTGCATTACACAACCCAAAAAGCATCCGACGGTATGCAAATGTGCTATAAGGGCAAGTGAACGTTCTCTTCTCTTAGTCCTCTGAAGCTATAAAAATTTGAAAATGACCTGATAATCCATCCAAGAAGTAGTAGTACTCATAGCCAGCCAATCTCTCAAACATTTGATCAATGAAGAGCAAAGGGAAATGATCACTTCGAGTGGCATCATTGAGCTTCCTGTAGTCGATGCAAACTCTCCAACCCATGACGGTCCTCATTGGAATCAACTCATTCTTCTTATTTGGTACCATCGTCATGCCCCCCCCCCCTTTTTGGGAACCACTTGCACTGGATTAACTTACATACTGTTAGAAATAGGATAGATCACTCTCGCATTAAGCAACTTTATCACTTCGACTTTCACCACCTCTTTCATGTTTGGATTAAGCCATTTTTGATATTTCACTACTAGTTTGAAATCATCTTCCATTAGTATCTTGTGAGTATAAAAGGAAGGACTAATGCCTCTAATGTCAGAGATCTTTCCCGCAAGTGCTCTTTTGTGCTCCTTCAAGACGTGCAATAGTTTGTACTTTTTCTCATTATCAAGGGCCGCTGCAATAATCACTGATAATTTGTAACTTTCTACAAGAAATCATATTCTAAGTGCTTCAGTAATCTTTTTAATTCAAGTTCGAGTGGTTTCTCAATTGACGGTTTGAGAGATCCACCTCTTGATCCCTCAATTTCTTCATGTACCATTATATGACTTTTTAGCTCCTAGGTGAGCTATGTGCTCGGCTATAGTAGGGTGGAGAGTCGCCTCTTTGCCTTGAATGATACATGCCTCTAATGGATCATTGATGATGACCTCCTGTAAAACATTAACCAATTCATTGTCAATAGTGTCCATATAAAAGCAAGTAACATCTCTATTTAGAGAATATCTCATAGCTTCTAGTATCTTAAAAACTACTTCCTCATCTTTTACTCTAAGGGTTAGCATTTCGGCTTGAATATCAATTAATGCTTTAACTATAGTTAAGAAAGGTCGTTCCAAAATGAGGGAAATCTCTACATCAGTCTCCATGTCCAAAATCAAAAAATTAACCAAAAAAATGAATTTATCAATTTTAATCAAAATATCCTCTATAATCCCCTTAGAATACTTTATGGACCTATCTGTCAATTGAATGCTCATTCTAATAGGTTTGGACTTTCCTAGTCCCAATCTCACGAACATCTCATAAGGAATCAGATTTATGCTTGTACCTAAGTCAATTAAAGGCTTATCAATAGACAAACTATCAATATTACAAAGCATAGTAAAATTTCCTAGATCTTTGAGTTTCTGAGGCAGCTTGTTCTGTTGGATAGCGGAATATTCTTCATTGAGCTTTACAACTGCTAGTTTCTCGAGTTTCTTCTTATTTGACAATAAATCCTTTCGAAACTTAGCATACTTTAGCATCTGTGAAAGAGGTTAAACAAAAGGAATGTTGATGTGCAATTATTTAAAAAGTTTTAAAAATTTACCAAATCGCTCATCTTAACGGTCGTTTTGAAATCTGCTAGGATAGGAATAAGGGGCTTGTACTCCTTTACTACCTTTTTCGTAGGCTCCACCTCTGTCCTCTGGTCATCATTGTTTCGTTTTTCCCCTTCTTCTTCTTCATCTCTCCTTTCATGAACCACTAATTCCTTAGCCTTCTTTGGTTCCTCTATTTTGCACTTCACTATCACTTCTTAAGGTGATTGCTTTTGTTTGCTCTCTCAGATTGGCTTCGGTATTGCTTGGAAGTGCTTCTTGAGGTCTTTCAGACATCAACTTTGCAATTTACCTAATTTGATTCTCCAAGTTATGGATGAAGGCTTGTTGATTTCTCAAAGATGTTTCCATGTTTTGCATCTTATTTTCAAATGTATTGATGCACTTGGTCATCAATTCCTCAAAGTTGGACTTCTTCTCAAATTGAGGCTGAGGTCGAGATTGATATCCCAGAAGTGGTTGCTTCCTTTGTTGCCCTTGATTCTCTCACAAGAAGTTTGGATGATTTCTCCAAATCGGATTGTAAGTGTTGCTGTAGGGGATGTTTTGTTGCTTTGAAGTATTGCCCATGAAATGACATTACTCATCCGATTGTTGCATTGCATTCATTGCCCGACAGTCATGGTTAGGATGTTCACCTCCACACATGTTACATTGCATCTCTTGGAATGGTTTTTGGTTCACTAACATGCCATCAATCTTTTTGTTCAAAGCCTCAACTTGGATTGCTAATGCCATGACTGCATCCATATCATAAACTTCGACTGGTTTATTTGGTCTAAAGTAAGCAACTTGCCATTGGTAGCTATTCATGGTTATTTCTTCAACAAGATCTTGGGCCGTCTCCAGTGTTTTGGTATTCAAAGTATCTCTCGCCGCTGTATCAATCATTTGCCTTGTAGTTAGATTGAGCTCATTGTAGAATGTTTGCACCTACATCTACGTAGGCAATCCATTGTGGGAATATTTCCTTAATAATTTCTTGTATCTTTTCCAAGTGTCATACAAAGTTTCAGCTTTAATTTGGGCAAAACAGGATATATCATTCCTTATTTTTGCAGTCTTGGCAGGAGGGAAGTATTTGGCTAAGAATTTCTTCGTCATTTGATCCCAAGTGGTGATTGAATCTCGGGATAGAGAATTTAGTTATTGCTTGACTCTATTCCTCAATGAGAATGAGAATAATCTCAACCTGATAGCATCATTTGTCACACCATTGATTTTGAATGTGTCACATATCTCTAAAAAGTTGGCAAAATAAGCATTTAGGTCTTCATCCGACAAACTATCAAATTAAACATGTTGCTGCACCATTTGAATGATTTGAGGCTTAATTTCAAAGTTATTTGCTGCTATGGGAGGACGAACTATTGTCGCTTCCTAAAAATCCTAAGGTGTATTGGTAGTGGGGTCATTGATTGTCGCGTCCAAAAAAGGCGATCCAATCCGATGACTTATTTCGAAAAAGGTAGAGTTTTAGAAAAGAGGTGCGTGTGTGATGAAAATCAGGTTTTAGTGAAAAAAATGTATTTTAAGGAATGGTATTTTTAAAGAAAAATAAGGCCAGGACTAAAATGTACGACAGTTTTGGCCAACTAATTTTGAAAAAGGGTTTTATTTAAAAAATAGAGTCGCCACTTGATACTAAGTTAGGGTATACCAAGTCACCCAAAAAAATCTTTTAACAAAACAAAGGCAAATTTAAAAAAAAAAATCATTTAAAACCCTTTTTCATCTCCGGTCCATAAAAAACGAGATAAAAAGGTTCAGGAGTCACATTTGAAGAAAGGGAAGGCAAAAACTTGCACCTAAAGCACCCTTTCTACCTAAGTGAAGCTAGTTGCGAGATTTAATCAAAATTTTCTAAATTAACCCTAAGTTCTATCGCGTTCGGATGTTTCTAAATGAATGCAAATCTTAAATCTAAATGTGAGTATCGAAAGGGTCGAAATGTTCTGTCAAGACTTGATTGGAATTATCACATTAATTGCGAAACCTAAGTCGAGCCTCGAGGGAGTCACGAATGTGAATGTAAAATGAAGTGCAAAAAAAGAGAATAATAATAATATATAATAAGTGAAGAAAGAAAGTGAGTATGCAACATGACGGGTACGGGAGACTAATATCTCGTGACGGAATGTTTCTACGCACGGAGGGGGGAACGGTAGTACGCCACCGCTTCCCACATGAGTAGTTGACTATTTTTAGTCAGATCGCACAAAATGACCTAAATTATAAGTGAGATGCAACCCAGATGTCATGCATTTGAAGATGTGTAAAAAAAAAGTAAATAATAGTAATAATAATAATAAAAATCATGCAAAATGGAAGAAAAACTAAAAAATGTGTGAAGTGGAATGTAAAATGCACACGAGTGTACCTAACACTAAAATGCCCAAAGGGTCTTGCGTTGGACTAGGAAAATGATGAAGCCACAACTAGCGTTGGACTAGTGTGGTGATAGAATAACATAAAACATGAATTAAATAGTAAAGTGTGAATTAAAAGTATATTAAACATATAAAGACATGTAAAGTCAAGTAGGAGCACATAACACATAAGCATAATATCTAAATGCAAAATTCTAATGAAAGCGGTAAAATAAATAAGCACGTAAGCACGCAAAAGCACACAAGCCATAACTATTACATCGGAAAAGTTAGCTACAATTTTAAGGGGGAAAAAGTAAATGATCTATCTATTACACTCGCTATCCAAAATACAAAATTTTGCAAAAACATAAAAAATAATCTAATTATTACATTGACTAGTTAAATACAAAATATTACATTTTTTGCCAAAAAAATAAAATTCAAAATTAAATAAGTTAAAGTAAGTAAATATGCAAAAAAAATGAAAAAATAAGAAACATATGGAGAAAGTGGATAATATATCACATAAAAGTACATTGGAGCACATAAAGCAAAATTAACGAGAATGGGGATACCTCATTGAAGACTCGACACTAATGCTTAAGAATATGAATAAGCACGTCAAGATATCGCGATATAAATAAATAAGACATAAAATGTGAAATACTAACAAAAATTGGGAGTAACAATGCAAATTCTAGTAAGTTAAAGGGCTAAATTCTAATTTAAAGCATTGTCCCACAGTTAAAATGCCAAACTCTAGCAAATTAGGGGAACAAAACATAAATTTCAACAAGTAAGGGGGTACAAAATGTAAACTCCAGCAACTTCCTAGACTTAATTGCAATTCAGTAAGATTCAATTGAAAGAAACGAAACCTAGAGGGGTCAATCCGTAATTATCAAGGACTTAATTGCATGAAACAATAGAATTTTGTAGGTATACCGGCACTAAATCAAAACCAAAGACTAAAAAATGTAATTATCCTTTTATATTAAAACTAGAAAAGAAACTGCCCAATTGAACTGAAATTTACCCTCATTCAAATGACCTGATTAACTAATTAAACTAAAAATTGAACTATATTAAGAACATAAAGTAGGCAACAAATTAAAGCTAAAGCAAAATTAGCAACAAGAAAAATAAAAAGGTAAAAAGAAGCCAAATCTAAAGAAACTAAAATCCCACCCCATCCCAATTGGTTTTCAAAATTTTCAAAATCCAATTTCTCTTCTTCCTCCCTTATTCTCACCCGATTCTTTTCTCTCCTTTATTTCTCTCTTTTTTCTCTCACAATTTCTTTCTCTCTTCTTCTCCAATTTTCTTCCTTGCTGCCTGGTTTCTCTTTCCTCTCTTTTTGGTCTACTCCGTCTCTCTCTCTCTTCCCTTTTTCTTTTTCTTTCTTCTTCCTTAATTTTTTCGTTACTGTTTTTCGTCTCTCCCCTCTATCTTCTTCCCTTATTCCCTTTTCCTCATCGTTCTCTTCCTATTTTCTAGTTCTCTCCTCTCTCTATCAGAATCTTTTCATTGCCTCTTTGATTTCTCCACCGCTTCCATTCTCTCCGCTTCCTTTCCCTCTCTCCATCTTCCCTCTCTTGGTTTTCCTTCTCTTTTCCGTTCCCTTATTGTTTTTCCAGGACAATGGTGAGGCAATGGAGGGAAAGATGGGTGGATCTAGGGTGATGGGAAACGGTGGTGTGTGTGTGTGCTGGTGAAGGAGCAGGTAGCAGAGGAGGTGCAAATTAGGATTGGTTAATGGATTGGGTTGTTGTGATGTGGTTGAATTTGACTGCGATTTGGCCGTTGGTTGCAGGTGGTGGTGATTGCGTGTTGGCAACTAGTGGTAGCAGTATGATTGTTGAGGGGTTTATGATGTGGGGAGGTTGGGGCTACAGGAATGGTAATGGTTGATGTTGCTATCGTTGGCAAGGGATTTGGTAATGGTGAGTTGATTGGTCAAAAATTGAACTGTTTTGCTGGGCTATTGACTTAACAGCCATAGTGTGAAATTGTTTAATAGATGATCTGATTTATGGTATTAAGCGCGGTAGATTATGATTGTTGTCGACTTTGGGTTAAGAAAGATCATCGAAAGTGGAGCAGCTAGTAGGTAGAGGGTATGATATTTCTGTAGTTTGTTGGTGAAGGGGTTATCTGCAGGTTTTACTGGTTGATTTTGTGGTGTTTTTGGAGTTAGGCTTGCTTGACTAGTGAAGCTTTAGTGATTTAGGTAGAGGGGTAGGCGATTTTGGAGACTGCAAAGGAGGTGTGAGGTAATGGGGCTTCTGCACAGATGTGGAACTTTGGGTTGCGTTCAGGGGTAGAGGATGAAGTTAAGTTGTTTCTGGTTGTTCAATGGAGGTTTGGGTATTGGTTATTGCTATAATTTTGGACTTATTTTGAGCGATTATTTGTAGGTAGTGGACTGGGCGTGGCTTGTGTTGACAGGGGAGGGTGATGACTGATGTTTTGTTGCTGTGATGGTTTTGGCTTTGGATTCTGGCCATGGAGGGTGAAAACTAGGGGATTTTGGTTTGTAGTGATAGGCAGAGGTTGAGAAGGAAACCGTGGTTTTGGTGGCTTGGTAGATAGTGGGGATTGTGAGTGTGGTGGTTGAACGGTGGAGGTAGGAAGAGCTGTGGTGGAGAGAGGCTCGGATGGTGGTTCAGGTAGGGGAAGAAGAAGGAGACAGAGGAGGGAAGCGGTGGAAGGAAAACCAAGAAGCGATCAGAAAAAAAAAATGAAACCAAAACCAGGAAAATAAAGATCCAAAAATATAAAGTCCAGAAACAAAACAGACTCAATTAAATTTTTGAACAGATAAACATGATTAATTAGATTCATATACGGAAGTAGAAGGAAAGTTAATCAAAATAAAGAAAAACTGAATAAGAACCTACCTTTAAACTTGGAAGTAATCTGACGATGAACAGTTGATGAACAGTATCTGATGATGAACGGTAACTTCGAAATAAAGAAATGGAGTATGTGTTTTTTTGGTGCAAAAAGTGTATGTTTTGATCTTTAAAGAATAGAAATAAATGTGTTTTTTAGGATTTTTTGATTCTTCTTTCTCCATTTTCTAATGTAAGGGGGGTATTTATAAAACTAGTTGTCTTGGTCACCAAGAATAGTATAAAATAACAAAAACGCCACTGGTAATGAAGATTCTAATTTTATTTAAGAAAAAATATTTTTAACCCAAAAAATTAAAAAATTAATACAAAGAAATAACAATAATCTCCAAAATTTTTTAAAAAATTAAAAATAAATTTCAAAATAAATGTTAGAGCAAAAAACTAATAAAAAACATGTTCAGGGTGTGAAATGACGATTTTGCCCATAAGTAATGAAAATTCACAGAAAAATAGCTATTGTCCTCGAAAAATTACCAAAAATTAAAAATAAAGTTAAAACCCTAAGAAATGCATTTATGACTAAAAAATTGACAAAAAATAAATTTAAACTGTAAAATAACGATTTTACCCCTAGACAATGAAAATTCATAAAAAAATAGCTATTGACCACAAAAATTTATCAAAAATTAAAAATAAGCTTAAAACCCTAGGAAATACATTTATGACTTGAAAATTGATAAAAATGAATTTAAACTGTAAAATAACGATTTTACCTCTAAACAATGAAAATTCACAAAAAATAGCTACTGATCTCGAAAAATTATCAAAAATTAAAAATAAGCTTAAAACTCTAAAAAATGCATTTATAACTCAAAAATTGACAAAAAATGCATTTAAACTGCAAAGTAATGATTTTGGTCTTGAATGCAGTATTCACAGAAAAAATAGCAATCGTTTTTGAAAAAAATCAAGAAAATTTAGAAACATGCTTAAAGAATTAGAAAAATAAATCTGAAACCTAAAATGAGTTAAAATAGTGTTCGTGAGCCGAAATTATCATTTTACCTTTGTACCGATAAAAATATAAAAGAATATCAATTAAATTCGTAAAAATCATAAAAAATTAACAAATTCATATGAAAGTAAAAATATAAACTTAGAGTCCCCAAAGCTAATGGAAATATATTTACAGAGAAAAATTACTATTTTACTCTCGAAATTATTAAAAAATTAGAATTTGACTCAAAAAATATAAACAAGCTCCTAATGTTTGAAAATTAAATGGTTTGCCAAAATTTAATATCTATAGTTTGCCTCTCTTTGTTGGGAATCTCGCAAAGATTTCAGATAGAAACATAGATAATATCAAATTTTGACTCACCTAAATAAAAAAACAGAGACCAATGTAAACAAAAACATCTAAACATGTATTGTGGCGATATGCAAACCAATGAACAAATGAATATACAAAAACATGCGATCGAGTTCTCTAAGAATTGCCTACATATCCCGATGAAGGGAATCAAGTCAAACGTAATTCAGATGTAAGTGAACTGTGGGTGTGAGGCACAACTGCAAATGAGAACACAAGGATTCTAACTTTTCAAAACTTGTGATCAAAGTAAAAAAAAAAAAAAAAAAAAAAGTAACATTCGAACTGTTAAACAAAAATAATAAAAAACGGTAAAGATTGCAAGATAAAATAAAGTGTTTAAACTAATAGACCAAAAATGAATTCAGATTGCTAGACAAGATAAATACTGATAAGATAAATGTAATGTCTAGATTGTCAGACTTGCAAATATAAATAAACAGATACCGACTAGGCTGCTGGACGGATACATGACCTTAGGTTGCCAAGATTGATAAATGCAAAGTTGGGCTGCCAACTTAAAAATGTAAATAAATGATCCTGAGCTGCTATGAATCATAGAATGCAATGCAATGTCTGGGTTGTCAGACTTAAAAACATACACAAACATATGCCGACCAAGCTATTGGACGGATGCATGACCTTGAGCTGTCAAGGTTGATGATTGCAAAATTGGGCTGCTAACTTGAAAATATAAATGAATGATTCCGGATTGCCAGGGATCATAGAATGCAATGCAAGGTATAGGCTGCCAAACTTAAAAATATAAACAAACACATGCCGACCAAGCTGCTAGATGGATGCATGATCTTGGGCTGCCAAGGTTGATGAATGCGATAATGATTTTAAAACAAATGAAAAATAAATGTCAAGCATAGGATGTTGTCTAACTTAAAACTAAAATTCTCTCCCTTTCTCTCTCTTCTTCTTCTTTTTTTTTTTTTTTAAAACGTGAAAAAAGGACTAATACAATGACTAATGCATGATGACATAAGAGGAAAAATGATGCTTAAGTAAGGTGACAGAGCATGCAATAGGAATAATATGATATCTAATGTTGCAAATACAATTAATGAAAATTGAAAATCAAGACGGTATCCAGTGCTAATGATTGAACCCACAGCGAATTGAAAATGAAAATCGGTACCCAATGTTAAGATTGAGCCTACCAAAAACTGAAAATAAAGGCGGTACCCGAAGCTGACGATTGAGTTTATCGCGAACTGAAAATAAAAATCGATACTCAACGCTAAGATTGAGCCTGCCAAGAATTGAAAATAAAGACAGTACTTAATGCTGACGATTGAACCTACCGCGAACTGAAATAAAAATCGGTACCCAATGCAAAGATTAAGCCTACCGAGAACCGAAAATAAAGACGATACCCAATGGTGACGATTGAGCCCACCGCGAACTGAAACGGAAAATCGGTACTCAATATTGGGATTGAGTCTATCGAGAACTAAAAATAAAGACGGTACTCAATGATGACGATTGAGCTTACTGCGAACTGAAATAAAAAAGTCGATACCCAATGTAAGGATTGAGCGTACCGCGAATTGAAAATAAAAAGACGGTACTCAATGCTGATGATTGAACCTACCGCGAACTAAAACTGAAAATGGCACCCAATATAAAAACCGAGCCTACTGAGAATCGAAAATAAAAACGGTACCCAATGCTAACGATTTAGCCTATTGCTAACTAAAACTGAAAATCGGTACCAAATGTAAATATTGAGTTTACCGAGAATTGAAAATAAAAGACGGTACTCAATACTGACGATTGAGCCTACCGGGAACTAAAACTGAAAATCGATACCCAATGCTAAGATTGAGCTTACCGAGAACTAAAAATAAAAGCAGGTACCTAATGTTGACGATTGAACCTACCGCGAACTGAAACTGAAAATCGGTACCCAATGTAAGGCTTGAGCCTATTGAGAATCGAAAATAAAGACAGTATCCAATGCTGACGATTGAGCATACTGCGAACTAAAACTGAAAATCGATACCAAATACAAAGATTGAGCTTATCGAGAATTGAAAATTAAAAATAATACCCAATACTGACGATTGAGTTTACCGCAAACTGAAACTGAAAATCGATACCCAATGCTAGGATTGAATCTACCGAAAACTAAAAATAAAGACGACACCCAATGCTGACGATTGAGTTTACCGCGAACTGAAACTGAAAATCGGTAACTAATACTAAGATTGAGTCTACCGACAACTGAAAATAAAGACGGTACCCAATGCTGACGATTGAGTTTACCGCAAACTGAAATAAAAATCGGTACCCAATGCTAAAATTGAGCCTATAGAGAACTGAAAATAAAGACGATACCCAATACTGACAATTGAGCCTATTGCGAACTAAAAATAAAAATCAGTGTCCAATGTTAAAAATAAGCTTACCGAGAATTGAAAATAAAGATGGTACCCAATACTAACGATTAAGTCTATCGCGAACTGAAACTGAAAATCGGTACCCAATGTTGGGATTGAGTCTACCGAGAACTAAAAATAAAGATGGTATGGTAACGATTGAACCTATCGCGAACTAAAATAAAAAAATTGATACCCAATGCAAGGATTGAGCTTATCGCAAATTGAAAATGAAAAGACGGTACCTAATGCTGACGATTGAGCTCACCGCGAACTGAAACTGAAAATCGGTATCCAATGCAAAAATTGAGCCCATCAAGAATTGAAAATAAAGACAGTATCGAATACTAACGATTGAGTCTACCGCGAACTAAAAGTGAAATTCAGTATCCAATGCAAGGATTGAGTCCACCGAGAACTGAAAATAAAAGGCGGTGCCCAATATTGACGATTAAGTCTAGCGCGAACTGAAACTGAAAATCGATATCCAATGCTAAAATTGTGCTTACTGAGAACTAAAAATAAAAAATAGTACCAAATACTGACGATTAAGTTTATCGCAAATTAAAACTAAGAATCGGTACTTAATGCAAGGATTAAGCCTTCCGAAAACTAAAAATGAAAGACGGTACCCAATGCTGACGATTGAGTCTACCGCAAACTGAAATGAAAATCGGTACCCAATGCTAAGATTAAGTCTACCGAGAATTGAAAATAAAAATAGTACCCAATACTAACGATTGAGTTTATCACGAACTGAAACTAAAACTTGGTACCTAATGCAAGGATTGAGCCTGCCGAAAATTGAAAATGAAAAACGGTACCCAATACTGATGATTGAGTTTACCACAAACTGAAATGAAAATCGGTACCCAATGTTAAGATTGAGTCTACCGAGAATTGAAAATAAAAATGATACCCAATACTGACGATTGAATCTATCGCGAACTGAAATTAAAAATCGGCACCTAATGCAAGGATTGAACCTTTCGAAAACTGAAAATGAAAGACGATATCCAATGCTAACGATTGAACCTATGGCAAATTGAAATGAAAATCGATACCCAATGTTAAGATTAATCCTACCAAAAATTGAAAATAAAAACGATACCCAATACTGAGATTGAGCCTGCCGCGAACTAAAACTGAAAATCGGTACCCAATACAAGAATTGAGTTTACCAAGAATTAAAAATAAAAGATGGTATCCAAAACTGACGATTGAGTCTATCACGAACTGAAACTGAAAATCGGTACCCAATGCTAAGATTGAGCCTACCGAGAATTGAAAAGAAAAGACGGTACCTAATGTTGGCGATTGAGCATACCGCGAACTGAAACTGAAAATCAGTACCCAATACAAGGATTGTGCCTATCGAAAACTGAAACTGAAAGATGGTACCCAATGTTGACGATTGAGCTTATCGCAAAATGAAATAAAAATCAGTACCCAATGTTAAGATTAAGCCTATCGAAAATTAAAAATAAATACGATATCCAATGCTAATGATTGAGCCTGCAATGAATTAAAAATGAAAATCAATACCCAATGCTAAAATTGAACCTACCAAGAGCTAAAAATAAAGGTGAAAAAGTGCAAACACAATATGTGAACTACTAAACACATTAAAACACTGTACAGCATGTTGGACAAATGTAAGACAATTACTAAATGAATGCAAATTTAGAAAAGTAGAACATGTTAATGGAATTCGGACTACCGAACAAATGCATAAATACATGAATAAAAATGCAGAATTTGAGTTACTAGACAGAAATTAAAACCCAACGAACGAGTTAGGATTTTAACAAAATAAAATATGCGTAATGCTGAATAAAATCAAAACAACATGTAACATGCTAAACAAATATTGAACAAATGTCGGTTTGAAAAAGTAAGACAAGGTGATGTAGCATAGGCTGTTAGGCAAAATGCATGAATGCATGATTCTAAACTGATGAACAAAATACACCAAACTAAAATAAACAAAAATGAGATCCAGACCGCTGGAAAAATGCATAAAGAAATTTGAGATATAGGAAAACTTAAAACAATTATCGAACATTGTATCTAAATCATCCTAAAGATCAAAATTTAAAAAAAAAAATTTTTTTTGCCCCAATGTATGGCATTAAACTAATCCAAAACTATTATTTTCGAGATTTGGTATCAAAATCCATTTAAATTTATCCTTTGTAAAAAACTTGCCTTAGTATAAATAAATCTCAAAATCAATCTTAAAATTAAATATTTGCCAAATAATTTGTCCCAATGTCAATTTTGAAATCAATTTTTGAATTGAGTCATGACTATAGCTGCTTGAGTCATCAATTTCCAAATGAATTCCATGTTAACATAATAACTTTTCGCTGGTAAGTTTTCATCTGTTGTGTTTGTCCAATTACAGTACCTTTCTGAACTATCAACTTGGAAGGAAAAAGTGGAATGAACGGTAACACCCAAATTTGAGATAATTTTTTCTCTTTTCATTAAAACAGACTAACACTTAAAAATATTTGGCATCAGTAAGGTAATCTTCTCTTGACGATTTGGGATAGATATATTAACATCATCTGCCAATATACTAGAATGCATCATTTTGACACTTGTCAATTCCCCTTCACTTGAATTATTGTTTGTTCTCAACCATTCGAAAAATGTGAGCTCAACTAGTGATTCAAACATTGAAATCATACATGTGCGTTCTAAAATGTATTTCCTCAAGACCAATTAAATAACCATTACACGATTTATTGTTTTGTCTTTAATACTTATAATATCAAGCAAAGGGGAAAGAATTATATTACAATTAAGCAATTTCAACTTAATTTTTTTACCTTACTGAATTTCACAATTAAACAAATCATATGATCAATCGGAGAACATTACATGTCTATGATCAATTTTATTTTTCACATAAGGGAATTTTGTTCTAGTGAACTTATCACTCAAAATACGAGAGTGTCTTTTGACGCAAAAACCGACATTGGTTATGAAGGTTTCCAGTTACTCAACATCTCAATCTTAAACTAATAGGAGAAACTGTATTTGAAAAATAAAAATGCCTTTTTATGCTAGAATCGACATTAGTTGAATGAAGATCTCTGGTTACTCAATAATTTACTTGCTCAAATTTGCATTGCATTACTCATAGTTTAAGTACCGTTTGACGCAAAAGTCAACATTTTTGGATGAAAACTCCTGTTACTAAGCACAAGAACCATTGGAGTAGAAAAACTGCATTATTTTTTTATTTTCTTCTTTCTTCTTTCTTTTTCTTTTTCTTCTCTCTCTCTTTTTTTTATCCATCATTTTTCATTTTTTTCATAATGACTTTTACATAATAAATTGCATGATCGCACCAATTGACCATAATCAACCTTTAACACGTGAAATTAATTAAAAAAGAGAAATTTCATCAATCGTGTAAAATTTAGACATAATTCTAAATACTTTACAAGATATACTTTTTATAAGAACAAAACTCCAAATCACATAATAATCATTTTTTATTATTCAAAGAAAGTATTTGTCAAACCAAATAAAGTAACTTTAACTGGTAGGGGAATTAGGCAAACATTAAGATTGCAAGCCATAATTCACAAGCGTGTGACATCTCATAATTAACCTCATAATAACTTATACAACACATTCCAAAGGTAAATGAGAAATTGTAGATATGAAACAATAACACTCCCCTTGTGCTTGAATTGTCCAAACATACAAATTGGCTTGACATTTTGTAGATTTTCGGAGGAAAAGTACATTTTGACTTAACTCCCTGAATGATGTCTAGGTGTCAATGTTCGTAGTTTCTGCCTCTTCGAAGTTAAACTTGGATTTTTCTTTTGTACCATTCAAATTTCTTAACACAAAGTTCAAATTCCTTTTCAGTATCACTTTAATTTTGCAGTAACAACTTGTGTTATTTTGAAATCCAAAGAGATATTGAAGTGACAATCATCCATTTCAAGTAAGGTGACATCCAAAAATCATGAGCATTTATTTTCACCGTTTAAAGAAATAAGGAAAAAACATGAAAATAACTGAATAAATATCCAAAGAGAAAAACTTTCATTTCATTGAATTCAAACTCATACTTTCTTAAATAGACACATAACTGGCATCGGCTTTTGAAAAAGTAGTAAATACATTCTAAGTCAAAAGATAGATTTTTTTTTTAAAGTAAAACATAGACTCACGACTTTTTTTAAATGAAAGCAAAACATGATATGAGCCCGACAGCAAAACCATTTGAAGAAAAAAATTCATTTCAGGGCTCTATCTGGAAATGAATTTTACAGTAAAGACAATCCTAAATACATCGTCACTTCCTCAATACAAGAGAGTGATTAGTTGTCCAGTTTTTCAGCACTCATTCTTTGATGACCTCGAAACCAGCAATATCGGATGTTTCCCCAACCATGAGTTTCTCATCTAGTACTATCATCCCAACAGTAGGTTCGTGTTGAGACAAAAGATTATTATCGACATTATAGCCCTCTCTTCCCCTTCTCCTTAACACGATTTCTCCATCATCAATCATGTTTTGAATCTTATGCTTCAATTCCCAGCAATTAGCAGTAGTATGCCCTGGGCTTCCCGAATGATAATCACAAATAGCTTGAGGATCATTGTCACGAGGTAGTCCATTGGGAAAAGTTTTCTCTGGTATAGTGCCAATCTTGCCTGCCGCCTTCAACTGCTCATATATTTGATCAACAGGGCGACCAAGGGGAGTGAAATCTCTGTAGCGTTTTTGCGATTTGTTGCCTTGACCAACAACTGCCTGATGTTGGATAAGTGGAACATAGGTATTAGGATGAATTGGTCTTGGGTAGGATTGAAATGGAGGATGCAAATTATTTTGCATTGGGGGTTAAAAATTCTGGAATATGGGTTGAGCATTCGAATAAAATGATTGCGCATTCATCGGTTGGGCTTGGGTATGAAAAATTGGTTGAAAACTTGGTTAAAAAATAAGGAAAGGAGATATTGGTGGAGGGTATTGCAGATAAGGGGTATGATGGTTTGTATTGATTTGGAACTTGAGTTTGGGTTGCGAGCCTTGATTGAGTACAAAAACTGATTCTCCTTCCTTCTGTTCGATTTTCTTTCCAACCGTCTTCTTTAAATTGTTGTTGTTCTATAAATTTTTTGCTTGTAGTTTCATGGTAGCCATATTTACTACTTTTCCTTTCTTCACTCCTCTCTCAATGGCTTCTGCCTGTTTGATGATCTGAGCAAATATTTTTCCAATAGAACCCACAATGGCTTGATAATACGGTGGGTCTTGAGCATCAATGAATAGTTTAACCATCTCATTCTCATCAATTGGTGGATGCACTTTAGCAGCAACACTTCGCCACCGCTGGCTATAAGTCACATAACTTTTTGAGGGTTTCTTTTTTAGCTCTACCAGAGCAAATCTGTCGAGTACCATGTCATAGTTGAATTCATACTGCTTAATGAAAGCCCATGAATGGTCATTCCAGTCTCTAATTTTTGAAAATTCTAGTTCAAATACCACTCTAATGTGTCTTTTTCCAAACTTTCTTTAAAAAGCCTCATTGGTAATTTGTCATCTCCGGTTGGTTTTCCAAATTTGTTGCAAAACATTTTGAGATACACTACAGGGTCCCCACTGCCATTATATTTAGAAAATTCAAGCACTTCGAATTTTAGTGACAATTGAGTATTTGGGAACATGCAAAAATTCTCGTAGTCCAATTCACCGTACTTGTCAAATCCTTGATTCTCTTTGATGAAATCATCAAACCTGTCCAGCTTTCTTAACAGGGCATTTTCTATAATACTTGGATTTTTCTCTCTAACATAAGGTTCCACATCTGCTTCTCCCTGAAACCCGGCATTGTGCACAAACTGACTTACATTAAGAGTCGGTGGTGGCTGAGTTTTTGGGTGAATTTAGTCACTTGCTGCGGGTAGTAAGGTTGGCTTGGAGTATTTTGGGTGTTTCTAGGGTTAAATGGAATATGAACAGACACTTGAGAGTTTTGAGTAGGTGGGGGTGGAATCTGAGTGTATTGGGTATTCAGCATTGAGACTTGTATCTGGACAGCTGGGTCATTATTGTTCGTATCAAGGGTACTTCCACTTGTATTGGCTTGGGTGTGCAGAGTTTCCTAAGAGGGTGGTACGTACAAGATGAAGCCATTGTTGTTCATATTGCTTATGAAGTGGGCAATGATTTGGCTAGGGGAGGACACCTAGTGAGTTATGTCATTCATCTTGGTTAACATTTCATTCATTTGCGCCCTTAGCGCAGTCAGTTCAGATACTTGATTCCCTACTGGCACTTTAGAAGAATCTAGATGGTTATTCATGTTTATATGCAGTAGTTTGGCACGAGACCGCGTGTAAATGGAGCTTCGGTGAAAAAAAGCTATGATTTACTGTACTTGAAAGACGGGAATCGAAAGAACATGGTTCAGGTATTTATCTTGTGTAAACACTGTCAAATTTTATTCTGAGAAAGAAAAAGAAAAAGACTGGAGTTAGTAAATGTATAAACAATTCGGATGCATGTCCCAGGAGGTGCCCTTATTATGCCAAGGGTATGCTTAGCATGAAATACAATTCTTTAGAGTGAGACCTCCCTTTTCTAATGAAAAATGCGCCACATTCATCCAGAAGAAAATGCTTCTGTTTTGCTCGTGTTATCTTACCTAAGGTCTTACCCACCAGGATGGTACTGAAAATATAAACGTGCATGTCCTTTTTAGGGTTATGTACCCAAGACAAGGATGGCTTTCCTATTTGGGATTCCCGAAGTGGTGTTCCCTTTTATGATTTATGCATGATGTTAGTTTATTAAAGCAAGTTAAATAAATGTAAAAATACAAAATGTCCTAAAGACTTTATTCTAATAATGATGTGTAATTTCTCCAAAAAAGATGTCAAATGAACTGTATCAAGGATTATTGGCTTCAAATTTGTTTGATTAAAAATTGAGCCTTCATGAGGTTACGGGATACAACATTGAAAGAAAAATAAAAAATTATGACTTTATCTAGGAACCTACAAGTCAAAAAATGTCAGTTTATTAAAGTATGATAAAACATGTTTTAAAAACACTTTTTGTGCAACGTGGGATGGGAGGGTGGGGGATACGCCAAAAATGACATATAAATTTCTTAAAAAATGGATAAATGCCAATTGTACAAAAATTTGATCACTTGGATATATTTATTGACTCTGATAAAATTTAGTTCGAGTAAAACTGACAAGTACAACAAGGATGAGTAAATTTTGAAAAAAATTTGAAATTATATCTCTTATTTAAAAAATGCACAAATTGAAAAATTAGATTTTCGGGACTTTTTACAAAATTTACAACGATTTGACCCTTAGATATTTTGTTCACAACCAAACACAATTTGCAAAAAATAAATTTTTTTTAAAATCTTATTTTCATCTTTCTCGAGGAAATTAGTTATGAAAACGAAATTTAAACACGTCAAAAGAGGGTTGGCTTCCTACGAGAGTACTATGCCAGGGCCCTTTATTTTATAGTTGTGAATGCAATCAAAGAATAAGAGAGAGTATGCTAGTCTATTCAACAAATAACACATAACACATTAGCAAAACAAATAACAAATAGTAAAACAGGGAAAAGAAAGGGGGTGGATCCCCTCCTCTCGTGCCTGATGTGACTGACAAGGGTAAGGCTGACTCTACTCTACGTTATTCTACATGGATGCATGAGGTTGGACTCACTAATGCATCTAAACTCAATTAGACTGTCGGTTCCCAAACCTTCAGACCTAAGGTAAGGGTCATCAATCCCAAAGTTCTTGGTCGGTGGCTCGAGTGATCTCCTAGACACCGTTATATGCACGAATGCGATGCCCTCATGTCTAGGCAGATTGGTCCTAGTCCTAAAGGGATAGGTGGGTGGCAATCACCAAAAAGAGAAAAAGGGTCAAAAACATCGAATGCACGTATGAAGTGCTCCTTATGAGAGGATGGAATGTAATAGTAACACACGTGGGCTCTAAGGGTGACTTACCCCTTTCCCAAATACAAACGCGGTCGGATAAAGCAAAAGTAAATAAAACATACATCACATAAGCAACGGAGAGACGGGGAGTGTGTGAGATGCAAAAGAAAAATCTAAAATCCTAGAAAAGAAATGCAATCCTAACATCCAAACGCGATGGAATAGAAAGGTTAAATAAGCAAAAGATGATTAAGTCTAGTGCTCGAATTCACTAGTGATCCCCAGTGGAGTCACCAAAATCTTGTCGCGTCCTAAAAATCGTAAAGTGTACTAGTAGTGGGGTCGTTGACTGTCGCGCCCAAAAAAGACGGTTTGATTTGATGACCCATTTCGAAAAAGATAGAGTTTTGGAAAAGAAGTACGTGTGTGATGAAAATTGGGTTTTAGTAAAAAAAGTGTATTTTAAGGAATGGTATTTTTTTGAAAAAATAAGGCCGGGATTAAAAAGTGCGACAATTTTGGCCAACTAATTTTGAAAAAGGGTTTTATTTAAACAATAGAGTCGCCACTTGGTACTGAGTTAGGGTGTACCAAGTCACCCAAAAAAACTTTTAACAAAACAAAAGGCAAATTTTAGAAAAATCATTCAAAATCCTTTTACGACTCCGGTCTACGAAAAACGAGATAAAAAGATCCGAGAGTCACATTTGAAGAAAGGGAAGGCAAAGGCTTGCGCTTAAGGCACCCTTTCTACCTAACTGAAGTTAGTTGCGAGATTTAATCAAAATTTCCTAAATTAACCCTAAGTTCTATCGCGTTCGGTTGTATCCAAATGAATGCAAATCCTAAGTCTAAATGTGAGTATCGAAAGGGTCAAAATGTTCCGTCAAGGCTTGATCGGAATTATGGCATTAATTGCGAAACTTGAGTCGAAATCTCGAGGGAGTCACGAGTGTGAATGCAAAATGAAATACAAAAAAAAAGAATAATACTAATATATAGTAAGTGAAAAAAGAAAGTGGGTATGCAACATGACGGGTACGGGAGATTAATATCTCGTGATTGAATGTTTTCACTCACGGAGGGAGGAACGACATGTATGCCACCGCTTCCCACGTGAGTAGTCTACTATTTTTAGTCGGATCACACAAAATAACCTAAATTCTAAGTAAGAGGTAACTTAGATGTCATGCATTTGAAGATGTGTCAAAAATAAGTAAATAATAGTAATAATAAAAATAAAAATCATGCAAAATGGAAGAAAAACTAAAAAATGTGTGAAGTGGGATGTAAAATGCACACGAGTGTATCTAACACTAAAATGCCCTAAGGGTCTAGCGTTGGACTAGCGGGAAAATGATAAAGTCAGAACTAGTATTGGACTAGTATGGTGACGGAAAAACATAAAACACGAATTAAATAGTAAAGTGTGAATTAAAATTAAATTAAACATATAAAGACATGTAAAGTCAAATAGGAGCACATAACACATAAGCATAATATCTAAATGCAAAATCCTAATGAAAGCGATAAAACAAATAAGCAAGTAAGCACGCAAGCCCTAACTATTACATCGGGAAAGTTAGCTACAATTTTAAGGGGGAAAAAGTAAAATGATCTATCTATTACACTCGCTATCTAAAATACAAAATTTTGCAAATATATAAAAAATAATCTAACTATTACATTGACTAGCTAAATACAAAATATTACATTTTTTGCCAAAACAATAAAATTTAAAATTAAATAAGTTAAAGTAAATAAATATGCAAAAAAAAAAATGTAAAACTAAGAAACATATGGAGAAAGTGCATAATATATCACATAAAAGTATATTGGAGCACATAAAGTAAAATTAACAAGAATTTGGAATACCTCGTTGAAGACCCGACACTAATGCTTAAGAATATGAATAAACACGTCAAGGTATCGCGATATAAATAAATAAAACATAAAATGTGAAATACTAACAAAAATTGGGAGTAAAAATGCAAATTCTAGTAAGTTAAAGGGCTAAATTCTAATTTAAAGCATTGTCCCATAGTTAAAATGCCAAACTCTAGCAAATTAGGGGAACAAGACAAAAATTCCGACAAGTAAGGGGGAACAAAATATAAACTCCAGCAACTTCCTAGACTTAATTGCAATTCATTAAGATTCAATTGAAAGGAACGAAACCTAGAGGGGTCAATCTGTAATTATCAAGGACTTAATTGCATGAAACAATAGAATTTTGTAGGCATACTAGCACTAAATCAAAACCCAAAGACTCAAAAATATAATTATCCTTTTATATTAAAACTAGAAAAGAAACTGCCACATTGAACTGAAATTTACCCTCATTCAAATGACATGATTAACTAATTAAACTAAAAATTGAACTATATTAAGAACATAAAGCAAGAAACAAATTAAAGCTAAAGCGAAATTAGCAACAAGAAAAATAAAAAGGTAAAAAGAAGCCAAATCTAAAGAAACTAAAATCCCACCCATCCCAATTGGTTTTCAGATTTTTCAAAATCCAATTTCTCTTTTTCCTCCCTTGTTCTTACCTGATTCTCTTCTCTCCTTTATTTCTCTCTTTTCTCTCTCACAATTTCTTTCTCTCTTCTTCTCCAATTTTCTTCCTCACCGCCTGCTTTCTCTATCCCCTCTCTCTGGTCTACTCCGCCTCTCTCTCTCTCTTCTCTTTTTCTTTTTCTTTCTTCTTTCTCTGGTTTCTTCCTTAATATTTCCGTTGCTGTTTTCCTTCTCTCCCCTCTATCTTTTTCCCTTATTCCCTTTTCCTCATCATTCTCTTTCTATTTTCAAGTTCTCTCCTCTTTCTATCAGAATCTTTTCTTTGCATCTTTGATTTCTCCACCGTTTCCATTCTCTCTACTTCCTTTCCCTCTCTCCATCTTCCCTCTCTTGGTTTTCCTTCTCTTTTCCGTTCCCTCTTTGTTTTTCCAGGATAGTAGTGAGACAATGGAGGGGAAGATGGGTGGATCTAAGGGTGATGGGAGACGGTGGTGTGTGTGTGCTGGTGAAGGAGCAGGTAGTAGAGGAGGTGCAAACTGGGACTGGTTAATGGATTGGGTTGTTGTGGTGTGGTTGAATTTGACTGTGATTTGGCCATTGGTTGCAGGTAGTGGTGATTGCGTGTTGGCAACTAGTGGTAGTAGTATGATTGTTTAGGGGTTTATGCGGTGGTGAGGTTGGAGCTGCAGGAATGGTAATGAATGATGTTGCTATTGTTGGCAAGGGATTTGGTAATGGTGAGTTGATTGGTCAAGAATTGAATGTTGATTTTGAACTGTTTTGTTGGACTATTGACTTAACAGCCATAGTGTGAAATTGTTTAACAAATGATCTGGTTTCTGGTATTAAGCGAGGTAGATTATGGTTGTTGTCGACTTTGGGTTAAGAAAGGTCATCAGCAGTGGAGCAGCTAGTGGGTAGAGGGTGTGATATTTCCACAGTTTGTTGGTGAAGGGGTTAATTGCAGGGTTTATTGGTTGATTTTGTGGTGTTTTTGGAGTTAGGCTTGCTTGACTAGCGAAGCTTTAGTGATTTAGGTAGAGGGGTAGGCGATATTGGAGACTGTAGGGGAGGTGTGAGGTAATGGGGGTTCTGCGCAGATGTGGGACTTTGGGTTGCGTTTAGGGGTGCGGATGAAGTTAAGTTGTTTCTGGTTGATCAATGGAGGTTTGGGTATTGGTGATTGCTATAATTTTGGGCTTATTTTGAGCGATTATTTGCGGGTAGTGGACTAGGCGTGGCTTGTGTTGACAGGGGAGGGTGATGACTGATGTTTTGCTGCTATGATGGTTTTGGTTTTGGATTTTGGCCATGGAGGGTGAAAACTGGGGGATTTTGGTTTGTAGTGATAGGCAGAGGTTGAGAAGGAGACGGTGGTTTTGGTGGCTTGGTAGATAGTGGAGATTGTAAGTGTGGTGGTTGAGCGGTGGAGGTAGGAAGAGCTGTGGTGGAGGAAGGCTGTGATGGTGGTTCAGGTGGTGGAAGAAGGAGGAGACGGAGGAGGGAAGCGGTGGAAGGAAAACCAAGAAGCGACCAGAAAAAAAAAAATGAAACCAAAATCAAGAAGATAAACGTCGAGAAATATAAAGTCTAGAAACAAAACATATTCAATTAAATTTTCGAATAGATAAACATGATCAATTATATTCATATACGGAAGTAGAAGGAAAGTTAATCAAAACAAAGAAAAATTGAATAAGAACCTACCTTTAAGCCTGGAAGTAATCTGACGATGAACAGTAACTTCGAAATAAAGAAATGGAGTATGTGTTTTTTTGGTGCAAAAAGTGTGTGTTTTGATTTTTAAAGAATAGAAGTAAATGTGTTTTGTAGGGTTTTTTTATTCTTCTTTCTCCTTTTTCTGATTTAAGAGGGGTATTTATAGGGTTAATTGTTTTGGCCACCAAGAATAGTACAAAATAACAAAAATGCCACCGATAATGAAAATTCTAATTTTATTTAAGAAAAAATATTTTTAACTTAAAAAATTAATACAACGAAATAACAAAAATCTCAAAAATTTTCCAAAAAATTAAAAATAAATTTCAAAATAAATGTTAGAGCTTAAAATTGATCAAAAACTTGTTCAGGGTGTGAAATGACGATTTTACCCCTGAACAATAAAAATTTACAGAAAAATAGCTATTGATCTCAAAAAATTACCAAAAATTAAAAATAAGTTTAAAACCCTAAGAAATACATTTATGACTCAAAATTTGATAAAAAATGAATTTAAACTCTAAAATGTAATTTTACCCCTGGATAATAAAAATTCACAGAAAAATAGCTATTGATCTCGAAAATTTATCAAAAATTAAAAATAAGTTTAAAATCCTAGGAAATGCATTTATGACTTGAAAATTGACAAAAATAAATTTAAACTATAAAATAACGATTTTGCTCCTAGATAATGAAAATTCATAGAAAAATAACTATTGACCTCAAAAAATTACCAAAAATTAAAAATAAGCTTAAAACCCTAAGAAATGCATTTATGACTCAAAAATTGATGAAAAATGAATTTAAACTATAAAATAACAATTTTGCCCTTGAATGCAGTATCTATAGAAGAAATAGCAATCGTCTCTGAAAAAATCAAGAAAATTTAGAAACATGCTTAAAGAATTAGAAAAATAAATTTGGAACCTAAAATGAGCTAAAATAATGTTCGCGAGGCAAAATTACCATTTTGACCTTGTGCTGGTAAAAATATAAAAGAATGCCAATTAAATCCATAAAAATCATAAAAAATTAACAAATTCGTATGAAAGTAAAAATATGAACTTAGAACCCCCGAAGCTAATGGAAATATATTTATAGGGAAAAATTACTATTTTAACCCCAAAATTATTAAAAAATTAGAATTTGACCCAAAAAATATAAACAAGCCCCCAATGTTTGAAAATTAAATGATGTGTCAAAATTTAGTATCTACAACTATGCTAGATTCAATTTTCATCAACAAGGGTCTAGCATAGTTAGACATCGTCATTGGTTTTTGGTGTTGCTCTCTCCTTTGCTCCTCCAAGAGAGGATCGAATGGAGGTTGATTTTCCGTCATATTTAGCTCTTCTTCAACTATTTCATAAGATAATTCCAAAGCATCTCCCCTAATTGATCCCTTAATCGTCTTCTCACTGCTCTTTGAAAGGTTCTTTCTATTTTTGAGTCAACTTCAAAGAAAGAAGAACTTGAGTTTCTGGTTATACATCAAGATTGAAGTCCTGTAAAGAAGTGCCATAAACACAAATCAACTTAAATAAACAAAACACTCAAATAAGAAAAAGAGAACTATTAAAAAGTAAATAATAGCTAGAGTAATAAAATGCAAGTTTTCCTAATATTGTCGATCTCTAGCAAGGACGCCAAAAACTTGATACGTGTCCTTTGAACTATACCAAAGGAACTCTAGGCAAGTGCACCTATCATTCTATAGTAGAGTGTAAGGGAGAACCAAATATCATCCCATAGAGATTAACAAGTACTAGTAAACAAGTACTAATATTCACTTGATTTCTATTATCCAACCTAATGAACACCAATGGAATTTTAAAAATAGAAAAATAGAAAAAAATACTATTTAATTCACTAGATTCAAGAGAGAATGACAATAGAGAATGAGAATTGACAACAATAATGACAAATTAAGTCTATATTTGGTATCCCTCAATTGCCTACTAAATGAATTAATTTCGGATAAATGCTATTACCAATTACTTGATTTGAACCCAAAATTCCCTAAATTTAGACTGTAACCTTTCTTAAGAGAAACAATCCCTACCCTCTTGGTTGGCCAATTGAAATCTCGTTACAATTAACACTCCAATTAGATGATTTAAGATTAATGAGTTCTAATTTATCAAATCTTTTTTCAAAACTCAATAAAATGGAACAATTCATGGAACCCTATCTCTAGTGGTTCATTCAAATTGTCTTAATTTGTGAAGTGGTCAATTCATATGTGCAATCTCTTGATATACTCATACCAAATCAACCATGTAATCAAGGATGCATGCAAAATCCCAATCTAATTAAACATGAAAAATCACAAATTAACCCAAATCAAGAGAGGTAATTAGCATAAACTAAAAATTAATCCATTAATTACATAATTGGGTTCGATTAATCTAGACTATAAATATTACCCAGAAGAATCAAAGAGACTACATTAATTAACAAAAAAAAATGTAAAAACTCATTCTAATTGCAGCCTTCAAATCTGCCCTTGGTCAATTTCTACAATTTCTTCTAGGTGATGAAGATTCAAACTCTTTTTTGCCCTTAAAGCCTCCTCTTCTTCCCTCTTCTCTATCTTTCTCAAGAATCTCCCATTTCCCTCTTTCCTAGCTAAGAAACCCTAGGAAACAGAGAGAAGAGTAAATATCCCCTCCAAAAGTCAATCCCAACTGCTAAACATGTTGCAGAGTCTGTCAAGAAACTGTGAGCATTTTCGTCCGTTGATCTCTCGCGGTTTCTCAAAATTTCAAAAAATCATGAATCAGCCCAATGGAAAACCACGGAAATAACCGTGCACAGTTGGTCACACGGTTGAGCTTCTGTCTGTAAACCGCGTGAGAAACCAACGCATTTTCTTCGAAATAATCCATGGTTTGACCATTTTTCTTCAAAATCACCTTTTACCTCGTCATTCTCCTTGGCCTTTGATAAGTAATAATTTTACCTATTTTTTATAGTATTTTATATATGATTTTAGTGTGTTTTTAGCATATTTTTTTATATTTTTGATATAAAAATGACTCAATTTTAATATTTTTCATCAAATCAAGGATTGCTTTAAAATTAGAGTTTTTAAACCGAAAATTAGGATTTTAATGAAAAAATATTATTTTGAGTAAATTAATGCTCAAGTTTATTTGATATTGCAGGTAAATGATGATTAAGAACAAATTGCATCAATTAAAGCATAAAGATTATCAAATTGGAAATTGATTCAAGTTGTATCTTTTTGATCACTTAAGCTTGAAAATTTTCGGAATAATTTTTATTCATCAAATTCTATCAAGAAATTAAAGTTCAAATAGTAGAAAAAGGTCTAAATGACATCAAAGGAAAAATCAACAAAAAGGAGAGACAAAGAAGCAATGGAAGTAAAGAATTGGTAAAAATTAGATGGTCGGCGACAATGACACATTTTCGCATTTTGACAATAACTTGAGCTACAAATATTAGATTGAGATGATCCTTATTGAATTTTTAAGCTAAGAGAATTCTCTACACTTCTTATGAAGACATCAAAATCCAGTTATCACATCTTCACAGCCAAAATGCTAAATTACTGAAGTAAATTTGTGCTGCAAAGACCTTCCGACCACCTCTCAATATTTTGGTCATATCTTTGCATTCAGACCTCCAAAGGACCTGATTCTTGTCGTGTTGGAAAAATAACTTAAAGGGCTACAACTTTTATGTTTTAAGAAAAAGCTGATTCTGACAAGAGATAATTTTACCTATTTGAGTGCATATATTATTATGTGTTTTTAATGTGTTTTTAGTGTTTTTAGCCAAAATTTAGCTCAATTTGATTAAGTTTCTTCCATTTGAAGAATTTATCAAAAATTAGGATTTTTACCCGATTTTTATGGTTTTGAAGCAAAATTTATATTTTGAGCAAATTAATGCACAATCTTTGTACAATCTTTCAGGTTTTATACATTCAATCATAATTTGGATCAATTGGAGTAAAGGTCATCACATTCATAGTAGATTCAAGGATGATTGGATTGAGAATTTCAATAAAACAACTTTTATATTCAAACTTGGAGAATCGTTTTGCTCAACTTTCGAGAAATTCTCATTAACAAATTCACCATAGAATTAAAGGATCAATATCACAACAAGGTCTCAAGGTCACAAGAGGCATAACAAGCAAAAGAGAAATGCAAAGAAGCAATGGAAGTGAAGAATTGGAGAAAAACTAAGCGTCGGTAACAACGACATATTTCTGTATTTTGGCAATAATTTGAGTTACAAATGTTGGATTGAGATGATTCTTATGACATTTTAAAGCTAAGAGGATACTCTACAATTTTTATGAAGACATCAAAATTCTCAAATATTCATGGCCAAAAATCCAAATTATTGAAGAACAAAACTCTCCCAATCACGTCTCAGTATTTTAGCCATATCTTTGAATCCAAAACTCCAAATGACCTAATTCTTGTGGTTTTGAAAAGCTAATTAAAAGGGCTACAACTTTCATGTTTTGAGAAAAAATCTGATTTTGACTTCTTCTGGGAGCAATACGCGGCTGAAGATAAGAGGCTAACCAGCTGCGTATCGCCATTCGCATATCATACATGTCAGCCAAAAAATGAAAATTTCAACTTGCAGATTATCTTCCAGCCCCTTTTGATGACTTTTTGAAGATTCTTTACACTTGCACCACCCAAGGAAACATTGCAAAATTCAAGAAAAATCTTTTTGTGATTTAAAGACAACTTGTCATGCAATTTGCCATGCAAGTTGGTGAGATGATTGGGGTGCATTTGTATATAAATAGGGAGCTCTTGCAAGACATTTATAATAAGTTTTGGAGGGAGGAGCACTCCCATGTAGTTGTACTTTAGTGTTTTCTTTATAATTTGTAGTAAGAAACTCAATTCTTGTAAGGAAAACTCTTGAGGAATTTTATGTACCAATCAATTTTCAAGGAAAAAATAGAAGATACTTGGAGCCTTGTTCATCATTTGAATAAGATTTCTTCATCCTATCTCTTATTTACTTACTTTGTTATGGTTTTGTATATTGATTTCATGACTCTCATGCTATATTTTTCATTATGATCTAAATAATAGTTTAAGGGGCGGATGAAACTAATGATATGTATTGAATAAAGACTTATCTTGATATGTCTTGTTCTTGCTTATTCATTTATTAGGTTTTCAAATTTGTAGTTGATTAATATCAATTGCAAATCATCTTGTTTGTTATATGACAATGAGAATTGCATGAAACAATAGAGAAAAGTAGATGAAACCTATTAGTAGACACATGAGGATGTGGTGCTTGTAGGTGGAATAAGGTTATTTGCTTAACAAGTAATAACCAAAATTCATAATCATAACATGCTAGCAATAGGAAGCTTCACTATGAGAATAGGAAATCTTGTTGTTAGTAACATCAAATCATCATGAGAATGAGGTTTGTAGTAGTAATCAATTCATTATGAGAATAAATTTTGGTTGCTAATAGAATTGAATTCTAAGTGAGACAAGGTGTTATAAGCAAGTTATTAATCTTTTCATGCATATTTGTGACTATTAGTGGATTCTACACCCTAAACTTGTATTTGTTAGTTCCATTCATTAGTTTTTTTCTAAAGGATTTGAGCTTTCTTTACTTCGCCTACCATGTGTTTGATGAAATGTCTAGATAATGAAGTAAGTTAACAAACTTTGGTAATTGCCACTAAAATTTTCTCGTGGGATCGATTCTAATATCCCTATACTCGTCTCGACCTGTATGCTTGCAGTTATAGGGGAATTAGGTAGTTTTATTACTTGTATGTGTGTGAAATTTGAGAGATTTATTGCTATATTTGTATACCTAATCCACCCACATCAGATTCAACTATCTTTTGGGAGCAATCCTCGAGTCACTTCCGTGGGTCAGCTAACTTGGGGATTAGTGCAACTTGCATAATTTCGACTCTCTTTAACTTGCAGCTTATTCACACATCTTTTCCAGATATTTTCAACGTCTAGCTGCACTTTGGGATACCTTAGAAGATCATTGCAAAGTTCAAGAAAGACTTTTACAAGATTTGGAATCAAATTTGATCATTATATCTCTAACTTGGAAAGTGACTTGTGTTAGGATTTTTTCTATAAATGCATGCCTTTGTAGTTCTTAGGGGAGATGCTTGGTTTTATGCTTGAAAAAGTATAAACCATAGTTTGGTAGGAGGAGCACTCCTTGTAAATATTTAGCTAGCTTTCTTCTTAATTTTGTAGAAATTCTTAATTCTTGTAACAAAACTTTTAAGAAACTTGCACTCAACATGTTTAATAGAATGAAGGAAGATGCATTGGAGCCATGTTCAACCATATATTGAGCATTTCTTACCTTACTCTTTCTAGTTTCATGTTTGTATGTTGTTTACTTTCATTTATGTGTGTAATATTATCTTTATCATGTTGAACTAAGTTAATTCAACTTGGTTTACGATGAAACTCTAATATGTTTGAATTGGTTTATGACAAAATTATTCTTGTCTATCCATTTACTTGGTCTTTAACACTTGTTGTTGATTAGCTATTAATTTCAAGTTATCTAGTTGTTATTTGACAAAGAGACCTGCACTTAATAATGAAAAGAGTAAATGAAACTTATATTGAATCTCACAAAAGTAGTGATTCACATTGGTGGATTAAGGTTTAAAACTACAATTCATGAGGTTAATGAAGTAATGCATACTAGACTTTACTACGAGAGTAGGAAAGCTCATGTACTAGTAGGCTTCCATTCATAGAGATCTAGTTTGGAGTATAATTGGAATTGAATTCTAAACTTGAATAAAATCATCATGGCCATAAGCTAAACTTTCATATTTGGTGGATTTTTAAGCCTGGTCAACTTTGTTTAATTAGTTTCTTCATTGTTTGCTAATTTGAATTTGATTTTTCCCACCGTCTTCATCTCCCAAAGTTTGATTGTCTAGATAATAAAGTAAGTTAGTAGTTTCGGTAGTTGCTAAATCTTGTTTCCTTGTGGGATCAATCTTAATACTCGTCACAACTACAATTGACCCGTGTCCTTGCGGAACGAGTATTAGGGTATAAATTTTATTACTTGTTTGTGTGATTTGAAGTGGATTTATTGCTGTATTTTGATATAACCTAAACTCACAATCAAGTTTTTGGCATTGTTGCCGGGAAAACATTGAAATCTTGGCAATATCAAGGCGAATACAAGCTTTATTAGTTTAGACGCTTTTTATTTTTCTTGTGTTGATATATTGTATTTGGTGTTTTTGCAGGTACCATTTGAATTTAGGTGAAGGAAGGTGAAATATAACAAAAGTTGGTTCAAACATTTCATCAAACACATAGAAGGTAATTGCTCTTGGAACAACTATAGGCCTTATAATGAATACAAGTTTAGTATTCATAGAGGTATGTCTTTTAATAATGAGGTACAAATGTTACAATCACAAATGAATGAAATAGAAGGTATGATAAATACACTTGGTCATGCTCTTAATATAAATAATCCTAGTCGTACTAATTATGGAGGATATCATGAATATCATTACAATGGTTATGTACAACATGAAAATAATTGTAATTATTTACCTCAATATAGATATTATGCTTAAAATGATAATTTGAGATGGATGGACCAAGTGGATTATTCCAATCAATCTAATTACATGGAGCAAAATTCATCTTGGGAAATGACAAATGAAAATGCTAGCCAATTCTACTTATATTTCAAATGAATTTCTTGAAAAAGAAAGAGTGGTCTACATAAGAATTGATGCCCAAATGGATGAATTTAATGCAATATATGATAGATTTGAAAGTCATTGTGCTATAATTAGAGAAGTCTTGAACTCTAGAAATGAGGAAAGCATGCAAAAAGAAAAGGAAATGAACCTAGAGTCGTCATGTGTTGCAAATGAACAAATACAAGTTCAAGATCATTTAGTTGAAAGTAGGAGTGTAAAAATTGATAATCAAATCACCAATAATCTTACTTTTGATGAAAAAGAAGTTAAATGTCAAAGAAGTATATGTGCTAATAGTGTGAATAACATGGAACATTATGGTGTTTATGATGCTTATGGTTATGTTTATATTTGTTCCATTTGTGGCAATAATCATGAAGAATATAATTGTGGCTCTATTCAACCACCAATAGAAACTTATGTTAATCCCCAAACACCTCTATGCATGATAAACATGATTTTGAGCATGAGAATGAAATTCATGAACATGCATGTGTGGAAAATATGTTTGAAAGTAGGAAAATGGAACATGATGATCAACATTTTGAATCCTCTACTTGTAAAATCATGCATGAATTTCAGGAAAATGAATATGAGAATAATAAAAAAATACTTAATGATTCTACCTTTGTACTTGAACAAGAGCAAGTAAATGAGTATAATGGATGCATGTGTGAGGAAGTAGTTGAAAATGTGAAAATTGATGACAATATAATTGTTTCTTCTACTTTTGAGCATACAAATGTTGAAAATAACCTTGTTCTTGTGAAAGATGTTGAAAATGTAAAGGTAAACATGAAGGAGCTTAATGTGACTAATAATCTTTCTTTTACTTGTGGCATTGGTTTTATTGGTATTGACAAAATACTAACACAAGAGAAAGGCATAGCCAATAATGGCTATGAAGTTCTTTTAAAGTGTTTCCAAGTGGTAGGGGCAATTGCAAAATGGATCATGGACTTGGTAGCACTCATTTTGGCCCAAAGGATGCATCTATACTTGTTGAATCAATTGAGCACTAAAGGTGTAATACATCCATTATGGGATACACCTATTACGTGACCAAAGTGTTCCAAGTCTAGCCCTAAACTATAAATGAAGCGCTTGTTGAGAGGCAACTCAATGTTTTTGGTATTTTAAGTTGCTTTAGTTTGTTTTATGTTTTATGTGTGTTTTGTAGTTAGTTATTTTGATTAGTTTAGTTTGATTTTGGATTTGAAGCATTTTGATGCATTCTTTGAAGTTTCATGTTAAACTTGGATATTGGATACCAAATTGCAGTGGATACCAAATTTCATATATTTTGAGTTTCATGTGTTTAGAAGGGTTAAACATATTTGTGTCATCTTTTGAAATGTGTTTGAAGTGGTTTTGAAATTTAAATGAACAAGTAAACCAATTTGAAGAATGGAAGTGTAAAGTACTATTCCATTGGTTACTATTCATGAGCCAACTTTCATTGAGAACATTGATCCTCATTTGGTAATCCATAAACTTTTGATGAATAAATTGATTTTGAGTAAATTTGTTTTATTATTTAAAACTTGTTCAAAGTGATTTTGAAGTCCAAAACATGCAAAGAATCAAATTGAGCTTTTTAGTGAAAAAGGTAACTATTCATTTAGTTACTTTACTTTAAAGGAGATTTTTTGAGATTTTGATGCTAACTTTGGAATTTGATATTTTTTATGCTTAAAAATCATATTAACAACTGTGTTTTAACATTAGAAACATGTTTGAAGTGTTGAATTGATCAAAAACATCAAAAAGAAACATTTGAATTTCAAGTTCATTGTGAAATTTGAAGTGCAGAATTTTTGGATAGGCTACTTTGATCGATTCTCATTTCTTATGTGTTGAAGATTTGGATGAGTTTAATGCATGAATTCAAATTTTGTTGACCTGGTTACATGATTATAAAGTTGTTTGCCCAAAATTGGAAGTTTAACTGGAAGAAAGCATCGCTCAAAGTTGAGAAAAAATCAGCCCTGTCTCCATATTTTTTGCAGAATTTTCTGCAACTTCTAGGAGGTATTCGTGGGTCATCCGCGGGTTACCTTGACCTATGGATCCAACCCACAGATCCTTCATATTCTGGGGACATTTTGGCTAGTTTTGGTCAATTTTGTTTAGGGATTCAGTGGCTTTCTTTGCAAGTTTGTTGGGCAACTTGGTGAACATGAAATGAACACTTAAACACATTCAAATGGATTGCATTATATGTTTAAATTTTTTGATTCAAACTTTAACTTTTGGTATCAAAAGATGAAATTTTGTTTTGAGGCATCTTCACAAAAGTTTCTTTTGCATATCACTTCACCATAATATATTACACTTGTTCACATCACTTGGAATTAAGAGTATACATAGCAAGTTGATTGAAGATGAATTGTCGAGCAATAAAAAATCTCATTCACAAATGTGGATCTTGGCAATTTCACTTCGCAAGCTAAAGCTAGAAAGGGGATAAAATGATAAAAGTGTTGAGTAATCGGGGGTTTTCATCTACAAATGTCAACCTTCGTGTCAAAAGACACTTGCTATTATAAAATACAATATGTCCCTCTTGTGTGTAATTGAATCATACACAATTGTTCATATTGAATACTTAGTGTGTGAAATTTTGTAAGGTATTAAAATTTGGTTGAACAATGTTTTAATCTTATATAATTACTTCCTTTTTACTTGATATGATTTGTAATAGAAACATTACAAGGAATTGCATAATACGTATTTACTTTATTTTGTGGAATTGCATTCAACAATGTGGCATTTGTTATTTCAATGCTTGAATCATGTTTTTGATCTCTTGATTTTCTAATTGCTTGAGGACAAGCAATGATTCAAGTGTGGGGGAGTTTGATAAGTAATAATTTTATCTATTTTTTCATAGTATTTTATATATGATTTTAGTGTGTTTTAGTATATTTTTTATATTTTTGATATAAAAATGGGTCAATTTCAATATTTTTATCAAATCAAGTATTGCTTTAAAATTAGAGTTTTTAGACAGAAAATTAGGGTTTTAAGGTAGAATTATTATTTTGAGCAAATTAATGCCCAATTTTATTTAATATTGCAGGTAAATGATGATTAAAAACAAATTGCATAAGTTGAAGCACAAGGATTATCAAATTGAAGATTGATTCAAGTTGTATCTTTTTGATCACTTAAGCTTGGAAAATTCTAGAATAATTTTTATTTATCAAATGCTATCAAGAAATTATGGTTCAAATAGTAGAAAAAGGTCTCAATGACATCAAAGGAAAAATCAACAAAAAGGAAGAGCAAAGAAGTAATGGAAGTAAAGAATTGGTAAAAACTAGATGGTCGGCGACAATGACACATTTTAGTATTTTGGCAATACCTTCAGTTACAAATATTAGATTGAGATGATTCTTATTGAATTTTGAATCTAAGAAAATTCTCTACATTTTTTATGGAGACATCAAAATCCAGTTCTCACATCTTCATAACCAAAATGCCAAATTATTGAAGTAAATTTGTGCTACAAAAACCTTCCAACCATCTCTCAGTGTTTTGGCCATATCTTTGCATCTAGAGCTCCAAATGATCTAATTCTTATGGTGTTGGAAAGCTAACTCAAAGGTATACAATGTTTATGTTTGGAGAAAAAGCTGATTCGACCATCTTCTGGAAGCAATCCGTGGGTCACATCCGCAAGTCAGCTAACCCACGGACCTGTGCAACTTGCATAATTTTGGCTCTCTTCAACTTGCAGCTTGTTCAAAACTCTTTTCTAGATATTTCCAACGTCCAGACGCACTTTGAGATGCCCTAGAAGATCATTGCAAAGTTCAAGAAAGACTTTTACAAGATTTGGAATCAAATTTGACCATTATTTCTCCAACTTAGAAAGTGACTTGACTTAAGGTTTTTCCTATAAATACATGCTTTTGTAGTTCATAGGGGAGATGCTTGGCTTTATGCTTGAAAAAGCATAAACCATAGTTTGGTAGAAGAAGCACTCCTTATAAATATTTAGACTAACTTTCTTCTTAGTTTTGTAGGAATTCTCAATTCTTGTAACAAAACCTTTAAGAAACTTGTACTCAACATGTTTGATGGAATGAAGGAAGATGCATTGGAGCCATGTTCAACCATATATTGAGCATTTCTTACCTTACTCTTTCTAGTTTCATGTTTGTATGTTGTTCACTTTCATTTATGTGATTAATATTATCTTTATCATGTTGAACTAAGTTGATTCAACTAGGTTTAGGATGAAACTCTAATATGTTTGAATTGGTTTATGACAAATTTATTCTTGTTTATCCATTTACTTGGTCTTTAACACTTGTTGATTAGCTACTAACTTCAAGTCATCTAGTTGTTATTTGACAGAGAGATTTGCACTTAACAATGGAAAGAGTAAATAGAACTTATGTTGAATCTCACAAAAGTGGTGATTCACATAGGTGGATTAAGGTTTAAAGCCACTATTCATGAGGTTAATAAACTAATGCATGCTAGACTATACCATGAGAATAGGAAAGCTCATGTACTAGTAGCCTTGCATTCATAGAGAGATCTAGTTTAGAGTATAATTAGAATTGAATCCTAAACTTGAATAAAATCATCATGTCCATAAGCTAAACTTTCATATTTGGTGGATTCTTAAGCCTAGTCAACTTTGTTTAACTAGTTTCTTCAATGTTTGTTAACTTGAATTTGATTTTTCCTACCATTTTCATCTCTCAAAGTTTGATTGTCTAGATAATAAAGCAAGTTAGTAGTTTCGGTAGTTGCTAAATCTTGTTTCCTCGTGAGATCGACCCTAATACTCATTACAACTATACACTACAAGAAAAAACACTTATCCTGACATATCTATAAGGGCACTTTTTTATAAATGTCATTTTATAGTCCTATTAAGGCATTCAGATATTGAGTGTCATAGATTCAATAGGATTAACAATGTAACATTATTTTCTTTTTTTATTTTTTAATTAAAAAAATATAACATGTCACATCAGAACACTTATTATGACATTTACTCATGTCAGTATTGGTGAAATACAAAACAACCTGGTTTTCACTTGGCGCTGAATGTGAGCGCCTAAAAATTTTCTCCAAACTCTGAAATTGGGATAAGCTTTTTTTTTTTTTTCCCTTCCCCTTCTGTTCTACGATTCTAATAATTTTGCTCACATCCATTTTCACCCAATTCCCCCCATTCACGGAATTCCTCTTTGCTTATTCACATCCGCCTCCCCTCCTCATTCTCTGTAAATCTCTTCACCTCAATCCCACCTCATCCCCTTCCGTATTTCTCCGTGCTTCTTGTCTCTCTCTGTTCTGATACATCTGCTCCACCATTGTCTCCTCTACTGTAAGTAAGTGTATAATCATCAATTAATTTCTCAATTTATTGTTGTATTTTTTATGTAATTTTATATGGGTTTCTTATATTTTGCTCACTTGTCTAAGTATTTTCTGATTTTAAGACATTTAACAAGAAAAGTTAAGATAAATAAGACGTTCAAGGCACTAATTAGATATGGTGGTGCTGTAATTGCATCTTCTTTGGCCATTCAAGATTTCAGCGATTAATGTTGTTCAAATTGAGTATTAATGCTTCTGTAGAAATGCTGCTTCAACGTCAGGAGATTATACCTCTTATGTGAAATTTGTGTAAGAATTTACATAAGGTATTAGGTTTGCTTTTAGTTCTGTGTCATGAGTACGTGTTGGCATTCATTTTTCCAGCCAATATTAATCCAATTTGTAGTTGAAAGATGTGCTGTTTTTTTTTTTTTTTTTGTTAAATAAATTATCCTTTTAGCTTACTGGTGCATCCTATTGGTCCACTTTGTGAGATGCACATGATGGGAAAAAGTAGTTGACTATGGTTGGTGACTTTGTGTGCTGCAATCTCCCAGGTTGATAAATAATGTAATAGTATTTGTGCGTTGGTTTTTTTTTTTGACATTACCTCAATTGTCTTCATTTACTCTTTTTCAAATGCTTTTGGTTTTTTGTCTGCTACCTGTTTTTGATACAATAAAAGGATACATTACTACTCGTTGAACAAAGGCTACAGAGGTATTGCAATATTAGCTTATCCGAGGTTAGAAAATCCATGGGGAAGATCTAAAATATATGGGAAAAAGCTGGTTCTTCTAGATATCCAAGGCTTAATCCATCCAGTATGTAAACCATGGCCCTCCACATGTCATACCACACCTGTATTGACTTGCAATTGTTCGTATAATGTTCAGTGAATGACTTTCCACTTGTGGTTCTTTTAAATTTTCTTACTTTGGACTAGTTAATTAATACATAGAACCTAAACATAGAACAATCGTTTGTGTACTGTATTTTCTTAATCTATACTAGTCAATACATGGTTTTTTTATATAAAAAAACTAATCTTGGGTATGGATTTTTTTAATAACTACATCACAAGTTGTAATTTTTGATCTCCTTTTGAGTTTTATGGATGGTAATTCCTCTCTTCTCACTTGATCCTTTCCCCTCCCACTAACGGATTGATAGGGTGTGATTTGAGTCGTTCTCTGGAAAAAATTTTAAGTGGAGGTGGACGGAGAAGGAATAAGTGATTAAGGGACAGGACATGCAGAGAATTAAACTTAGCAAAAAGTAATGAACAAATACTTAAGTGTCGGGTTGTATGTCATGTTTGTTTTGGCAGCTTACATGATTATAATTGTAACACTTGTAGTGGTTCAGACTCTTAATGTTATTTTTGACAGTTCGGATTCCATGTCATGAATTATCTTTGGAGTTGATCTGATTAAAGTGAGTGAAACCCTTTAGATTGAGACAAAAATATTGCAGCTAGATGTTGCTCAATTCCATCTTCTATAATATATATGTAAGTTTTTGTTCATTTTAGGTCCTATGATGCTGCAAATTGTCATCAGATGAATATGTTCCATCAAAGTTTGAGTGGTCTATAAAAATTGAGTCCAATGATAAAACAAATACAGACGAGTGTGCAACAAGTGTTATAGTTACAAGCATAATTGCTTGATTGCAAGTCCATTTATCTACATTTTAAATGGAATGCTTTTTACCAAAGAGAAGAAAATAAAACAATACTTCTGCTTTCTAAGTGGAATAATGAAAAATGTAAATTAACTTTGCAAAAGTGTAACATTATACAAGACTATATGGACATTGCCAGGTATAGCTTTGAAGTAAGCCCATGATTGTAAAAGATTATAAGAAGATTTCTTTACTTTTTTTGGACATGCAAAAATCTTTTCTATTTGCTGAATATTATAGAATAGTTTTTCCTTTTGCCTTTTTTGTCAGCCATTATTTTCATTCTTAATTCTAATGATAGGAATATGACTGTGAAAAAGTTTGATAAAACAACACCCGAATTTGTCTTGGTCGGAGCAGCTTTTAGAGAGTTGAAAATTTAAAGTTAATGCCAACCATTAATGGCATTAATTGTGTACTAATACTTACATAATTAAAGCAGCCTTTTATATGTGAACAGGAGACTAAAGTGATAAAACAGTTAAGTTGGTACTGCTATAGTGATTTAAATGAAATTGGTCAAGGGACTGTGATGTTGATGTTTGGTCACTCTTTGGTCTACGTATACCATTTTACTTTTTCAGTTTAATCATTAATGTATGTATCCTACCATATTTCTTGTTCTCATGAGTTTTGAGGGAATTTTTTGAAAATGGTTCTTTTTTATGTATTTACTTGATTGGTTTTATATGGCTTTTTTTGTGTAACATAAGTAAGAAAGAAGCTAGATGAGGCTTCATTGGTATAGCATTCAATCTTCAACTTGTGATGATATGATATGGGAGTAAAGAGGACTAGCTCTTCTGAAATCGTGAAACTCTGGTGATCATTCTTTGAAAGAACTTGCTTGTAATCTTTATGTGTGATTATCTTTCATCAACTTGATCAATGTTTAGGGCTGACTTGTTAATTGATGGTTTTAATGAACTTTCTTTAGTTATTTTCTCATATAATTCATGAATCCAAATCCTTGTCTATTTTTATTCAAACCATACACGACTGGTTTTTTATGTTTTGTACATTAGTCTAATTTTGAACATAATAAAACATCTTTGTTTATGTTTAACAATATGCATGTCAACAATCAAAATTTTTGAATGCTATCACTAGAAATAGAGAATAAAATGAAGGCCTGTTAGATAGAATTTGATATTAGACAAGCATTAACATTTTATGTCAACATTATTTATGGTTAGCTTTTGGGGATTTTCTCTTTTCAAAATGTGTTGTTTGACATATTGATAGACTAGCTTCACAGGTCATCTTATGATTTTTGTTTTTTTTTTTTTTTGTAACTCAATTTGGATAAGGTTATTCGAAAATGAGCTTGTATTTCATAATTGCCTTTAATTTGGAAGTGTTGGAAATTGTGCAATAGCTTCTGAATTTCTACAAGAGCAGAAGCATCTAAAAAGTTACTTAAAGAAGTGGATTCTAATAATATTTGGTTAAACGACTTGGAGTTATATTTTAACTAAGCAATGTGTTCTAATAGGAAAAATGGAATGGAACCAGTTGAGGAATTGTAACCATGTCTAATTTTCATGATGCAGAGAATATCCTTTTAAATCTTCATTCTCGTGTGCGTATGACAATCCAACTATTGCTACAGCGAAGGTACTGTTACTTGCTATTGGTTATGAATTGTATACTCCCATGCATCCATGCGGCCTTCATAAGCATTAAATCAATGGCTCTATCAATAACATATGAAAATATGGTATATATTGGTTTCTGATTCATAAAAATTGGACAATCTAATTTTCTATTTTGTGTTTTTAACGTAGGAAAGAATGATTAGCATGTGCATCCTGTGCTTTTCCTATGAACTTGCGACTTTTATATGCTTTAGCAATGCTAGTACTTTCATCGATTTTGTTTTAAATGTACTTTGAGTAGTTAAGTAATTGTACATATTAAGCTCTTGATTTGTTGCATACGACTAGGATTGCAGTAAAATCAAGACAAGGTGTTAGCATGGTCCAATTCGAGTATGTAGCTGATATTAAGTCAAAATCTTGTCTGTTCTCTAACCCAATTCACAACAATCTGAGACATGTACTGGTTTTTTTCTCCCATTTTTACCAAGTTTGGCTACTTGAAGTGTGGTATATTTTCTTGCAATAGTTGCACAGATGTGGGGTTGATATTCTGAAAGAATACTTGTATAGATCTCTTTTTTTTTCAAATCTTTTGTAAGAAAATATGTGCTCTAATTATTAATCTAGGTATACTTAGTTTTTTAAATCTATTTCACCTATCTTGATGAAAGCCTTAAAATAGTACCTGATCATTTGTAAAAATTTTGATGAAAAGATAGAACCATTTTTGAGAAGGTCCTTAGATAAAAAATTACTATGCATTTTTACGTATTCTGTGAATAGAAAATAGTGAAATACCAATTGACATCCAATTGTCAAAGTTAGCTTTTAATACACGTGAAATACCAATTGTCTATGTATCCCTACGAAATCATTTGTTTGGTATGCTACAACAAATTTTTGCTTATTAAGACACGTGATGCTATGTGTTTCTTGAGGTTCAAAACTACAAATAGATGCTATGTAACCTTCCATTTTTACTCATTGATCTGGCAAACGTGATTGATTAGGCTAGCAGATAGAAAAGACTGCACTTTGTGAATATATAATATTCAGCCTTGCTATGTAAATACTCCGCAGCAAGGAGCATTTTTTGCATCTGAGATAAAGTTCTCTTTGTGCATCATTTAACAATCTATCAAAATTTTTAGTACATAAGAAAGAATTATAGTTTTGAGGAACTCTTTTGAAAATGGTTCCTTTTTTCATGTATTTACTTGACTGGTTTTGATATGGCTTTTTTTGGCATGATCTAAGTAAGAAAGAAGCCAAATGAGGCTTCATTGGTATAGCGATAAGTCTTCAATTTGTGATGATATGACATGGCAGTAAAGAGGACTTGCTTTTCTCTTTTCAAATTGTGTTGTTCGACATCTAGATAGACTAGCTTCACAAGTCATGTTATGATGTTTTTTTGTAACTCAATTTGGAGAAGGTTACTCAAAAATGAGCTTGGATTTCATAATTGCCTTTAAGTTGGAAATGTTGGAAATGATGCAACAGCTTCTTAATTTTTATAAGAGCGGATGCATCTAAAAAGTTACTTAAAGAAGTGGATTGATGTAATAGTTAGTTAAATGACTTGGAGTTACATTTTAACTAGGCAATATGTTCTAGTAGGAAAAATGAAGTGGCACCGGTTGAACAAACGAACGAAACATGACTTCTCGTGTATTTGTTTATAATTTGATGACAAACATATTTCATAAATTTGATATAATGATTTAGATTTTTGTACAATATGGAGTGATTACGTTTTTCTTGTAGTTTTTGCAGTTACTCATAAGATAATTTTTTTGTGTATTTTGTTCTGAGCTTATGTTGAAAGTGATGATGTCTATTACCTAGTAGTTGACGTCAGTGGTATACCTAAATAATGTAAAAATTAATCTCCACTTTACCATGCTAGTTTACAGAATTAATTCCAATAACCTACTGCAGGTATTTATAAAGTTTCTAGTCTAAAGATATGCTCTGTATGCAAGTCTACAAATGACACAATATGCTTTTTCATCCTCCCAGGACTAGGAAATTTTGGGAAATTTTTTTTCAGTTTTTTATTCTTAGAAGTGGATTTAATTCTCATAAATTTTGTGCAAATTAAACTTTTGGATTTTGGCAAGAGTATGTCGAGGAAAAATCTATAGTAATGTGCCAATTTGCATTTTTAGGTTGTTTGGAAGCAAAATAATACGGTGTCTAAATATTAATCTCTGCTCCTCAACTTGGTTCCAGTGATACATTATGCTCATTTCCATGGTAAACACAAGTAGCCATTTTGCATAATTCAAGATATGTAGATCAAAGAATTTATGTCAAAATCTTATCTGTTCTCTAACCAGACAAACAACGAAACATGAGAATTTGCTCTATGGTACCTAACTACATGTACTGTGTTTTCTTCCCATTTTACCAAGTTTGGCTACTGGGAGTGTGGTATATGTTCTTGCAATAGTTGCACAGGTGGTGTTGATGTTCTGAAAGAAAACTTGTATAAATTTGTTTTTTCCCAATCTTTTGTTAGAAAAATGTGCACTAATTATTATTAGACAGTAAAAGACTTTCAAATTTTCACCTTATGTAAATATTTTTTTTTATTATGCTATTTTTTCTTGATGTTTTGGCAGGCCAGAGTCATTGGGAATTGTCGTAGAGACCGTATTTCTAGTGGTGGCAATCTTATTCCAGTAGTTTAGTTTCAAAGCAGATTCAATTGTGAGTATTATATCCAGTGTTATGATACTATTATTGATTCAAACATGAGATCTGAAATTAAATGTTGTATATAATTATTATGTGGTGTAATAAATTTGATCATACTTCATTTGTTCTTTTACACCTTTATGAATGCTGCTCCTATACTTCTCGTAGTGTGATTTACTTATTTTGATTTAGAAATGTCAGTCACGTCTCTCCAAGGGAAAAAAGGCTACGTGAATAGCAAAATAAGCCATAAAAACTACAATACAATTTACATCTACAAAAAACACTTATTATTGTAGACTAGTTGACAATTGTTACAATACAACTTGAGTAGTCTTACAAATATTCGTTGAATTAATTAGTTTCGTTATTAGGATTGACTCGGTTAAAAGTTGTGCTATTTGTTTAGTAAATTAATTAACTTTTATTTTTTTCTTATCTAACCAGAATAGTGGCTAAAGTTTCTTGGTGATACTGGAAGGAGTAACACAACCATTTTGTTTGATTGGTATACTCTATTAAATCCGGTTGTTTTGTATTGTGTTATTATTACAAGTATGGATAAGAGTTGGATGAATTTGCCGAGACAAAGTGAAGAGTACAAAGCAGGACTTAGGATGTTCATAGAGTTTGCGTTTTCTAAATCAAGTCGTGATGGAAAGATATTGTGTCCATGCATAAAATGTGGAATGGGTGTTTGTGTGAATGAAATAGAAGCATATAGCCATTTGATAGTGGATGGATTTATCAAAGGATATACAGATTGGATAGCACATGGAGAACTTTCATATAACAATGCATTCACATCTACATCTAATTTTCAAGATACTTCTAGAGTGGTTCCAAATGGGGCAAATGACATGCAGGACTTAGTACATGATATATTTGGAATACCACAAGGAGAAAATATGATGGATGGTGATGGACAATCTGAAAGAGATACGGCTACTCCAGTTTTAGAGGCTAATAAATTTTATAAATTGATTGATGATTCTCAGCAAGAGTTGTATAGTGGATGCAAAAGATTCTCAAAATTAGCCTTCATCATTCGCTTGCTTCATTTAAAATGTCTTGGAAAATTAAGTAACAAAATTTTTAATATGTTGCTTGATTTGTTGAAAGAAGCATTTCCTGAGGCTATGACTAATTTACCTTCCTCTTATTATGAGGCTGAAAAGTTGATGAAAGAGTTGGGTCTTGGGTATGAAAAGTTTGATGCATGTCCTAATGATTGCACTCTTTACTGGGGTGGGAAAAAAGATCAAACTTTTTGTGAAATGTGCAAAGAAGGTAGGTGGATTACTACTGAAAATGATCCAACAGGAGAAAAAAGAAAGATTCCCCATAAAGTGTTATGGCATTTCCCTTTGAAAGCTAGGTTACAAAGGCTATTTATGTCTTCAAAAACTGCAACTCATATGAGATGGCATGATGAAGAACGTATAAAGGATGGTTATATGAGGCATCCGGCTGATTCTCCAGCTTGGCAAACTTTTGATCATCAATATCCAGAATTTGCCAGGGATTCTCGCAATGTTAGATTGGGGTTAGCATCAGATGGATTTAATCCATTCAAAAATATGAATGTTACACATAGTACATGGCCTGTGATCTTGATACCATACAACTTGCCTCCATGGATGTGTATGAAACAACCATATTTTTATTATCTTTGTTGATACCTGGCCCATCTTCTCCTGGAAATAACATTGATGTTTATTTACAACCTCTAATTGAAGAATTGAAAGATTTGTGGAATATAGGCCTTCAAACTTATGATGCATCCAAAAAGCAAAATTTTTGTTTGCGTGCAGCATTGATGTGGACTATTAGTGATTTCCCAGGATATGCAATGTTGTCAGGGTGGAGCACAAAAGGTGAATATGCATGTCCAGTTTGTCACAAATTTACTGATGCAAGATGGCTGAAAAATGGTGGCAAGTATTGTTACTTGGGGCATCGCAGATTTTTAGATAGTAAGCATCAATTTAGAAAAGAAGCTCAATCTTTTGATGGCACGGTAGAACTTGGAAAACGACCACCTTCTCTATCTGGAGATGAAGTTTTGAGTGAGTTGGAAAACTATGAAATTAAATTTGGGAAATTAGTGAATGACAATCCCAAACTTCCATTCAATTGGAAGAAGAGAAGTATTTTTTTTGATTTGCCATATTGGAAAGACAATGTTATACGCCATAATCTTGACTTTATGCATATTGAGAAGAATGTTTGTGAATCAATTTGGGGGACTTTATTGGACATAGAAGGGAAATCAAAGGATAATCTTAAGTCACGACTTGACTTGCAAGAAATGGGCATAAGAAAAGATCTTCATCCCACTCCTAAGGCGTCTGGAAAGGTTTATTTGCCTGCATCTTCTTTTACGATGGATAAGAAGGAGAAAAACATTTTTTGCAAAGTCCTTAAAAAGGTTAAGGTTCCAGATGGTTATGCAGCCAACATCTCAAGGTGTGTCCAGTTGAAGCCACCTAAGATTTTTGGCCTCAAAAGTCATGACAATCATATTTTAATGCAACAGTTACTGCCGATAGCATTGAGAAAAACTTTGCCAAAGTCTGTGCGCTATCCTTTGATTCGATTGAGTAGGTACTTTAGAGAACTTTGTTCTAAAGTAATATGTCCTCAAAATGTAGTACGTTTGGAAAAGGATATTGGGGTTATACTTTGTCAGTTGGAGAAGTATTTTCCACCATCATTCTTTGATGTGATGGTGCATTTGACTGTTCATTTGGCAACTGAAGTGAAACTAGCTGGACCGGTGGCTTATCGTTGGATGTACCCTATCGAAAGGTAGTAAACAATGTTTTTTTAAAATTTAAAATTGATTAATTATTGTTTCACGAATATATGCTAAACTAATAATTGAATTTTAAATTTTGATATTTCTAGGTACTTGGGCAACTTAAAATCCTATGTTCGAAATAGAAGTAGACCGGAAGGTTCTATTGCTGAAGGATATATAGCAGAAGAATGCTTGACTTTTTGCTCATTATATCTTGCAGATTATGTTGAGACAAAATTCAATCGAACAAGTAGGAATGAAAATCTAAATGAGAAAGATAAAGTTGGATTAGATGTATTTTCTGAACCAGGTCATTATATAGGTAAAGGCAAACCAACTGTATTTGATGCAAATACACTGAGGAAAGCTCACCAGTATGTCTTGTTTAATTGTGATTCCATCACACCCTATATAGAGTAAGTTATTCAATATAATTATATACATTAAATTATTGTCTAGCATTTTAACTTGTCATCATAATATTTTGTGTTTCATACGTAGGCAGCACCGTAATAAAGTCATAGAACAGCATCCTCGTGCTTCTCAACATCTGATTGAGCGTTTGCATAGTGAAAATTTTGCATCTTGGTTTGCCGAACATGTAAGTAAAGGTTGATTAAAACCTATAGCTAATTCCAAATGAATATTTCTCTTCCTAATTTGTTAAAATATTCTATTTACAGTTTCAGAATTTACAAATTCTACATGATGATCCAGTCTTTGAAGATTTGAGATTTCTGTCTAAGGGTCCAGATATAGTGGGGATTCAATATGACAAGTATATAGTTAATGGTTTTCGGTTTCACACTAGAGATGTTGAGCAAAAAAGAAAAACTCAAAATAGTGGTGTTACCGTCAATGCAACAACATCAAGTTTTTCAAGTATAAGGGACCAGAATCCTATTTTAAGTGAATTAGTGTATTATGGTATTTTGAAAAATATTATTGAGTTGGTTTATGGAGGTCGTAGAGTGGTACTGTTTGAGTGTGATTGGATATCTAATGGGAAGAGACTGAAACACGATGATGATGGGTTTACACTGGCCAACTTTACAAATGTGAGACCTCATGGGGAGCCTTTCATTCTTGCATCCCAAGCAGCACAAGTATTTTATGTAGAAGATCCAACAGATAGTGAATGGCAAGTTGTTGTCTCTACATTTGCAAGAGCTAGTTATAATATGGAGGAAGTTCCTAATGTTGAGACGTACTTACAAAGTCATGTTGGAGGTCCTGAAATTGACAATGACAATGAAGAGATTGGTTGGATTCGTGTGGGCGCACGGGGAATTGAAGTTGATATGACAATGTGATAATTAGTTTTGTAGCATATGTATTGAATTCTTTTTTTATTTATTTTTTCCTATTTTGGTGGATATTCATTTTTTTTATTCAACAATTTTCATACTTTTATTTATTGAAGGTTGCTATATTGTACTTCTTCATTGGTGAAATTCATGTGTTTTGATTTTTATATGTTTGATTAATCGTGATGTTTTTTTTTATAGCAAAAAGCATAGTTGATTAATCTTGATGTTCAAGTGTATAGGTATGGCTCTTAGAACTCGAAAACGTAAGCAAGGTTCAAATGGATTAAGGGATGAACCAATTGAGCAGCCTTTGATTGGAACGAGGTATGGACCAATTCAGCAATCTGTAGTTGGGGAGCAGCAAATGGGAACAATGCATGAACCAGTCCAACAAGCTCAAATTGACCAACATCAAGTTAGAACAATGCGTGAGTCAATTCAGCATTCTTCGATTGAGCAACATTCGGTTGGAACAAGACATGACCTATTTCAACAACCTCCTAGTGTACTTAGAGATGAGTTTAGAGAGCCACCTTTAGATGGATCTGATTTCTTGCGACATAGTGACAATGCAGGTATTAACTCAATTATTTATTTTGCTACTAGCCCAACAAAGGTAGATATAGTTCCATGCCTTTATTTATTTTTTATTTTTTATGTTTGTTTTATGATATGTGGGATGGGAAAGAATGAGTGGGAAGGAAATTTTTTTTTTTATTAAAATGGCTAATACTTATATTTGTTTACTTTTGTTTACTCTATATTTAAACTATTTTTTGTGCTCCCAGGTAATGGCTATGAGTCTACTAATTTTCAAAAACGAGCTCGAGGTCCTACTTATATGAAGGAAATTTGGGGTCGACCTAAACATCTTACACTCATTGAGGTTAAAACTGATGAAAATGGGCTCCCTGTAAATGAAAAAACTCAATTTTCTGAGTTTTTAGGTAGTTTAGCTAGAAACAGTATGTATTGTCCAATTGATGTAGAAGATTGGCTTAAGGTGCCAAAGATGCTTAAAATGGATATGCTAAAGGTTATAAAGGTAATGGTGATCCTTTGAACTTTTTGAAAACCTTCAATATAATACTATTTATATATATTTTTTTAATTATGCAGGGAAAGTTTAATTTGCCTTCTGGATTGGAAACGTGGACTTTGCGATCTATTGGGAAAAAATGGAGAAGCTGGAAGTCAGAATTGAAGGCTAAATATTATGACCCAAGCATACCAATCCATGAAGTGAAGTTCCATAAGGATGTAAGAGTTGAAGAAGAACAATGGACAAAAATCTGGCTTTATTGGGGAAGTGATGATGCAAAGGTGCAATAAACTATTACCTTTTTAGTGGTGTTATATTTTTATCAATTACATAATTTTATGTATGATTTTTATTTTCAGAAAGTAAGTGAGAGGAACAAGAAAGCTAGATTGGAGAAGAACATGAACCATACAACCGGAAAGAAATCATTTGCAGAACTGCGTACCAAAATGGTATATCATACTATTATTTAATACCTGTAATTTTTATCTTAATTTTATTATGTGCTGAAATTTTAAAAATTGAATAAATGAAGACAAAGGAGTTGGAGCGTCCTCCATCTAGAGTTGAAATGTTTGATAGATTCTACAGCCATACTAATGGAACTCCATCAAGTAGTGCAGTGGCTCAAAATTTGGTAAGTAATGATACATGCATGCATATTCAAAATAAAAAAAAACATTATTATTATTATTATTATTATTATTATTATGAGCTGCTAACATATTATTTGCTTTACTTGTAGAGTAAAATGAAAGAGATGAGCACTCAACTTCCATCTGATTCGCAAGATACGGTTGGTCCAAATGACATATTTTCTCAAGTAGTTGGCCCAGAAAAACATGGTCGTGTGCGCATGTTTGGTGAAGGTGTTAATCCAACGGATTTATGGGGAGACATCCCAAGTCGCAACATGTGCCATCGCATAACTATTGAGCAACGATCAACATTGTCAAGACTGGAGAGTAGACTTCAGGAACAAGATGGGAAAATTGCCTCTTTGACAAAGATGGTTTCAATGCAACATGGTCATATTTCACCAAACAGCCCCAATCATCCATCGTCATCATCCAACAATGTTTCAATCCAAATTCCAACAAATCGAGCAATTCGAGTATGTATTAGTTCAATTACTATAATTAGTTTTAAGTTTTCAATTTGTTATACTTTAGTATTATTAACATAATGATTGACTATTGTTTAGGTGGGGAGTATGGTTTCGCTTAAGAGCTTGTTTGATCCAACAAAAGTGGTAGCTAAAGGATTTGTTAGAAGTATGAATCCGTCCGATGAAGTTGGGGGACAAGTTTTGGGCCCTAATTGGTATGAAATACATGTGCAAGTTTTGGTGGATCCTAAAGAGCAATTGATTAGACCATATGACTTACACCAAACAATTCAAGATGCACTTGGAGCACCAGTTGCTTGGCCTTGTCATTTGGTATGTATATTTTACTATACATAGTAGTTATTTGTTTGTTATTTTAATCTTCTTGTGATAATGTAAATTGATGCCAAATATAGTCTTCTGGGAATATTTGATTTGGTTTTACTATCATATAATTTTTAGGCCCCTAAAATTATATCAATTACTTGCATCTGGTTATAGGTGTACACAAGTTATGTTCTTGCAGTGCGTTGAATTTTTATTAGTATTTGTTTTACTTTTTATGTTTTTATTATATTACGTCTGTATGGAATATAGATTGTTGTTGTTATTTGTTTTGCTTCATGCTTATTTTATATTGCATGTTTCCTTATATGAATTTTTTGTCATAACAAGCAGTTTTATAGTTTTAGGGATAGAATAGATATGAACTTTTGAAGTGGAACAAAATATTTTGGTGTCTCTTATGATTTTGCTAGAATCTCTTAGATTAAATTTTATTTTTTTTATTTCTAAGTCATTTAGACTACATTTTAATGTATTTATTTATCTTTTTTGTGTACAGGTGACATTGAATGAATATTAGTAGAAATGTCTTCTTAAAGGTGGATTGAAGCTTTTGTTCTATGTCCTTGTTATTTTGGCTGAAACTTCCTTAGAGAAATGCTTGCTATGGTTTTAGAGTAAATTTGACTTTTGAAAAATTAGTAGATGGTGAATGACTATTGTATCTAATTACCTGGATTTGGTTCACATTTGTTGGATATTTTTTGTTTTTATGAAGTACTTTGATATTTTTCACTTTGAATAATGATTACTAGCTATTTTACATTTCAAAATTTCTATTGTATTTATCATTCTTATGATGTGAGTTGGAATTTGCTATCTTTATTGTCATCATTTTAGGCTTTAGTTGTAATTTATTATTTGAATTCTTAAAGGCAGGTTGAAATGTTTTTTGCGACCATTTGAAATTGTTGATAGATAATCCATTGAAATTGTTGATATGTTAAATAGTATCTTTCGGGTTGCCTAAAAAAAAAGGCAAAAAATCCTAGCATTTGTCAACATAGTCTAGATAAATGTCAAGAACAAATGCCATTATACTTGTAATAGAAGTGTTACTAAAAAAGCTATCTAATAACATTTTAAAGTGTCATGTAAATTGTATATATAAGGCTTTTTCAAATGTCATGAAAAAAGATATCTAATGACACTTTAAAGTGTCAAGTAAATTGTATATATAAGGTATTTTTAGATGTCACCAAAAATGCTATCTAATAACATTTCAAAGTGTCATCTAAATTACATATATACGACATTTTTAGATGTCACAAAAAACATCTTTAATGACATTTCAAAGTGTCATGTAAATTTAATATATAAGGCAATTTTAGATGTCATGAAAAACACTATCTAATGACATTTCAAAGTGTCATGTAAATTACATATATAAGGCATTTTTAGATGTCAACTATTTTGGCCTTTCCTGACACTTTTGTTGTGTCAAGAACGGTATCATTTCCTGTCAATTATATTGTCTTATTAGTAAGTTTTCCTGACACTTTAAAATGTCATATACCTATCCTCACATTGGAAAGGACGACACTTGATATGAGTGTCAGGAAAACTAAAGTGTCAGCATATGTTTGTTTTAGTGACACTTTCAAATGCCCTTATAGGGCATTTTTCTTGTAGTGATAATTGACCCGTGTACTTGCAAAAAAGAGTATTAGGTTATAAATTTTATTACTTATTTATGTGATTTGAACTGGATTTATTGCTATATTTTGATATAACTTAAACTCACAATCGGCCTTTTCTTCACAACCACCATCCAATACTTGATCTTCTTACCTGCAAAAACTTATAGAATAAGTGCAAGTATATGGCTCAATTATGCTCAAATCAAGTGACAAAATGAGGTGTGTTTAGAAAATGATTGAATTGACCCGAAAATACTACTTAGAATCCCAAAATACCTATCCAAAGCCACCACTTAGATATTCTAAAACATGTGTAGATAGACAACTATCATACCTCTTTGTAGAAATCAGGCCTATGAAGAGCACAAAGTTGAACAACCAAAGCCATGGGTTCACTATGATCAATAGTTTGGTGATTTAATTTGAAGTTTGATCTCCAAAAGGTTGATTTTGTTGAACATGAAAAGGATGAACAAGAATACATATGTGGCTCAGATGAACAAGCGTGTATAGTGGAGGAATTAATTTTGACACTAGAATAGCTCGATGGATTTCAGAGCAATCAATTGTCTCAGACAAGTGCATAATTTCTTTAGGATCTCAAGTCGACAAGTAGAGGCAAACAAATACCCCTAAAGGTGAAGAAATAGACATGATGCACTTGAGGTGTAAGCGCTTTCCAATTGGCCAGCATAACGAGTTATAGCCAAGAAAGAGTCGTTATAACCAGATGTTATTAACTCGAGGTCGAATTCCTCTCAAGTGGGACGGTATATAATGCGAAGCATCTTATGGGTGAATTTTGAACCGAGAAGGAATTGGAAAAGAAGGAAGAAAAAGGCACAAAATCCAACTGCACAAGGAGGACACCCACAACTACAAGATAGAGAGTAGCAGCGAGTTGATGGTGTTTAGATGCGCCTGCAACTGACATTGTTTTGCCCGTGGTTGGTGCATGGTACACTCTACCACTGGGTCAAAAAGACCAACCTCACCCGCATCTAGTTTAATAGTGTTCGCAGCTGACTTACAGGTGACTTTACAAATTTGAGTTTTTTATTAGTATTTTTCTATTTCTATTGTAACTCTTTTAATATTTCTTTTTAATACAGGTTTAGGTTAATTTTAGGCCTATAGAAGGTTACTTTAGCTAGGGGTGAGTAAAAATAATCAAAAAACTAAAAAACTACAATAACTAGTCCATTCCGAACTAAAAAATGAGGGTAATCAAACCAAATTTTGAAAACGGTTTGGTCAATCGAACCTCATTTGCAAAAATAGTTCCAATTCAGGGTATCAATTTTTAAAAATCGCGCTTAACCGAACCAGTCCACATATATGTCTTGAAGGCTAATATTTGTAAATATTATAAAGGAATTGAGGAGTATTAAATCATTTCATTTTCAAGTTTAAGATAACTCAAAAACATAAATATCATATTTGATTTTTCTTTATATTTAATTTTTCTGATTGGTATATTATTCATTGTTTTTGTACTCTAATTATCATATGTTTTCTTGATACTAAATAAAAAATTATTTTCATATAACTTAGATATGGTATATGAAAAATAGCATAAGTATTTTTTGTACTTTTATTATGAACAATTTTGATTTGTAATTTTTTTTATTTTTAAAAAGAGTAGATGTAAAAGTTTCAGTTTGTAATTTTATTGCTTATCTTTCAAAATAATTAAAATTGTATAAGTAGTTTTTGTTTTTAGTTCGAACAAGTATTTATGTTATAATATTTTTTTATCTATTTTGTTAAATTTACTTAATACTATACTGTTTCAGTTACTCGCAATACCCGTCCCTCTTCAACCGGGTAACCAATAAGTGAAAAACTGACTAATGAGGGTCCGATACAGTTAGCAAATTAAGCAAATTAGTATATGCTGTTCTGGTTAGGATATTGGGTGTATGGATTGGTTAACTGATCCATACGCATTCCAACTTTAGCCTCCTTTCAGAGTAGTAAGACATTATTATTTTTGGTTATTTAATAAAAGTTAAGAGTGTTTTCTTGTTTCTTTAAATCTCTAATTCAAACCTCAAAATTTATTCGTGTCACTTGCTGCTCCCACAACGCATTCCGTACTATTACTTGAATTTGAAAAGTCTAGAATTAACTTTGTGCTTGAAAACCATTTTAGGACCTCCCACCATCTTGTATACCATTTTGATTATTATGAAAGTAATTGTGTAGTTGGTGTAGTTTTTCTCTTACGTTTGACCTTAATCAAGTTGCTTCAGCTGATCTTGGTTTGAAAATACCAGAAGTCATTTGAAAGTCATTTCCTTCATTCACAAATGTAAAATTGAATAGTTTTATGTTTGCGGCCTTGTATAAATTACATATAAAACTTGAATAGTATGTAAGAGAGAGTTGAGTCGCATTAAATTTTGTAGAAGAAGGATAATTAGCAATATCTGTGTTATTTGATTTAGCTGCGAACGGATTCAGTTATTGGACTACCTTGGAACAACAGTAAGATTTCTTGAACTCATTTTTGACTGAAAATTACAATAAAGACCAAAATACTACGACACAAAAAAAATATATATATGGATACAATACATCATGATCATTACTTGTAATTATTTCTCAAATGAAAGGAAGGTAGGCACCATTAGCATTTCACAACTTCTCATTGAGATTATTTTGCATTGCCCAAAAGCTTATTCTTAATCAACGGTAAAACTTCAAATATTTCCACACCTTGCAGAATATAGCAACCATATTTTACTTGAGAAGGAATCGCTTCAGCCAAAGAGCTGAACGCTTGGGATACCTTTTCAGGTTATTTTTATAATCGATAAAATTTATTCCAAACCTCATGCCTAAACCTGAGCCCCATTCAAATGTATCTAAAAATGTCCAAGCAAAGAATCCTTTGACGTCAACTCCCTTGCTGCAAAAAGCAATTCAGTAATTAAGATCCATTTAATTCTACTCTTTTTCTTGTATTTTTTATCACCAATATTTTTTCAAGAATAATATTTGAATGCATGGAGAAAATATTATGAACTTTATTATCTTTTCACTCTTAAGAAGGATGCGTTTTTCAAAATTTAGGAATATTCAAAAATAAAAATGGACTCACTCAATGGCTGCTTTAAGGGCTTTGAAATGGCCACGGTAGAAAAGTATCCTTTGTGTATCATTTACCCCTTCCTTTACAGTATCAATATTGATTTCAGCATATCCTGTTAAAATACAAAAGAATTTGAGTTATTTAAGTATAGAAATAACTTCTGTATTTCATAAAAAAGATTTATACGTGGTTTACTAATTTTATTTCTTACCATTTTCGGTAATATAGATGGTTGGATTCTCGTAGTTTTCCTTTATGTAGACTAGAAGCTCTGTTAGTCCTCTTGGATAGACAAACAAGATACCAGCTCCAGTCTAAAAATTAATCATTTGAATTGAATAAGGAAAGTTAAACCAAAACAGAGAATTAGCCAATGTAAAGAAACATGTCTTTAGAATTTTTTACTTTCTAAATATTATTGAAAATTGTATTTTGGTTTAATAATTTTTAATACTATTTAAACATACCGGTGCCCCAATAAATTTTCCATTTCGTTCCTCTGTCAAAGAGAAAAATATATTAGGTCATGTCAGTAAAAATAATCTAGAAATTAGGTTAATTATGAAGGAAAAGTTAGATAATCTTTAATTTCTTGAAACGTACCTGTCATATTTGCGCGTGTATCTGTTGTATAGCTAATATTAACGGTATTAGCAATGGGGATATCAGCAACGTAATTTGCAGTATAGTAGTTCAATCCCAAGAAGTCTAACGACCCTTTAACCAACTCTGACTCTTTAGGCGTGAATTTTGGTAAGCGCTTTCCAACTGAGTGACGCATGCTCTTTGGATAATCACCATAAGTTAATGGATCGAGAAACCTGCCAAGATTATGAATCTGTGATTATGTAATGAAGCTGTTATATGATATGTTCGTAAGACCTGTGAGGAATTTATTTCGAAAAATTTTTCTTTCAAAGAAGAATTTATGTTCCGAGAAAGCAAAAATATCACCAAAATCTTGCTCACCATCCTAGGAAAAAGTCCAAGCCTCGTTTAGTTGCAATTGCATCAGCCGTTGTGTTGGAGAAAGGTATCATCCAATTAGTAACAAGCACTATTCCTATTTCCCCCTTTTGAGATGCCTTCAAAACATAAAATGAAACAAAAGATATTATCAGTATTTATAGACTTGTTATTGCATTTGAAATTTTACATACTGTGCACATGAAGACATTCATCACTCATAATAATGTAATGAAGGGGTATTCTTTTTTTTTTTTTTTCCTTGGGCGGTGCCGGGGAGGTGGGGTGGTGGGAGGAAGGAGTATGTTTGCTGGCATTAGCATAATCTTCAAATAAATTAGAAAAATGAAAGAAAATTTCGATCAGAAAAGTATAAAATTTAAGCAAAATAAGAACTACAATGTTTCGTGTGCAGATGTAAAATGCATGAATAGCATGGTCACCTTGTATTTTTCCTTGTACAGTTTAGCTACTGTGGCATGACAAAGAATAATGTGGTGGGCAACCAAATAAGGCTCGGTTGAAGAATCCCCAGCAGGGCATTTATTCAACCATGAAGAACACCTTCCAGGGGCTATGGTGCCTATTGCTGTGGTAGAGTCATAACCACCTGTGGAAAATGACCATGGTTCATTGAAGGTGGACCAATACTTCACTCTGTCACCAAATTCTTTGAAACAAAGTTCTGAAAAATCTCGAAAATCATCCCTGCCAATAGAATGATGTTATAAATGAATGTTACCCTCCAAGATTCAACTACTTGGATAATATTTAGTTAATAGTTGTGTTCAATGAGATGATGTTAACTATGTATATTTATCACATGAGGATTTTGCTTCACAGCAGAAACACGTGTATAATTGCTCTACAAAAAAATACAACTAGTCATAGACGTTGATATAGAAGAGTATAAGTGATTTTGTGTGTGTGTGTGTGTGTTTGGCTTAGAAAAAGTGGCAGGGAACACAGTCAATAAGGCGATCGCTAAATAGCGGTCTTATTTTCATACTTGTGCATAAAATATAATATCAAATATTATTGCATAATTTACTTACACAATTCTAACATTGAGAAAGCCACCATATTCTTCTTCTAGGGCCTGAGGAGGATCCCAGTGAAAGAGTGTCACAAAAGGAGTTACTCCTGTTGGTAAAAAAACAATCAATGTTGCTTGTAAGTTGACCAGAAAGAAACCTGGGAAACAATTAATATGTAAATTGCATAGAATATAAAATTCATGAATAATGGTCACTCCTTTTTGGCAAACTAACATAAAACAAACATTTTTCTCAAACGATAAAGAGGCTAGTTTTAATTGAAATTTTGTGCTATTTTTATAATGATTTAATATCAGAGCGAACATCCAGTTCAGAAAAATTGTTCCAAGAGAGATATAGAGATCTCATGTTTAATGAAGAATCCTGACCATTTGTTAAAAGCTCATTGATAAGATTGTTGTAGAAGGCGACTCCTAGCTTATTCACCCCTTTGCTGAGCTTCCCATCTAAATATACAAAATGGCAGACCAAGTAAATATCAGTAAGTATTTTTTATGAGATGTCTATGCTATTTTATATAAGATGCATTCCAAATAAAAAAACAATGACATGGAAGCTACTTTCTTGTTTTAAAGTTGTGTGTGTGTGTGTGTTCCCAGGTGATGTTTTCTATTTACATTCCCATCTATCAGAAAGAGCGCCCGGAAATCACATCTCTTGTTTTATATTTTATTTCTGATTTCACTCAAGTATCCATTATTTAAGTGCATCATTGTAATCTTTTATTGAAAGAATTAAATTTATTGGAGTAAATAGGAGATTTGAAAACATTAATAACTTCTATGATAATTAAACAATAATGCTATTAGCTCAGCTCATGGAAATCAGTTTTGGTTGAAACGGAACAAATCATTAATGAAGGGTTTGGTTCGCTCAACCAAAACGAAATCTTGAGTTGGTGAACGTGCTTGGGTTAAGGCAAAATAATAATAATGCATGGTATTATAAGTGTCTTTGCCAAAGACTTGTGAGTCGAATAAAATAGAACAGATATAAAATTTTTAACAACTGAAATTATTTCTGATCATTACATTCTGTTTTAAGATATTTCAGGAAGTGCTTATAAATTTCTTTTAGAATTTTGTCCTATGGAAGAAAAATGAAAATTTTAGGGGTTATTATGTTAATATTTGTCTGCACGCAAAAAACCCTGCGGTCCGGTATATCATATTTATATCCCAATAAAGTTTCTCAAATTAATTTTTCATACTTTTCCTTCACAATTTATTTTCAATTGCCTCCCTCCATTACGAAATTGGGTTCTTGGGGATATGAAACATAATTTTGTTTATACGAGCTTATAGCAATGCATAGCAATAAAAGATCAATGAAAGCAATTCTTTGATATTATGACCAAATTTATGGAGGACATATTTTCCTTAAAGTAATTTGGGTTAATTACATTTTACTCCCTTGTGATTTTTGGATAAACCATATGGCTCCTTTATGATTTCAAAAGCTATACATCACCCTCTGTGGTTTTAGTTAAAATGTCAAACTAATAGCAATTCCCTTCCGTAATAGTCGGTAGGTAAAAAATCCAAATTACTCCGTACAAGTACTAAAATTACTATAGGGTGATGTATAGCTTTTAGAACCATAAGAGGGTTATGTGTTATATTTTGAAAACCACAAGGGAGTAAAGTGTATATTTTTTGAAAAAATATACATGCACGTACAGTGATGAAACAGTTAATCAATGGGGTAATTTGGACATTTTACTCATGTTCCATTATGGAAGGAAATTTTTGTTAGTTTGATATTTTAACCCAAGCCACAGGGAGATGATGAATAGTTTTTTGAACGATAAGGGGCGTTATGTGGTTTATCCGAAAACTACAGGGGTATAGGGTATTTTACCCAAGTGATTTTGACCATAACTGTAATTCTTGACTACACTTTCTGATGTTTTATCTTAACTAATAAAATAAAGATAATAAAAATTTCTCAGGTTTTTCCAATTTCCTCAGCAACGTACTGATAGCCGTTCATTTCAACTGCAAGAATAAAATGACCACATGTGTCACCTTAAATGGCCCAGAAATAGGAGTAAGTATTGCGTGCACCACGCGCGCCACGTGGCGTGCCACGTGGTGCACTAGAACCAATCACACATCGCCAAATAATACAAGGTATGGCCCACCATTGCCACATGGCGATAAATTATTGGTTCTAGTACACCACGTGGCAATGCACGTGGTGTATTGTATACTTTTCCCAGAAATAGGCCTGTATTTCATTTATGGGAAATCAAGAAAACTTATGATATAATTACTATAGATATATGAATACTAATTATAAATTACAGAAATGTCTTGTAACTTAGAAATAGTTGTCTTACAAGGCAAAACTCGAGACCACGAGATGGAAAATCTGAAACCATTCAAGCCTTCGTATTTCATCAGTCGCACATCTTCCTGCAAGAGTAAAGTAGTGTCTTCATTAGTGGGAAAACTTCAAAACCGGAATATGCATAAAAAAATTGCATCTTGCTTATGACTAAAATGATTTTGAGTAAACTTATCTAAAATCACTGATGCATAGAAACATTACCTTGTAGCGATGATAAAAATCATCAGCTACATCCCCATTGGTGTGATCTAATATTTTCTCTGCAGCAGGAATACAGGATAATGTCATTAAGAGCTTGAAAAATTTGTCAATCTTCTGTGTTTATATAATATTGATAATTCTCAAAAGTAAGGTTGTTCACAAGTTATGAACGAATTAATTAAATGAAACAGTGAAGTAGCATGTATAACAATTAAACGTACAAATAGGTAATATACTGGACGCTTAAATTCATATGTTTAAAAGTAATGTTTTAACTAGGAACGAAAAGGAAATATGGAAGGTTCAATTGCAAAACCGATAGCAAGCTCTCTCTCTCTCTATCTCTGTGTCTAACTTTAGCTAGCCAACTATTCGAAGACTTATATAGTTGATAAAACAACGTTAGGCAGTAAGAATTATAGCACACGAGAACTGAAGCAAAGGGGGCTTAGAAGTATACTAGTAAAACTAAAGCGACGACAATCTATGTTCAAACCTAAAAACATATGCTTAATGAGGAAGAGAGAGACCTGGATATTTGTGGGCGAAGACATCCCATATACTTGGTCCTTTCCCATCTTCGAATGCTGCCCCTTCATACTGAAAGACCACAAAATCATCAGCATTTTTCTACACACACCCACACACAAAAATACAAATCTCCCCCCCCCCCCCCCCCCCCCCAAAAAAAAAAAAAAAAAAAACACACCACCACCCAAAAAAAAAAAAAAATCCCTAAGAAAGTACGAAAACAACCATCTAATTATGTAAGCTGTAACACCTTTCTCCTGCTTTAGATATCAGAGGATTGTTTAGTGGTGTATTGAACTTTGGGTAATGGATATATCACCCCTTGGGATTTGTCCAACAAGGGATGTGTGGGGAATGTTTATAATGCTTTGGTTCATGGGCTACTGACAGGTTCATTTGATTCATTTTGTATTAGTAATTTAGATTCGAAAGGTCCTGCAAGTCTAAACTACTAAATATTCAAATCAAGGGTTAGACAAGGTATCTCACTATTACTTCATAAACTATATAACGTTTAAAACTAAATTACTGAATGTTTAAATCAGGAGTTACAGTGGCCGTAATATAAATGTTTTAACTACTGAATGGATAGTTGTTTTTTGGGGGGTTTTTTTAAAAATATTACTGTAGCAGTTTTAAAAATTTTTCTTGATAAATATATCTGTGAGATGAAAAGGTATTTGAAAAACTTGTTAAGTTTCTAAAAACATGTTTTCAAGAAACAACATCAAATAAAAAAAATGCAGCCAATTACTTTAAGAATTCTTTAAATATTTTCTAAATATTCAATTCGGAAAGCACCTTAAAGGCATCAGGTGCAGTGTCCAGCACCATTGGTAGTATTTATTCGTCCAGATAACAGAAATCAAACACTCGCGACAAAAAATATTTTGGTGATTTTTCATTTCCATAACTAATAAGAAAAACGGTAAGCATTTGTAGAAGAGTCGACAATTTTAACAAAAAATTACTATTTTTTTAACAAAAATTTACTATTTATTTGGTAGCTCTTCGTCACCAGTATTTTTCTAGACCCTTACAAAATATCAGCAAAAAGAATGCTTTACCTGATAGGCAGACGAAGCAGCACCAAATATGAAATCAGGTGGGAAACTAGTACGGTTAAAGGGAATAGATATATTGTAACTTGGAGCCCGAGCATCAGAAAGCTTGCTTGAGAACAAGAAATTGACCAAGATTAAGAGGCCTAGGAAAAAAGAACCTTGTAGTGCCATAGCTTAGTACGGTTAAGATTTCATTGGCTCAATCGTTTAAATAGCATGCGAAGGAAGATCAAAACGTGATTCATTCCTTCCTATTCTGCAATTATTGGTTATAATATGTATATATTTGAGTACGTCTTAGCTGTCTGCTAGTTTAAAAATAATGTGACTTGAGTTCAACTGGTACATTTTTTTAGTTCCTTCGGCTGGTAGCTTGTTGCAATCACGTCTTAATTCATCAAGTGCTACTAAAAGTTTACTAAAGATTTCAATCAATTAAAATACTAATAAACAAATTTTTCGTGTGAACGTCATATTTTGTACTTTTCTTGATAAATTTCCTGCAAACGATATCGTACTTTTGCTTTCCTCATGTTCTAAAAATCTTTTTGAAGAACAAGGGAAAAATTAATTGGACTTTTAAGCAATTTGTAAGTGTTCTGCCGATAGCATAATAATACTGTTAGAGTATAATGTCCAAGATCTCGATTAGCTAACAAGATCTTGACTCACTCTACTCATTATCAATTAGTTTTGAAATAGAAGACTATATTCATTAACAAATACATTGCATATTTAACGGAAGAAATTTTCATTTTATCCTAATATTTAAGGAGGGTTATTCCTTTTGGGCCTTTAAGTAAGGCTAGACCTGATAGAGAATAGGAGAAACCCAAACAAGATATGACTTCAATTTTTAAAGGAGTTGAATATCAAACTTCTCTTCATTATTTTTTGAATAAAAATATTTTTCTACCATCATACCAATTCGAGGACCCACAGAAGTACTTGGATCATTGCACCAACAGGCAATGAGGCATCACGAGTTTCATTTGGATCAGACTTGAGGCCTCACAATTTTCCTCTATTTCTCGCAAACACAGTATCATTATCTAACATTTTGATTAGACTGTCGAACATTTTGGTGTAACTGTCTACCATCATAGTGTAACAATTTTTTATACGAAATGACGTCGTATTTGAGACCTATTTTTGGCTTTGCTATTTCAATTTGGTTGTCCATTTTTTATCTTTTTATTTGAGTTATGAACTTGTGCCAAATGGAACTTGTGAGGCCCCATGGCTCATTTAAAACAAGTTGACGCCCTTGATTTAAGGAAACAAAAATGAAGGAATGAGATTGAGCCATCAAGGCAAATTTTAGAATGAAAAAATAATGTTGTTTTAGAGCAAAAAAAAGGTTACACATACTTCAACAGAGTTATACTATAATTTAGTTAAGTTACATATTTTAACTGATCTATTACATATACTCTAAATTGTTTCAAATGACAAGGCCCAACTTTCCAGGCTCGGATAAATTGTTTCAAATGACAAGGACCAACTTTCCAGCCTCGGATCCAATGATCTTTTGCTTGTCATATGAATTCATTTTGTAGGAATATGTGACGTACCAACTTGCCCCATTTTAAAGTTGGTAGGACATGTTTTCTAAAAATATTAAGAAGATGAATCCATCAATTTATTATCATAGAGAAAGACGGTGTGAATTGGTATAACAATAATCATGAGTTGAAATCCCGAGATACTACTCCCCGCCGGCCAACCCCAACCGTGGGGGGGGGGGGGGGGGGGGGGATTTTGACAATTGATGCAAACCCTTGCTCCCATTCAAGTACTTTTATTGAGTAACTGTTTCGGTGGCCAAAAATAGTAGAGTCATGTATTTGTTAAATTTGATGTTTTAGAGACATTACCGACACATGAATGGACAATTTCTTTTCCCCTAAACTGTATATAAAGATTTCTAAGGGATGCATGATATGATTTTAAAACAGTTTATTTAAGAAAAAAAATTATATACTCTCAAATAACAAAAGACTAACTTTAGTTAAATGCTTGATACCATAAAGGCATGTTTTTGGAAATAAAGAAGCTTTTTTTTTTTTAATGTTATGTCATATCGCCACTGGAATTTATTCGAAATGAATTCAATCAATTTCTGAAATTACCAAACAAAAATGAGTTTTTACACGTGAAATATCCGAATAAGTTGTGATGAAATCTCTCTACCATGTGAAACCATTAAAACATTTCAATTCACTAGATAGTTTCTTGATGCACTGAAAGATTTTTGGTTTGTTGGTATGACGTATTGATAAGAATGGATTTATATATTTTATGCAGCTAATTATGGTGAAGAAGCGGTGAATCCGGACAGACATGAATCATGCGGGTATGCAAAGGATTGAAGAAGGTGAATTTGGGGTCACAACTGATGAAGCAAACTTTTTATACTCTTCTTTTCTAACTTCTATAAAGCATCATGTATGAAGTTGACGATCAAGCAAAAACATTGGTCCAACGATAAACATAAACCGCTTCTTACATGATTTGTGACATTCTAGTGTTACCTAATTGAATTATTAGCAGTACAAAAAATTATAATGCTTCAATCCATTTGAAAGAACATGTTATTAGCATGAATGTTCACGGTTGTCAACAATGAATGAAAGATAAGATGAGAAACTTCCATTTTTTGCATTGCACACATTTTCTTAATTGTTTTTAATGGATAGGAACAGAATGTAAATATTTTAATAAGTTCTTTTCACACGTCTTCGAGAGCCTTGCAGGAGGTCCATATTCCATATATGGCTGTATGTTGAATTTGGCTTTAGTTATATATGATTAGTAGGAGGAACAAATAAGAAAAACAATATCTTTGGACGTCCATTTATAAAATTCTTTTGAGGGCTAAATCCAAATTAATCCATTTTGGTGTTATCTCTCTGCGAAATTGGCTCAATTCGACACGCATCATTTAATTAGTTCAACATCTCATTTGAAGTTAAAAATGTTTAGGCTTGCATATGTGAGCATATGGCATTTTTATTTGGCAGAAAGTTTTACTAATTTGGGAAAAAAATTACAAACTTGGTTTGGAGCCTACAGGATTTTCAGCTATCACCAGACTGATTGTCTGGTAAAATTTGCGATTGAGATCAAAAATTGGAAAAAAAAAATGAGAGAAATTGAAAATTATTTGAATTTCTTAAATCAAATTTCATTAATCAATTATCATTATAAAATATTTGTCTCACACAATTTGGGATGAGACTCCAAAATTTTTGTCAGACACGACGCAGCACTCGGTATATCTAACACCTAACTCCCTCTCCTTCCCCATTCCCTATTATCCTAGTTGTCAAGATTGGGGCACACATAATTTGGGTTGTGGCTCTCCTAGTATATCCAACACTCCAATTCCCTATTATCCTAGCTGAGATCTCCAAGTTTGTTGGACTATTCCCATTGTGTCATGCCCAAGGCCGTTAGGCACGTGACTAGAGTCTCAGTAGTGAAGTTCAATTATTTGAGTTATATCCTTGCTAGTTCAAAATGGAAATTTCAAATTGAATTTAAGTGCTTAGACTCAATTTATACATTAATACATGCTACTTAACTTTTTCGATATGGGACAGGATATTACATTCACTCTCTCATTATTAGGCTTTAGGTCCTTGCAAAACCCAATTCATACCAAAATCCGAATTGTCCACTCAGTTATGCCGACATTGCATCCTATCAAAGCCCTATCCATAGCATATTTCAGGTTGTCCAGTCAGTTGTGTCAGATTCTAAAGGTGACTCGTATAACTTCTAAAGGTGACTCCTACCTTTCACTTAGCCACATCCATCACTTACTTTGATGGCTCGTACAAGCTTTAGAGGTGACTCCCACCCCTAACCTAATGTAGCACTTTGTCCCTATAGACCACCCGAGATTCACTTTGATACTATTTTGTCACGCCCCATCCCGCAGGCCCAGCGTGTGACCAGAGTTTTAGTAAGCAAGTCTAACTATTTGGGTTTTGTACTCACTAGTTCAAAATAGATATCCCAAGTTATATTTGAGTATTTAAACTTTTTTTTTAATCTATGTTACTTAGCTTTTTTGAGGTGGGACGGGTATCACACACTGAGTTCAAATAAAATAATTACTTGATATTTAAAAATGTGATAAGTTCGATAAACATTATCCACCTTTATACCTTACTTATGTTCATTGCGTTTTAATGTGTATATTTGTTGGATTAGTACTGTAAATATTATTATTTGACTCAAATAATTGCAGAGGTCCTAATCCGGAGTTGTAGAAGGAAAACTACAGGTTGACAGATGGAATAGGTTCTTGATAGAAGGTAACGTGATTATCAATTACCGGTTGACTGATGCAATCGATGCATGATTGAAGGTAATGTGATTATCAATTAAACCTCGAGAAGAGAGGACGGATCTATATCTTCTTCTTCTGCCACTTCTTCTTCTTCCTTTTTCCTTTTTTTTTTCCCCCATGACAGTAGCAAAATGCTCAGCAAATGTCTGTTTGTTATTAAGCTCTCTTCATTGACCATCAATTCTCTTACCCTTTCAAATTGGGCTTAATGGACTACAGTGGGTGTTTTGTAGTGCAGCCTTTACAATTGATTTCGTGTTACTTCAATATTTTGACCAATTGTTAAAGATAATTGTGGAGTTAGTTTTACCAAAAACATAATTGATATCCTAAAAGGTTCGTTGCAGTAAACCCTATACATACATACATACATACATACATACATATGTACATATACATATATATATACATACATACATATATATATATATATATATATATATATATATATATATACACGTGATTTCACTTTAGTCTTTTACATAAGTTTTGTGTCAAACATAAATGTCACTGGTGGCATCAAATACTTACAATTTTAAATAAAAATTAAAATAAATTTTAATTTTAATTTTAATTTATATTTATGAATAATTGAAGCTATTTACATATTACATAAGTTGAAAAAAATTTTCAAATTTTGAGCTATAATTTTTGTTTTTGAACTTATTGATGTTGTATATTTTCCAAATAAATGAAACTTGAATACTGAATTTTGAGTTTTAATTTATGTTTATGAATTTACCTAAACTATTTGTATTTTTGAATAAAGTACATTTTTCAAATTTTAATTTATATTTATGAAATAATTTAAACTATTGCTATTTCTACACAAACTACAATTTTCATTTTTATTTAAAAAATTTAATTTTAATTTATTGTAAATACGTAAATTACATTTTTCATATTTTGGGTTTTTAATAAAATAAAATTTTAAATAATTTAATAAAACGAATTTAAACTTAATTATATAGTTTCAATGACCTAACTTTTGATAATCTAACTGAAGGTGTGAAAATCAATTATTTCACTGTGTTATTTGAATTTGGAAGGTTAAAAAATGACCTCAATTGATTTATTGGAATATTAAATTTGAGACATGCTTACCTTTTTAAAAATATTGACAGTATCATTTTCTATTATTACCAGCACAGTATATTAAATGATACAAAACATATGTGAGAGACTAAAGTGAAATTATGTCATAAATGGAGTTACCTTCTAGATGAAATTAACCAATGTTACAGTCACCTTTGATAATAAGTCCAAGGTCGAAATTGGTACAAAATAAACGTTAAGGACTATGTTGCAAAATACCCCAAACGTTAACCTGGGCTAGTGCATTTATCTATTCAATATTTTCCCAATTCGCAACAATATAACCAAGATGCCATATTGGCTTTGAAATTTCATGTGAGATGTAGATGTTCGACCACCAGGACTTTTATGTCCTTAATGCGTAAAATTTATTGAATACCAAAGACTCGAAATTATTTTAAAATTTTAAGGATAATACATAAACTTAAGGTACATTTGATAATTCAACTTAGGGTCGAAAATTAATGAATTAAAAATTTTTTTAATAAGCATGTTTGATAATAAAATTCTTTTATCATTTAATACATTTAGATAGCTTAGTTTGTATACAAACTTTTGCTTAGTTCGTTTACAAACTTTTAAGTAAAGATTTTTTACTCAATTTGTTGAATTTTGAATACATGGAGTACTTGCTCTTCCCCCCCCCCCCTGCCCCACATAAACACACTCTCAATAATACTCTCTCTCACACATATTGCACGTGCACGCGTGCACACACACAAACACACACACACACTCTCTCTCTCTCTCTCTCTCTCTCTCTCTCTCTCTCTCTCTCTCTCTCTCTCTCTCTCTCTCTCTCTCTCTCTCTCGTAAGCACGTACATATTTGATCCCACACACACATAATATAGACCTTTTTCTGACACACATATACTCTTTCTCACATGCACCTTTTCACTATCTTATGCATACACTTTCACATAAATATACGCATTCTCTCTTTCTCCCTCTCTCTATCACATATACACACACATTCTCACACAAAGTCTCCTATAGACACATACATGCTTTCTCGCACATACTTTTATACACATACATACATGGATTATAATATTTATCAATTTAGCAACTGAATACTTGTAAAACAAGCCTTCGTTTATATTACATCCTTAATGGATAAAATTGACTGATCAATACCAAATACTTGCTGTTATTTTATTTAAGAAAAATACTTGCTGTTATTTTATTTTTTCTTAACGGATGATACATAGATATAAAAGTTATTAAGACTATGGATACATTTGGAATTGTAATAATATATGTGAGCATGATAATTTCAATCTTAACTAGGGTACTTGGAATTACCACGTGATGAGCATGATAATTTCAATGTTAACTTACCTTTGTGGGGTTGATTGTGTTACACTGGAAAAATATCGAAAACTTAAGGAATTTTGTCGAAAACATAAGTGAATTTTTTATATGGGGTTTTTCTTACCTGGGGGGGGGGGGGGCGGGGGTAGGGGAATTTATCCAATTAGACAATAAGGATATCAAGAAATTGGTATCTTTTGATTAGGTATATTGTGATTAACCATTTTTACATACATTATCTCGTTATACGAATGGAAGATTATAAATAACCCGTCAAGTAATTATTACTTTTGTGAATAAGTAACTTAATACACCATAAAATTATATATTACAGGAGCTTTTGTTGGCTTTGGCATCATGCCCTTATTTCCAGAATAGGTTTGTAAGGGGAAAAAAATGGAGAACTCTCTATAGAACCTACTAAATCTAGTGAAGATTCACATATCAACTCACAGATTACAGTACTAAGAGAAATCAATCACAACAAAACATATGAAACGAATAAGAATAATATAAACTCACAACATTATTAATATTTCAAACAATGAAAAGACTCAAGAGTAGTCTCTGTACCATCTTTAATAGACTATTTGGAATTTATGGACTCTCTACCAAATTGTACAAATAAATATCCTATTTACAACTAAATAAACTTAGTGAATAAGAAATACTTTCAAAATAAGTTACTAGATGTACTACTCTACTGTTAAATTTAAAGTTTCTTAAAATAACATAAGAATCTTCTAGTCTTCATTTAATTATTCCAACATTGTGTTCTTTAAATCAAACACTCTATTAAATCAAGTCCAATTCTGTTACCAGTATCGATTTTCAATTGAAAAATTTATTGTTGTATACATGATATGTAACCCATTGTATTTATCATCATTTCCACACATAACAGTGGATGAACTTTATAATTCGCATATAATTTTTCAGCTAATGATTCTTGATCAAAATATTTACGCATACAAATGCATTTGATCATCAGAGTCACAATAATTACTCTCATAAAAATCACTAATGTAGTTGTCCAAAAACGAAAAACCCTAATCTTCTTTTTGACAAAATTTTCAATACCAGATAATTCAAAAATCCGCTACCACAATCTTCAAATAATTTATCCACTTCAAAAAATAAAATTTTATCATCATTCAATTTTGTATCTTTAAGTAATTTCTAAATGAAAATAAAATCCATATTGTCAATTCGATTAAAAATATCATCAATTTAAGAATCTTTAGTCGTTAACCCAAAATAACAAATTTTAGTATCAAGTTTCCTTTTAACATTGAGAGCATCCGAGACAAAAAAAAAATTCATTCACAATTTTTTCTTCTTCCTCTTCCAACTTAACAATTTCCTCTTTCTTAATAACAAGTTCTTCATTCTCAATCATCCTAGATAATATACCAAAATCAAAGCTTTTAGCCAAAACAAATTTACATAAATGCTTTTAGTAAATATATCCTCATCAAAATTTACTTCTCACTAATATCCAAATTTAGGTTTTTCATAAGGATTTGGCAGAATTTGACTTGTTTTAAAATAAATATCTCTCCAAATTATGAGGTACTTAGGAATTAAAAAAAATTATATATTTGTCACTCATTATTTTAAACATAATCTTAAAAAATAATTTTTTTCTTATTTTCTTGAATTTCTTGTAATAAATGGTAGGATGAATCTCCATTAAGAATATCACCTAAAAAACATTGTTTGTAATATTTTTTCATTTATTTTTTCCATCCTATTCTCCCTTGACTACTAGAACAAGTGTGCAAAATTTTAAAACTTTTCATTATTGACTAATCTCCATTCATCGTAAAATCGTGAAAATTGGATATTTATATAAATAAATTCTTCTTCCCGCACTCTCTATTTTATATGGCCTTCCTAGCTGATACTTGAATTTAACTCTTCGAATCTACAAATCTGCATTAATCAATAATTTTGACCGAGGAATGAATAGTGTGTCGAGCGGTTAGAGCTTTACCACTTCCCCCTAGTGGTCGGGGTTTCAATTTCTACCACTGTCAAGTTTACAAATATTATTGCATCTTGATAAAAAAGCATGTGGGCACAACACATGAGCAGCATGAGCCTTCCCTCCTTTAATTGTTTCCTTCCCCTAAGGCCCCTCATTGTAATAGAGTAGGATTTCTCAAAAAAAAAAAAAAAAAAAGACAGGATTTTTCACTGGTCTTTGTCTCAACACTCACATTCGATTCTAATTTATGGTCTAATTCTCAAAATTGGATTATCTCAAGACCAACCTTGTGGTCTAAATCTAATAACTGAATACTAGAGGGCAAACTTTGTGCCTTAAGCCTGACAGTGAAAAACCTTAGGACTAATATCGTAGCTTGGTAAACTAACTCCAGCGAAAATCACCAAACTAACTTTGTGGTTTGGCTTTGATATCAATTGTAGAACCACTAAATTTAGTGAGGGTTGAAATATCAACTCACAAAATTACATAATCGAGAGGAATTAATCACAACAATATATATGAGAAAGAGAATAAAATAAACTCACAATATTATTAATATCTCAAACAACGAAAAGGCTCAAAAATAGTATTTTTGGACTCTTTTGACTTATGGACTCTTCACCAAATTATACCAACAATTACCTTTAAATAACTAACTAAACTTGGTGAATAAGAAATACTCATAAGAAGTTATCAAATATACTAATCTACTATTAAATTGAAAACTACTAAAAATTATATAGAAACATTCTAAACTTGATTTAATTATTCCAACTTTCTCTACTAGTAGAAGAGCACATCTCAGATAACACTACATTTTACTTCAGAAATCCTTTTAACCATAGAGCCGAACGCTTGGGATATCTTTTCAGTCCATTTTTAAAATCAACGAAGTTGATGCCAAATCTCATGGTGTAGCCTGAACCCCACTCAAATGTGTCCAGAAATGTCCATGCGAAGAAACCTTTGACATTAACACCAGCCCTGCAAATGGCAATACATTGATCATGAGAGAGAGAGAGAGAGAGAGAGTGTGTGTGTGTGTGTGTGTGTGTGTGTGTGTTTTTTTTTTTTAAATCTGAATAGCGTATCGTGAGTAACTATAGTAGTAAAAGTGCTAACACATTTTTCTCGTCACTTTTCAATGTTCACTGTTGGTGATGACACTAGTACTAAATAAACTCAAGTTTCATTTTCTTAATTTGAATTTCATTTTCTGAAGTTGTCTTTCCAAAATTGCATTTATAGTATGTCAAGAATAAAGTCAAAAATTTTAAAAGAAAATAAAAATTCTCTTGCAAATTTAGGTCGATGAACCTAAGTTCGATTTTCAAGATACTTAAAGTATTACTAGAAAAGCACCAAATGCACTCACTTAATGGCTGCCTTCACTGCTGAAAGGTGGCCGCGGTAAAAACGTATCCGTTGTGGATCATTCATCCCTTCCTTGACAGTGTGAATATTGGAATCACCAATTCCTGATGATAAGGAACAGACTAGGTTACTTGTTGGACTTCAATAAATTGTGTACACAATATTGATTATATTTCTTACCATTTTCGGTAATATAGATGATCGGATTCTTGTACTTTTTCTTTGTGTAAACAAGGAGTTCTGTAAGACCAGGTGGATAATCGTAAAAAATGCTTACTCCTGTCTGCAAATTAATAAATTATGGTGAATTAGGAAAATTAAAAACAAATAAATTGACACAATGAAGTCAATAGGAAGAAAAGGGAAAAATAATATAGATTTAAAGTTGTTTTTTGGAGTAATAATACCAACTTTTAATAACGTAGTGATCAACATATGTTTTAAGGTGGATAATTATCTGAAAATTTAATTTCCTTATGTTCAACGCACATGGTGGTCAAAGTAAAACCTACCGGTGCACCAATTAGTTTTCCATTTCGTTCACCTGTGAAATTACGGAGAAAAGATAAGGTGACAGATGTAGAATTTGACATTGATTCATAACTATTATTGGAGAAAGATAAAATTTTAAATAAATCTTTACATTTTCATGGACTTACTTGTGAGATTGACGTGAAGGTCTGTAGAATAGCTAATATTAACACTATTAGCCGATCGAATATTAGAAACATAACTTGAAGTGTAGTAGTTTATTCCAAGGAAATCTACGGAGCCTTTTATCATCATTTTTTGTTGAGGTGTAAATTTTGGTAAGCGGCGTCCGATGATACTACGCATGCTTTTTGGATAATCTCCATAAGTTATGGGATCTAGAAACCTGTCAAAACGTGACATCAGAAATTATTTACAGCTAACTAATTTTCAAGACAGTCAAACCTAGCAGATTATAACTCTCCAAGCTAAACATTGAGTTGGGAGAAGGTTTATTCACATGCCCAAAAACTATGATAAATGTTGATAAATAGCTCACCATCCGTAGAAAAAGTCAAGGGCTCGTTGGGCAGCCTTAACATCGGCTGTCCTATTGGAGAAAGGTATCATCCAATTAGTTACAAGTACTATTCCTATCTGCCCCTTTTGAGATGCCTATGCAGCACAATAAACCAAGAAAAGTTTTCAAAAGTATTCATGAATTTGATATCTATACTAATATTCTTATAAAGCATTTAATGATTCTCACCTTGTATTTCTCCCTATACAATTTAACTGCCACAACATGACTAAGGAGAATATTATGGCCAACTATGTAAGGTTCGGTGGCAGAATTCCCAGCAGGGCATCCTTTGTTCATCCATGCCGAACACCTTCCAGGTGCAATAGTGCCTATTAGGGTGCTAGAGTCATAACCACCTGTGGAAAATGACCATGGCTCATTGAAGGTGGTCCAATGTTTCACTCTATCACCAAAATGCTTGAAACAAAGATCTGCAAAATCCCGAAAATCGTTCCTGCCAGTAAAATGGAAATACTTATTATGCATGTTCCACATCAATGGGATTAAAGGACACCGGATTAATGTAGCAATCAAAGCATTTTTTATTTTGGGAGGTTCAATTTTTACCATTATTATTTGAGATAATTTCACATACCTTCCCTGAGGTTTGCCATAATTATACTCACCTCTCTTCAGGTTTTGAAAATTACACTTATACCCCCCGTGTTTATATTTTTCATAACAAACAAGTCTATCTTAATAATGTAACCCAAAAATACTAACCAAACACCTTAAATATGCTTCATTTCTTTTAAGGAAGATAAATAAATCTTAAAAATTAATTAATTAGTCATAAAAATATCAAAAGTATTTATATCTTACCTCAAATTTTCAATCTTCACCAAATATTACTTCTTCAAAACTCAGTTTTCTAACTAATGTGAAATAAAATTCACTTTATCTATTAAAATTTTACAAACAAAATATATTAATAAAAAGAGATGACTAATTTGAAAGCAATTCAGGATATTTGAAGGTGTTTAGTTGGTGTTTTTATGTTACATTATCAAAATAGACTTGTTTTGTTATGAAAAATATAAACATAGGTGGTGTAAGTGTAATTTTTAAAACCTGAAGGGAGGTAAGTGTAATTATGGCATATCTCAGGGGAGGTATGTGAAATTATTCCTTATTATTTTTCGGGAAATTATTTTGGACATATATTCATTATTTTTTCTTTCGATAAAATAGATGAGGGCTAGGAACCTAGAAACTGATGCATAAGTGAGTTTTCTTTCACTTTATTATTGCTCATACATGACCAAAGTTTGTCGAAAATGGCACTTACACAATGTGAGGACTTAAAAAGCCACCATACTCATCTTCTAGAGCTTGAGGAACATCCCAATGAAACAGTGTCACAAAAGGTTCTATGCCTGTTGGTAAACCGAAATCAATATTGCAATGTTAGAGATAATGGTGGAGAGGGACCATAGGCAGATAATTTGCTTAAAATTTGGCTTATGTACAAAATTATTTAATAAATGAACAAGTAAAATTGAAAATATACAACTTGATTAAAAATGCACAAATTTAAGCTAATAAGCTGAAATGCACTTCATGTCTAATAATTATCGAAATCAATACTGATTTCATCTATGTGAAACAAGTTGTGTACATTTTTTTTACATTCGTGCATTTGAAAAATATTGCTTGTTCATTTGTTGAATGATTTGTTGCTTGGCTATTTTTCCCGCAATTTGCTAAATTGGGCCGAACAAAAATGAGAACTTTTAAGAATGTCACTTCTCCATGAACGTTATACATTGTCCTCCCATGAGGTTTAGCCTGATTGTAAAAACCAACATTCACTATGGACTTGTTCAATTCAATATTAATATTTTGTCATTATAATTTAATTTCTAAAGTATCCATCTGCATATTATTTGGAGTTATGTGCAAACTTTTACTTGGAAATAAAATTTAGAGATTACCGATATGTGTAACCATATACGATATCTGAAAAGAGGCTCCCATAGAAAATAGGAGATTGCCTGTATAAGTTTTCAAAGCTTAAGGAAGATCGGTCCAATTTACCCCAATTCCTTTATTGTGAAAGTCAATTTTTACTGATTTCTTTTGTTAACCTTTTCAAACAAGTGTAAAATATACTTCATTTTTACTCAATCAATTAACTCATATGAAGTGGGGTTAATTGACAGGGTTTATCCATAGGATGTAGTTTGTCTTGTTTTTGCAAATGAGTAATCAAAGAAGTGATAAGAAATGAAAGGCATTCACAATATTGAACAATAAACTGATGTTCACATTCACAATATTGAACAATATGCTGATGTTCACACAGAAGACAAATGAACATATAGAGAATTAATAATTGATCGACAATCTGACCTTTTGATAGTAGATCATTGATGAGATTGTTGTAGAAGGCTATGCCTGCCTTATTAACTCCCTTACTTAGCTTACCATCTAAATGTACAAAAGTTGTAAACAAACCACAAATCAGAAACTTATGTAATGGTAGATTATGAAAAGCACTTCATTCAGGGAGAGAGAGAGAGAGAGAGAAGGCACTAATTTGGCTTAACAAATATATCTATCAAAAAAATGTTATTGAATTTTTCTAGATAAGTTAAATAACATGCATATATGATGAGAAATGGACACAGAATACTTAATTGTAACACATTAGCGTCGAACACAAGCGTTATTTTGGTATAATCTTTATATAAGTTGCATAAAAACAAATTGACTCAACCTATAATTAAAGGACGTTAGTCTATACTGTTAATAATTTAAAGAGGCAAATTCAAATACAGGAACATATAGTTTTGGGTATTTTCCCTCTTATTTTCTCAAGGAAATAATCTAAGCAGATCGATTTCCTTTTAGCCTTCGAACTGTGTTCGTAGACTCAGACCGAAATAGCCGATCGAACCAGTGGGATCCGGAATTGGCCAGGCATTCAATCAAAGCTAGATTAAAAAGCGGAAGTTAAAGAAAAGGTCAAATCCCGTCAAAAATTAGGTTTGACTGAAAAAAATCAGATTTTATCGGAAAAAATTGGATTTTTTTAAATATTTTTAGCTAGTTATGATTTTTTTTGGATTCGTTGATCTTTTTTCACTCTTGACTTATAATTAAAATTGAAAAAAATTAATAGGTATATATATATATATATATATATATATATATATATGAGGTATTTATAGCGTCATCCGGTTCTACCTTGAATGGACCTTAGTTGAACCTATTGACTTTTGACGCTTAACTTCAGCCGAGTCGATACCGATTTGAGTACGAAAACATAGCCTTTGAAGTTTTGTCAAAATAAGTGACAATCAAGCTGTTTCGGCTAAGTACTTAATTTCAGGCACTGAAACTCATATTTTTTAGTATACCAATATTTAATTGTTATTGAACTCAAAATTTTAATGAATGATCTGCCGGCGTTTGGATCTGAAAATTTTCTCTTCTTCTAGTATAAGTTACGTCTTGCCTTTCGCATAAAGCAGATTATAAAAGCAACCTCAAGTCAACTTAGTGCTATGTTATTTAACACATGCATGTGAAAAAAAAAAAAAAAAAGCCAAGTTGATGAAAAATGTTAGTTAAAATCTGGAATGTACAGATATTCTAATTTTATGCGTCAATCATCTTCCGTCCAGAAAACAGGAAAACAGAGAAATTTCATAGCAATTTACATGGGCATTTACCAAGTAACATATACCATTTCTATATGAGGACCCCTTCCAAAGATAGACTAGACCAAAATCATCAAATTGATTATAACATCCCCTTGTTAGTCTACCTTTACATATCTAATTTTCAAATTAAATTGCTATGAATCTCTTCTTGATCGTTGATAAGCCACTTCACAATCTTGAACAGTTAGGCTAATTTAAACAGCACATGGCATATACGTTGACCATTTCAGTCATGAATGATTAATTGACTAAGGGATATTATATAGTTTCATTCACGATGAATCTACAAGTTTGAACGGAATTTTAAATAAGATAAATACATTTGACTGGCATTTAAATGAATTGGAACGAATCAATCATCTTACGAGGTAAAACTCTTGCCCATGAGATGGAGAATCTGAATCCATTCAAACCTATGAATTTCATTAGCTGTACATCTTCCTGCATGTCACAATCAATATTAAATGTTCATCTATAGAACAATATGCCATACATGCAAAAACTAGCAATTAGACGTACACTTTTTTCATTGTAATTTAGTACCTTGTAACGATGATAGAAATCATCAGCTACATCTCCATTACTGCGATCTAGTATTTTACCTGCAAGGATATAAAAGCACCATGGCCTTAATATAGTGGAACATGAAAAGTAAGGGGGGGCATGGACTGGTTAATCGGTCCACACACCTAATATTCTAACCGGAACCGCTTGTATCGATTTGCTTAATTTACAAACCATATCCGACCCTCATTAATTGGTTAACCGCTTATCGGTAACTCGATTGATGAGAGTCGGGTACTGTGGGTAACCGGAACCGTAGAGAATTAAGTTAATTTGACAAAATAGATAAAAATATTATAACATAAACCTTTGCTCAAATTAAAAAAATGTTTATACAATTTCAATTACTTTTAAAAAACAAGCAATAAAATTACAAATTGAAACTCTTGCATCCACTCTTTTTAAAAGTAAAAAAGGTTAAAAAAGGTTGCTCGTTTTAAGAGTAAAAAATTTACGTATCTCGGTTATATGAAAATAATTTTTTAATTAGCATCAAGAAATTAAATTGAAAGAAAAATCAAATACGATATTTAAGTTTTAAAATGATCTTAAACTTGAAAAAGAAATGAATTAATATTCCTCAATTCCTTTATATCAATACAAATATTAGCCTTTAAGACGTATATATGGACCGGTTCAGTTAACCACAATTTTTGAAAATTGATACCCGAAACCAAAATCGCTTTTACAAATGAGATTCGATTAATCTAACCACTTTCAAAATTCGGTTCAGTTACCCTCATCTTTCGATTTGGAATGGACCGATTATTGGGGTTTTTCAATTTTTCGGTTATTTTTGTTCACCCCTAATGAAAAGTAGTAGTAATTTTGACATAATAAATGTCCAGTCGTCATTCACAACTTTCCGAACAAAATCTTATAATGTTTTCAACTTCATTCTTCAAAATTTTACTTGTAACTAAATCTAAAAAAGTCAAAAATCTAAAAAATAAATAAATAAAAGAGTTGATTATAGTTTACTTAAAGCGGTCAAATTTGCCCACTCCTAGTTAATGCAAATATTGGAGTGAGATATTAAATTAAAGCCTGTTGATGTCAAACAAGATGTAAATAGAACAATGTAGCAAGTTGGATGGATGAATTCTCTCATAACTATTCGGACAGCAACGCCTGCTGCCGATAGGTAATTAATGGCAAGATGAAAGACTTTGATTAACTAAAAAAACTTGCACTATTCATTGTACTACAGATTGAGTCAGTAATGACCAACCGAGGGTTTGATATACATTATTTCGCGTGTTATGTGAGTTGTGAGGATGATAAAATCTCTAGTGAAAAATGTGTCCGACGAACAACCTAATCAATTTTTTTCGATTAATTGAACAGTGCCACTTGTAATTCATTTTGCTACTTCTAAAAATTTTATAAACATTTTGCCTATAATAACAGTAAAAAGAAGCAGTTAGTTTGATAATTAGTCAAAGGGGATAAAATGATTAAAAATGACCTCCGAATTTTAGTTGATATGACAAGTTTTTCATTTTGATGCCCAAAAAAAAAAAAATTTTCATGCTCCCTTAATTCTTATAGATCATATTCTGTTCCAATTTTACCCTTCTATTATAGAAAGAATAATATATGTGTGATATGTGATCTGGAAAAAAAATTATTTTGAACCAAATAAAAGAAAAATTTTAAACCTTAAGTACAAAACCTGAATTTAAGCTGTTGATTATCACATTGTTGCTACTTCTCCTACAAATTGGATGTAAAAATTGTATTTAAATATACAATCTTATTTTATGGTTTTTATTTCAACCAGGACCAAACGGCATGGTTTAACTGTGCACTTCTCATTAATTCGGTCCGTTTATTCAGTTTCTTATTGGTTTTATAAATTATTATATTAAATATTTTATTTTTATTTTTATTTTTATTGTATATTATTGCTTAAAATAAGTTTTATTTCAATTTAGTTCTTTAAAAAGAAGAAAAACCGTTCGAACCGAGAAACAAAGGAATCATTCAAAACACTGATTTGACTATTAGGTTTTGTTTAATAAGGTTGCTGTTATCATACTTTGAAGTACATATTCATGGACTTTCAAACTATATTTCAAACTCTTTCCTATTTATAAACGGGGGCTTTTACTTTATGCAAGATATTTTTTCCTTTTTTTTAAAAGGTTGCGTATCACAAATATGTCACTTTTACCTTCAAATGAAGCATAATAATAAAACAAGCATTATTTATTTTCTCTGAAATGGTAAAATAGTCTATCAATTAAATATTCAATCTCAATTCACTCATTTGTTTTCATTAAAAAACAGACACAAACTATTCCAAAAAAAAAAAAAGACACAAATTATTACTTTTATTCATTAGCCAAAGGAAGGCAAAGTGATAATAATTTTTTTACAGTAGTTTAAAAAAATGTCCATATTACTTAAAAACAAAGTATCTTTGACCCTCCTTTTTTCGGTTTGTTTTGGCAACTAATTTCATAGAATCCTAATAACTTGATGAAAATAATTATTTCCCAAGTATTTTATGGCTGATGCTTCTTTATTGTCCATTCTCAACCGATTTTATGCCACAAAAAGTAAGTTTCTCAAACAACTTATACATGTCACAAAAAAAAAAAAATGCTGAAAAAGAAGAAGAATAGGCTACCAACATTTAAATGTCTGCTTCTTGTGTTGGAAGATTAAATAATTTACTTGCACATTGTGTAATTGACTGATCTTAGGACTAATTAATTTTAATTTTTTTTATAGCTAACAATTTTATTTGAGTCGAACTACTTGAAGGCCATTAATATCAGTACGTTATATTTGATCATAGTAGTGGAAAACTTGGGGAAGAGAAAAGGGGTAGTCTTAAGCTATTTAAGGTTTTACACTTGAAAGAAAGAGGGAAACACCTGGATATTTGTGGGTGTAGGTATCCCAAATACTTGGTCCTTTTCCATCCTCAAATGCTGCTCCTTCATACTACAAGTTTGCCACATTCAATTCCACTAAGAATATGAATGCACTAATAGTAGTCTTGCAAAACATGCATTAAGTTCAGATTACAATTTTACCTGATATGCTGAGGATGCTGCTCCAAATATGAAATGTTGTGGGAAACTGCGGCGATTGAATGGGCTTGTTACATTTTTTGGTGCAGTACTCCTAGCTGAAAGGACACTTACAAATAAGAAATTTGCCAAAATTAGTAGGCTAACTAAAATGAAGTTTTGAACTGCCATAGTTCACAGTGGTTGAGTGTTTTTAAGCCTATCCTTTATATAGAGACTAAGATATACTTTTAGTCTACAAAAAGATTGCAACATGCAGGTTTGTGAAATTATAGGATAATGTTATGATCCATATTTTACGTCTATGCACGTCTAACAGTTGAAAAATAATCATGTTGATCTTTTCAATACACATGAGTTTTTCAATTCATCTAGAGGGATTTCTTTATGAGAGAGCATATCTTAGTTGACTGTTACTGCAAATACGCTAAAGATTTTGGCATTAATTGCCAGAATATTCAAAATCTGAACAGACTTGCAAGTGAGATGCAAGTTGATAGCCAGGCCTCCTGTTGTCCACGTCGAAAATGAATTAAAGAGGAGAAAAAAAATTGTGAGAGTGATAAACAGAGCTTGAGAAAGATGGTGGGTATTGATGAAATGGTGTTCAATTAAAAAAAAAAAAGCTACAAGAGGTTTATATTTATAAGCTTATAATAAGTTGGAATCAAGAAATAATGTTGAAGAATATATAAAAAATCATCTATATAAGGAAACGCTATATAACCAAATTCAATTATGATTGTTAATAGACAATTAATTATGCAATTTTTCGTATTTACTAATAAAAACCAAGAAGTCGTTAAGGATTGTTGACAGTATTTATTGAGATTTTTATGTTTTATTATAAGAAAAGTTGGTGAAGAAATGGAGGATTGAGGATTAGATGCAAGAAAGGTTGATGCAACGCTTATTCAGGGTAATTGGATTTAAAACTCAATGCAAATAATTTGCTACTTCCCCTATCTTATTAAAAAAGTCATACTTTGGTAGACTCAACCTTTTGATTATTAACATTTCATATATAAAATTTTGTCCTTTGGAGAAGTTTCTTTTGCAATATTGTAACCAAAAATTGCTAAGTAGAAGCTTGAAATCATCATAAAACCTGCATATGGTTTTATGATAATTTGACCAAAAATGAGAGAACCATGGGATGGCCAAGTTAACATCATTACACCAATGGGATTATTTTAATTTTATCCGGCTTCAATAGCCATATTGAGCTCAACAAGTTCACACACTGTAATGCAACAAAGATGATAGATCGAAACTCAGCATAGCAGACTATTCTCTGTGGTTGCAGATATTTAAAAAGTCTAATTATTTTTAGTAAGTCAGATTTTAACTGAGTTTCTTTTAACTATCATAAAAATCTGATCTTGATCCACAAAGTGTTATTTCAACCAGCCAATTGTGCGTTATTTTTAATTTTTAAAGCCTACTTGGTGTTGAACTAAAAAGGAGACATTGCAATCTCATCTTGCAATCTTCTATGAGTACACATTTTAAGCAACTTTATCGGATCTTGTTATGAGTTTGTGACTCATTGACTCGTTGTGATCTACAAGATTCGGAACAATTACCTTTAAAATCGCTAAACTTTTTAAAAAGATTTTATTAATTCCTCAATTTTTATAAACCCTATTAAGTGGTAATATTTAATTAAACTGATAATTGACTGCAGTTACTTAAGTGATGTTTAGGTTTTCATCTCAAGTATTTTATACTATTTTTGTTTGAGACTTAGAGTTTCTGTAAGCTGAGACGACCACACCATAGAAGATATGATAATCAATATGACTTTACCACACAATGTATTAGCGAAGAAATGAACTAGAAGTAGTGAAAGATTAGGGGTGAAATGGGTCTGTTGTGTCATTATCGTATCGTGTTGTTGTCGCGTTCGTGTTGAAAAATCTTAACCATAATCCAATCCACAAGACTTTCGTATCGTGTCATGTCAGGACCTGCTTATGAATGGGTTAACTTGACCCACCCCGTTAAAAAATTTACATCATAATAATTGTTAACCTCAAATTAAAAGTTTTTAATATTTTTTAGACAAAACTATATAAATAAGTTTTTAAAGTAAAAAATTGCTTGAATTTAAAATTTTGAACTAAAACAAAGTATAATAACTATGCAAAACTAAACACGAGTTTTCAAATCTTCCAATTGCAATCTTCAAGCCAATTACATAAAAGATGAAAATATTAAAATCTAGTTATCTCATATAATGCATAAAAAATGAAAATATTAAAATCTAGTCATCTCATATAATGCTAATTATGTTAGTACTGTAAATTGACTCAAAAGTTTGCAAATTGGTGTTAAACATCACGATATTTTCAATGAGATCATCAAATTATGTAGAATGTAACAACGATATCATAAATACTTCTATTATTAAGCCTTAAAAGCAATATTAAATAAAAATATAAGATGAATGGAAAAGGGTTTGTATTTATTACCTCCATATCTAAATAGCTAATCTCGAGTACAAATTAAAGTTTCCACAACATTTGATTTAAGGCAGCTTTGATATTGATCAATAATTCGTCTTCCAATGTTGAAAGCTGATTCTAATGCAACAATGATAATTGGAATAGCTAAGACATCCCGTACCATTTTAGAAAGATCAGGATAACGAAATTGGTTAGTTTTCTAATAGAGAAGAATGTTTAGTTGAATATTTCTGTCGATTCTATTTCATCTAAGTGCAACTCCAATTCGTTTTTTTAAGAAGTAGTCACTTGTTCTTCACTCTCAAAATTATCAAACTCCTATTCAAAAATTAAACAAAACATCAATGTGAGCTTTTAGTGTATTAATAAAATAATAAGAAGGAAATAAATCATATTATGATTTATAAAATAAAGAATCAAAGAAAAAAATGAACATCAAGATTAGAAGATTTGAAGCCCCACCATAAGTGTCATTAATTTGAAATGAAGTCACTACTTGATTTAATGTTTTAGAAGTTTTATTCCTGTATTCTTCAAAAAGAAGGAACAATTTTCTTTGACTAATGCACATTCTCTAGACTTATCACCATAAAGCATTTTCTAAGTAAACTCCACAAATTGTATTTTACAGTGGGGATTAAGAACTGTCGCCCCGAAAATGACAGTTCAGTGACCTTTTTCAAAAAAATTATTTTTTGAGTTTTGGAAAACTATGCGTGTGTGATAAAATTGAGTTTTTTGGTGAAAAAGTGTATTATTTAAAAAAAGGTATTTTTGAAAAAACAAAACAAGGTCGGGACTAAAAATGTGATAGTTTTGGTCAATAATTTGAAAAGGAGTTTTATTTAAAAATAGAGTCGCCACTTGGTATTGTGTTAGGGTGTACCAAATCACACAAAAAAATCTTAAAGAAAAAACAGCACAAAATTTTAGAAAAATATTTAAAAACCCTTTTTATGACCCTGCATCTATGAAAGCGAAAGAAAAAGGTTCAGGAATCACATTTGAAGAAAAAGAAGGCAAAGGCTTAAGCCTAAGACACCCTTTCTTTCTAGCCAAAGCTAGTTGTGAGGTTTAATCAAAAACTTCTAAAATAACCCTAAATTCTATCGCATTTGGATGACTCTAAATTAATGCAAATCCTAAGTCTAATGAAGTCTCGAGAGGGTCAAAATATCCCATCGAGGTTGGACCAGATTGTCGCATTAATTGCGATACTCGAAATGAGGTCTCGAAAGGAGTCACGAGTGTGAATGTAAAAATAAAATGCAAAAAGAAAAAGAAAATAATAGTATAAATAGTAAGTGATCGAAGAAAGTAGGAATGTAGCATAATAGGTACAGGGGACTAATAACTCGTAACTGACTGTTTCTACTCATAGAGAGGAGAACGGCGTGTTAAGCCAACATTTCTCATGTAAGTAGGCGACTATTCCTAGTTGGATTCCACCAATGACCTAAATCCTATGTGAATGCAATCTAAATGTCATACATTAAATATGGGCAAAAAATAGATGATGATGATTATGATGATGATGATATGATAAAAAATGCAAAAAATGAAAAAAATTAAAAGAGGAAAAATGTGTAAAATAAGATAAAATGCACATAGGAAGTGAAAATATCACTAAAATGACTTAAGGGCCTAGCGTTGAACTAGCCTTTTCTAGAAATTCCCTACTAGCATTGGACTAGTGGGGAAATGATAAAGCCACAACTAGCGTTGAACTATTATGGTAATGTTACAAATCAAGCAGGAATAAAAGCATAACTAAAATAAACAAATATAATAGCATATAAATCACATAAGAGCACCTAACACATAAACATAATCTCTAGATGCAAAATCCTAAGAAACGCGGTAAAATAAATAAGCACATAAGCACGTAAAAAGCACCTAAGCCCTAACTATTACACGGGGAGATTTAACTTACAATTAAAGTGGAAAAAATTAAAAATGACTTATATATTACACTTGCTATCTAAATACACAAATATTTGTAAAAAAATACAAAAGGAAAGTAATCTAACTATTATATTGGCTATTCTAAATACAAAATCTTGCAAAATTAGTAAAATCTAGTCATCTATTACATTTTCACCAAATAATGAAATTTGAAACGAAATAGTATAATGTAAACAAATATGCAACAAGTATATAAAAGAAGAAAACTCATTGAAGAAAATGCAAAAAAAATAACATAGAAGTATATTGGAGCACATAAAGAGAATTCAACAAATAATGGAGGTTACCTTTTTTGAAGATCTAGTACCTATTGGAATACAAGGATATAAAATAAGTTTATTTGAATAAGATGTGCAAAAAAGATTTGATACTCAAATTAATTTTATTGAAGAAGACTTTTGATTACAAGGGGGGAAAGACACTTGTGGGAGGACTTTGGAGTATTACTAGTATGCTACTACACTTAGATTTTTTTCTTGCTTGCAATTCTCTTCCATTCAAATGGATAGATTGGAGGAGTATTTATAGACCATTTCACCGACTCCAATTTCTTTTGCTAGCCACATGTTTCATCTTTTTCTATAGACCACAGCTTTACCTCAATTATTCACTCTAGCACCCGGGCTAGTAATCTAGGTAAATTATTGCTAGATTTTTACAACTCTTATGTAGATATTTTGCAACAATATTCTTAGACTCTTTCTAGAAAATTCTAGATTGCAAATTATCTCACATGTCCCCCTTTTAATTTGTAATCTTCATATGTTACTGAAAATGCACAAATTTCTTTGTAGTCACTACCTTTGTAAATATATCTACTAGTTGCTTCTTCGTATTGACAAACTCTAGTTGAATTTCACCTCTTTGGACCGAGTCTCGAATGAAATGATGACGGGGAGTTCAATATGCTTGCCTCTTCCATGAAAGACAAGATTTTTGCTTAGTGCTATTGCTGACATATTGTTACAATAGATTGTAGTTGGAGAAGTTTCATCTAGCGTCATGTCTGAGAGAATTCGCCTTATCCAGATTGTTTCACATACTGATTCTGTAGCGGAAATATACTCAGCTTCAGCTGAAGAAAGTGCAATTGTATTTTGTTTCCTTGAACTCCACGCAATTAGTTTTTTATCCCAACCAAAAACACATAGCCAGATGTGCTTTTTCTATCATCTAGTGATCCTGCCCAAACACTATCACTATAACCAATGAGATTATTTTCTCTTTCTTTCACGTATTGAATTCCAAGCTTTCTAGTGCCTTGGAGATAGTGAAGGATTCGTTTTGTTGTTACAAAGTGTAGCTTGCTTGGTTGATTCATGAATCTTGAGATGAGATTCACCACATACCCTCTATCCGGCCTTCTATGTGTTGAATACATGAGTGAGCCAACCAATCTTCGATATATAGTAGGATTAATTTTCTCAACTCCATCATTCAACTACAATTTTTCGTTCAAAGAAATAGGAGATGATACTGACTTACAATTTGCCATATTGAACTTCTGTAATAGATTTTCAAGATATTTTTCTTGTGAGATGAATATCTCTTCCTTGGCTTGTTGAACTTGAATTCCCAAAAAATATCTCATGAGACCAAGATCAATCATTTCATATTCTAGCATCATAGCCTTCTTAAATTCTTCGACCATCTTTGCGTTAGAGCCAGTATAAATTAAATCATCAACGTATAGGCAGACAATAAGAAAATCATGTGTACCTTGTTTCTTGACATATAGTGATGACTCAATTAGACATCTTTTGAATCCACTTTGTCGAAAATTGTCGTCAATGTTGCTGTTCCATGCTCGTGGTGCTTGTTTCAGATCGCATAGTGCTTTTCAAAGTCGATATACTTTTTCTTCTTTTCCTTTTACTTATCAAATTGATAAATAGGAAACACCATTTGAGCAGCTAAGGCGAGCATAGTCCGAGTTGTTTCCATATGAGCTACTGGAGCTAAAGTTTCATTGAAATCCACTTTAAGTTGTTGAGAATATCCTTTTGCAACTAGTCGAGCCTTGTGTTTTTGGATTGTGCCATCTTCCTTGTATTTGGTCTTGTAAACCCATTTGAGACTAATGACATCTTTTCCTTTAGAAAGATCAACAAGCTCCCATGTTTGATTTTTTCCTATTGTTGCAATTTCTTCATCCATGGCTTTCCTCTAAATTTATTCTTTTGATGCTTCACTATTCTTAAATGGCCCACAAGAAAATAATGCAAAATTGCATGATTGATAGATATCGATTAATTACCGTACCTTTCGAGTTGGAGCTTCCAAATCAGGAACCTGAAATCTTGAACTAGATGCTTCAATAGGGTTACTTCTTGGACTTGAATGTGGACTTGCTTCTGTTCTTTGGGTAGCTAGAGAACTGGGATTTGATTGAATGCTGGAGTCTTCTTTTTCTTTCTCTAGATCAATAAATTCCAACATTCTTGGCTTTTGAGAAATGTCTTCTTCCCAACTCCATTGACCTATTTCATCAAATGTTACATTCCTTGAAACCACAAAGTTATTGATTTTGGGATTATTGAGACAATATCCCTTAGACTCATTGCTATAGCCGACAAAGATGTGTTTTTCTCCTTTCTCATCAAATTTTTCTCTGCCTTGTGAGGGAGTTAAAGCATAAGTTAGAAAACCAAAAACTTTACGAGAACTTACTTCAGGTTTTCTCTTGTGCCATGCTTCATATGGTGTATTATCTCAAACTGCTTTCGTTGGAGATCGATTGAGAATATAAATTGCGGTTTAACAGCTTTAGCCCAGAATTGGTTTGGAAGTCCTTTGCCTTTCAGTATACTTTGGGTCATCTCAACAATAGCGCAGTTCTTTCGTTCGGCTACACCATTTTGTTGAGGAGTATGACTAACCGTGAGTTGTCTTCTAATTCCTTTCTCCTTGCAATAACATGAAAATTGAATGGAGATGAATTCTCCTCAATGATCAGTGCAGAGTGTCTTTAATTCTCTTCTACTTTGTTTCTCCACAAGAGCTTTGAATTGAATAAAAATAGTGAAAGCTTTTGATTTTTGTGATAGAAAATATATCCACATCATCCTCGTGCAATCATCAACAAATAAAATGAAATACCTCTTGTTTCCAAGAGATGGTGTTTGAGTTGGTCCGCAAATGTAAGCATGAACCAATTCCAATGGAGTTTGAGCCGTCCACACAGTTTTAGGAAATGGTAATCTATGCATTTTTTCATAGATACATCCCTCACAAGCTTCATTGTCTTTATTAATTGTGGGCGGGTCTAAAACCATAGTTTTATCTTTTAATGATTTTAGGCCTTTGTAATTTAAGTGTCCATATCTTAAATGCCACAAATATGAATCATCAATTTTTTCATCTTTTAAGGCAAAATTTCTAGCCAGCGGCATTTGGAGAGGAAACACTTTATTAGGAGTCATTTTGACTCTTGCAATTGTTAATTATTCTTTTTGTTACTGCATTCTCCAATAGCAAAATTTACTTTATAATCATTTTGTAGTAGTTGGCCAACACTTAATAAATTTTGAGCTAGCCCGAAGACGTAATAAATATCAGGAATTAATTTTCTCGTACCTGTTTAGGTCATGACAGCAACAACTCCTTTGCTTTCAACATTTTGTACCTTTCCGTACCCTAATTTTACTTGAGATCGAATAGAGTCATCGATCTTATAAAACATGTTTCGATTGCCGATCATATGGTTACTGCAACTACTATCCACATGCCAGATATTTTTTTATTCTTACAGTAGAACATTCATGCATGAAAATACTTCCACTTCTTTTTCTTCAGAATAATAGACTTTGCTGCTATTTTGATTCTTGAACCAGCAATCATTTTCTAAGTGGTTCAAGACTTTGCATCTTTTGCATTTGAATCTACAATCTTTTGAGGCATGGTTATTCTTGTTGTAGATAATACAATAGGAGTCAGACTTACCGCTACTATTTTGTCCTTCCCGAGCACGTAATAAATTACGGCCTCCACGTCCTCTTTTGAGCTGCCCGTGTTTTTGGCTCCTTCTAGAATTTCCATGCTCCCTCTTTGGAAACTTTTCTTTAGATAGTTGAACTTTTGATTGGAATGCTTGCTCCAGTGATTGATTTGAAAATTTGTTCATCCTTTTCTCGTGTGCTTCAAGAGAGCTCATTAATTGTTGACGTGTTTTGTTAAATCTTTTGATTCTTCAATAGCTACTATGACGTGATCAAATTTTGTCGGTAAACTTCTTAAGACTTTTCAACCACTTTTTGATCAGTTACATTATCTCCATAACTTCTAATTTGATTTACGATACCAGCAACTCGGGAAAAGAATTGTTGAACAGTTTCATTTTTCCTCATTGCCAAGTTATCGAAATCTCTCCATAATGATTGAAGTTTAATGAAGATGACTTTGTCATACCCTTGAAATTCAATTTTTAATATTTTCCAAGCATCTTTTGATTTTATCACGCCAAGAATTTGAGGAAAGATTGTTTCACTTACCCCTCCCTTTTAATGTTGAGCAATGCTTGAGCATCTTGTTGCACTTTTTCTTTGTATGACTTTTTGCATGCTTCCGTCCATGTTGTTTCTTCCTCTAGACTTGCCGGTTCCTCATACCCATTTTGCACTAGATCCCACAAATTTTGTGAGATAAATAATGTCTTCATTTGGACACTCCAATAATCAAAGTTTTCACCGTCGAAAATTGGAATAAGACTATCTACATATTTGAATGTAGGAGAATTATTGGTGGGTTCCTTGAGTGTGATTAAGTTGAAGAAACGTTGGATGATTTTATTATGAACTTAGGAACTTGGGCTTTAAAAATGGTGGAAGCTAGATTTTAGTGTGAAATTGGGAGGTTGAATTTAACCGAACCTTACTCTGATACCAAGATTGTTGGGGTACAAGGATAGAAAACAAGTTTATATTGGATAAGATGTGTAAAAAGGATTTGATACTCAAATTAATTTTATTGAAGAAGACTTTTGATTACAACGAGGGAAAGACACTTTTGGGAGGACTTTGCAGTATTACTAGTATGCTATTACACTTAGAGTTTTTTCTTACTTGCAATTCTCTTCCATTCAAATGGATAGATTGGAGGAGTATTTATAGACCATTCCACCAACTCCAATTTCTTTTGCTAACCACCTATTTCATCTTTTTCTATAGACCACAACTTTACCTCAATTATTCACTCTAGCACCTAGGCTAGTAATCTAGGTAGATTATTGCTAGATTTTTACAACTCTTATGTAGATATTTTGCAACAACATTCTTAGACTCTTTCTAGACAATTCTAGATTGTAAATTATCTCACAGTTCCAATGCTTAAGAATACAAGTAAACACGTCATTGTATCACGATATAAATGAGTAAAGCGCAAAGTATGTAAGTATTGACAAACTAGGGTAAAAATGTAAAGTCTAGCAACTAAGGGGATTAATAATAAATTTCTTTAAAGGGCTCAAGGATAAAATTAGAAATTCAACTAATCAAGAGGCAAAATTAAAAATTTACACAAGTGTAAGGGTTAATGCTGCAGATTAGGACATATTAGGGACAAAACAGTAAATCCTAGCAATTATGGGGTAAGTTGCAAATCAATTGGGAAGTAATTGAATGAAAAACAAAACCTAAAGGGTTCAATTTTTGCCAAATTAAGAACTTAGTTGCATGAAATAAGAAAAACCTTTAAGAGCTTTTGTGTATTACTCACAATAACAAAAGGACTAAAACTTAAATATTCTCACATTATGATTGGCAATGACCCAAACTAAAGATATTAGACTAATACAAAGCTGAATTAATTACAAAATTAAACTACTTAAATCCATTAGTTAACAAATTAAACTGTATCAAGACCAAATCAAAACAACTTAAACACAAACTAGTTGCAATTAATAGAAAGTAAATGAGATGTTAAAAAATACTAAAACGAACATCAATTCTTTAATCATCTTTTTCATTAAGTCAATCAAACTGAAAAATCTGACAAAAGAAAATCAAACCCAAACCCAAACTCTTAAATAACTCAATTATTCTCATAAAACAAAAGCCCCAAAAGCCCATTTGGTCTTTCCTTTTTTCCGTGGATAAATCAGACTAGAAATAAACAGGGATACAACACCAAAACCCACCCCATTACTCAAATTAGTTTTTCTCTTTTTTCTTTTTTAGAACAGAGGAAAATAAATCCCTAAAAAACTAAACCCACTAAAACATCCCACCCCAATCGGTTTCTTCTTTTCCTCTTTTTCCCGTTTCTCTTTCTTTTTCCTTCTCCAACTCTCCCTGTTTTTCTCTGTCATTTTCTCTCACTCTTTGTATTTCACTCTCCATCTTCCTCGTTCTTTCTCTCTCAAATTCTACTCTCTCACTCTTTCTTCTACTTACTCACCGCGTCTTCTTCTCTCTCCCTCTCTCTCTTCTCCAACTCTCTTTTTATCTCTATTCTCCAACCCTTTTTCTATCTCTATTCTCTAGCCCTCTGCCCTCTCTGTCTCTCTTTCTCTAGTCTCCCTATCTTCCTCTCTATCTCATCTTCTCTCTTTCCAATTACCTTCTCCCTTTGAATTGCGAAGTTATGGCTATTGAGAGAGAGGCTGCTAGTGGGGGAATTCGAAAGCTGGGCGGCAAGGAAGCGTGGTGAAGTAGAGGTGAGGGAATGGAGAGTGGCTATGTGTTTTCAGCGCTGCGGTTTTTGTTAGTTTGGCAAGGGCAATGCTTGTTCTAGGACAGATTTTGGCTGAGGCAATGACTTTAAGCTGGCTTTGGGGCTACTATGGAGCTATGATGATTGATTGTTTGCCTATTTTTGTTGTTGTTTTCCTTGCAACTACTAGGTTGTGATGGTGGTAGACGTGGTCCAGACCAATGGGTAGTGGTAGTAGCTTTTCTGGTCATTTGATAGAGGTTGTTGGTGACTTGAAACTAATGACTATCTCTGTGATGACTTGGTTGGTTCAGGGGAGATGCGGTGATAGATGGTGGGTTGATGTTGGTTGTGATTTTGGCGGTGGCGTTGGTAGGGTTGGAAGAGTTTTGTTTTAAGCTTGATTTTTCTTGCGCTCTAAGCAATTTTGCTAGTTATATATGGTTATTCTTTAATCATCTGTTTAGTTGTTCAATAATTGGTGATAGTTCTTAGCATGCTTCAGTTGTGATCATGGTAATTTGATATCTTCGGTATTGGCTTCATTTGTACATGCTAAATGTACGATATCTAAAAGAGAATCCTTGTGAGTGGTTTGCTTGTGGATAGGGGTTTATGTGATTATCCATGAATGGTGGTAAGAGACTTTAATTTTATTTCAAATGCTGAAGAAAAAAGAGAATGTTGGCCTTTTCTGATGTCACATGCAATGAAATTGTTGAATTTTTTTTTTTTGTCTACTTCTAATTTGGTGGATGCTGATTATTCAGGGTCACCTTATACTTCGTGTGATAATTGAGATGGATGTGCGAGAATTGGTGAAGGCTTAATAGGCTATTGATTAGTGATGATTGGATAAAACATGGATTAGTTACTTCAGTTTCTCGCTTAGCAAGGCATTCTTCTGATCATTCGCCATTATTGTTAAGTACGATGACAATATCATATAATAAACCTCGGCCTTTTTGATTCCTCAATGTTTGGACAAAACGTAAATAATTCCCACTGGTAGTTAAGGAATCATGGGATGAGGTAATCCAAGGAGCCCTATGCTAGTATTGAGCTTAAAACTAAAATGACTGAGGAGTGTTTTGAGCAAGTGGAATCAGGAAAGCTTTGGAAATATTTTTCAAAAGGTGAGATGGGCGAAACATAATTTGATTGAAGCTAAGCAAGAGGTTGAATAGGTTGATTCAGATAAGGCTATGTCCAAGTTAGTGAGATCATAAAATGAGCTTTAGAATCAACTTGTTGTAGGAGAAAGGTTAGAAGTCACGCTCCAAATGGTTAAAGGTTGGAGATTGTAATACATGGTATTTTCATTCATCCATTAAGCAAAGGTGAATTCAGGCCACAATTCACTAAATTCAGGATGAGTCGAGCTAGTGGATTTATTCATAAGATTTAATTGGAGAGAAGGGAATTATTTATCTCAAAAAGTTGTTCACGGCTAAGGCACATCCCAATAATTTTGAGCCATTAAATGTCATTCTAAATATCATCATGGATGAGGATAATTCCTTGCTTGAGGTGATTCCATCAAAGGAGAAGGTGTATAGGATAGTTGTAAACATGGATGGTGAAAACGCTGCAGGTCCTGGTAGGTTCACTAGACAAATTTTCAAGGGGGCATAGGAAAATTGTTGGTGATGATCAGTATAATACTATCCTCAATTTTTTTTGCATGTGCAGAATTACCTAGTAGTTTCACATCAATTTTAATTATTCTTCTACCCAAGGTTCAATCTCTGTAGAGGTTTTCTGAGTTTTTCCCAATTAGTTTGTATAATTTCATCAACAAAATTGTTTCAAGGATTCTTGCTAATTGTTTGTCTCATATACTACGAAAGATCATTTCTCCTCAGCAAAGTGGATTTGTCAAGGGCCGTCTTATTTTAGGCAATTTTTTACTCGCTTCTAGAGTTGTTAGCAGGGATTGGGAAGAAGAATTATTGGGGGAATGTAGGACTGAAATTAGACATGACGAAAGCATATGATAGAGTTCCTTGGCTTTTTTAACAAAGGTGTTGAGAGCATTTGGTTTTGGAGAGAGATGGATCGACGTGATTTGAAGAATCATCTCCAATATTTGGTTTTCCATCATTATTGATGGTGTTCCAGTTGGAATTGGTTTCTTCCACTCCTCACGAGGATTACGTTAAGATGATCCATTGTTTCTTGCTATTTTTATTATTGGAACTGAGGTTTTATCCCACTCCTTGAATAAATTGGTGGAGAATAATGCATCCAGAGGATTTAAAGTTCTGAGGAGGTGTCCTCAGATAACACCTTTTGGCTTATGTAGATAACATTCTGATTTTTTCTGGGGCCTCAGCTAAATCATTGAGGATGGTTTTGTCTTGTTTAGAGGAGTATGAAAAGGAATCTAAGCTGCTGATTAATAAAAGTAAAAGTTGTTTTTTTGGCTCATTATAAGTTGGCCATAGAGAAAAAGTAACGGGTGGCAGAGTTCACTGGTTTTTCACAAAAATCATTTCCTACCAGATATTTGGAGTGTTCTTTGTATGTGGGTCATAGGAAGGCTAAATTTATTCTAAGCTATCCCACTCAGTGAATTCGCGGATTTCTTCATGGAAAAATAATTTTTTTGTCTATGGGTGGAAGAATGACTTTGATTAGGAGTGTTTTGGCATCTATCCCTATTCGTTTGTTGGCAGCTGCCTGTCCTCCTAAGAGAGTTTTAAATTTGATTGAAAGGGTGTTTGCTAAATTTTTATGGTCGAGTTCTTTGGACCTTTCTCATCATCACTGGATAAAATGGAAGGATCTTTATTTTCCAACAGAGGAGGGTGGTGCTGGGATCAGGGATTTATCACAAGTTCATTCAACCTTCTCAATTAAGTTGAGGTGGCAATTTAGAACTCATAATTCTTTGTGGACCGACTTCATGAGGAAGAAGTATTGTTCCAACGGTCATCCCAATTCTGTGAAGCCTTCAGTCTTTTCCACTATCACATGGAAGCAGATGCTACGGGTGAGAATATAGCTGAGTTATATATGTATTGGATTCTAAGGGATGGGCAGTGTAGCTTGTGATATGATAATTGGATAGGTGTAGGTCCTTTATGCTGGAAAACTCATAGTAATACTAATCATAAGGTGATTGACTTCGTAGAGAATGGCAAGTGGAATTATGGAATGTTGTAGGAATGGTTGCCTTTAGATATAGTGCAGGAAATCTACAGTTTGCTACTCAGTCCACGCCTCCCCTCGCTATAAGTAAGCACATAGGTAAAAATATGCAATAGACAAAATTATGTCAATATAATAAAGGGTATTTTCTTTTCTTTCTTTTTTTTTTGGCAAGAATATATTGAAGCCTAAATGCTTAACCACTAAGTTGGCTTATCCATGGTTCTCTAGCTACTTTTATCAGATTTAATTTATACATATACATGGTAAAAGTATGTAAATATACTTGAATGGGCATTTTTTTTTTTTTAGAAAACAATACACAATATTCCATTATTAATAAAAGAGTATGTTACACCATAGTCAGAGAATATGCCATATTATGAGCTTCCTGAACAACATTCCTAGCTACTTTAATTATTACACAATAAGATAGAACCGAAGCTAGACATTTTACATCATCTAATAAATTATTAAGAACATATGGAATCAAACTATCATTCCTTAGACACTGAACTAAAAGCGAACTATCTGTGCATATGGCAATATATGTGAACCCATTCTGAACTGCAAATAAGATTGCTTCCAAACAGGCAAGTACTTCAATTTGAAATGATGAAGTTGCATGGATCAACTTAGCCCGTCTGCACAAAACACTCCCACAATCATTCTTAACTACAAACGTAATGGCCACTGAATTTGTAATTGTTTCGAAGGAACCGTTCACCAAAATAGTTACACCACTTCTACTATGTGGACCTAATATTGGTGAGGATGGGCATTTTATTTCAGGTAATAAACATCTTTAGCTGATGATGAACTTTAGTTATAATTTATTGGAACAATAATGCATGAAAATTCTCCAATTAGGAACAATGGCATGTGCTTAAATCACACAGGAATATAGACAAAGCATCAAGCCAATGAAACTGTATGGACACATACACATTATAGGACTAGAAAATCACATTATTAAGACAAAGATGCATCAATAATATAGCAAACAACTTGAGATTTTACTTTCACATTATGTGAAGCTGATCTGAATAGACATTATGCAGGTCCATTCTTATTCATTTTTAATTCCACATGTAACAAAAATTCAAAACAATTTTGTTGTCTTTGCTTATGATACTGAAAGCATATTTTGAGTACCCAAAGTGTTGATATTAACGATGGCTCAAGTTAGGGCCATTGTTTGCTTGACAAAATTTTTCAGTGTAGGACGCTGTTTTTAGGCAAACTGTAAGAGATCTTATTTAAAAACAAAAACAAAAATCAATCTGAAATTCATAGCTGCATTAGAGATCACTAACCAATAACTTCAACACAAACAATAAACGATATACATTAAATTAAGCTTGAAAGATGACATAGTTTGTAGAATAAACTAGAAGAATTAATCTTTAAAAGAAAAAATTAGATCAAAGTCATAGCATGATTTGTACAATAAAATATGAATTTATTTTGTTAAGGGAAAAGCAGCAGCAGACTCTCACACAGATTTTTATGGATGCAAGGTGTTGTTAAAAATGAAGGTACTGATTAATAAAGAAAAGGCTAAAATTTTATAATGCCGGTAAAAACTAAATTTCATGTATCACGTACATATACAAAACCTTAATTTCAGCTAAATCATGGCAAAGTTAACAGAAAAAATGGAGGAGCATTTTACATTGTTTTTATGTTCATCTACATAAAAGGAAAACAAAAGTCTTTGAAGTTAGGCAAGAGGGGTTGAAGGATATCACTTCCTGATCACTAGAGTGTTGTATTGAGTATTCCTAAGTATTATGTTTAGGAAGGGAAAGTTTGCTTCTAGTAAAAATCAAATCACATTTTATGCATACAATAAAAACATGGATGGAGATTATGAAAAATAGTAATGGATTCCAAATGACATATAATGAAAAGGTCCAAAATTTGTTACGATAGAATTGACTACGGAATGAAGATGGAATTTAACAAGGAAAAAGCGCAAGTGGTATAAAATGTTTTTTCAAAGAATTCCTACATTATTAAAATATAAAGAAAAAGTATGTATAAAAAACTATATATATATTAAAGGAAAACCACGAAAATAATATAAATATTAAAGGAAAACCCTGAAAATACTATTTCGTGCCACTTATATATGAATTTAAATTTATAAAAGTGGAAAGTGTAAGTAGACTTTCGTTTATTAAATTTAATACACATGTAAATCACGTGCATTTTTCCTAATCAATGTAAACAGATTCCGCAGTGCAAACTATTTTGACGCCACCAGTAACAATAGAATAGTCAACATAAACGGACTCCAAATGCAAAAGTAAATTGAGTATCTTTGCAATTTATTTCTAGCTACCATGAAATAGACACCATACCAAAAGCTGGCAATAATTGGACCAAATATTTGCGAGGAATTTAAAACTGGTATTAAATAATGAAATAAACATAGATTGGAAGATGACAAGAATATCCAACTATAGTTTACATCTCGTACAAATTTTCAAGAAGCCACATATTGAAGTCAACACAATTTGAATTAAAAAAAGTAATTAACAAGAAATAACCAATTAATTAACCAAGTATCAGTATGCTCGTTTTGAGACAGAGTAGGGACACATAATCAGAAGTAATTGACAATTTTCCTGCATAATTTTTCTGCATCAAAAGTAACGAGGAATCTTCTTCATGCAAGCTTTCTTCTGATAAGCCCCTTAAAGAAGTCCAAACTGTAGCCACAAACAACAAATTAGAATTAATAAAGCGAAATAGAGCAAAGTAACGTGCTAACAGGCACAAGGAATAGCTCCCCAAGCAAATACACATGCAAATAGGCAAAATAACACAATCTCCATCCTTAAAATTTAACATCTTGTTTTACAATTAAGCCTGTGAATGTAGAGGCCCATCACTTTGAAAATTGTAGAGTACAAAATGTATACAAATACCACATGTAAAAACACAAAGCTCTTTAAATATTACATCACAGATTTAGTTCCACTCTTACAAATTCAAAATAACCCAATCTCCACCTGTACAAATCTTATTCTATAGTCACACCAGTGGTTGCAAAGAACCCTCATCCATGCAGACTTTGCAGGTAGCACACGAGTAAACAATAGTACAGCAGTTAATTTCTCCACCTCCCATTTCATCCCCCAGTCTTTTCCTTTTGGTAGCGGTCATACATCTAAATGATGCGGTCCATGAATAGTCCAAAGAAAAGCCAAATTAAAACTCCTAATAATTGTTTTCAACATTTATGTGGTGTCAATTTGTTAGTAGCTATCCTAGAAGTTGTTATTTTAAACTTTGGGTCTCCAACGCACTTTGATCTGTTACTTGTTCGCAAGAATTTTCAGCAATTGTGCTGTTTGAATTTTACTCAGTTATTTAATTATATTATGCAATGCTTTATGGATCAGAATGTTGGGCCACTAAGTGTGAATATGAACAAAAGATGAGGAGAGCAAAAATGAGAATGTTGAGATAGATGTGTGAACACACTAGACTAGATAGGATAAGTAGTGAATGCGTTAGAAGGAAAGTAGTGGTAGCAACAATAGATGAGAAGATGAAAGAACAATGATTAAGATGGTTTGGACACGTGCATAAGAGACCTCTAGATGTCCCGGTTCGGAAAGTAGAAAATAAAGAAGTATTAATTCAAATTCAAAGGGGAAGGGGAAGGCCTAAAAGGACTTGAAAAAAAACTGTTAAAAAGGACATGTTATATCTAAACCTCAATGAGAACATCAGTCTTGATCAAGCACAATGGCGTCATATGATTCATATAGCCAATCCCACATGGTGGGATAAAGACTTAGATTGTTGTTGTTGTTGTTGTTGTATTTAATTATACTATGCAACCAACTGAAGCCGTAGCTGTTATTCCACAAGTATTTTGTTTGACTATTTAGAATAGAAAGTAGGAATCCTATAATTATGCATGAAAAGATTTAAGTAATCTAACCTATTAGCGCAAGCAGAAAGGATTTCGAGGCTATTTCAAGATTGTTTGTCCTGTGAACAATAACGCATTAACAGTACGAGAACGAGACGAGGGTAAAGGGAGGAAGAGAGAGTTTGGGGGAATCTGAGACAGGAAAAATAACAAACTAAAAAAAAAAGAGATTGAATTATTTATTCATTAACTGCCTAAATAACCAAATAACAAGAGTAAATATAAGCTTATAAATTACTTAAAAGATAGAATTCTATTATTAATAGAATTTCTACTTCCTATTCTACATAGGCAAACAAAATATTCGTGAAACTTTCTTACAACAACTATGACTTTTAATTAGTTGCCTAATATAATTAAATAATTAAGTAAGATTCCAACAAACTAATAGCTCAAAATTCCTGTGCAAAAGTGCAAAATCAAAATACCTTTGATCCCTAAAGTTCAAAATATAGACTTTTAAGACATTTACTAGCAAAATGACAGAGGTTGCGGACTATTTTTAAAGCTTAATTTTGTTTTTTGAGCTCTTCATGAATTACATCATTCTCTCTAGTTGGTAAAAACTCAACCTCGAGTTTTAAACTAGTGTAGGAACACCCAAAGATCATAAACATCATCCACGAGATAGAGAAATAGGCTCCATAACAACAGATTTTCTGTCCCTTTGTTGAATGTAACAACAAAAAACTTGGGTGTTTACAGTCTAACAATGTTAGACTAGTCAAGTCAATTGCTGGAGGGCATAGAATAGGAAATGTTGCTTGCCTTTGCTGTTGGACTTCTACAGTTTGCAATGCGACTATAGTGTTTGCCATATGTTCTGGTGATGCTTCGATGATCTCTTCCTCATAGTTTTTTGCAGCAAACGCGTCCAGCACTATCTGTTGGACTTGCTCAACAGAAACGACAAACTCCCACAGCCTTAACTCTGAAGATTGACTTCTTTCCTACTCTCGATCAACTTATGAAGGTCAATAGCCAATCTTGCTCCAAGACATCGTTTTCCCAGCAATAAGGTTTCAGGTTAATTGAATCTACTAGCCATGGCGACTAAGGTACCAACAAAGGATTGCAAAGCTTCAAATTTTCTATTAATATCTTGCATTTCATCCTTGAGAAAAGCAACCCCTATGTTGATAGCCTCAATCTTTCAACAAAGTTCCAAACTTCAAAGAAAGTTGTGCATTAGTAAACCATATTTGTTTATTCAAAAAAACAAGGGATATCTTACACCTAGGGGCAGCTGAAAATATAATTCATGACGGAGAAAGTTTGGGCTCTGAATACCAAACTGAAGCAGGACAACGATGGGTTAATGTTGCCCACTAGTACAAGAGGAAGAATAGAGGAATTTGAGACTGTTTCAGGACTATCCAGGCTGTGAACACTAAGATTGTGGCAATCTAGCCAATTACAACGAGTGGAAGAATACAAGAATTTGAGGTTGTTTCAAAATTGATTGGGCTGTGAACACTACCCTGTGAGCAACACCTAAACAGTAACGATCGGGCAAATGGGGGAAAAAGAAAGAGCGAGCTTGAGGGAATCTGAGGGAAGAGACTAACAAATTAAAAAAAAAAAACCAAGAAACTAAATTCTTACTCATCAATCTCTGCCTATAATAACATAATAACAAGAGTATTTATATACTTGTAAGTTACCTAAAAGATAAAATTCTATTATGAATAGAATTCCTACTTCATATTCTAAATAGGCAAACAAAATACTTATATAATCTTCCTATCATAACTATGACTCCAATTAGTAGCTAACATAATAAATACAATTCAAAGAACATAATTGCAGAAAATTACCGCAAACAAACTAAAGACCAAATTACCCTGAGACTCAAAGTTCAAAATAACGACTCCCAAGACATCTACTAGCAAACTGATAAACATATAAAGGTTCAGGGCTTTTCCTTGAACCCTTTATGGACTACATCAATCTGATTTTGTAACGAGTTAGTAGATTACTCATACTAAAGAAAAGTTGCAAACAGATCACGCACACTAAAGCAGCCAGCAAGTAGATTATGCATCTGGAGATCTATACCAAAAGAAACAAAGTAGGAAAACAGGCAATAACCACCAATTAAGTGTTGGTCTCCCTCCTGATATAGAAGTTTTTGAGCTCATCAGAAGCATGTAATTTGAATTTCTTATACCAGAAAATCCTAGCAAAGTTGAGAATATTGAGGAGATTTATAATATTGTGGCAAAATGATGGCTAAGAATGTAGGTTTGAAGCATTATTAGTCCAACTCTAAAATTCTACTTAGACAATCGTGCAGACAATTGTTTAAGCTTGTGCCTAAAATCTTCATAAGATTTGCCAACTATTAGCGAAAATTCAGTTCGCCTATTCTATGCACCAAGCATTATTCCGTTAATTGTTTGCCCATGTTCCCATATCCCATACTTGGGTAAATCCATAGAACACTTCTATATCAACAAGTACTCCTGTTGATCACTGATACCAAAGGTCAGTCTAACAAACCGGCATCAAATATCGGTTTCATCTAAAGCAAGTTTAAGCAACTTGCCAGTGGCGATGGTGGAAGTTCAAACTGCAAGTGTAGAAGGTATTTTCTATAGTATTTCTTATCATTCAGCCACCAAAAGAAAAAGAAACACAGGTCACATGACCAACCGAAAAGAATACATGTGAGAGAGAGAATGAGAGAGAGAGAGAGAGAGAGGAGAGAGAGAGTTTTAATTGTAGTGCTATTTACATGTTCCTTCAAACGCTAAAATCTATCTCTATATATCCATTATTTGAGAAAACAACAACTAATATCACCCTTGGATAGAATGCCTGAGATCTTCATAACAGTTGCCAACTATTTCAGTGAAACATTCGGTTCCAAGCATTATTCCATCAATTTTTCATCCGTATTCCATATCCCATCTTGGGTAAATTCATAGGACACTTTTTCTATATCAACAAGCATTACTCTTCTGTTGGTCACTAATACCCAAGGTCAATCTAACCACCGGCATCAAATATCGCTTCCACCAAGCAGATCTAAACAACTTGCCAGTGGCGGTGGTGGAAGTTCAAACTGTAAGTACAGATGATATTCTCCCTGCAGTATTTCTTATCATTCAACCACCAAAACAGAAAGAAATACAGGTCACATAAACAACTGAAGAAAATAAACATGAGAGAGAGAGTTTGTGTGTGTGTGTTAATTATACTGCTATGTACCAATTCCTTCAAACACTAAAATCTATCTCTACATATCCATTATTCAAGAAAACAACTAATGTCACCCTTCAATAGAATGCCTGATGTCTTCATAACAGTTGCCAACTATTTCAGTGAAACACTCAGTTTACCTATTCTTTGTACTAATCATTATTCCATCAACTTGTCATCCACCATAGGACATTTCTTCTATATCAACAAGTATTCCTCTTCAGTTGATCACTGATATCTGAGGTCAATCTAACTGCCAGACATCACCCCCCCCCCCCCAAAAAAAAAAAAAAAAAAAAAAAGGCGGATCTTAGCAAATTGCCAGTGGCGGTGGTGAGTATAGATGATATTTTCTCTGCAGCAATTCTTATCATTCAACCGCCAGAAGAAAGAGAAACACAGGTCACATGACCAACCGAAGAAAATACACAAGAGAGAGAGACAGAGAGAGAGAGGGCGGGAGTGAGAAGAGTTAATTAAACTGCTATTTACATATTCCTTCAAACACTTCTATATATCCATTCTTAAAGGAAACGGCTAATATCCCCCTTGGATAGAATGTTCAATCAGCATTAAATGCAATACACGTCTAGCATGACTTCAGATTTGAAGGAAAGATGGGGCGCGGACTGCTTTTCCAAGAACAGTATGTGTGCGCGCGCATATTGAACTACATATTACTATGCCTCAGTGGATAATCCAAAATTTGTGATTTGAAAGATTTAACTTTAATTAACTATGCATATGCAAAAGACAAAGCCATGCTGAAGTCTCACCTCAAATATATTTCTTGTTCAATGTTACGCAGTACCTAAATTTTCTCATGCTAAGTCTCACCTCAAATATATTTCTTGTTCAATATTACGCAATACCTAAATTTTCTCATAGAAAAAAATAAAGTCCAATGACACAACATGCATGATGAATTCAAAATATGACCATAAAAACAAGTCTACATTTCAAGATCCCCAGCTTCAAATTCAGAAGCCTTCTTGAAAGGAAAAATTCTGTTTCAAAAGTTTGGTTTTTCTAGATATATAATGCACACAAAAATTCTGGCTTCTTTAGTAACTGTATTTAATATAACTCCAGTATGAGTTAAATCCTCTCTCTCCTGGGGAGTAACATCAAAAAAAGGGATTAACATGAATTAGTAGAATATGGTTGAACTGCTGGGATGTTAGTGACGAAAACAAAAGATGAAGGGTGTCTTCATACCTGTTTTCAGGCATGTGCAGCAATTTCAATCATAGAAAAGGGTAACACTAGACCAATTAAATTATAAGCACAAATGTGTTTATGCTTAACGAGATCACGATTTGTTAACTTGAGCCTTTTGAAGGATGTTTTCTATCAGGTAACAATTGGACACTACATTCACAGAGTCACCAATTCTTGTTTCCCTCTTTTTAAACACCCACTATCTAGCATACCTTAAGTACATGACAACCAACACCTCATTAAAACATCGTCAGAAAGAACACATAATATATATGAATCACAAAGGATTATGCATATAGTTTGCACAAAAATGAAAAGTTAACACCCTATGCATATTTCTCAGGCTATAAAATACAATATAATACCTATTGCCATCAGGGTGAAGCTCGCATGTTTGACCATCATCAGAAATAGCCAGCAAATAACCCGATGGGGTTAAACCCTGAACAGCCAAAAAGCCAGTTCGCAAAAACAAAACTTTATGATCAGGCATCCTTTCAAATTCAAAAAAAGTACTCTTGACATTGGTTAAAAATAACTGCAAAATCTACCGATCATAACGGCATGATGGAGGAACAACATTTGAAAATCTCATCTTCTAGCAGCAGAAAATAGAGGGGAAGAAGGGAATTTAGGGGAATCTTGTGGCAGGAAGAACGAACATACAGTTAAACAAACAACTTTAACTCTTTATTGATCAATCTCCGTATAAAATAACCCAATAACAAAAGTGTTTATAAGTTATGAACTTTCCAAATAATAATAGAAACCTATTGTAAGTAGGATTTCTAAACAAAACTACCACTTTTCCAAATCAACCAGACTCCAATCTAAACTAATATAATTAGGTAACTACTAAACAACTTTTCCAAATCAACCAGACTCCAATCTAAACAAATACAATTAGGTAACTACTTAAGATTCAAGAAACATAGCTTGTTGGAAATTTACTGTGAACAATCAAATTGACAACACATAAATATTGAAGATAATTGTGAAAAGCTCTAATTTTGTTTTTTCTTGAGCTCTTCGTTGACTTCATCATCATCCCTTAGATGAAAAACACTCAACTTCGAGTTTAAAAGAAGAGGAGAATAAATAACCCAAAGACCTAAAACTTCAGTCATGATACAGAAGCGTAAGCACTACCAGAAAAGATTGTCTCTTCCTTCACTCAGAGGAAGTAACAAACAAATTTGAACTTCATAGCCTGAACAATGTTACTCTCCAAAGACAAGGTCATCTGCTGGAGGGGATAACATAGCAAGCATTCATGACTTTGTTCCTGGACTTGCACCATCTGTGATGTGTCCACAACCCTTATCATATATTATGTTGCAGAAAACTCACCCTCCTGGATCAAATCTTGATAAGCAGCTTAGGAGAACTTGTTTGGAGGGAGAAGACAAGGCAAGACACCTCCTTTGGTACAAAATCCTTGATTTGAACCAGAAGTAAATTGTAGTTAAGAAGAAATTGTGTAGAATTCAGGAACTAGTTGAGAGTAAATTGTAGTTAAGGAGAAATTGTATAAAATTCAGGAACTAGTTGAGAAACAGCTAACATTAAAGAACTAGAAAATGGAGGTGATGGCACAAATTGCATACTAGAACCTGAAACCTAAAGATATGGGGTGGGGCATGCTTCGACTGGTTGTTTCCTAAGTAATAAAGCCTCTTTCCCGAGCAAATAAAGCTTCGAGCGTATAACACCAACTTTCTATGTAGTCTACCAAAGCTTCCAACTTTGAAGTGGTAACCATATTTATAGATGAAGACAAAGAGAAATATAGTTGATCAAGAATGAGAGTGTGGCTCTGATATCAAATTGACATAGGACAAGATCGGGTTGATCTCACCTACTAATGGTAGCAAAGAATATAGGGAAAGAAGAGAATTTAGCTGGATCTTGAGGCAGGAAGAACAAATAAATAAAGAACTTTAACTCTTTATTGATCAATCTCAATGTAAAATAACCTAGTAACATGAGCATTTATAAGCCAAACTTTCCACAAAAATAGAATTCTATTGTGAGTAGGATTTGTAAACAAGACTTTCCTACATCAACTAGGCTCCAAATAAAAACTAATACAATTAGGTAACTTAAGACTCACGAGACACAGCTTGCTGGATATTTTCCACGAACAATCAAAAGACTAAAATACCCCTTAAAGCCTAAAATTCAAAAGAAATGATTTCTAAGACATCTAATAAAGAACTGACGACACACATAGCTTGAAGACAATTATGAAAAGGTCTGATTTTACTTTTGTGTGAGCTCTTTGTATACTGCATCACAGCAACTCTTTTGATGTATAATGTAAGTTAAAGACTTTTAGGAGGGAAACTATACTGTATGCACAAGAATCTCTAATACCATCAAGGCGTTAAACACCAAAGTCATACAGTTAAACGCATGTCATGATTCATGTTTGTCATCAAAGTGCAAATAAGGAATATGGAAGGCTATACAAAAATCCCCAATCGTCCTCCTACCCAAAAAGCAGTGAAATTAAATATCTAAAACCCAGCAAGAATTACAGGTGGAAATGGTAGTTCAAAATTTCCATCAGTGATTACACAACTTTCTTGTTAAAATTTATTGGAAGGTATGCAACGCATAACAAAGTTTATGGGATTGAAACTTCCAGATTTTAAATGGTAGGTTAACTTTCAAGAGGGAACTCCTCGCAAACAACAATTTCTAACTTCAGCCATATTCTAACGCAATTTAAGTCTTGCTATGATTGGAGATGGCATCGCGTGCATTTAAACTATAATTTTTTATGTTGGGTAGTTTCTCATCGGTAACCTGTATGATACAAATTATGAAGCATGAGGATCCGGACATTACACCAAGTTATATTTCGTCTCCTCATCTTTTGAAATTTAAAGTACTACCCTGACCCAACCTACCATCTTTCATCAACAAACAATTTTACTTTGAAGACCCATAAACATGTTAGCCACATATTTGCTGAGGATGTCAAGAAAATGACAAGAACCAAATATCACTGTTTACAGCACCCTAATTGGTCCGTAAGAGTGAGCTCTAGATCCCCTAGTTTGAACCTCATGCTAATTCAATTCGGGAGGGCAGTCCACATAAGATATTATACAAATAGTATCAACATGAGGCCTTAAAAAGATTTTGTCAGGGAAAACCAGACCTCCATCCATTTGTTTCTCAATTGTGTTCCTTCTGAGCCAATCCCGCTTTGAACCAATTTTTAGGCTAAAAGAAAATATCTTCAATTTTCAAATACTTCAATTGAATAAAATAATTCACCAAAATGCTAAAACTATTAAAAATCAGGAATTGAAACAAAGTGCTAGACAGATTTTTCCAAGAAACAGACCAAGAAATTTCCTAGTTTTTTTCATCCATTCCTAAATAACTATATCACAATTGATTAATGAAACTAACCTGAATGGTGACAACATTTTCCACAACTTGATCCTGATTATCATTTTTGTCTTGTACAATAACTCTTTGCCCACTGCAGGTAGAAGAACAATAGTAACAGGAATTCAACAGATATATCAAAAATTACCTAAGGGTTTGAGCTTCAGCATATGGTGCAAGGAAAAAATTAACCTGCCAAGCACACCTCTATTAATAACATGCATAGAGTACATACAGAAAATGCCACACTGCTCAGCATAAGTAACAAGGTATTTCCTCTGTCAAAATTGAAAAAAACCATAGGGATAAGGGGAGTACTTATTTACCCTACGCCCCCCCCCCCTCCCCCGGGCGCAGGGAGAGGGGGGTGCGCTCGCTAAACTGGATGAAAACCTCCTCAGATCCACAAAGAATGCAGTATGTACTGAGGGAAATTCATCCACAGTTAAATAGTAAAGGGATGACAATAAGGAATATATTCTGGAAAACAACTGTCTGCATCATATTGGAAACAAATTGTATAGACTTGCTTGCAATTGTTCCTATGGTTGCTTCAAACTTTTCTAGAGGCCTATTCAAAATAGCATGTAAGCAAAAGAACACTACTTATAAATATAATATTATGAAGTAAATAGTTTTACCTGTGCAACCATGTTTTATAGTACAGCTGCTCAAGAGACTGGAATCCTGTATGATAAGAAGCAAAATGCATAAATCTTTCCAACGCTCATGCAAGTTCAATTCAAGTTGTAATTACCCTACAGCCAATATGTTTTGCACTAACAAGAACGGAAAGCATCTCAATTATGAAATTAACCAACAACTTAAAATCATGCTAAACGATTTTAAAAAGTATGGTTAATCTATCAGGATAAAGGATGTGCACTTTAAGCTTCAAGTAATTCTTGATGGAAAGTTCTTGCCATTCTACATTATCCCCATCAAAGTGGAGAATTCATTATTGCAGCAATAGGTCAACATATTTCTAACCTCCCCCACCGCTTAAAAATTGACAAGATCAGGAAGCAGAAAAATTGGTCATTCTAATAGCTTACATAACTCATCAATGGTTGGAAAATAAGGGTGTTTTTGGATGTAGTGTTTTTTAGGAAATGCGTTTCTTTGGCACAAAAAACACCCAAAAAGTGTTTTTTGCACATTTTTTGGTTTTGCACACACACATACATTTTTACACACTAAAATCCTACACACCAAAAAAACCAAAAACACATACTCAACTTCAAACTCACACCAAGAACACACACTCATCTTTAAGCACACACCAAGAACATCAAGAACACGCACTTACTTTCACACTCACTAATATAAATATATATATATATATTATATATACATTATACGTACATAGATACGTATGTACATGCATGCGTGTACATACGTATGTATGTACATATAATATATATAAATATACATACGTATGTTTGCATGCATGCATGTACATACGCATGTATGTACATATAATATGTTTATTATCTATATATGTTATATATAATATATATTATACATATTATAGGTATTATAATATATATAATATATAATATATATAGATAATACCTATATATATAATATTATATATATTATATTATATGTACATATGTATGTATGCATGCATGTACATACGTATGTATGTACATAAAATATACATAAATATATTATATATAAATATATATTATATATTATATATATTTATATATACATATATGTATGTACGTATGTATGTATGCATGCATGTACACATGTATGTCTGTACATATAATATATATAAATATATTATATAAAAATATATGTTATATATTATATATATTTATGTATAAATATATGTATGTATGTATGCATGCATGCATGTACATACCCATTTATGTACGTATAATATATTTATTATCTATATTATATATATGTATATATTTATAGATATTATATTATATATATTATGTGTATTATAATATATATATATATATAGATAATATATATACATACATATATTTATATATATTATATTATATACACGTATGTTTATATATATGTATGCATGCATATATTGCGGAAATAATATATTCAATTCATATTACTGAATAATATATTGCGAAAATCATTTGTTATTTGATTTATGGTCATCCAATTCATATTACTGAATATGAAAATATATTCAAATACCATCAACCAGTTTGGCAAATTCCCAAACCCTCTTATACAGAAACATATTATACAGAGTATTTGGAATCCAAGGCTGTTCTATTTAAATTAAGGAAAATAAGAGAATTAGCAGCACAATGGAGGCCTTTTACTTATAAAGAAAAAATTTTTATCAAAAAATTAGTTTATTTTGAATCTATTAGATCTCTTGAGGAATCCAAGAGAATAGATTATGAAAATGTTCCTTTCGAAATGGCTGTAAAAAATCAAGCTTATAAAAATTTTATTCAATTAATTTTTTAAATGCAGGAAATGAGCAGACCTCCTTTTCAAGGAGAAAAAGGAAGAGGTGGAGGTTCTGTCTTCTATGGAGCCCCTCACCTATCAAATTTCCAATTTCCACCATTACCATCATCTTCTTCGATGGTTAATTTAGGGAAAATACCCTCTGCAAAATCAATTCTTCTTCAAGAAGAACCAAATGATCCTTACATTGATACAGGAGTAAAATTAATCTCCTTATTTATATCTTTTGAAAATTTACATTCTGATTGCCAAACACTTCAAAAGAAATACTTCAATCATCCTTCCCTTTCTCAATTTCCCATGAGAGGACCACTTCCTTTCAAAAATAGACACACTTATGCAAATTTTCTCGACTCTTTTGTTGTGAATAATCAAAAAATAGTTGATCTTCATGACAGACACAAATCTAATAAAAATCCAAAATGGTATCCGACCATAGAGGATAATGAAATAGCCTATTCACAACTTTACATTCACCATGTTCCATCCATTCAAACATGGTATACCAAAACCAAATCACACATTGATTTTATCTCCAAATACAATAATTATAATTATCAATTTACCTACCAAGACTACATGGAAGCATGGAGTCATATATTCTTCTACCAAAATTCTCAATACAAACATACTTGGTGGATTAGAATATCCTTTTCCATTCTTCAAAATTCATTACCATCTTGGTTTTATAATTGGTTCCTAAATTTTGGACCATGTCCAGAAATTCTTCCTGAACCCCTTTTAAATCTTTATCATATCTTTCAAAATCAAAATGCAAAATATTTTGAAGAACCGAAAATTCAGGCCAGATCCATGTTACATTTTTTAGCTAGGTTTCAAATTCCTTGGTGCTTAGCATGGAATTATGTTACTGCAATAACGGATAATGGACTTCCAACTCTTCAAAGAGAAATCAAATGCAAATGGTGGAAGAAAATGGAAGTTGATTATGCCAGCATTGAGAAAAATATCAAAATACATATTATTCAGAAGGAAGGACCCTCTAGCTCAGAGATTACCTCTCCCTCCAAAATGGAAGTTTTGTTCAGACAAATGGAAAGCAAAATAAATTCTCAAGGACAGAAAAATAATGATTAAGTCAAAAACGAATTGATGAATTTATTTGCAGGACATTTGGAAGAAATATTTTCTACTCCGGAAAATACTGATGTAGAAAAATCAAAAGAGAAAGAAAAGAAAACAGGAAAAACTAAAATATCTAAATCAGATTTGAAAGTTCCAGAAATACCCATTGAACTTTCTTCTGAATCTGAATTTGAAAATCATGATCCTGATGAAATCCCTTTGCAAAATCTTTTTGAGTCATTAGATTCCAAAGCACTTTTGGAAATAATGAAGACAATGGCAAAAGGACAAACATCCGGCAAAGCAAAAATAAAGGAGTCAATAAAGCAGCCCTCAAGCTCAGGGAATAGTGAAGAGTCGGCAGCCTCAGCAAATACTCCTGTCAAATCACAGAAAAAGCAAAAGAAGAAATCCAAAAATAGGAAATCTAAATGACATCATTGCTTAGGCAATGAAAATTGTATTTTAGTACCAAATTGTATTATAAAAGGAAAAGTTGCTTGCCTTATTTCGGCAGAACTTTTCCATTGGAATCCTTTTCCCTCTCTACCTCTCTTGTAAATTCTCTTAGCTCAAATCAATATCATTCTCAAGTCTTCTTTATTCCTGTAAGTCTCTTTTCATTTGTTTTATATTTGATTTATTTTCCTCAATATTTTTATTGTTATTATCCTATTTTTGGATTTCTTCTTTTGCTTTTTCTGTGATTTGACAGGAGTATTTGCTGAGACTGCCGACTCTTCACTATTCCCTGAGCTTGAGGGCTGCTTTATTGACTCCTTTATTTTTGCTTTGCCGGATGTTTGTCCTTTTGCCATTGTCTTCATTATTTCCAAAAGTGCTTTGGAATCTAATGACTCAAAAAGATTTTGCAAAGGGATTTCATCAGGATCATGATTTTCAAATTCAGATTCAAAAGAAAGTTCAATGGGTATTTCTGGAACTTTCAAATCTGATTCAGATATTTTAGTTTTTCCTGTTTTCTTTTCTTTCTCTTTTGATTTTCTACATCAGTATTTTCCGGAGTAGAAAATATTTCTTCCAAATGTCCTGCAAATAAATTCATCAATTCATTTTTGACTTGATCATTATTTTTCTGTCCTTGAGAATTTATTTTGCTTTCCATTTGTCTGAACAAAACTTCCATTTTGGAGGGAGAGGTAATCTCTGAGCTAGAGGGTCCTTCCTTCTGAATAATTTGTATTTTGATATTTTTCTCAATGCTGGCATAATCAACTTCCATTTTCTTCCACCATTTGCATTTGATTTCTCTTTGGAGAGTTGGAAGTCCATTATCCGTTATTGCAGTAACATAATTCCATGCTAAGCACCAAGGAATTTGAAACCTAGCTAAAAAATGTAACATGGATCTGGCCTGGATTTTCGGTTCTTCAAAATATTTTGCATTTGATTTTGAAAGATATGATAAAGATTTAAAAGGGGTTCAGGAAGAATTTCTGGACATGGTCCAAAATTTAGGAACCAATTATAAAACCAAAATGGTAATGAATTTTGAAGAATGGAAAAGGATATTCTAATCCACCAAGTATGTTTGTATTGAGAATTTTGGTAGAAGAATATATGACTCCATGCTTCCATGTAGTCTTGGTAGGTAAATTGATAATTATAATTATTGTATTTGGAGATAAAATCAATGTGTGATTTGGTTTTGGTATACCATGTTTGAATGGATGGAACATGGTGAATGTAAAGTTGTGAATAGGCTATTTCATTATCCTCTATGGTCGGATATCATTTTGGATTTTTATTAGATTTGTGTCTGTCATGAAGATCAACTATTTTTTGATTATTCACAACAAAAGAGTCAAGAAAATTTGCATAAGTGTGTCTATTTTTGAAAAGAAGTGGTCCTCTCATGGGAAATTGAGAAAGGGAAGGATGATTGAAGTATTTCTTTTGAAGTGTTTGGCAATCAGAATGTAAATCTTCAAAAGATATAAATAAGGAGATTAATTTTACTCCTGTATCAATGTAAGGATCATTTGGTTCTTCTTGAAGAAGAATTGATTTTGCAGAGGGTATTTTCCCTAAATTAACCATCGAAGAAGATGATGGTAATGGTGGAAATTGGAAATTTGATAGGTGAGGGGCTCCATAGAAGACAGAACCTCCACCTCTTCCTTTTCCTCCTTGAAAAGGAGGTCTGCTCATTTCTTGCATTTAAAAAATTAATTGAATAAAATTTTTATAAGCTTGATTTTTTACAGCCATTTCGAAAGGAACATTTTCATAATCTATTCTCTTGGATTCCTCAAGAGATCTAATAGATTCAAAATAAACTAATTTTTTGATAAAAATTTTTTCTTTATAAGTAAAAGGCCTCCATTGTGCTGCTAATTCTCTAATTTTCCTTAATTTAAATAGAACAGCCTTGGATTCCAAATACTCTGTATAATATGTTTCTGTATAAGAGGGTTTGGGAATTTGCCAAACTAGTTGATGGTATTTGAATATATTTTCATATTCAGTAATATGAATTGGATGACCATTTACTAGAACAAAATTTTCAAGATCTAATGTAGAATTTGAATCTTCAGAATGATCAGACTCATCCTGATAAGTATTCTGATTTGAGAACAAAGGATTTGAATGAGTAGAAGTTGAAGGAATATTTTCCATGAAATTATCCCCGTAAGAATTCACGAGTAAGAAAGTCAGGGAGAGAATTTGATTCTCCTTTAATGTGAATTATTTTGAAATCAAAAACAGAAAGAGATGCTTGCCATCTTGCAAAAATTTGTTTTGATGCAATATTTTTCACATCTTGTTCTAAAACATTTTTTGCTGCTGAGCAATCAATACGTAATATAAAAGTTTGATTTAACAAATCATCTTGAAATTTATTGATGCATAAAACAATGCTTAAGATTTCTTTTTTAATAGTAGAATAATTACATTGAGCATTTTTCCAAGAACCAGAGGTAAATCTTATAAGTTCTTCCTTATTATTTTTTGGATTTAATTGTTTTAGAATGCCTCCATAACCAATGTCAGAAGCATCAGTTTCAACTATTTTAGTAAAATTGGGATTAGGTAAATTTAAACATGGTAAATATTTAACCTTATTTTTTATTTTCTTAATTATATATGTATGAATTTGACTCCATGGAGGAGGATTTTTCTTTAACCTATCATATAAGGGTTTACATTCAATTCCAAGATTTTTATAATAATCATGAATATAATTTAGACTCCCTAAAAATCTTTGTAATTGTTTTTTATCTTTAATTTCATCAGGGAATTTAGAAGCAAATTCAATACTTCTTGAAATAGGTATAATATTTCCATTTTTTAATTCATATCCAAGAAATCTTATTTCTGTTTGGAAAAGCTTCATTTTTTTAGCAGATAAAACTAATCCATTTTGTTTTACAATATTTATAAATTTTTCTAAATGTTGAAAATGTTGTTTTATTGATTTAGAAAATATTAAAATATCATCTATGTAAACAATTATAAAGGAATAATATGAAAATATATCATTCATAACATTTTGAAATTGAGATGGAGCATTTTTTAAACCAAATGGCATTACATTCCATTCATAATGACCAAATGGGACTGTGAAAGCAGTTTTATATCTATCTTTTTCATTTATCTGTATTTGCCAAAATCCTGATTTTAAATCAAATTTTGAATATATGACTGAATCAATAGTTCTATTTAATAAATCTCTTTTATTTGGAATTGGATATCTTATCCATTGTAAGACTTTATTTAATGGTTTATAATTTATGACTAATCTAGGTATTCCTCTTTCAATTTCTGAATTTTTGTTTACATAAAAAGCAGTACAACTCCAAGGAGAAGTACTTTTCCTAATAATTTGCTTATTAAGTAAATCTTCTATTTCTTTTTTACAAAATTCTACCATTTCTTTGTTCATTTGTGCAGGTCTTGCTTTTGTAGGAATTAATTTTTCATTAAAATTATTTTCATATGGTAAAGAAACTATATGTTTTTTCCTATTCCAGAAAGCATTAGGTAATTCACTCCAGATTTGATTTTTTATTTTATCTGTTATTCTAGAAATTTCTATTCTAGTTTTTTGATTTTTTAAATCTTCTTGTATTTGGAAATGTGTAAAATCTTTTTGTAAAAATTCTATTTGGTTAAGTTTTAATTTCATTATTTCTTCTAAAGTATCAATTTGTTTAATTTGAGGTTTTGAAACAAAATCAAAACTAATTGATTGGTCTTTTTTAGAAATTGTTTTTCCATCACATATAAATGGTTGCATTGCATAATAAAAAGGTGTACCTAAAATTACTTGTTGAGATACATCTTTTGTTAATACAAATGGTTGACAGATATAATTGTCTTCTTTAGAAAAAATACATACATTTGAAATTTTATAATTAATTTTAATTTTTGATCCTTGAGCTGCTCTAAGAACAACTTCTGTTTTTTCATAATATTTTGTAAGTACTAATCCTTCACAAATTGTATTTAAATCAGCCCCACTATCTAACATAGCAATTGCTGATATTTTAAATTCTTTATTTATAACAAGGGTAACTTGTATATAATATTTTTGAGAAATATACATAGAACTTAATAGATTTTCAGGATTATTTTCTATCAATTGTTGATCTTTTTCATTAAATTGTTCTGATAATAATTCTTTTTGTAATTCTTTTAATAAATTAGTTTCTTCTATGTGATTTATTTTTTCTTTTAAGAATTTTACTTCCTACTTTAATTCCTGAATTTCTGATTTAAGAGTATTTAGACTTAAATTGGGTTTTTCCTTTTGAATATGGTTAAATACATCTGTAAGAGAAAAAGAATTACGAAGATCTATGTGTCTTTTTAATTTTGGATTAATATTTTCATTTTCTTGGTGTTTTGAGGAACTAGCTTCATTTTGAACAATTTCTAAATAATTTTCTAAGTATTTTCTTTTTTATTCAAGATTTGGTAATTCATCTATAAGATCTAATATTATTTTATTATTTTGTGTTAATACATTTATTTCTAAACCATTTGATTCTATTATGGCTTTATAATATTGGATTTGTTCTGAACAATTTTCACATTCATTGTCGCTATTTGATGAACTATCACTAGTGCTACTATTGTTACTGGACCTTTCAGAATAATTTATTTGATTAAAAATTTCAGTTTTTATTTTATTCTCTATATCTAATTTATTTATTTGTTCTATTAATTGATTTATTTTACTTCTACATTTATTAGCATAATGTCCCTTTTTACCACATTTTGAGCAAGTAATATTTTTTCTAATCCAATTTTTTACTTCTTGATCTGTTCTTTTATTTTCTTTTCTCTTTTTATAATCTTTATGGTTAAAATTTCTTTTATATTTCTGTTGTAATTTTCTTGCCTTTTTTCTTTTATTATACTTATTAGGTATTTGATTAGCAAATTGTTCACAAAAATCTCCTAATTCATATTTTTGTCTATGTTTTTCTATTTGTGCTTTTAATTTTAAATCATTACATATTTTTAATCCTTCTTCTGTACAAACAGAAATTATTTCTCCATAAGTTAAATTATGAAAATTTATATTTACTTCATCAAACAAAGATTTTAAATTTGTTCTAACCTTTTCACTAAATAATTTTGGTAATCCAGAAATAAATTTATCTTTCCAGAAATTTGATTGGGAATCATGTCTCATTAATACTTTTGATAAGAAAGTATCTTTATACCATCTAAAATGAGATAGAGTTGGACATTTAAGATTCATTAATAATTCAGTATCATAATTTTGATAAGCATTTGAATTATATCCAATAAAGTGTTTAACAATTGTACATCCTAAGGTAAAAACGGCATCTTCATATTCTGTTAGTTGAGATTGTTGTTGATTTGAAGTTCCTGGTTCATTTTTTACAGGATTTTCTATAATCTTTTTTGCATTTAATATTTCTTGTCTCTGTTGTTCAGTAAGATATATTTCCCACCATCCTTTTAATTGACCAGTAAAGCCATTAACAATTATATTTGTAGCATTTTTATTTGTAGTACCTTCATGTTTAAGAATTTGTGAATACATAATCATTTTTTGTAAAGTATTTTGAATTAAATAATTAGACATTCCATCTATATTCCATTCATAAATTTCATTTCCTTTATAACTTGCTTGGATATCATGTCGATATTTTTCTTCATGTAATATATCCTGAGGACTTGGTCTTTTATAATAAAAAGGGTAATCACCAAATTTTGGTGTGAATTTTTGTTTTCTTTCATATCTTAAATTTTTATTTTTTCTCCTTTTTCTTATGGGATTGAAATCATAATTTATTTCTTCATAATTTTCTTCAGATTGATCATGTTCAGATTCTGATGTAACAGATTCACTTTTTTGTGTGATTTTCAGAGAAAGAAGAAATAGAAGTATTTGTTCTAGATAAATTATTGATTCGGGGATGAGAAGTTGAAGAAGATAAAGAAATATTATTTAATTTTTCTGTTAAAATTTTTATTAACTCATTTTGAGAATTTTTTGTTTTAAAAGAATTTGGTGGTAGTTCATTTGGAGGAACCATATTTGGTACAAATAGAGGATCCTTTAATTTTTTATTATTACTTGTTTCATTTATTAATTTTGTTGGGTTAAATAGAATTGAAGGAATTATAGAAAATAATTCTTTAACATATAACCCAACAAAATTAATAAATGAAACAAGTAATAATAAAAAATTAAAGGATCCTCTATTTGTACCAAATATGGTTCCTCCAAATGAACTACCACCAAATTCTTTTAAAACAAAAAATTCTCAAAATGAGTTAATAAAAATTTTAACAGAAAAATTAAATAATATTTCTTTATCTTCTCAACTTCTCATCCCCGAATCAATAATTTATCTAGAACAAATACTTCTATTTCTTCTTTCTCTGAAAATCACACAGAAAAAAGTGAATCTTTGTAAATTATGTTCTTCTTCAGATAAATTTGAATTAGTATAGATTGAAGATGTAGATTTTCTATTATTGAAAGTAATTTCAACATCTCCGCTTGGAGATTGGACTATATGTGAAATATTAGAAATATTTCTTATTTGTGGAGTAGGATTTGTAATGTTTTTTAAATTCCATTTTTCTGGCAAAGTTACCTGATTCCATTGAGTAAATCTAGGACCTCTTATGTTAGCTCTTTTTTGATTTCCTTCTAACAATTCAGTTTTCCTAACACCTTTAAGATCAGATCTTTTAGCTCCTGGACTTGAAGTGTTCATTATTTTAAAATAAAATCGATAAGTTATATTAATATTTTCAGACCCTATTTTCATATCATAACCTTTTGTCATAATATTTAGGGTTAGAACATCAATTAAGTTTCTATCTGTTAATGAAACTGAAAAATTTGGATAACAATTAAAATATATAGGACCTTCACATAGACTTGATTCAATCATTCCTAGTAAAGAATCACTAAAATTATTATGTCTTCCATCTCTTAATGCAATTAAGACAGAGTTATTTAAACCTTCTCTATTTAAAGGTTGTATTGCTACTTGAATTAAACCTATATGGAGATATTTTTTACCAGAATTTCTTATTTTATCTAAATCTTTTTCAAGGATTTTAATTTCTTCAAATTCCTTTTGGATTGGAATGATTTTTTCTACCGTTTTGATAGCTAATTTTGTAGCAATATCAAAATTACCTATTTATATATATTATCTATATATATTATATTATATTGTATTATATGATATATATTTATATATAAATATATGTATGTACGTATGTATGCATGCATTTACATACGTATTTATGTACGTATAATATATTTATTATCTATATTATATATATATATATACATATATAATATTATATATATTACATGTACGTATGTATGTACATATAATATATATAAATATATTATATACAAATATATATTATATATTATATTTATTTATATATAAATATATGTATGTACGTATGTATGCATGCATTTACATACGCATTTATGTACGTGTAATGTATTTATTATCTATATTATATATATTATATATATTATGTGTATTATAATATAATATAATATATATATATATATACACATGCGTATATTTATATATATTACATTATATACATGTATGTTTGTATAGATGTATGCATGCATGTACATACGTATGTATGTGCGTATAATATATATATATAATATAATATATATAATTATGCGTATGTATATATATTATCTGTATATATATATTATATACTATATATTATATTATATTATATTATATTATATTATATTATATTATAATATATATATTATATCATATATATGTATGTATGTACGTATGTATGCATGCATGTACAAACGTATGCATGTACGTATAATATTATATATATTATATAATATGTCACATATATTTACTTATATAATATATACGTATAGGTATGTATGTATGTATATATTATATTATATATATAATGTAAATACATATATTTTATATATGTGTGTATGTAGGTATGCACGTATGCCACATATATGTGGATGTATGTGTGTGTGCGCACGTATGCATGTATGTATGTATGTGTGCATGTGTGTGTGTGTGTGTGTGCATGTGTACGTGTGTGTGTACGAATTTGGGAATCAAATTTGTGTTTTGGACAAAAACCCCTATATGTTTCTAAAAAACAATATTATCCAGACGCTAATTGTTCCTAAAAACATCTACAGTAAAATTTCCTAAAAAACACCCATCCAAACGCAGCCTAAATTAACCTTACTGCAATAAAACATTGTACAGGTTCTCAAATTTATTGAAGAATGCTGCCATTAGATCTTCTTGTAGTAGTTAAATTATCCCCATCAAAGTAGAGAATTCATTATTGCAGCAATAGGTCAATATATTTCTAATCTCCCCCACCGCTCAACAATTGACAAGACTAGGGAGCAGAAAATATGGTCATTCTAACATGATAAGATAGCTTACATAACTCATCAATGGTTGGAAAAAAAAATTCACCTTGCTGCATGAAAACACTGTACAGATTCTCAAATTTATTGAAGAATGCTGCCATTAGATCTTCCCTTAGTAGTTCAAAAGCAGCAGGAGTGAATTTTTTCACAATTGCATTCAAACAAGTAGTTGGCTTCTCGTTACTGACGTTCAAGCCTATTCCTACAAGGATAATAATATTCAGTAGTAGTGAAATAAATAAGCAACCTCCAATTGAGATGCAATAATCATGAGCCCACACACCTTACAGTGTGTTAGGAAATGCTTGAAATGTGTCTACTGTAAAATGCAGTAAGAGAAAAAATTCCAAAAAATATTGCTTTAGTTCCATGACATTTGCTGATGCAGAAGCAAAGATCTTCATTGAAATGCATAATTACAAAAGAATAAGACTGTTTACCAGCACTGACGTTAAACTTCTTTGACTTATATGTTGACGTGCACAAAATGCCTCCCACTTTAATGCCATCGACATACAAGTCATTTGGCCACTTTATTTTAACATCAAGATGTTGTATGCCCTGAAAGAGATTATATTTATCAGAATTGATAAGTCAAGAAAAAATTTAAGTATGCTGTAAAAAAACATGATATCAATATATGCTTCACATAATTCAATGCAGTAGGATACTATGAAATGCAAAAGAGCCTTAATTCTTCTTAAACAGAGTAGCTACAGCACATATTCTTCTTTATCTCCTTGATTCTACGGTTGACACATCAGGATTATATTTATCTATTTCCCAATAATAAGCAGACAATACATATAATTTCATTCGTCTTATAATTCCAATTAACAAGCCATTGAAATCAGAGAATTGAGTATTTTATTGTCTTTAGTTGTTCATAAATAATATGCAGACAATAGACACACACACACACACACACATACATGTGTGTGTGTGTGTGTGTAGACCCACACACTTCATTCATCATATAATTCCAGTAACTCAGGCCTTCAAACAGATTTAAGAACTCTGTTACACAATAGGATCTACATTGATCAGGAACTCTGTTGTTGTGGACATCCAATTTCTCCTAATTAACAAATGACAAATTTATCTATTGCTTAACTTACATTAATTGATGGTGAATCATAAAATATCAGAATTCAAAGCACATGAAATACTATAGAATGTTCCCAACCATATATTATAAGCAATTGGAACACCTAAAAACAAGAGTAATAACTTGTGCCATAATATCCAACACGCCAGAGGTAACAGTAAAATGCTAGATTAAAGCTCCAAACATAATACACATGAACACATTCAATAGTTTCGATCATAGTTATTTAAGGCAAAAGGTGCATCTAGGCACAAGGTATCCTGAGGCTTAGGAGCACGGCTCACTTGTGCACTTTTATTATACAAGGCACACATAGCCAATAAATCAAAAATAATTATGCATATATGCCAAGCTTGACTTGTAAATTAGGATTGCATTGACAAAGATTTTGATTTAAAGAAACCATATGACAAAACAAATCTAAAATGATCTAGTTACTTGACAATCAAATATAGGGTAATTTGAAGGACCATAGGACAAGGTTGACCAAGTTTGACAAAATCTATGAAGTATCTCAAAAGTTAGGCATTTGAAATACTAAGAAAATAGGAATAAAAAATGATGATGATTGTTTTTTAATATAAAACTAGACCAAAACCTATTTTTTAGAATTTGTCAAGGTATTAACCCTTGGAACAAAGAACCTCAAATTTATCCACTGAGTTAGAATTTATTATATTTATAGGAGCAGTTGACTTTTTATCCTTGAGGAATTTGGCTTTGAAACCATTATTATTGGATGCAAAAATTACCCAAACGAAAAACATAGAATAATCAAAAAGTGTATGTCTAAAAACCTTAAGTTTGTGAAACTTGGCTCCAAAGGCACTTGCCTTCCTACAAGTGCCTGGTTGGCACTTACGTAGGTGCAAAAGCTGCGGAGAATTGCATCTTTGTGCCTAGGTGCATGCCTGGTGCGCCTTTGTGCCTAGGCATGTGCTCAACACACTTTTGATAATTATGGTCCTTAGAATTGCTGAATTTTCCCTAAAACCGCAAATTTACTTCATATAAGATGAAATAGAAAACTAAAACTCAAATGAAATATGACATCGACCATTCTCTTAAATAAAACTGGGCAAAGAAAAACAAAGGAAATAATTTCAAACTACAAACTATCCAAATAGGCCACAAAACATAGTTTAGCACTATTAGAAGGGAAATTGTGAGAGCTCCAACCCACTCAAAGCACCAATTATCAAGAAAAAAGTGTAACACTATTATTGACATCTTTTTTTCTTCTTGCATTGAGTTATCTGATTATATTACATGCATGCTAATGCGGATATATCACTTTTGATAGCACTAGACTGGAATACACCACAAATCCTAATCTAAGAATCACACAGTTGTTGCAATAATTTAAACTACATAACTATTCATCTGTCATTAGTTAATTCATCTGTCATTAATTACTAAGATACTTGAATCCATATTCAACTAAATATATTTACCTTTTCCTGGCAAAGATCTTTAATTGCCTCTGTCACAGCAAGACTAACTACATACTGCACAAGTGGCACCACTTTGCCATCCTCCATTTGCACAGTGAAGGAAAATAATAGGCATCCTTTTGGAGATTCCCACACGTTTTTAGCCCGACCTTTATGTTTCCAGACATGAGTTCACAAACATTAGACATATAAATAAACCATAAAGTAGAATCCAACAACCACGATAAGACTCCAATCTTCTAAACTTAATGCTACCTCTCCCTTTGGTCTGCACATCTGCAACACACACCGCGCCAATTGGCAACTCACAAAAATTGCTGCCCACATAAATATTATCTTAGAAAGTCAGCAAATTAATACCAAACTTTAGCAATTTCATTTGGACAATGCGCAAAAATTCAGATTTTAGCATTTTCAAAAAACATTTACAGCAAAAGTCACTATTATTAAGATTCAAAGCCATCAACCCCCCTTCCCCCAAAAAAACAAAAAAAAAAAAAAAATTTCCAGTTCACAATATTTTTTTTTAATTTTGTGTTATTCAGGAAAAGAAAGTAATTGTGAAAATTTTTTGAAGAAATTGAAGGAATATTTATGCACAAAATTGAACAATTTCCTGTTAGATTTCAAGAACTACAGATATGGCAAATGTTTACCACTTTAAATATACTGTACAGCAGACAGGGGGATCCAAACATTTTATCAAGTTCTAACAACCATCCACCAACTTTCAAATTACCTAAATGAAATTGCAAAAATAAATAAAGCTTACCGAGAAACCACGTCGTGTGTGGAGCCTATTCTCGGAGAATAGATTAAGAATCTTCCAAATTGCAAAGTGGAAAGAACATTCATATAATCATCAATACGAAACCCTCCACATGCACAACTCAGAGTTACAGTATCCGAATGCAAATGAATTGAAACTGGATCATTATCTGGGAACTTCAATGCATTATTACTCTTCAATGACAAAGCTAATTCACTCTCTACATTGGATTTCCCACAGAGCACCAGTATAGTAGTTGGTTCTGCTTCCATCTCTGCCCCACAAAAAATTCAAAAACTTACAAGCAATTGAAGATATGAAAATCCATGTGTAGTAAAAAATTAAGGGGTTCTACTTACTTGATGATGATAGAGTGTCTTTGTGACTATTGAAGATGTGTTTGGGAAAAGAATGAAGTTGAGAAGTGGGAAAGCGAGAGCATAAAAATCTGAAGCTGCTGCTACTGGAGAAGAGCATGCTTCTGTTTCTTCATTAGGGCAGCGATGTAGACAGCAAAACGTGGTTTATGATGGAAATAACAATAACTGTGATGAAAGTATATCTGAACAGGTTAAGTTGTCTGAGATCCAATAGCAGCAATAACAAAAAGACTAGGACTGTCACCTGTCACCTAACTTAATTAAATGACTCAATTGACCCTTGCAGGAAGCCTATTTTACACGTCATAAGCCTATTGGCCAGGTCTATTCTTGTGACAGCAAACTGGATTTCAAAAATCCAATGGCAAGATCAAAACTGGACCTGCAATGGATCAAGATATGGCACAATTTGTTGCCAAGTAATATAGGTCAATAAATGTGTATTTGTAAGAACTATTATAACAATTATAATAGTTTATAAATAAGTAACAATTTTGCAACTTAATACAACAAATATTGTTTTATAAGCATCTTGTACCAAATGCACCTTTTGGCCTTTTGCCTATTGCCCATATTTAATAGTCACACATAAGCATATAAATCCCAATGTAAGCATGCACCACACCAAAGACAATGAAAGACAACATAGCTCAATCCTTAGCATAGCATAAGCTAGCTCACAGTCATACATATGATTCGATTAGCACTCTTTTGTCCTTCCATTAACTTGTTATATCCTCAGATTTAGTTTCATTAATGATTGGATTGAAACTGATCATTGTTAATATAGTCAACCATCCCTCCCACCCTAATCTAAAATGCTCTCAAACTGAAAGAAGAAAAAATGATAAAAAAAAAAAGAACAGCAATACTTGTTGCAACAGCAAAAGAACTAAAAAATAGATAAGATGTTCCATTCATTGCTAATTAAACCAAAAATCATATCAACCAAAAATAAATTTATACCACTAAGCATAATATCCTTAGTGGTATAAACATATAAGATGTTCCTTTTATTGGTAATTAAAATCATATCAAGCAAAAATAAATTTATACCACTAAGCACAATATCACAATATCCCACTATTAAAAGTCACTGACACCTGTAGAATTAAACTTACCATTCCTTCAATCTAAATATTGTATACAAAATATAACTATTCAATGTATTTCGAGATTATCTTCAAAGATGCCTTCTCAAAGGTACAATAATATAGCTACACATTTGAAACACATAACATGAGAAGCAAGAAACAGGTCAAAAATTAAAAGAAGACACCATTGAAGTATTTAGTTTCCAACTCCACAACCAGATGATTCATCCCTGCACAAGGGAGTATTAGTCTTTTTTTTTTTTTTTTTGTGGCAATAGTCGGCTATATCCTGTCCTACTTCCTAACCTACTCTCTTGGGGGACTACCCTACCCTAAGCCCTAAGAGAACCGATGGAAATTGAGCCGCCATCGAAACCAAAAAAGTGCACTATGCACCTAGCTGGATTTTTTATGGGGAAGGCAGGGTTCAAACCCTTGACCTCCCACTCCACTTGCCTTTAAAGGCTTAGTGGTGGCCACTGGACCCAATCCAGTGGTTCACAAAGGAGTATCAGTCATAACATTGGAAATATATTCACCATGTTATATAAAGTACTACGCACTAGAGACATGCTTACAGAATCTTCGAAGCCCAAATCGTGAATTACCCATTTTACTAACATCATTCCAAATTATCATTTACAGTAGGCAAAACCTTTGGCACATGTATGAGATAGCAAGTTTTTTATAATTTTTTTAATAATTGCTGTTAAAAAAATTGTGAAAAATTATGAAAAAATTCTTAGATCTGCACATATTCAAACTCATATTTGTTGGAGTACAAAAGGGAAATATGCATGCCTGAGTTGCCACAGTTTGACAAAACATTGTTGGTTGCGAAATGGACATAAGCATTGTTATATTGGTCATTGCAAATGGTTACTTGAGGGACATAAATTTCAATATGATAAGTCTCACTTTGATGGCATTGTTGAATTGGAATCGAGGTCGACTCAACTATCTGGAGCAGGCATATGGGATCAAGTTAAATCTTTTCAAAATGTATTTGGTATAGACCAACTGATCAGCAAAAGAAAAGGAAATGGGGATCTAGAAGTGATAATTTGCCTAGAAAAGATGATTGAAAAAAAAAAAAAAAACAAGAAGCATATTCTTTGAGTTGGAGTATTGGAGAGACAATTTACTTTTTCATAACATTGATGTCATGCATATTGAGAGTAATGTTTCCGGGAGTATTATACGCACACTTTTAGATCTAGATGGAAAAGCCAAAGATAACCTGAGCACGCATCTAGATTTGCAAGAAATGGGTATTCGCAAGGATCTGCATCCTCAACCAGCAGGAAACAACAAATTGTGCTTACTAGCCTCGTGTTTCACATTAGATACAAAGCAAAAATAGCTATTTTGTAAAGCTCTAAAGGATGTAAAAGTTCCAGATGGTTATTGTTCCAATATATCACATATTGTCAATCTGAAACAACGTACTATATATGGACTGAAGAGTCATGATATTCTGATGCAACAACTACTTCCGATTACTTTGCGGAACTTATTGCCTAAGAATGTGCTAAAAGCTCTTATTGAAATCAGTAGCTTCTTTAGGCTAATTTGTGCCAAGATTATGACAGTAGAAGAATTAAAACGTGTAAAAGACCAAATTTGCTCTTACACTTTGCCATTTGGAAAGAATAACCCCGCCCACATTTTTTTACATCATGGTTCATTTGACTATCCATTTGGTAGATGAAGCCAAGATTGGTGGGCTACCTCAATATCGATGGATGTATCCTGTTGAAAGGTAATTTATTAATTGTTAAAAAGAGTTCATTTAGGTTTTTTTTTTTTTTCAAATCATATTTATGAGACTATCTTCTTGACATGATTAGGTACCCATTCACACTTAAAAAGTATGTAAAGAATCAAAGTCATCCAGAAGGATCCATTGAAGCAAGATATTGGATTGAAGAATGTTTGACATTTTGTTCAAGGTACTTACAAGATGTGGAGACTAGATCTTGTCGACCACATAGGAATTGTGAGACTGGACATGATTATGTTTCACATGAAGGAGGTCGTCGTTTTGGGAAGTGAATGATTTTATGCTTGATGATGACATCACATATGTGCAAGCACATCAATACGTCCTTATTAATTCAGAACTAGTAGCACCCTTTTGTGAGTAAGAATTTGACTCCATCCAAATTATAATAAATGACTACAAGATAGTTCTAATATCTTCTAATCTTTGCAGTCAATATATCAAATTTATGAAAAATATCAACCCTACGAAGACATGAAATAGATCGGGTTCATAATAAAACTTTTCATACATGGTTTAGAAGTCATGTAAGTATCTACCTGTCTAAGTATATACTCTTATCTAAGTATAGACTCTTAGAGTGAATTTATTTTACTATAATTTCTTTACCATAACATATATAAACTAATTCCATATGGCTGGTCTATTTAGAACAATATTGTTATTTGGGTGTGTCTCTTATTTTTTGCCTTTATTAGTTTTTGAAAATGGTGCTATATTGAATTATTTGGGTCATGTGCTCATCTAATCTAATATGTAAAAGCTGTGAATTCCTCATGATTAAGATGTTCTTTTGGGTCCAACCTGAACTCCAATTACTTTAAAAAAAACCATGCTTTAGTGAATGCTAAAAACTGGTTTATAAAGTGCCAATCTGAGGATTTTTGAAAGAGGAGATTTTTTAGAGTTTCTATGTGCTTTACGTGAACATGTCCATTTTTTTGAATCTTTTTTTAGGAATTTTTTGTTTATACTTCTGAAAATTTTGAACTTTTTTTGCCAATCATATTATTGATTTCTGAGGTCCCATTCTTTTATGTCTTAAAATAATGTGATTCTCGGGGCTGTGTAATTATTTTGAAGTATGGTTAACCATACAAAGTTTGAATATATTTTGAGTGCTTGATGTTCAAATTCTTGGCTGGTTAATGGAATCATCATAGGATTCTCATTGTCAATTTTTGAAATCCACAGTTGTGCTTGAAGTTCAGATGAATTTTTTCGATTGGAAGCTACAAACTTACCAAACTCAACAGTTCCTTTTAGGTATAATGGATAATTCCTGTTTCTTATGCCCAACCAAGTCCTATCCATTATGTCCTACATATGCATATGACAAACTTTAAACAAAGTGAACAAGCAGGATAAGAAAAGTTTAAACGTTTCTTTAGAAGGTAAATAGATGTACATATAGCATAGCAACTGTAAAAGTTTAAAAATCCTTTGAGAAGTTTCAACAAGCATTTTCTCAATTTGATGACAACCTGTCACAGGTAGTTAAATTTCAACTATTTCATGATCAAAGGGTAAATTCAAAAGCTTCAAATTGTAGACTAATATTCCTGGAGTAGTGATTTTATGCCAATCTAATCAATGACTAGAGAGGAACTTAATGCAGAAGAGCCTCTTTGAAATAAAGCCAGCGCAAGAAAGTTTTTTGTGCCAACTGAATTTGACACATGTAAAGTACACTTAGTTCAGACAAAGATGATTGATTGTGAGTAGGATATGTGAAAAAGACACCAATAAACTATTGTAAAGATAAAAGAAAAACATAGTACCCTTTGAGGCAATACAACAGACCATAGCAATCACACCCCCAAAAGACCAATTTTTAATTCTTTGATGTATTTCTAATCACCTATAAATCTCTACAGCAGCTTTACATAGCAGCAATCAATGCTTTAATAGATTCAACTACATTAATGTTCGTCAAAAGCTTCCAGTATTTGATCTGGCTAATTAACTATAAGTGGGTTCGGAGTTAGGCTAAAGTCATTTTAACTTTCTGTGTGTTTTCACTTCTAATGTTTACTTTACTTTTGAAATTAGCATCATAGGAATGAACCTAGAAGAAATGCAACAAGGTGCAAAATCACCTCATCATGTTAAAGGAGATTTAAAACAATTATAAATGGATTAATATTGCCTGTATTTTACTAACTTTAACCATATTATATGAAAGCAAACTTACTTTCTCCAACTACAAGCTTCGTGTTTGCATATCATATAGCCAGATCAAGAAACATAGCCACTAAAAAGTACTTTTGGATGAATTTGAAATAATTAAATTAACATAAAGAATACGAATTAATTTAAGTATAATTACTTAGTCTTTTGTAAAAGTTTCAGAACCTTTTTGATTTGGCTCAATTTATTTTATAATAATCACAAATTACAAAATTTATAAAACTAAAAGTGATGATTAGTTTTTTGCCATTTGTAAAATCTAAAATTTATTTCATAAATGTTTCCTTTATTTAAATAATTAAATTTTAAATGCTTTCTATGTAAAATGAAACATTCTACAATTGTTGAATTCCTTTGCAAGGGACAATTCTCCATCTCTTAACAATCTTTGAGATAGGCACTAAAGATGAAATGAAAGCAATAATCTATCTAGTCATATGCAATATGTGCAGTTGCAAACTATATTGGTTAGTTTATGTGAATTTTAGAAAAGCAGAAAATCTAGTGCAATTACGAGTTATAAGTTATTTGGTTCCAAGCACACAAATACATTAATGTTTGTCAAAAGGTTCCAGGATTTGATCTCTCTTTTCTTTTCTTTTTTTTTTCCCCTGATCATCTCTCTCCCTTCTCCGGTGACCCAAGGATGGCCACAACTCTCACATATGCACAACATAACATGTACAGATTCACCAGCTTATCCCACTTTTTCTCAGTTTTCAATTGAACATTCTAACAAACACCTTCAGGGCATTAACAAAAACAAGCTTTTTTCCATCCGATTTTAATCAAGTACAGTCCACAATATTAAACTAACCAACTCCACAATCTTTTTAGCAAAAACAATAATACGTAATCACAAGTTTGGATGAAAATTACCAACGAAATCAACAAGTGACAACTGGAAGAAAAACTCAGAACATCCATGGATTGCACATAAAAATCATAAAAATTTCACCTGAGAAACATAGATAATAATTAAAGGACCTTACAATGCTATTTTCAGTGATGATTTCAAACGGAAGTGATTGAACTGGCAAGACGACTATGTCAGCATCTTCCTCCTCCTTTTTATTTTTTGTTTTTGCATTTCTTTTTTCTCTAACTTTGGAGTTGAAATGAGAGTTGGGAGTGTTTGTGAGTGAATGCTTCTGTGAGTGAACGTGCAGTGACAATCTTGTGTGAAAAGAACAGTGTGACTTTGTGAGTTGTCAATGTTGGCCGAGAGATATCAGGTGAAGCAGCCTCCCGTGATTTTGGTGTGTTGTACGGAATGAAAATGGGGAGAGGACTGACCAAGTTTTTTTCCTTTAGTACTGCTGTGGGGGTTTCAGTTTTAAGGGGGCTTGGGAAAATACTTAGGTGGATCGGGTCCACAAGTGGGGCCATGAACCTTTTGATCCAGATGTAGCCACGGTCCATCAGTGGGTCCACCAGTGGGCCCTTTGGTCCAGATGTGGGCCCTTTGGTCCAGATGCGGCCTCGTCACCCATCTGGACCAAGTACTACTAAAATGGTTGCAGTTATGCAACTACACAGATTAAATGGAACCAATGGAGGAAAGAGTAGTTTAAACGAGTAGATTACCTAATGATATAACTCATTTTTATATTCTTTATTAGACCACTATTCTGTAAGTACCAATTATTGGTACTACATATGATTATATCAACTTATTAGTACTCATATGCTCATAATGCATTTTTTAAATTTCCTACTTGAATTAACCATCTCAAATAAGACAACATAACGGGACCTGCAATGCTAGAATCTGGATGTTACTCATAATATATTTCTTAAATTCCCTACCTGAAATAATTACCTAAATATAAGATAATATAACAGGACCGACAAGTCTAGAATCTGGATAGAGTGGAAGAGTGAAGGACCAACCTTTTAATCATCTTTAAATGGTGGGTTTGTGTTTGGTGGGCGGTGTATGTCTTTGTCACACTTGGAGGTTCTATGTGGAAGTTGCACACTCTCAAAGCTTTGCTTTGTTGAGTCTCCAAAGGAGAGAATTGAATGCGTTTTGATTCCTTTCTGCCAAAGAATTCACAGTACCTAAAGCTGGAAACTTTTTCCGGATTCATTGAAGGTATTTAGGATACCCTTCAATTATTGTTTTCTCAGTTATGATAAGTGGTCAAAACCGAAACCAATTCATCTACAAATCAAACCCCTCTATTCTTTGCTACCTTTTTAATTAATTAACTCACTTCTTGCTCCATATTTCTACCTCATGCTATGTATTTGCGCCGTTTGACCATTAGGCCTGCATAATCTTGAAAGTACAACAGATGAAATAGTCTCCTCTATCCACCACCGCTATCTGTTTTGTCCATTTATGAAACTATACAGAAACTATGGGGTGTTGGTATGCTAAGCTCTGCTGCTTGCTAGACTATATCAAAGAAACAAAGTAGTTAAAGAAAAGATTACCAAAGAAATCTGAGAAAGACAACTCCCCAGCCACCAAAACAACGGCAGTTTATTCAAGAAAACCCCATTCCACTAAATTCTCTATTAAACAAGTATACCTTGTTCCCACATTATACTACTACTTCTGGTGAGATCAATGCTAATATTCCACAACCATTCATCTAGTATTCTTTCTTTCTTTTATACGAAGGAGAAATCAGAAATATAAAAATCTACGATCCTTACACAAACAACTGCTATATCCCATAAATCAATGGCAGAAATATACGCTAAATCATGAATTAAATAAAGTCATTGATAGAAAAGAAACTCACCACAATCTTGCCCCCTCAAACCCTCAAAAGTTATTTACCCATGAAATTCTTTGCGAACCCACAATTGATCACCGACAGAGAGAAGCTAAAGCCAAGTTTCCCATTACTCTGCTAATGTCACACCCGACAGAAAGAGGCAGCAGCACAGATATGAATTGAGAGAGATAATGAGACGGATAAATTGAGAGAGTGTGAGAGAGAGATTTGGGCAAAATAGCAAGACAGAGAAGATGGAGATGGGGTAGTGATAACCAATTAGGTTAATTTAGAAAAAACACCAGTTTTTTTTTTTTTTTTTTTACTTTGACAATTCTTGTGTTATTATTATAACTAGTTTTGAGCCTCGCTACATGAGAATGCCCTGGGAGGGCTGAAAATTTGTATCATATGTACAATTTTTTTATGCTTAATATGTACAATTTTGTGGCTCACCTAAAAATTATTTCAACCTATCTCATTTCTTATTTGTGACACAAACCTTGCTCAAATTTGCACCTCTTATGGTAAAAATTAAATAATGCGTCCAATGGAAGAGTAGACATTCTAAGACTCTCGAAACACAGATATACAATTCAATTTTTTTGACCCCTTTGTAACTTGTCGAAAATCTTAAGAATAACTTAAATTGTTTTGTTTTAAATTCAACAAAATTCGTTGAACTCCCATCTTTAAGAAACGATCCTAGACCCCTAACCAACAACGTGGTGTAAACACCTAATCGACAATCTTATTAGACAGATTCAAACCCTCAAAGATAAACCCTAAACGAGATTTCTTGAACAATCAACGAGAACCTTGTCAAGCAACTGAGAGTAGTTCTTTAGCCAAAGAACTATGAAAGCTCAATTTGCACTCATGCACAATTGAAGAGAAAACTCAACATTATTGATCAATGTCTAATTTAATTCGAATGAACAGTAACCCCTCTTTATATAGAGAAGTATAATATCAAGATATAAACTAAATATGGAAACTAATTTAACTCTAATTGTATCATAACACAAGCTAACAACTTAGAGGGTACAACTTGAAAATAATAAAGCTAATAATACTCGAAACTAATAAACATAATTATTAGCAATAACTAAAGCCCTTGTAAGGTGGGCTACTGGATGACTCCAAGAACCCAATGAAGGCGCGTGAATGTGACTTGGGCTGGATGGCTACATGGTAATCTCCAAGGGTAGCTTTCATGGACCCTCTTTGAATGTAAATTTGATCCACAAAAAATAGAGTAACCAGCTAAGTCAAAGCTCCTTGGGTCCTTTGAACCTTTCGAACTTTAAGTCTTCTTTGAACATATGCTTAATCCACAACCAATGCATCAATTTATGATCCAAATACATAGCATCATTAACATGAGTTCTAGGCCCACTTAGCATCAAAAACTCGTATAGACAATCTGGGCAACTTTCTCTAGCTCATTCATCAAGTTCATGAGCAATCAATGCCTCTTTAAGCTTCACACAAGCTACTTTGTCACCAACTCCATAATCAACACGCATCTCTTGTGTAGACGTCTAAGGGATCCTATCACTAAAGCCCCAATTAATCCCCATTTACTTTGGATTGTTAAATGGCCATAGCATATCAAAATAGGTAAAAGTTATTTCTTCACCTGCCTTAACCTCTCTAAAAGCATGAATTAAACATGATGACCAATGTGCAAACAGCTGACATTAGGCTCACAAAAATGATTGATGAAAGATGCCCATAACTAGAAACTAACCCCATGATAATAACTTCCCCCAAAACTTTAGCAAAATCTGCTCTTTCCACTACTGAATTCACATTGCAAGTCCAACAAAAATATCAGGATGTATATTAGTGATTATGATATTCAATTATATTCATAAAATATATTCGACGATCATAATGGCATGAACCGTAGTACGTTTCTCAACAACCCTCGAAAAGGGGGTGGAGGCAAGATGAATGAGAAGAGCCTTGCCAACTGCAAAAGCCTATTTTTTTTCTCTACTCTAAATCTCCCTGTTAAGTTATAAATGTGATAAGTCACTTGCACCAGTGATTTACATGAAATAACTGGACATTTGAGCTACAATGGAATGAACTTACAGTCTTCCTTAAAGTACGAATTATAAAAAATGAGAGGATTAGCTATCCACGAGCTCTCAAATCGAAAGTGTTTTTCGTAGCATCTTCCCTGAAGAAATATTGACAAAACCTCACATAAAATTCATAGCATAAAAGATATTATACATTTTCACAAATTTAATAGATTAATAGATAAGCTCAAATTTTAAATCTAAATTAAATCAAAGTTTACCATCCTTGTTCTAATTGTGCCACTCCAACTATGGTGAATTGGAGATATACAAAATGTTACCATAATATGATTATTATTAACTTCTGAAAACATGCTTGCATTTGTAGTCTATGCAAATAAAAGCATACTCCCCATATTAGCTTTGTAAAAGAAAATCCTAGTGAACAATTACTAGACAAGAGAACCAATCAGTCACCTCTCATTACAAGGAAAACACCACAACAACCCAAAAATGCAAAACGGATTGCAGACATACATTAGTAGCATCTAAATGCGATGGTGGTGGTGGCAGTGTTGAGAGAGAGAGAGAGAGTCAGATGTTCAGATGATGAAGAAGGACAAAGTGGGAACCAAAAAAAGTCCCTAAACTTGCCTAGAATTACAGTAAAATCGGACGAAACCGGTTCGCATGTGAAAGGGGATCAAAAAGCTCAAAGTCCCTATTTTGCGTCAGCAGCAAACCCAAGTGTATAAATGTTATGCTCATGGGTGCAAGAAGAGGCAAGAAATGCAACAAGGGGTAGCTTGACTTAGTCATTATTATGTTTGGTCTATTGTTGTTTTAGTCTAATTAAGTAAAGTCTAATGTTTATTATGAACATGTAGGTAGTTATATAGTTCAATTGTACTTTAATTATGTATGCCTATCTAGATGAGATAATCTAGGAGGTAATTATTTAAATAGACTAGAAGGCAGTTATCTGAGATAGTTATTTGTAGTGTTATAAGTATTCAATGAAGGAAAAGAAATGGGAATAAGTTTTCTGCAAAAAATAAATTTTGAGATTGGACGGTTCTCTCTAAACGAGTCTTTGTTTACTTAATCAATATAGGTTCCAAGGAAAGGAAATTCAGCAAACAAAAATATCAACTAAATTCTGATTGAAATTTTGCTCCAATCGCCCGATAACTAGATCCCAAACTCAAGACCATAACAACTTGGTATCAAAGCCAAACGTTATGGGAGAGTTTCGCAATTTCCAGCAATAGTTTGGGGCTTTCATGGCTATGTACCAAGAAGATAGAGCAAGAAACAGATCTAAAAGAGAACGCAATTACCTCGCACAAGAAGCAAAACAACAAGAATTCTCGACTCAACTCAATGTTCTAGCACGTGAAGTAGTAGCATCAAGAATGGATGGACAGGAGCATGGTATTGGTAGTGTTAATCGAAATCATCGAGTTGGAGAAGGGAATTCTGAAAGGAACACAGAAAGAGGTAATTCCATGCCTCGATATGCTAAACTAGAATTTGTTGGATATGATGGGAGTGGAGACCCATTACCTTGGCTTAGTCAATGCGACTATTTCTTTCGTCATCAAAAAATTCCTAAAGAAGAAAAAGTGGGGATAGTTGCCTCGCATTTGGAGCATGATGCACAATTATGGTTCTTTAAATTGGATCGAGTTAGACCTAGTTTAAATTGGGAAGAATTTAAGCATTTGTGTAATGTTTGGTTTGGTCCTCCTATTCAAGGCACAAAACTTAGTGAATTATCCAAACTTCGTCAGACCGAAATATGGAAGAATATCAGCGTAAGTTTGAACAATTGTCTGCTTGTTCAAATACAATAACATCAGCACAAGAAATTGAGATTTTCCTCAGTGGTTTACAAGAATATATTGCGGTTGATGTTCAATTGTATTACCCTAAAGATCTTACTAGTGCCATGAGTTTAGCATGCTTATATGAGCGAAAAGGGTGTTGGAGCAGGTCTGAAATTTCCAGTACCAAATCTGAAAATTTCAATGCTAAACGATCTAGCATACCCAGTTCTTCAAAACCTCAATTCATCAAGCGCTTAACTCGTGCAAACATGGAGGACAGACGAGCGAGAAATTTTTGTTATAATTGTGATGAGCATTATTCTCCAGGGCATAAATGCAAGCGTTTATTCTGGATTGAAGGGATTGAAGAACCAAACATGGAACTGGAAGCAAGTGCAGATGTTGTGGAAGATAGACCCAAGGTTTCCATTCATGCCATAACTGGTGCTCAACTCTTCCAAACTATGCAAGTGTGTGGTTACATTAAAAACTAACCCTTGTTAGTTTTAATTGATTCAGGAAGCACTCACAACTTCATTGACGAATCTCTTGTGTCCAACTTGGATTTGGAAGTTCAATAAAGAAAAGGATTTAATGTTATGTAGCCAATGGAGAACATCTTCAAAGTCTAGGTTTATGCAAACTTGTTCCCTTGAAGTTAGGTGATCAAATTTTTCATGTTGATTTATATTTGCTTCCTTTGGGTTGTTTTGGAATTGTGTTGGGTGTTAATTGGCTTATAACCTTAGGCCCCATCCATTGGGATTTTACTACGTTATGGATACATTTTTCTAAGTCTGGCAGGTCAATTGAATTACATGGGTTAGAGACCAATTAGAACTCTATTCTCCATCAAACTATTGCTCTATTAGATGTTGATCACAATCTGCAAATTCAACGTATTATAGCAGAATTTGATGAAATCTTCCAAGAACCCACAGTTTACCACCCCTCCGTCAGTTGTATAATCGAATTATTTGGGAGCACGGCACAGATCCAGTGGTGGTTAGACCATATTGTTATCCCCACATGCAGAAGGATGAAATTAAAAAATAATGTGAGGAAATGTTATCTAAAGGAATCATTCGCCCAAGCCAGTCTCCATTTTCTTCCCCAGTATTATTAGTTAAGAAGGCAGACAACACTTGGCATTTCTGTGTTGATTACCGAGCTTTGAATGCTCAGATAGTAAAGGATAAGTTTTCAATTCCAGCGATCGATGAGTTACTAGAAGAACTTCATGGGGCCGAATATTTCACTAAATTGGATTTGTGCTCTGGTTACTTTCAAATTCGGATGCATACTGTAGATATTGGTAAAACAGCATTTCGTACTCATCACGGGCATTTTGAATTTTTAGTTATGCCCTTAGGGCTAACTAATGCCTCTTCTACGTTTCAAGTCTTAATGAATGATGTGTTTCAACCTTACTTGCACAAATTTTTTTTGATATTTTTTTATGATATCCTAATTTATAGTAAGACGTGGGTTGAACATGTGCAACACTTGTGAATTATTTTTTCTGCATTAAGACATCATAGTTTATTCTTGAAGTGCTTCAAAATGTTCCATTGCTCAAACTAAGGTCTCTTATTTGGGCCATGTTATTTTTGCTAGGGGGTATCTGTTGATAAAACCAAAATTAAAGCTATGCTCCATTGACCAAAACCTTCTTCAGTTAAAGCATTACAAGAGTTTTTGGGTTTAATTGGGTACTATCGCAAATTTGTGCAAAATTATGAAATTATAGCAGTTCCTTTAAATTTCATGCTTCGGAAAAATTCCTTCAACTAGACAGAAAAAGCATCAACAATTTTTGAACATTTGAAGATTGAAATGATGACTACACTAGTTCTGGCCTTATCTAGTTTCACTCTTCTTTTTTTGGTGGAATGTGATGCTTCCAACATTGGAGTAAGGGTTGTCCTCCAGCAAAATGAGCAATTGGTCCAGCAAAATGAGCACCCAATTGCCTATTACAGGCATCCTCTTGCTCCTCACCATCAACAGCCACCTATTTATAAAAAGGAACTTATTGGTTTGGCCAAGGCTATTCGTTATTGGCATCCGTATTTTTGGAGCAGATTATTCATTGTGCGCACTAACCACTATAACTTAAAGTATCTCTTAGACCAACGAATTGTAACTTTCCCTCAACAACACTGGTTAAGCAAGTTATTGGGATTTGATTTTAAAGTTGAATATAAAACTGGTCATGAAAATAACATTGCTGATGCTTTATCTTGCCAAATAGAAGAATTTGGGATGCTAGCCACACTTTTCATGCCACAACTTGCTTTATTTGATGAAATTCATTCTACTGTTGCATCCTCAATTGAATTGCATCAGCTGGTTACATGCATTCAGCAGGGAGAAGCAATTGGTCCATGGCAATTCAAAGATGGATTGGTATTCTTCAAGAATCATGCTTATCTTTCATATAATTGACCTTTAATTTTTTCTATTATTTTTGCTCTTCACAATCAAGGGCATGAAGGTTATCAAAAGACTCCAAAAAAGGTGGCTGTTGATTTTTATTAGAAGAGAATGAAGTAGGATATTCAAAACTTTGTTAAATCCTACAACATTTGTCAACGTCATAAAACTGAACACCTTCACCCAGCAGGTGTTTTGTAGCCTCTACAAATTCTTACTCAAATTTGGTCTGATACCTCAATAGATTTTAGTGATGGCTTGCCTTCTTTTGATGGGAAATCAGTTCTCTTTGTCGTGGTTGATCGGTTATCAAAGAATGCTCACTTCATTCCCATATCTCATCCATATATAGCTGTTACAATTTCTCGTGTTTTCTTTGATAATATTGTAAAGTTGCATGGTCTTCTAGAATCTATTGTATGTGATCGAGATGCCACTTTCACAAGCACATTTTGGACATAATTATTTTGGTTAAGTTGCATCAAGTTGTGTTTCAGCTCTTCATACCACCCACAAATGGATAGGTAGTCAGAGGTGGTAAATCGAACCATTGAGATGTATTTGCGGTGTTTTACTAGTGACCGTCCTCACAAATGACTAGATTGGTTATCTTGGACAGAATTTTGTTATAATTCTGGTTACCACACAACCTTGTAAACAACCCGTTTTCAGATTATGTATGGTAGACCACCACCAAAATTGCTTGCTTATTGTCCAAATGCTTCACGACTGGAAGCTGTAGACTTTGCTCTTAAAGACTATGATTTGGTTTTGCAAGATTTAAGAGATCGTTTGCTTCAAGTGCATAACCACATGAAAATCGTGTATGATGCATCTCATAAGGATATCCAATTTGTTGTTGGGGAAAAGGTTCTCTTGAAACTTCATCTATACTACCAATTATCCTTGCGTTCATGATCAAATCACAAGTTGGCACCTAAATTCTATAGTCCCTTCCAAATTCTATCTCGCATTGGTTCAGTTGCCTATAAACTACATTTGCCTACCACTTCTCGTATACATCCTGTTTTTCATATTTCATATTTGAAGAAAGACTAAGAGGACAACAACAATACTATTGAGAAGTCCGTGGTGCAATTACTCCTACTCCTCAAGTAATTCTGGGCCACCGACTTTTCCACGGCATTTCTCAGGTTCTAGTTCATTGGGAAGGTTTATCACCTGCAAATGCTTCATGGGAAGACGTCCAACAGATTCAGCTTCATTACTCTTCATTTTCACTTGAGGACAAGCTCTATTTTGAGGGGTGGAGTAATGTCATGCGTCAGCAGCAAACCCAAGTGTATAAACGTTATACTCATGGGCACAAGAAGAGGCAAGAAATGCAACAAGGGGTGGCATGACTTATTTATTATTATATTTGGTCTATTATTGTTTTGGTTTAATTAAGTAAAGTCTGATGTAAGTCTAATGTGTATTGTAAACATGTAGGTAGTTATATAGTTCAATTGTACTTTAGTTATGTAAGCCTATCTAGATGAGATAATCTAGGAGGTAGTTATCTAGATAGTCTAAAAGGAAGTTACCTGAGACTATTATTTGTAGTATTATAAGTATTCAGGGTGTGTTTGTTTGGATGGAAAATATTTTCTGGAAAATATTTTCTAGATTTTCAGGTGTTTGGTTACTAATTAGTCCTGTAAAACATTTTCTTGTGTAAATTATTTTACATCCTAGGGTGGAAAATGACTTACTTTTTGAGGTTACTGAAGTTATTTTCATTTAACCAAAACACGCGTGCTTCACATTGAGTTTTCAATCTGCAAGACAAAAGGAAAAAAAAAAAAAAAAACTCTGAGCCGCTGGGGAGGAGAAAGCTAAACTCCATTGATGGTGAAGCTTTTGAGAGCCCAAGGAGACCACTAACGAGATCAACTCTGAACAACGAGATCAACTCTCAAGCTCCTCCAATCGACGAGATCAACTCTTACCTCTTTTAGCCGAAGGTGAGTTTGAATTTTTTGGAGTTTATTGTTTCTTCCCCAAATTTTGATTGGTTGCTGAAATTATGAAAATTGGAGAATGTGGATTGAAATTAATAGTCGTCAGTCGTGGGTAATCCTCTCCGGCGATCACTTTTTCTTCTCTTCATTTTTCTCTATTTTTTTATATTTTGTGAAAATGGAATGCAATATGTATACATCGATTTGTCTAATCGATGAATTTGAAGAATCTACCTCTATTGTGACGTTTAGGAGCAGCCAATTCTTCCGTGCATTTGTCTTCTTTTTCTATATTTTTTACTTGATTGTGTTTTGTTTTGTCTATTCTATAAGAATATGTTGAAACCCTTTTTTTTCTGGGTGTTCCCTTTATCTATCAATACTCCTGATTTTGGGTTTATTATTTGATCTCATTATTACTGCACATATGAAGCTCATGATAATATATGATAGACATTACTCATAGACTCTTTTCCAACAACACAATAGCTTTGGTTTATATATGTCTGCACCCTTATTGTCCTGATATTAGAGATGATTTTTTCTATGAATGTTGAGGGTATCCCTTACACTTTGTGTTTGGGAATAAAAATATTTAGTTAGAATTTCATGGATTGGGATATGGGCGAATTTTGCCCTCTTCTTTATATCTTGTGCCAAGTGTTATCTACCATTGCTTCTCCTCGTTACTGGAAGCAAGTGTAAAATGATGACATGAATTTTTAGATGTTTCACTATTTTGTAATTGCTTCAATTACTATAACCAATGTCTTGTGTTTTAGTCCATTTCCTGCATCTCCGATATTGTATACACTACAGAAAATTGCTTGATATTCTTCATGCCAAGTGAAATGCAAACCTTTGGGGTAGTTGCAAGTTTTTATTTGTGGTACTCACACATGTACCATATACAGCCCATTTGTGCACCCTACTTAAGCAACCTTCACATTTTTTTTCTTTCATGGTTGTGAATATAGATGATTCTATATGATGTTGTGAGCCCAGTCAGGTTACTGTCCTCACTAGTAGGAACTGTGATATATTGCAGCCCTTCGGCCAATCACATATTAGCCTCTTTTTAAACTTTGATGCCATTTTTCTTGTTTGTTATTCTAAATTGGAATAGCACCTTTAGCAACTAGTTGGCTGGTTCTAGCTTGTATAAATTACCCATCATGTTAAAATAAATGCCCACAACATAATGTTTATCAAGTTTAAATATCTTGCAATGAAATGTAGTTATGTAGGAGCATTGTTAACACCATTATTAAAGCTCTCTGAGCAAATCAGGAAGTACTTGCTTTGCTAGATCAGATATAGTGAGAGCATAAACCGGCTCTCTTTGTCCTTGGTTTAGACATCAAATTTTTGGTTTACAAGCTCTTATTATGTGCTAGCCAATTCATTATCATTCTTCTTACAAAATCCTTTGATTTACCTGTAACTTCAAATTCTTGTGCTTAAGATGTGAAGCATTTCCAACGTACCTAAGAACTTACGACCTGGTGCACGTGAAGAATTTTTGTCACCCGAATTTGGTGACAAACAAAGATATGAAATGCTGGATGTATTCACGAAGAGATCAAATACTTTGTCCAGAGGTATCTATCTCTATTGCATTATTTCCTCGATCCTAATGCACGCTCAGTCTAAGTAATGAATGATAAAAGAATTGCTTGCATGTTACATTTATTGAGACCTCAGATTCTGTATCCATTTTTTCTAGCTTGCTTTATAGGCTCTTAAGTTTATTTACAATGACTCTTATAACTAATTTACTTGGTAACTAGTGCTTTGTTTTTTCTATACATACAAAATTAATGTGGATGTCTGATTTGTCATGTTCCCTTTCTTTTCCTCACACTTGCTTCTAGATGTTTCTGATGTAGGGGTGTGTTATACTACGAGATGTTGCTCTCCTTATTGAGTTTGCAAGAACTCCAACAACACGTTTGAAGCGGGATGCACGCATGGTGGAAATTACAAACACTAGTGACGAGACTCCTAATCTGCTAGAAATCTTTTGTATAGACTCAAGCAATCTAGATTTTGGATTGGCAGGAAGCTTGAGCTTGTAGACGACATCAGCATAAGGTTAATACATGATTTTGGATCTAAATGAATCATCATAGATTTCCACAGAATTGGCGGGATTAAGTTTTGCTTAGAGATACAAATGTAGAAAGTAAGAAACAAAATTGTTCTGTTGAGGATGAACCACATGTCAATAAATCCTATGGAACCGTAAGGCAAACTATAGCGCCCTAAAAAAAATCGTGGGCAAAAAGGATATTGGTGGGGTCGCTGCCTGTTGCCTCCCGAAAAGACGGTCCGGTCCGAGACCCTTTTTAACAAAGTAAGTTTTGGAAAAAACCGTGCACGTGTGTGAAAAATCAAATTTTAGTAAAAAGGTGTATTTTAAGAAAAATAATATTTTAAAAGAAAACAAGGCCGGGACTAAAAGTGCGACAGGTTTGGCCAACTAATTTTTGAAAAAGGGTTTTATTTTTCTATTTTATTTTTTTTAAAAAAAAATAGATTCGCCACTTTGTACTGAGTTAGGATGTACCAAGTCACCCGAAAAAAAAAATCATTTAACAAGAATAAAAATAAAATTTTAGAAAAATATTTTAAAACCCTTTTCCGACTCCGGTCTACGAAAAACGAGAGAAAAAAAAGGTCCGAGAGTCACATTTGAAGAAAGGGAAAGCAAAGGCTTGCGCCTAAGGTACCCTTTCAACCTAACCAAAGCTAGTTGCGAGATTTAATCAAATTTTTTCTAAATTAACCTTAGATTCTATCGCGTTTTGGATGTATCTAAATGAATGCAAATCCTAAGTCTAAATGTGAGTATCGGGAAGGTCAAAATGTTCCGTTGAGACTTTGGTTGGAATTATCGCATTAATTGCGAAACCCGAGTCGAGACCTCGAAGGAGTCACGAGTTTATGCAAAATGTGATGCAAAAAGAAAGAAAATAATAATATATAGTAAGTGAAGAAAGAAAGTGGGTATGTAACATGACGGGTACGGGGACTAATGACTCGTGACTGAATGTTCCTACTCACGGAGGGAGGAACGGCATGTACGCCACCGCTTTCCATGTGAGCAGGCGACTATTTCTAGTCGAATCACACAAATGTCCTAATTTTCAAGTGAAATGCAACCTAGATGTCATGCATTTGAAGACGTGTCAAAAATAAATAAATAATAGTAATAAAAAATCATGAAAAATGGAAAGAAGACTAAAAGTGTATGAAATGGAATGTAAAATGCACACGAGTGTACTCAACACTAAAATGTCCTAAAGGTCTAGCGTTGGACTAACCCGTTCTAAAAAAAATCCCACTAGCGTTGGACTAGCGGGAAAAGAAAGAAACCACAACTAGTGTTGGACTATAATGTGGTGACGGAATATCATAAATTATGAATTAAACATTTAAGCATGAATTAAAAGCAAATTAAACATATAAAACATATAAGATCACATAGGAGCACATAACACATAAGCATAATATCTAGATGCAAAATCCTAAAAAAAAAAGTGGCAAAACATATAAGTACACAAGCACACAAAACAAATATACCCTAACTATTACATCGGGGGGTTTGATTTATAATTTAAGGGGGGAAATTAAAAAGTGCCCTATCTATTACACTTTCTATCTAATTACACAATTTTTGCTAAAATATGAGGAAAATAATCTAACTATTACATTGACTAGCTAAATACAAAATAAAATATTTTTCAAAATAATAATAAAATTCAAAATTAAATAAATTAACTACGTAAATACACAACAAATATATAAAATAAGAAATAAACAAACTAAAATAATACATAAAATCACATTGGAGCATATTGGAGCACATGAAGAGAAATTAATAAGGGATAGGGATACCTCTTTGAAGACCTGGTACCAATACTAATCAAAATGAACACACTCATCAAGGTACCTCAATATAAATAAAGACTAAAAATATGACATACTAACAAAATTTGAGTAAAATATAAAATTTATGAAACTAAGGGCTCAAAAAAAATAAAAAAAATCATGCAAATTTAGGGGTTAAATAATAAATTCGAGTAAGCATGAGAGCACAATCATAAATTAACACTAATTGAAAGGGGGCTAAAATAAAATTCAAGAAAAATTAGAGAGCAAAATCATGAATCCAAACAAACATGGGGCAAAACTATAAATTAAAGGACTTAATTGAAATGTAATCAAATTTAAGAGGTCAAGCCACAATAAACATGGGCTTAATTGCATAAAACATAATTATTTAGGGGCATAATAATATTGGTCAAAAAATAATAATAATAATAATAATAATATATAAAGACTAAAAAAAAGGAAAAAGAAAGGGGAAAAAAATACTTGCATCAATTAAAACATACCAAAATAGTAAACTACTAAACTAATTCTGCTAACCAAGTTAGTTAAATTGATTGAATCAATTAACCAAACTAAGTCTAGATTAATAAAATATCATAAACAAATAAAAACTAAAATAAAAAATAAAAAATTAACTAAAGTTAAAACTAAATTAGCATTGCAAAATGAAATGCCCAAATTTATCTCAATGCCCGAATCCAATTAATCGGATCTTTCCTTTCTCACCTGAAACTTCCTATTTTCATATTTCAATCTCTCTTTCTCCCTTCGTTATTTTCTCTCTTTCCAATTTCTCTCTCGCTTGGCTCTCCCTCTTTCTCATCTTCTCTAGCCCGCTCCCTCTCTATCACTGATTCTCTCTGGCTCTATTTGTAGCTGAAATCCAAGCCTCTCTCTATTCTCTCTCTCTCTCTCTCGCTAGTCTTTTCCTCTCTTTTTTTTTTTCCAATTTTTCTTTCCCTTCTCTTTTTTTTCTTTTGCTTTCCAGTCTCTCTTTCTCATCTCTCCGGTTTTCCCCTCTATTTTCTTCTGTTTCTTCGTTCTCTCATTTTTTTTATGTTTCTATTCCCTCTGATTCTTTCTTTTCTTCTGATTTCTCTTCACTCGATTCCTCTATTTCTCTCTGCCTGGTCTCTTTCGTTCACTCGGTCTCGTCTCTCATCTTTCTCCTCTATGTCCCACTCTCTCTTCCAATCTCTCTCTCTCTGGCGTTGGTTCTTCTCTCCTTTGTTTTCTAGCCAGAAATCTCCCTGTCCCTAAATCCCACAGCCGGTTCTTTATTTCCAGAAATTAATCTCTAAGACATCAATTGAAATCCCAAGACCCAAATCCAGCTTCTAATTTTCCAAATCAAAGTCCCGATTCCATCACTGTTCACATATATTGTTGTCCAAAATGGGTTTAAAAAAATGGGCCCAAAGATCTTACCATTTCAGGCCGAGAAAAGAGCAGCGAAGTGGTGATGTTTTGGCCGGTGACAAGGCAAGATGATGGTGAGCTGATGGCTACCCAGGGATGACTATATTGCTGCAATTGTAGCTTCGGTGGCTAGGTGGGAATGGTTTTGCTGGTAGGTGGAAACTGTTCATTGGTGTGCGTGGTCGGGAATTTCGATTGCAGGGAAGGATTTGTCAACCGGAGGTGGAGGTGGTCTTGACGGCTATGGGTTTTCTAGTTTGATAGGAAAGTCGTCGCTGTGGCATGGTGGAGTAAGACTGGGATTGAAGGGTGAATTGTGATTGTTCATTCGGAAGTTTGGGATTTTTTGGTTCTGTTTTGCAGGTGATTTGATGGTATTGGTGACTGTGAAGGTGAATAGCGTTGGTTGCAATTGGTTGGCTGTCTAATGGCAAGGAGGAGGCTGAGATGATGGTGGTTAGACGGTGGCAATTGAGGTGACTGTGGCATGTGATCTTGGTTGCTGCTGCCGTCAGTGGTGAATCGTTTATGGGCAAATTGGAAGCTGATGATGGGCAGTGGTTTAGTTGACGATTGTCAATTGATGGTCTGTTTTTGGGTAGATGTTGCTTGTTTTGTTGTAATTTTTTTTACAGGTGTGGGTGGTGTTGGGGCTAGGTATCAGGGTGGTTGGGTTGTGGCTGCTTTGCATTGTTGATCATGGTTTAGGTATTGGTGGTGCCATGGCCGTTGATAGTGGTGTTAAGAGGCCGTCTGATGATCGACTTGGGTTGGGCAAGTGAGGATAGAGTATGGCAGTGAGATGGTGAGCTTACTGGTGGTTGAAGGTGGGACTTTGGTGAGGGAAGAGTAGGCCGAGGGCTATGTATGTTAATCTGTATGTAAATGGAGTATGCAACCTGTGAAATATGTGCCTGTGTGTGAATTTCTGGCTATGTATTGGGTCTGTGTCTGTGTTTGTAATGACGTGAATGTGCTTTGGCCATGTGTGTATGTGTGTGTTATGTGTTTGTGTGAATCTGAGTTTGTGTGTGCAGTGTGTGTATTGTGTGTGAAAGGCTGTGTGTGTAATTGTATATAAGTATGTGAGCCGTGTGACTGTGTGTGCTGATGTGTGATTCCTTACAACTGTGGGTATGGATGTGTTTTGAGTATCTGTGTGTGTGAAGTTTGCGTGAAGGTGGTGTGTGAATTGTGTGTTTTTGTGCGTGTGAAGTGGTGTGACTGTGTGTGAAATTGAGTGTGTGATTTCTGTGTATTTTGGCCATGTGTGTATCTTGATGGTGTCTGTGTGTGTGATTGTGTGAGGATGACTGCATGTTTAGTGGTGTGAGTGTGTGTGACTGGAATGATATATTAGTGTGTGAATTTGTGGCCTATGTGAATGGGCGTGTGAAATTGTGCTGGAGTGACTATATTGCTGAAATGGAGTGATTATGTGTTTGTGTGTGTGATTAATGTTTGTGTGGGACTGATTATGCTTGTATGTGAGTTTGTGTGTGTATGTGTGTGTTATGTTTGTGTAAGAGGCCGTGTATGAATGTGTGTGGTTTAGTGTGTGAAAAATGTGTTTTTGTGTGTAGGGTATGGGAATGTGAGTGAATCTGTGTGAGAGAGAAGAGTGTGTAGTGTGAGAGAGAGTGTGAGTGTGTGTAGTGTGTGAGTAGTGTGTGTAGAGTAAGTGTGTGTAGTGTGTAAGAGAGTGAGTGTGTGTTCTTGGTGTTCTAGGTGAGAACTTGAAGATGTGTGTAAAAAAGAAGTGTGTGTTCTTGGTGTTTTAGGTGGGAACTTGAAGATGTGTGTAAAGAAGAAGTGTGTGTTCTAGGTATTCTAGGTGAGAACTTGAAAATGTGTGTAAAAAAGAAGTGTGTGTTCTAAGTGTTCTTAGTGAAATGAAAAAAACTAAAAACTAAAAAAAACTCTCCCTAGATTTTTTATTTTCTCTCCCTTTTTCTAAAATCCCCAAGTGGGGTATTTACAGTGCACAAGTCTTAACCTCCAAGAAATGGTTAAAAGACCAAAACGCCCTTGACTACAAAAATTACAACTTTGCCCTTAAAAAATATCAAAATTTATATTCTCTCACAAAAAATAGAAAAAATTAAAAAAAATGTAAATAATAAATTTGTTAATAGAAATTCACTCCGAAAAAAGTTAGAAAAACTTAAAAACATGCTTAAAAACCTAAAAATAAATTGGGTACACAAAAATGGGCGAAAGTGGTATTCACGATGCGAAATTACCATTTTGCCTCTGTGCTAGCGAAAATGCATAAAAATACCAGCTGAACCCGAAAAAATCACAAAATTTAAAAATGTGTATAAAAGTACAAAAAATGAATTTAAACCCTCCAAAACCAATGAAAAAATATTTACAATTAAAAAATTACTATTCTGCCCTCCAAAATTGCTGACTTCTTCATTTTTACCAAAAAATCAGGTTTTGACTTCAAATAGTAGGAAAAATGTCCCCCAATATTTGAAAATAAATGGTGTGTCAAAATTTGGTATCTATACAAACATAGGGCCATATTTTTCCCAGTACCTAATATGTTTCCCCAGTGCAAAATTTCATGAAGTTAGCTCACCTTTTGTACTACTATTTACTTTTGAATTTTTAGCTCAAAGCTAATTACTAAGAGCTACTTATGATGAATAAAATGAGTTGCTGGTCGAGTTTTTGATAATAAGCAATACTATTAGTACATAGATTTATTTTGAGTGAAAGTTTAGTTTACAAGTCATTGTTCGATAGGTGGGTTAGACGATAAAGCAAAAATTATAATCTTTGACAACAAACAAAACTGCACATGTTCTACCATTTTAGTGATACTATCAAATGTTTTTCGAGATAAGGACCTTGATAACAAATTGAATTTTATCTAACATCAAATTTAGCCCATTTTAATAATACTTTATAGTCCGTTATCAAGATCTTGTTCAAATTTGTTAGCTATTATAATTTCTTTTGTGGAGTTCATTGGCATTTTACGATAAGAAGGTTTAAAGTCGATAGTAAAAAATTGTCTTTATATCTATTGCAATTTTTTGTATACATCTTTTAATTGGTAGTAACAAACATGACATATGATGATAATGGATTTTAAATAATTTATCTATTGCATAGAAGTATATTTCATAGTAGTGTATAATTTTTCCAAATATTTTATAAAAATGAACAGTAATAATATAATATTCAATTTTTTTGGAAGAAGTACGTTATAATGGATATAAGGGGTAAATAGTAAAGGTGGAAGTAAGGTAAGATAATAGTGTGAGGTTGGGGGAAAAAAAGGTTTCACTCATTTTAAGCAACATTAGAAAAATAAAATTAGAAAATATTTTCCATAAGCTAACCAAACACCTGAAATTAATAAAAAAGAAAATGATTTTCCTGAAAAATAAATTCCCTAGAAAACATTTTCCAAGGAAAATATTTTCAGTTCAAACAAACACAGCCTCAATGAAGGAAAAGAAACAAGGATAAATTTTCTAGAAAAAGCAAATCTTGAGATTGGAGGGTTCTCTCTAAACGAGCCCTTGTTTACTTAATCAATATAGGTTCCAAGGGAAGAAAATCCAGCAAACAAAAATATCAACTAAATTATAATTGGAATTCTGCTGCCAATCGCCCCATAACTAGATCCCAAACTCAAGACCATAACAGTGCGACTTCTATATATGTAAGATTGCCTCGCGAACTATTCAAGTTCAAAAGGTTCAACATCCTTGTTTTTATGAATCTTTTAAATTTAAGTTATAGATGTATTTCAAAATGATTGACGCTAAGTTAAAAATCAATTTTAATCCAAAAAAGAACTCCCATTTAAATGAACAGAATTTATTCTCAGTCATACACTATCAAGGAATACAATAAAAAATATGCAGAAATAGTATCACATGAAACACTCGTAAAAATACAAGAGCGAACAAGGACCTTACTTGCTTAGTTTTACTTTAGGTTTCTTAAACTACTTCAACATGTGAAACATATAAAAGAAAAAGAACTCCCAAAGCTGCACAAAAATTTATGCTTGAACTTTTGTTGTAAAAGTTTCAAAACAAAAGAACCACCTTTCAAAGCATCTAGTTAGGTCGATTTTGGAAATAGCACTATGAGACGTTGTAAGGCCTTAATTGTAGGAGTTCTTGAAAAGAGCCCATAATAACTACTTACAAAGGAGTGTTAAATGATCATGGACACCAAATAATTGTCCAATTGGAGGTAATGACAAACAATCCCAAATGAGTCTCTATATAATCACGCAGTAGTTTGCAGACACACTTAACGGCCAAGAATGTCTAGCATAATATATGCCACATATTGATTTAATTGTTAATTGTTATTGAAAAAATTATTTGTACTAAATCTTAATCAACAAATGCATTCTAGATCCATTCTCCAATCTGACTAATTTCTATTGTCATATAAGTATACTAAACAAAATGAACCCATCAAGTTTTATATGTTGAATATATCAACATAACTTGCAGGAATGATTTTTATGATAGATGCTATCTTTATGTGTTTCAAGTAAGAAGACAACAAGAAAGTAAAGATATGGATATACTACTGGAAATAACTTAACTCGTTAAGTTTTTAAATATTCTCTAACATGATAATATATTCAAATTCATCCAAGTTTATTATTATTTCCGCATTGAAAAATCAATTAAAACACACATCCAATGATTAGCAAGGAAGTCCTATTTTGAAAAAAGAATGGTAAAACTAGAATTAAATTACCCCATCTTTAATTTGAAAAATGACTTTCAACGGCTTCCACATTAATCCCACCTCTAATAAGAATGAAGTTCTAACCCCAAATAAACACGAACAAGTATTCCAAGTCAGAAGATTTTCCAAATAAACATATGATAAGATTTTCCAAAAAGCAGATGCGCAATAAATGTGTAGTGCTATTGTGTATGTTTAAAGAATTTCACTTAAGATTGCATAAAAATCGCATGCTAAATTAGATTCAACTTGTCATAGAAATAATAACTAACTGAACATATCTAAGTATGAATGCATATAGATTTAACACAATAAAGTCACAAAAAAGCTTTAATCTTCTGTCATGGTAATTTGTATCTGAAATTGGTAAAAAGTTTTGGTATAAAATTAACCTAAAGAAAAATGAATAGAAATATCCAATAAATTAATGGAAAGAGTACCCTTTTGGGAGAGCCAGAAACTCATTGAGTTGTTTCTTGCAACTTCAGCTGTGGTCGGAGAAGCACGGTTGCCTTGGGGAGAGATGGTGATAGCAGCGGCGAAAGAGCGGAGAGTGGGGAAAAGGACGCACAGACAATGATGTGAACAAGCTTTGTGATCAAGCAGATAGAGATCTTGGCAGTAAGGCTGGAGGTGGCCTGGGAGGATTCGATGAAGGCAAAGCTAATTAGCGATTTGGAGGTGAAGTAGATAGAGATCTTCGTGGCTTAACCGAGTGGAGGAATAGGAGGCGAAAGTGACAATGTTAACGATGTGCATAAGAGGGCCAAAAACCACCAAAAGAAGAACACCTTAAATGAACAAATTGCCCTGCAACTGGTTCAAGTGTGAAATCAGACGCTAAACCCCCAAGTCTCGCTTTTATGTAGTAAGGATATGATAACTAAATGAGCTAGTTGTGCCCACGAAATGCATTAAATCTATGTCCAAAAAATGCTCTAAATTGTGAAATTATGTGTGGCTCACGTTGGACCTTTGAATTATATCTCTACTTATCAAGAAAGAACTTGATACTAACAGGATGTTAATATATGGAAAATGTACAACTAGTTCAACATCTAAATTAAATAATAAAATATTTTTAACGTTGATATTCAGCAAAATTACTGCAAAAACAATTGCACACATGAAATTTATCCTATCAATGAAAAATTCTCAACAAGTAATAATATGGTGTTGGTGTAAATTTTTAATTCTAATTAATTATCATTTTATGTTTCTTTAAAGCTAAAAAAATGATGCCTCTAATAATTCTTTTTAGAAGTTTTATTATAATATGATAACTAGATGGGCTAGCTGTGCCCATGAAATGCATTAAATCTATGTCCAAGAAATACTCTAAATTGTGAAATTACGTGTAGCTCACGTTGGACCTTTGAATTATACCTCTCCTTATCAAGAAAGAACTTGATACTAAAAGGATTCTAATATATGGAGAATGTACAATCAGTTCAATATCTAAATTAAAAAATAAATATTTTTAACATTGATATTCAGCAAAATCATTGCAAAAACAATTGCACACATGAAAATTTATCCTTTTAATGAAAAATTCTCAACAAGTGATAATATAGTATTGGTGTAAATTTTTAATTCCAATTAATTATCATTTTATGTTTCTTTAAAGCTGAAAAAATGATGCCTCTAATAATTCTTTTTAGAAGTTTTTTAATAGTGTGAAGATTATGAAGATCTCCAAAAGAAAGTCAAAAGTGTTAATGTTCTAGTGATAAATAGGATTCTTTCCAAAATTGGGCAATAATAATTTTTGAAAGAACATATTCAAAATTTACAATGCCAACATGTATTTGTTCTCATAGAACCAAAATATCGAGATATTTTTTACTCTTGAAATGAATGGAAAATCCACCATCCCGTCACTGGTGCATTTACAATTGAAAAGGTGTCTTAGAAAACCATAGACATCCTTGCATGACTTAAAATTTTCCAAAAATGATAAACAACAACAATGAAGATTTCCTTGATGACAAAATCCATGTTGCTAGAGAATATGAAGTAAAACCTTCAGTAAAATTGGACGTCCTTCTCTCAATGTACAAAAATCTCAAATCCTGTAAGCTAATTGTAAAACACCTAAACTATCAAAGAATCATTAGTAAGTGGGATGTAGAGCACAATTCGTATTGGTCTGCATGATATCATTTGTCTCTCTTCCTTTTCTTTGCCTATCTACCTTTCTTCTCTTTCTTCACCTTATTTATACTTTACATTGTTATCCTGGGAAAGAGGAGGAGTTAATCAATAGCACATTGTTGAGACTGAAATGTCCCCTCTAAAAGTAGGCCAAAAATACATCTTTCAAGCCTTTTCGCTTCCTAACCAGGTTGCAAAACAGTAGCATCTCCTTGCAGAGAATGGTTGGAAAGCAAACAGAATTTGACAATAGAATGTTTGCCAAGTACATCAATACAATCCTGGGTAGAATCTTTACCTAAGATTTAGAATTCCATAAATTGACTCAAAATCCCTGGTGAAGAACCTACCACAAAAAAAGTTAGATACGGATCCACAAAAAAATTTGCTGATTTAATTGGGCAATCAATGTTATATGCAATATACGGCTACTAAATGGCCTTTAAAAGGGTTGGAAAGATTCACTATTTCAACCAATTATGAGAATGTTTACCAGTTGGCATGAAAATTTATAACATCCTTATCATGACAACAATTACTCAAGAATGAGTAAGGCAAGGCTAGGTATAGGTTCATCACGTGCAAATAGACGCAATTGAAAAGAATCGAATTGAGACAACAGTTGATGACAAATTAATGATCCAAGTTATATCTCTAAACCTTGTAACATTGAAAGCATAATCGATTATTCATAAAGCTGTAGCAATTAAGGCTAAAGTTCTCTAATTATAACTCATCGAGCAAGTTTCTTTATTCGACAATATCAATGATGAATATCGTGGTATTTTTAATGTTTTTCTTAATATGCTTATAAAAGCAAAACAGAACTAAGACGATTTCGAAATATGAAAAACATGTCTAAAAGCAATAAAAAGAAGGGAGGGAAGCTTGAAGAAAGAAATAAACTAAAGCATGGTTTTTGTTTTCTAAAACTGAAGAGGAATAGATTATAGCCAACAAAATAACATCCATTAGTCCATTGACAGTCCTTTTGTGTATCAATTTGTGACAAAACGTTGAAGGAAAAAATTTTCTAGCTTTAGTCGTAAATCGACCCAGTTTCTTCATCATAGTACTGAAAATAAATACCTGGGATGTACCAAGAATTTGGCTGATTTTAGTTCAACGCAAAGCATTAATTTTCTTACAAATTTAAGGAAAAGACCTGTGACTATGATATCAACTTTATGCGACACTGAATATCTATGACTTTTCTATTTTGTAGGCACTAACAAAAAAATTTAATTTTTTCAATGGATGAGTCTTGTTGAATTATCAACAGTACTACAACGATGGCACCAAAACTTTTCTTGTCAAGGAAAGAGTTTTTGTTCCTGTGACGAAATTGTAGCATGTACAACTACGCGTGAAATAAAGGAAATAGCCTATGTGCATGTAGGTGCTTTTGTGTACAAGAGCAAAAGAAATTAGGGGTTTGTTTTCAATAGTTTCTATTTTTATAAAAATTGATTTTAGAAAAGTCAAAAATCAATTGCTTCTGATTTTAGCTTAAAAAAAATCTAAAAACATAGTAAAAGAAGCAATTGAGAACATCAAAAAATAGATTTTTAAAAAATTAGAAGCTAAAATTAGATTTAAAAAAACTATTGAGAATAGAGTGATAAGGTCAAGGCAAGTAGAATTTGTGAATGATAAGGAAAATGAAAGAATCTAGCATCTCTTTTTATCTTTAACTTGCTTTGAAATTGGAAAGGCCCATTGGAGAAAGAAAAAGCGGTTGATCATGTGAACTTTTCTCTTCCTAGTTGCATTGGTTAAATTGACTATCGGTGCAATTTTTCCAAGAAACATTCATATGCAACCACTGCGGCAATTTTCATGGATGAAAAGCAGGGAAAACAAAGAATGTTCTTGTTGTATTGCTCAATCAATTGGTACGCAATAGATATATATTCAAGATTTTGATGTTGATGGCTAGATTCTCGCTTGCCAACAAGAACAATCAAATAGCTTCTTTTTTTTAAAAAAAAAATTGTTAATTAAACTTTATTTTTTTTATTCTGTGTGATATGCACTTTGGCTCACTTTAACCCGTTTAACTAACTGTAAAACTGAATGAACAGTTTACCACTTAGGGGGTGTTTGATAACTTCACTTAATGCTGAAAATTAATGCATTAAGGGCTTTTTGAATTCAACCCGTTTGATAACAAAATTCTTTGATTACTTAATACTTTAAGCACTTATTTAATTAGTACACAAAATTTTAAGCAAAAAATTTTCACTTAATTTGCAAAATTTTGAGTACGCGTAGTATTCTCTCTCTCTCTCTCTCTCCCTATCACACACTCACCGATGCACAACCATATACAAACATATTTTTTCACTCATACATTTATGCACATATAAATACACTCAACACATAGAAATACACACACAATCACCCTTGCAAGCGCACACATATATTTTTTCTTCCCTCATGTGCAATAACATAAACTTTCTTTTTATCACATATGTATACTCCTTCTCACATGCATAATCTCTCTCTTACACATGCATACACATACTTTCACACGAATACACACATTGTCCCCATTTCTCTCACACACAAACATACACACACACACCCACGCACGCGTGCATGCATACACTCTTCTCCATACGCAGTTTTTCTCACACATATTTACATATTTTCTTACACATGCACTCTCACATACATACATACATACATACATAAGTATATTATTTTTTCTCACTTCTTCACATATATTTTTTCGCTCACATACTTGTACATATTTTCATATATATACATTTTTACACTTTTACATGTATACACATACTTTCTCTCACATAGATTTTCACACATGTTATAGATATGGTATATTATCAATTAGTGATAGTCTATCAATTAGCATTAATGTTACAGATATGGTATATTATCTATTAGTGATAGTATATTAATTAGCATTAATTACAATATTGTAAATATCTCAATTAGCCTAATTAGAATCATTAGGATTAGTTACCTTATACGATAATTGTCTAGATTCATTGATGTATAGTTTATAGGTTCATTTTGTACAACCTATAGATGTAAGCTTTTGAACTCATTCAGATAAGAGAATAAAATATACAATTTTCTTCTCTTTCTTAGTTTTCATGGTATCAGACCATAAAACCAAGACTAAGATTTGAATTTGGGTCACTCATCTAAACTGATTATTGTAGACACCAAAATTTGACACACCTTTGGTAAAAATATGTGTGTTACTTTATTTTAGGGGGTTATTTTTCATTTTTCGGGGGTCGAATACAATTTTCGCGTATTATATCTAATTCGTCACATCAGGGGTAAAATGGTAATTTCACCATGTAAATATTAGTTTATTTTATTCTATTTTTTCTAAATACATAATTTTACTATTTTTATCATTATTTATGATTTTAATGATTTTTGAGAGTCATTTATTATTTATTTAGAATTTTAGTATTTTTAATTCAACGGCACGTTTTCCAATGCATTATTTTTACGAGAATTTTCAAGTGAAAAATTTTATATATGCATTTTGTATATTCATAAATTTTCTGCAAAAATCTCCTAATTTTTAGAGGTCATTTAGTATTTATTTAATTTTTGTCTTTTTATTTATTAAGGGCACATTTCCCAAGAATGAGTTAATATTAAGAATTTTTTAGTGAAAATTTTAGTATATGTATTTTATGTGATAATATATTTGTGTAAAATTTTTTGTAATTTTTAAGAGTCATTTAGTATTTTTGTGATCTTCATAATTTTGTCACGTTTTCCAATGCACCTTTATTTGGAAATTTTGTGTGTAAAATATTTTATATGTGCATTTAATATTTATAGATTTTACGTTAAAAATTTTTTTGATAATTTTTAAAGACTATTTGGTATTTATTTCAAATTGTATCTTTTGTCTATGACAGGTTTTTTAATGGTGAATTAACTTTAAAAATTTAATTTTTTTTATTATTGAATTTTTCTTTTTCTAGTAATGCTGAATTTTAATTTTAATTTTAATTTTATTTTATTATTTTATTTTATTTACTTTTTATTTTATTTATTTTTATTCTGAGAAGTCCATAGGATTTTTATTTTATTCCAATTTTCTTCATTTTCCTACATTTTTGTTTTCTTTTTCTTCCCTTTTTCTTCTTCTTTCCTTCTTCTTTACCAAAAAAAAAAAAAAAAGAGTTGCAGTAGGCTGCGTTTTGTTGCCTGCTACATTAGCAGCATGGCTGCTTCAGCTGTCAAAACAGCTCCATTTTCAGCTACCCTAGCAAGCAACCCTACCCCCAATTTCATCATCATCATAACTACTCTATGTTCAATCCCATCAGCCTCCTATTCTTGCACTCAATTCAGCAGATTTTGGGGAGATTTTGGCTGGTTTTTTCACTCACCATTTCATTTTCTTCTCTCAAACACAGACATTTTTCACTCCCTCTCTGCACTCGTTTGCAGACACTTCACCTGCACCCTACACAGCTCACTTCACACACATCTCCCTCCCTCTACCTTCCCTCACATCTGCACTCACACACGCACAGCTCACAATTCACACACACAGAACTCACAGATTCACACGTCTCACTCATCTGCACACACTGCACTCCCAATTCCTTCACCTGCAAAAGCACGCACTTCCCTCACTCCCTCTGTATCTCCCTCACCATTTGCACACACACTCACCATTCTCTCCTTCTCTTCACTCACAGACCTCACTAGCACACACTTCACTCACTCTCCCTCTCGGCCCCCTCCCCTGCACAAGCACCACAGACACTAATTCACACACCTTCACCTGCAGCTCACACATCACACACCTGCACATTCATTCCACAAAACACACACACAAATTCGAACACACAAACACAGATTAACCATTCCAACACTCAACAGTTTCATTCACACAAGCACACACCTTCACCTACAGCTCACACATCACACACCTGCACATTCATTCCACAAAACACACACACAAATTCGAACACATAAACACAGATTAACCATTCCAACACTCACCAGTTTCATTCACACAAGCACACACCTTCACGAAGTACACGAACACACACTGCACACACCAGTTTCAAACACACACCTCTGCACAAACACACACAATTAGCAACGCACGCACAACCAAACAGCACATAAATTCAAGTCACCCAAACCACCAAAAATCTACATCATCAGCAACTACAACCCACAAACACCACACCTCCGTCATTGCATTTTCTGTCCAAAGACCAAACCGATCGAACGGTCACCACCAGGCACTGTAATCACGCCCATATACACCAAGCTAGTACCATCGCCACCTCCTCCAATCAACCAGCAATAGCATCGGCGCCACCAAGTCACACTTTCTCTCGGTGCACAAAGGTAAAATTTCCAAGCCCCTTTCCTTCAATTTATTTTGTATAAACATGATTATAGTTTGGCATGTTGGAATGGAACATGGGTTGATTTTGTATTGAACTTACGGGCTTGTTTTGTGGGAAATTTCGGTTGAGAGAGAGAGAGAGGGACCGATAGAGAGGAGAGAGAGAAGTCCGGCCGAGAGAGGAGAGAAAGAGAGTGGAATCGAGAGAAGAGAGAGAGACAGAGAGTGAGACCTGCAAGAGAGAAGTCTGGCGAGAGACGGAGAAGCCGAGAGAGTGAGACCGGACGGAGAGAACGAGAGAGAGAATCGGGGGAGGAAGAAGAAAGGAAAAAGAAAAGAGAGAAAAGAGAAGAGAAAGAAGAAAAGAAAGAAGAAAAAGAAAGAAGGAAAAAAAAAAGAGAGAAAGAAGGAAACCGGGCAAAAACCGAAAAAAAAAAGTTTTAGTGAAACTACGTCGTTTTGACGTAGTTTCACTCAAATCTACGTCGTTTTGTTGTTTTAGTTTTTTAATTTGATCTTAATTAATAATAGGTATTTATTTTATAGTCCTTATACTTTCATTAATGTTACTGTGGCCATGGACATTTATGATTTGTGCATTTAGATTTCTATTTATTGTAGATTGACCCTCGTAATTTTATTTTCTTTTCAATTAGGTCCCAATTAATTGCATTTAGGTCCCCCGACTTTTATATAATTATAATTTTGGCCCCTGCATTTTTTAAATTTCCATTTTTGACCCCTATACTTTTCTAAAATTACATTTTTACCCCTAAATATTTCTGGAATTTTGTGTTTACCCCCCTTTTATTGCTGGATATTACAAATTGATGTTAATGTTGCTATAATTTATAAATTGAACCTTGAATGTTGCTTAAAATTGCAATTTGGTTTTAAAACTTGTTGGAAATTGTATTTTTCATATTTTAACTTGTTGGAATTTTATTTTTGTCCCCCCAACATGGATGGAAATTCTATTTTTTGCCCTAGAATGCTTGCTGGAATTTTATTTTTGTCCCCCCAACCTTGCTGGAATTTTATTTGAGTCACTATACTTGTTGGAATTTTATTTTTGGCCCCCTATTGTTGCTGGAATTTATATTTTAGTCATTTATGTTGCTGGAATTTGTTTTAAAACCTCCATTAACTCTTGAAAATTGTATTTTAGCCTTTTATTTGTTGCTATAACTTATATTCTAATACTTATAGCTGCTGAAATTTTTTATTTTAGCCTTTTTATATAGCTGAAAATTGCAATTTGACCCTATACATTGTTGTAAATTATGTATTATTTAATGACTTTGCTGAAATTATATTCTTGGCCTTAAGTATTGCTGGAAATTTTATTTTTGGGCATTACACTTGCTGAAAATTATATTTTTAGCCTTTAAATTTGTTGTAAACTATGTCGTTACCTTAATTAGGGTTTAAAATTATAATTTTACCCTTTTTGTTTTGTTGTAAATTACATTTTCACTTTAGAATGTTGCCTAAATTTTCATTTTTACTCCAAACCTTATAATATTTTATGTTTGCCAAAAAAAATAAAATTAGTTAAGTCCTCAAAGCTTGTAATTATTGCTTTTCACATTCTATTTTATTTTATTTTATTTATGATTAATGTTCTAAAATTCGGTTTTGTTAGCCTAATTAATTGCTCCAATTAGTTTCTTTATTTCTCTTTTAGTTATTTTGGTAATTCTTATTTGTGTGTGGAAAATTTTATTACGTATTATTGTATTTTATTTTATTATTTTATTTTACTTGTTTATTTATTTAGTTTACTTAAATAATTTTCATTCTTTGTCCTAAATATTTAATCATTACTTTTCTTTGATTCTAGTTTATTATTGCTATAATTGTTTTGCATTATTGTGATGTGTTTATAGTGATTAAGCTAAAATTTATTTAATTACTATTTTTTAATTTTATTTATTTAAATAATAGTACCGTGATAAGTTTGCTCATGTTGTTAGCATTTGTACCGAGTCCTCGAACGGGAGGTACCTCGATTACCCTTTTAATTTCTTTTTATGTGCTTCTAAGTGTTCCTATGTGTTTTTTTATGTGTTTTCATGTATCTTTGTGCCTATAATTTTTATCCATGTGTGAGTGTTTATTTATTCATGTCATATTATTTACTCGAATTTAATTTTTGATTATTCAAAGAAATGTAATAGATAGGTAATATTTTATTTAGCAAAGTTTTGTAGTTAGATAGTTAATGTAATAGATAGTTTATGTGTTATCTATTTAATAAAAATCTTATGTACGTTAGATAGAAAATGTAATAGATAGGCTAGATAGGTTACCTTTTATTTTTATTTTTATTTTTTAGATTGTAATTAGGTTTCTCCGGTGTAATAGTTAGGGTTTTTGTGTGCTATGTGTGCTATGTGCTCATGTGTTTTATTTGCTTTCTTTAGGACTTTGCATCTAGAATATCATGCTTATGTGTTATGTGCTTCTATGTGCTATTATGTGCTTTTATGTGATTATTGCCTTTAATCCATGTTTTTGCTTTATTTATTTACTTGCTTTATTATTATGTATGTGTATCGTCGCCACACTAATCCAATGCTAGTTGTGGTTAATTTCGGTTTCTTCGCTAGTCCAACGCTAGCGGAGAATTTTTTAGAAAATAGATTAGTCCAATGTTAGACTTTTAGGTCATTTAGTATTAGACTCATTTCTCGTGTGCATTTCATGACATTTCACACACATTTTATCCTTTTTAGGTCCTTTTTTTTTTCATTTTTCCATGATTTTTATATATATACTTCATCACTTATTACCTATTTTAATATCTATTTGGTGCATGACATTTAGATTCCACTACACATAGAATTTTAGGTCATTTGTGTGATTTGACTAGAAATAGTCATCTGCTCACGTGGGAAGCGATGGCGTACATGTCGTTCCCCCCTTCGTGAGTAGGAACATTAAGTCACGAGTCTATTAGTCCCCCGCACCCGTCATGTTGCATCTCCACTTTCTTTGTTCACTTACTATCTATATTACTATTTTCCTTTTCTTTTGCATTTCACTTTGCATCTACACTCATGACTCCATCGGGGTCTAGACTCGGGTTTCGCAATTAATGCGGAAATTCCGACTAAACCTCAATGGAACATTTTGTCCCTTAACGGTACCCATTTTTAGGACTATATTTGCATTCATATAGTTGCATCCAAATGCGATAAAATCTTAGGGTTATATTAGGAAAATTTAGACTAAACCTCGCAACTAGTTTTGGCTAGGTTGAAGGGTGCCTTAGGCGCGAGCCTTTGCCTTCCCTTTCTTCAACTGTGACTCCCGAACCTTTTTCTCTTGTTTTCAAAGACCTGGAGTCGTCTAAAATGGTTTTTCTTGTTTTTCCTATATTTTTCCAAAAATCATTTCTTTAAATAAATCATTCTTAATTTTCTTACCTTTCATAAAATATTTTCGGGTGACTTGGTACACCAAAACTCAATACCAAGTGGCAACTCCTTTTTCACTAAAAAACTCTTTTAGACTCTATTTTCGGGCCCAAAAATCGTCGCATTTTCAAAGTCCTATTTTAGGCCCTTTTCTTTTGTTTTCAAATAAAGCATTCGTTTGTCACATTTTTGTCGAACTATCTTTTATAAAGTATCTTTCTAAAAAATTTATTTTTACAAAAATTTACACACTTTTTTTCCAATAAATAAAAATCACATTTAATACTTCCTTTTTCTCTTTCCGACTTCCTCACATCTCACCATTTATTTTCCTTTTTCGAAAAATGGGACGTGACAATTGTTTGTCAGCACCACCATTGGTCCAGAAAAGAGTGCCACTAACCGACTGATCGGCATTTCCACAAAGTCCGGTATTTTGTTTTGTCAAAACCAAATATGGTGTGGGCTTCTCTGTGAGATAGGTTTTGTATTCTCTACTCTTATTCCAAGAGTTTGGATCTGTCCTTTTGGTTTTGGAGTTTTATTTTTTGAATAATGGCTAAGAAGAAGTTTGTAGTTATGTTTGATATGGTTCTTGTGATGTCTAAGATCATAGAACATAAACTTAGTGTAGACAGCAAATTTTAACACACCATCTACTTGTCAAACATTAGGGAGGTGTTTATATTTTTAGGGATAATTTTTAATTTTTTCAATAATCTTGGGGGCAAAATAGTAATTTTTATTTGTAAATACTTTTTCATTAGTTTTGGGGGTTTAAATTCACATTTTTACTTTCATACATATTTTTTTAATTTTTATGATTTTTCTAGATTTAATTGTTATTCTTTTATATTTTATCAACACAAGAGCAAAATGGTAATTTCACCTCGCAAACACCATTTTAGCTCATCTTTAGTTCCAAATTCATTTTTCTAATTCTTTAACCATGTTTCTAAATTTTTTTATTTTTTCGAAAACAATACCTATTTTTCTGTAAATTTTCATTGTCCAAGGGCAAAATCGTCATTTTACAAATTAAGTTCATTTTTCATCAATTTTTGAGTCATAAATGCATTTTCCAGTGTTTTAAGCTTATTTTAATTTTTGGTAATTTTTTGAGGTCAATAGCTATTTTTCTGTAAATTTTCATTGTCCAAGGGCAAAATAGTTATTTTACAAATTAAGTTCATTTTTCATTAATTTTTGAGTCATAAATGTATTTTCCAGTGTTTTAAGCTTATTTTTAATTTTTGATTATTTTTTGAGGCAAATAGCTATTTTTCTGCAAATTTTCATTGTCCAAGGGCGAAATCGTCATTTTATAGTTTAAATTCATTTTTTTGACAAATTTTGAGTCAAAAAGGAATTTTCTAATGTTTTAAGCTTATTTTTATTTTTTGATAATTTTTTGAGGCTAATATCTATTTTTTTTGTGTATTTTCGTTATCCAGGGGGCAGAATCGTCATTTTATACTCCGAGCGCGTTTTTATCAGGTTTAAGCTCTAACTTTTATTTTGAAAATCTACTATGAGTTCTTTTTGAAAATTTAGAGATTGCTATCAGATTCTTTGCATTAATTTTTAATTTTGGGGTTAAAAAATTATTTTGTTTATATAAAATTAGTATTTTTTACCGGTGGCATTTTCATTATTTTATAACATTCTTGGTCAACAAGACAAGTGGTCTATAAATATCCTTTTTAATCAGCCAAAAACAAGGAGGAAAATTAGGAAACCCTAAAAATATATTTTGATTTTACCCTAAAAGATCAAACACACACACATATACACCAAAAAAAAAAAAAAAACACAGACTCCATTTTTTTTTCTATTCCCGGTTACTGTTCATCAAATCCGGCACTATTCATTATCTGCTTCAATTCAAAGCAACTGTTTATCACTAGATCATTCAAAAGTTAAGTTCTTCTACTTGTTTGATCCATTTTTTTTTTCATTTTTCTAAGCAAATCTGGTTAATCGATTAATTGTATCTTTGTTAGAAATTTTAGGCAAATCATCAATAACCATCAGATAGCCTTTTAGTTTTGGTTTCTGAGTTTTACTTTTATTGCTTGATTTTCCTTTTGATTTTCTTGAACATTTGGCCTTCTAGGTTTTATTATTTATGTTTTCTGGGTTTGATTTTCTAGGTTTATTCCTTCCGATTTTTCTAGGTTTCTTCTTTGGTCCCTCCTCCCCCTTCCACCATTCAATCATTCACCATCAGCAAAATACAAGCCTCAAAAGCCTAATTACTATCAGATCCTCACCAGAAAATCCCACCACCAGTCTCCCTTCTCTCACCACCACCCCTTTCTTCATCACCGTGAAACACCAAATGCCCAAAAAATTCATCAATTCATCACCTGCAGCAACACCTCCTCTACCACAGTAACCTTCACAGTCCCTCTGCAATTCTGCCAAATTCAGTCCAGAACCACCACACAAGCAATTATTGCCACTGTAATTCACCACTTCACTGCCTTGCAAAGCCACCCAGAAACGGCTTAAATCACCCACAAACTCCAATTTTTCACCATAAACTCCATCCAAAACCAAGACAATCACCACTCCACCAGTCATTCCATCGCAATTCCATAACTAACCACCCAATAAAAACCAATCACAACCAAGCCAGAAACACCAAGGACCCTCATCTGTCACAACTCAAAATCAGCAAAATCACTACCATGAACCAACTGAAACCATAATACAACCTGCAGTCAAACCCAATATTCCAATTTCACCTGACACCGAATCCATTTCCCCTGCCACCGCAAATTCCATTGCACTGAAAAACTACTCCATAGCCATCTTACCATTGCTATCTCCACTCATCGTCTCTTCCACACCCTCACAATCAACCCCAAGTCACTCAAGCAGCGTTCAAACCACCAATCAACCTCACAACAAGCTCCAATTTCACCAAGAACTGCTTGCCCTCAATCACCCAGAGCTTCCAAAACATCACAATCAGCAACCATTCTCACTAATCAGACCACCAATCCATCACAGGTGCCACTTCCCGCCACTCAATAACCTTCACCGAAGCCCTATTAGATGAGCAAACCATGAAGCAATCACCGTTCTGCCGTAGCTTCTCCTCTACCACTGGAGCTTCAAATCGCTACCATTGCCCCCTTCCAATCAACCACAAATACCACCAAAAACCACACAATCACCACATCAATCGAGCCAGCCCAAACCACAATAAAATCACCTCATCAACCCACCGAGCAACCTCTATCCACACCAACCAACCATCGCCATCTATTCACGAGAGACTAAGACTAAGAGAAGATATGATAGAGGGAAAAGAGAGAACAAAAAGCTGGAAGAGAAAAGAGACTAGAGTGAGACAGAGAACAAAGAGAAAAGAGAAAAAAAAAGAGAAAATGGGGGAAGAAACAGAAGAGACAGAGAGCCGTAGAGAAAAAAAAAGAAAAAAGAAAGAAAGAAGAAAATAGAGAAAAGAGAAGGAAAAGTGAGAGGGGCGGTAGGAAGAATAGAGAAAAGCTGGAGAGAAATGGTGACAGAAAGGAGAAAATTGGGGTGAGTCTGAGGGAGAAGAAAAAAGAGAGGAAAGGAAAAATTGAAGAAAAGTAGAGAAATTGAAGAAATGTGAGAGAAAAGGGATTTTAGAAAAAGGAAGGAAAATTTTTTTTTGGAGAGGAAATTTCATTTTTATTTCTATTTTGTTTACATGAAATTTTTTTAGTGTTCTTTCGTTTTAGTGAATTTTCTAATTAATTATGACTTGGTTTAATTTTAGATGACTGATCTCGTTAGCAATAATTACGTTGAAACCCTCATTTTCTTTTTGCATTGTCAATATTGCCCCATAGATTTATTACTTTATGCAATCGAGTCCTTGTCTTTTATAAATTGACCCTCCCTAGTTTTAATTTCTTTCAATCAAGTCTTTATTAATTGCAATTAAGCCCCATTAGTTGCTGGAATTTATATATTTGCGTTACACTTGTTAAAATTTATGGTTTTGTCCACCCTATTTTAATTTTTGCATTGCTACCCCATTAGATTTATTTATTTTTATTTTACTCCTCAAGTCTTATAGAATTTTATTCTTAGTCCCTTTAGTTAGAATTTACTATTTGCCCCTCAATTTGTGTTAATTTATAATTTTACCCCTAGACTTGTGTAGATTTTCAATTTTTGTCCCAATTAGTTTAAATTTATTATTTGGCCCCAATTTACTCTACTTTTCATTTTCCCCCCTCTAATTTGCTATAATTTGCATTCTTCTAAATGTGTTAGTATTTCGTATTTTACTTTTTATTTTATTAAATAGTTGTCCCTTTAATTTGTGCGTTCTTTTTTAATTTTGCGTATTTAATTTGTTAATTTGTTTAATTTTGAATTATTATTATTATTTTTTAGAAAAATATAATAGTTTGTATTTAGCTAGTCAATGTAATAGTTAGATTATTTTTCTCATATTTTAGTAAGAATTGTGTAATTAGATAGAAAGTGTAATAGATAGGGCGTTTTTAATTTTCCCATTTAAAATTGTAAATTAAACCCCCGGTGTAATGGTTAGAGTTTATTTGCTTTTATGTGCTTACTTGCTTATTTGCTTTACCGCTTTTATTAAGATTTTGCATATAGATATTATGCTTATGTGTTATGTACTCATACTTGGCTTTATATGTCTTTATATATTTAATTTGCTTTTAATTCACGCTTTAATACTTAATTCGTGATTTTTTGTATTCCGTCACCACACTAGTCCAATGTTAGTTGTGGTTTCATTCTTTTCCCGCTAGTCCAACGCTAGTGGGATTTTTTAGAACGGGCTAGCCCAACGCTAGACTTTTAGGACATTTTAGTACTAGGTGCAATCGTGTGCATTTTGCATTTCACACACTTTTGGTTTTCTTTCCATTTGGCATGATTTTATTATTACTATTATTATTATTTATCATTGTTGTTATTATTATTATTATTATTTTGACACATTTTTAAAATGCATGACATTTAGGTTGTATTTCATTTAGAAATTAGGACATTTGTGTGTTTCGACTAGAAATAGTTGTCTACTCACGTGGGAAGCGGTAGCGTACAGGCTGTTCCCCCCTCCGTGAGTAGAAACATTCAGTCACGAATTATTAGTCCCCCGTACCCGTCATGTTGCATACCCACCTTCTTTCTTCACTTACTATATATTATTATTTTCTTTTTTTTTTGCATTACATTTTGCATAAAAACTCGTGACTCCCTCGAGGTCTCGATTCAGGTTTCGCAATTAATGCGATAATTCTGACCAAGCCTCGACGGAACATGACGACCCTCTCGATATTCACACTTAGACTTAGGATTTGCATTCATTTAGATACATCCGAACGCGATAGAATTTAGGGTTAATTTAGAAAATTTTGATTAAACCTCGCAACTAGCCTCGGCTAGGTTGAAAGGGTGCCTTAGGCGCAAGCCTTTGCCTTCCCTTTCTTCAAATGTGACTTCCAGACTTTTTTCTCTCGTTTTTCGTAGACCGGAGTCGAAAAAAGGTTTTTAAATGATTTTTCTAATTTTTTTTTTGTTAAACGATTTTTTGGGTAACTTGGTACACCCTAACTCAGTACCAAGTGGCGACTCTATTTTTCAAATAAAACCCTTTTTCAAAAAATTAGTTGGCCAAAACCGTCGCACTTTTAGTCCCGATCTTGTTTTCTTTTAAAACACCATTTTCCTTAAAATACATTTTTTTAATAAAAATTCGATTTGTTACACACGCGCAAGATTTTTTCCAAAAACTTGCTTTTCAAAGAAGGTCACCAGACTAGACCGTCTTCTTAGAACGCGACAGTCAACGACCCCACTCCACTAGTACCCTCTTTACTTATTTACGATTTTTAGGACGTGACACTTAGTATTTCTAACTATCTTGATTGGAGCAAAGCAGTGTGTCTTTTTTTGTGAAGTATTGATAAAGATGATCATCTAACTAATGATCCTTCAAAAGATGGTTCAAGACAGACATGGCTAAGAGAAGATGCAAGATTGTTCCTACAGATAAGGAATTTCATTGACAATAAGGTAATTGGTTTAATTAATTACTGTGAATTTGTTAAGGAATTAATGGAGTATTTAGAATTTTTGTAATTTGGGAAAGGGAATATTTCCCACATTTATGAGGTATGTAAAGCTTTTTATCGTGTAGAGAAACAAGAAAGGCCTTTCACAGCTTATTTTGTAGATTTTAAGAAAACTTCTAAGGAGCTTAATATATTGTTACCATTCAGTCCTGATATGAAAATTCAGCAAACTCAATGGAAACAAATAGCTATTACGAGTTTTCTGGCTAGTCTTTCGCTTGAATTTGAAACTGCTAAATCTCAGATTCTCTCTAGTTCTGAAATCTCTTCCTTGTAAGATGTATTTAGTAGGATACTTCATATAGAGAATTTCCAGTCTATTCAGCTTAATGGTGCTCTTGTTAGTCAAAATAATGAATCTGAATCTGGAAGACAATAATACAAAGGTACTGGTAAAGAAATAGATACTCGAGAACAGAATTTAGGAGTAGTGTGTCACTATTGTAACAAGCCAAGTCATATAAAACGTGATTGTAAGAAATTGCAGTATAAGAACCAGAGAACCCAAATCCACAAATATTACCTCTACTAATGATGCATCTGAAAAGTCTATTTCGATCTATGAAGAAGAATTTGCTAAATTCTCTCAGTACAAAAAATCTTTAAAGTCTTCATCTACTCCTATAACTGCCGTCGCCAAGTCAGGTAAATCAAACACATGTCTTGTATCTTTATCCTCCAAATGGGTAATTGATTCTAGTACCACAAATCATATGGCAAGTAATTTAAGTCTATTTTCTGCCTTTCAGTCACACACATCTACATTTTTACTGTTACCTTAGTTGATGGGTCAACATCCCATGTTCTTGGATCGGGCACAATTAATCCTATTCCATTGATCTTGTTGTCATATGTCTTAAATTTGCCTGAGTTGTCTTTTAATTTAATGTCTGTGCGCGAACTTACTCACACTCTTAATTGTTGTTTCTCATTGTTTCTTAACCATTGCTTATTTCAAGATCTCATGACGAAGTAGATTATTGGTAAAGAACGCGAGTCTGGAGGCCTCTACATTCTTGACACACAGATGCCAAAGCCTATAGCTTATTCTGGAATTGTAACCCCATGTGAAGTACATTGTAGACTAGGTCATCATTCTCTCCCCTTGTTAAAAAAACTTTGTCCTCAATTTCAAAGTCTATCTTCATTAGATTGTGAGTCTTGTCAATTTGCCAAATATTATCGTGTTAGTTTGAGTCCTAGAGTCAATAATCGGGAGAATGCTCTTTTTGAATTAGTCCATTCAGATGTTTAGGGTCCATGTCCAGTTATGTCTAAAATTGGATTAAAATATTTTGTTACTTTTGTTGATGATTACTCTCGTATGACTTGGTTATATTTTATGAAAAATCGTTCTTAATTTTTTTCTCTTTTTTTGTGCTGAGATTAAAACTCAATTTAACGTTTCTGTGCAAATATTGTGAACTGACAATGCCAAAAAATATTTTTCAGAATCATTTCAATCTTATATGGTGCAAAATGAGATTATTCACCAGAGTTCTTGTGTAGACACACCATCTCTAAATGGAGTAGTTGGGTGAAAGAATAGACATTTGCTTGAAACTGTAAGAACTTTATTATTTCAAATGTATGTTCCTAAATATTTTTGGACTGATGCAATGTCTACACCTTATTTTTTAATTAATCCCATGCCTTCATCTATTCTTAATGGTGAGACTCTTTATCATATTCTTTTTCCAACTAAACTTTTGTTTTTTATTAAGGCTAAAATATTTGGTTGTACTTATTTTGCTCGCGATGTTCGTCCTTAGGTCACAAAATTAGATCCCAAATCATTCAAATGCATTTTTCTTGGTTATTCTTGTGTTCAAAAAGAGTATAGATGTTATTTTCCTAGTCTTGACAGGTATATTGTGTCAGTTGATGTTACTTTTCTTGAAAACACACCATTCACCCCATCTTCAGCTCATTAAAGGCAAGGGGAGGATGACGATTTGTTAATCTACACTATCACATCCTCAGTTTCTCCTCTTGCTAAACCTCCAATCATTCAGGTGTATTCTCAACAACAAAATCCTTCAGATGCATGTCCTGAACCAGCTCATTCGTCATCAGATCCCGTCTCAAGTGATGATCTTCCTATTGCTCTCTGCAAAGGTAAACGTTGGTGTACTTATTCTGTGTCTTTATTTATGTCTTATGATCACTTACCAGTATCTTCTTGTTCCTTTATTACATCCCTTGACTCCATCTCTCTTCTTAAAACTGTCCATGAAACCTTATCCCATCTTGGATGGCGTAATGCTATGATAGAGGAGATGAATATTTCAAATGGTAATGGTACTTGGAACTGGTAAATTTACCTATAGGGATGAAGGCCATTGGGTGTACATGAGTTATTGCAGTTAAATTAAATCTTGATGGGTCACTTGCTAGGTTGAAAGTCCATCTTGTAGCAAAAGGATATGTTCAATTTTATGGAGTAGATTATTCTAATACTTTTTCTTCTGTTGCTAATTTGACATCTGTCAAATTATTCATTAATATGGCAGCTACTCATAATTGGCCTTTGCATCAACTAGATATCAAGAATGTTTTTCTTCATGGAGATCTTCAAGAGGAAGTTTATATGAAGCAACCTCCTGGGTTTGTTGCTCAGGGGAGTTTGGAAAAGCTTGCCATCTTCGGAAGTCTTTGTACGAGTTGAAACAAAGTCCTCATACTTGATTTAGAAAATTTAGTCAAGTAGTTGAAAGGTTAGAATGCAGAAAAGCAAATTTAACACTCTATTTTCTACAGACAGTTTGAAATTGGTATTATTTTGTTAGTAGTATATGTGGATGATATTATTATCACTGGGAATGATATTGTGGGAATTTCATCTCTTAAAGTCTTTCTCCACAGTTAGTTTCAGACAAAGGACTTGGTAATGTTAAAGTATTTTTTGGGTATTGAGGTACCATGGAGTAAGAAGGGAATATTACTCTCTCAGAGGAAATATGTTATTGACTTATTGTCTGAGACAGAAAATTAGGTACTAAACCATCCAGTACTCTAATGGTTCCTAATTTGCAACTCACAAAAGAAGGTGAATTATTTGAAGATCCTGAGAGGTATAGAAAATTAGTTGAAAAATTGAATTATCTTGTAGTAACTCGTCCAGATATTGCATATTCAGTTAATATTGTGAGTCAATATATGTCGGCTCCAACTGTTCATCATTGGACAACTGTTGAACAAATTTTGTGCTATTTAAAAAGAGCTCCTAGACGTGGTATTTTGTATAAAAATCATGATCACACTAGGATTGAGTACTTCTCAGATGCCGATTGGGCAGAATCTAAGGAAAATCGAATATCCACTTCAGGATACTATGTCTTTGTTGGGGGAAACTTGGTCTCATGGAAAAGTAAGAAGCAGAATGTTGTCTCATAATCGAGTACAGAGTCAAAATATAGAGCTATGACACAATCAATATGTGAAATAATGTGGATATATCATCTCCTAACTGAAGTAGGTTTCAAAATTTCAATGCCCGCAAAATTTTGGTGTGATAGCCAAGTTGCTTTTCATATTGCATCTAATCCCGTATTCCATGAGCGAACGAAGAACATTGAAATAGATTGTCATTTTGTTTGTGAAAAAATATAGCAAGGCTTGATTTTCACAGGATTTGTGAAAACTAAAGAAAAATTGGGAGATCTCTTTACAAATGCTCTAAATGGAGTTCGATTTGATTATCTATGTAACAAGTTGAGCATGAGTAATATCTATGCTCCAGCTTCAGGGGGAGTGTTACATATATGGTATATTATCAATTAGTGATAGTCTATCAATTAGCATTAATGTTACAGATATGGTATATTATCTATTAGTGATGGTATATCAATTAGCATTAATTACAAAATTATAAATATCTCAATTAGCCTAATTGGAATAATTAGGATTAGTTATCTTGTATGATAATTGTATAGATTCATTAATGTATAATATCTAGGTTCATTTTGTACAACTAATAAATATAAGCCTTTGTATTCATTCAGATAAAAGAATACAATGTACGATTTTCTTCTCCTTCTTGGTTTATAACACACAAATGCACTTGTCCTTTATCTCTAATAGTGCACTAATTATGCATATTATTTGTTGATATTTTGTCTTAATTTTAGCTAAATATTATGCTAATTTCTGGATTTTACCATTGTTTGGTTTTTGATGTGATTATAGGATTCGAATGAGGAAAGTGATTTTTTAAGGGAAAATTCCAGAAGACTTACAGCTGTAAAGCATGCTCACGTCAATCCAGCTGGAAATCCAGATTTTGAGAGATTTGAAGTATTGTTTATTGGAGTTTGATTGACAATTGGAAACTAAATTAGTTTTCTATTTTTTTTAGTAAAATCTTTCAGTAGGAAATTTTCTATTCTATGCTTATTTGGTTTTAAATGGAATTAGAATCAAAGAAGGAAGTAATCTCTCCTTTCCATAAAAAAGTGGCGTGATAGTTGAAAAGACAAAAAAGAGACGGGAAAGACGGACGAAAAGCACTGTGACTTCTAGGGACTGTATGAAGCAACTGAAAGGCCATATTTAATAATTCATCTTTAGTTTAGTTTTGAGAAGGATTGTCTAGTTTTATTTAGTTTTAAAGTTTTTAGTTCTTTCTTTTCTCTTTTCCTTTGAAGACTTGTAAAGTTAATTTTCATGGATACTTTTGGCTATGGTTTCTTCATGAATCGTTGCTAAACTTTTTTTTGGTTGTGGAATAGTCAAAGCACGGTTTCATATCAATTGTGAGATATTTCGATATTTATTTAAATTGCAATTCATGTGTTCATGGATATTTAGTTATTTTATGTTTCTTTATTGATTATGATCATTTTGATTTAACTGAATAAATATGGTTAGTTATTCAATTGTCTAAACGGTTTATTGCTAATTGATACATTTGGTCTGTATGTATTTGAATGTTTTGATACTAGTGGCGAATGACACAATTTCATTACCTCATAAGTAGTCTTTCTATTTTATTACGAATAGATAGAAACTCTCCCCCCAAATTTTACTGCATTTTCCTTGAAAGCAATAATTTTATCAGTTTTTCCCTAGGAGATGACCCTACTCATTGCTATACACATTAACTTTGGAGAGTAGGTAATTAATAAAATAATTTTTGATTGGTTGACACCCACCACTCTCTCAAACAAATAATATCTTTCTTTGTCATGCATATTATTAACAAATTATTTTAACTTTTTAAGATAAAATTATTATATTTATAAAGTGAAATATTTAAATTCAGTGTATAAATTCATTTAATTATCAAACACGTACAACTTTATTAATTCAGTAACTTAATATTTTCAGTACTTAAATTTCAGATTTTAAATTTTATACTTCAGACTTTAGTTTTACCAAACGGCAACTTAGTTAATGAAACTAAATTAATAAAGGGATAATTACAAAACCTCCCCGAGGTTTCTAACAATTACACTTAACACCTCTGAGGTTTACAAAATTATACTAACTTGATCCGTTGGTCACTTAAAATGACTATAATGAACCTTGACTTATATTCTTATTATTATATGCGAATTGATTTATGAATATAGGGTTAGGAAGTTACTAACATAGAATTGGTTTTGGGTAAATTGATATGGATGGCCTTACTTGGGAGTATCTCTGTAAAATTTGCATTTATAATCCAGTTACTTGTAATGGTGGTAACTAATGAAAATGGAACTGGTGTGTTTGGTTGTTCAAGCAGTAAAAAACAAGATGTGATTTTTGGTTTTTATTTTTTTGGTTGCTGTGGTGATGGTGATGGTGATGGCTAAGAGAGATGGAGTTGGTGGTGATAAAGAAGATGCAAATTTGATTTTGTTCTTTGGTTGATGGAGTTGTAGTGGTGGTAATGCAATGGTAGTGGTGCTGTTGGGATGGAGTTATGGTTGTTAGTGCTATTGAGATGAAGTTGTGGTGGTGGTGGGCCTACAGTATTGGTGGAAAAATTGCAAGAATCTTTTATTTTTTTTGGATAAAAAGGGGCAGATGTAAACTTTTTTTTGGTTGCTTATGATGTTGTTGACTAGCAAATATGACAGCGTCAATTGTAGTGCACTCAACAACGGCAGTAGCAATAAACAAAAAAACCATTAGAATTGTTTTTTTTTTTATATAAGGGTGGTTTAGGAATTTAATAGAGAATTTTTGTTGACATTAGCCCTATTGTTACTCAAATACTAAATACAAGGGAGGTTAATATAATTTTTCAAACTTTAGGGGTGATAGGAGAAATTGTCAAAAATCTCAGAGGAGGTTTCTTAATTATCCCATTAATTAAAATGACCTTGAATAATTTAGTTGACAATCTATTTTACCAATTTTGTATCAAAAAAATACTTTCTTGATTTATTATTACCACTCTATTAGAGGAAAAAACAACATGTTATGGTGTGCAACTAGAAAAAATATACGCAGAAAAAAGTTTGCTGCATTAAAGTGAAAAAGCTCAAAGTGAAATGGTGTTCTAAATTCCAGTACTCTTTTGTTTGATCAGTTCAATTGGGTTGGGTCATCCTTTTTTATTTTTTTTAACGAATTATTTTATAATAGAAATTATATATTTTAAGCAATAATGAAAAAGAAAAAATAAATATTAAAATATTTAATATCACCAAATATAAAACCAATCAAAAACTAAATAAACTAGTCCCAAATTGAGTTGATGACCGGTGCCCGAATTAGAAATTGTTAAGATAGGATAAAATCTAATTACTATAGTCCATATATTCAGCTCATTCTAAAGGATTGAACAATTTGTTTCATTTTTATGGATATAACATATGCCTGGCGTTAGTAAGCAAACTCAATAGGATTTCATTGTGATTTTCTTTTAGATTTATTAAGGCATGGGGTTGGCGTTTAGGTTTAGGTCTATTAGATTGTGTATCTAGGCTTAAAAATATTATTTTAAACTTTGTCAATTAGCACACCATCTTTACCTCCCAAAATGTGACAGCAACTTGATATTTTAGTCCCCGAACTTGTTCTCAGAATAGAACAACAGGATTTGTTTTAAGTGGGTTATAAACGTGAACATATGACCATTTGATAATAGATTCTTGTATTCAACTTATTTGATAAAATAATTCCTCCACCACTTCCTACATTATTTACTATTGAATTTGTGCCTCATATTTAAAGTGAAAAAGTATTACTTAATTTACTAAAAATTCTAAGCACGTTTACTCTGTTAAAATTGATTAGAGAGTCTTGAGAAAAATGTGTACATTTATATTCTGTTTTACAATTGTACGTAACACGTCTATATATAGGCCAAAGACAATAACCTATTCTAATAAGGATTACCATACAAGAACTTACAATTAGAAAATATACATACATAACAATGTTCAATTAGGAAATTAACATATGTTAACACCCTCTTCAAAATTAAAGTGGTTACAATGAAACTAGTTGAAGTTTAAAAATGAGATCTTGAAAGCAACTAGGAAAAGGTGCTTTAGTGAAAACATCAGTTGTTTGGTCCATATAAGAAAATATGAGACATAGAGAATGCCAGGAACAATATATTGACGCACAAAATGACAATGGATTTCAATGTTCTTGGTGAATTCATGAAAAACATCATTGTGTACTGATTGGACAACACTGTTGTTGTTACAATAAAGTGTAGTTAGAGAGGGATAAGGAATACCCAAGTTTTCCAATAACCATCGAAGCCAAACTAAGTTGTATCCGCTAAGATATGATATTCAAATTTAGAGTTGGATCAAGCAGTGACAGTTTGTTTCTTGCTTCACAAAGATATTAAAGATGTACCCAAGAAGAAGCCAAAACCAGTAGTAGAACAGCAATTAATTGGATCTCTAGCCCAATCAGATTCAGAGTAAGCACATAACTCAAGTGAAGATCATGTATAGAAACAAAGTCTATGAAATAATATATCCTTGACATAGCAAAGAATACGAAGGATTGTAGCATAATTTGCGGACCAAGGTGCATTCATGAATTGACTGACTATATGGACAACATAAGTAACCTCAGGACGCGTGATAGTTAAATTGACAAGACTTCCAAAGTATAGGATCATCCAATAATTTACCCTCAAGAAGAGTAAGATGAGTATTAGGTTCAATTGTTTCAAAGGTAGTCTTGCTATCAATCATACTGACATGAATTGGAAGATCAAATGCCTATTTTGCTTGGGATAAATAGTAGCTAGTAGAATGTGAAGAAACTTGAAAAACAAGAAAATAACTCAAGGAAGCAAGATTTTTCATTTCAAACTATTGACTAAGAGAGATCTTGAGCTATTGAATACCAATAAGATTATCACTAGTGATAACCTTATCATCAACATAGATTAGGAGTAAAATGGCACCATTGTCTGTACGGCGAATGAAAAGAGCTAAGTCATGAGGATTGGAAGAGAACCCCAACCCAACAAGAGCAAAATTAAACTTGTAAACCAAGTCTGTTGAGCTTGCTTTAGTCCATAAAGAGCATGTCGTGGATGGCAAACCTTGTGAGGTAAATGAAGAAATACCTATGGAGGATGCACATGAACTTACTCAAGAAGATCACCATTAAGGAAGGCATTGTTAACATCCATTTGAAATAGTGACCATTGATGAACAACTGTTACAGCAAGGAGAGTACGAACTATGGTTAGACGAGAAACAAGAGGAAAAATCTCCTCATAATCAATACTATACTCTTGATTGTACCCTTTGGTTGCAAGATGAGCCTTCAACAAACCCATTAGAGTGAGTTTTAATTTTGTATACCCATTTGTAGGCAATGGCAATTTTGCCAGATGGTAAGTCCACTAAATCCTAGGTATGAGTATGCTATAGAGTATCTAACACTTCTTGCAGAGTTTTTTGCTACACGGAGTTAGATGATGCTTCTTGGAATGAAATGGGCTCATGTAAAATAGCTAAAGTAGAAAAACATTGATAATCACGAAGGTAAACAAGTGATGTTTTATCCGAGAAGGATAACGAGATGGAATTGATGAAGAAGGATCGTCTAATAGAGAAAATTTAACAGGAGGGGCTGTCGTCCGTTCATGAGTTGAAGAATCATGGGATGATGAAGGAGATTCAAGAAACAGTTCAACAGAGGGAGTAGTAAAGTGAGGAGTAAGGGATGAGTTGAAAATAATCAAGAGCAATATTAAATTATTCATCATATGGAGATTTATTGTGAAGAGCAAGGAAAGGAACACAATTAGTAGTATTCACAACATTGAAAGCGGTTTCCCCCTAGAATTGTTTAGGAAGACATGCAAACATAAGAAAAGAATAGAAAGTGTCCAAAACATGATGTTTGCATTCATCCCATCCATTTTGTTGAGAAGTCCTTGTACATAAAAAAAGAATGCAGAGTATCATAGGTTTTAAGAATAGTCTCAATATTAGTAGATATATATTCTTGTGCATTATCTAACCTAATTAGTTTAATTGTTTTAGAGAATTGGTTTTAACCATGGTGGTAAATTTATGATATAAAGAAAGGAATTTAGAATGAGATTTTAGCATATAAATCCAGGTATATTGTGAAAAATCATCAATAGAAATAACAAAATAATAAGAGTCCCCATAGTAGGCGTAAGAACCGAACCCCAGATATCATAAAAGAGCAGTAGCATGTGAATCACTATTATTAACGACAAAGTAGGTTGTTTAGCCATTTAATACGTTATACAGTCAAAAGACTCAGACTAAACACCACCTAAAAGACCTTCAAAAATTAAAGATTTAAGTCTAGCTAAAGAGATGTGACCCAATCGCGAATGTCATAAGGACAAGGTAGGGATAAAATCAAGAGCAAAAGAAGCCAAAAGAGAGAGTGAAGTCAATTTGAACAGATGACCAACTTTACGCCTGGTCCTAGTAGTTGCCTCCGTTAAATTAAAGGATCCTAGATAAGACAGTGAGAATGAGAAAAGTGAAGATAAAAAACTAAGGCCATATATAACTGAACTACAAATAATAAGTTGACAAATATATCGAGAATACAATAGACGTCATGCAAAAATACATATTTGGAGGAAACAGTATCAAAATATGAGATAGTCATAATAGAACCATTAGTTGTGGAAATAGAAGGTGCATGCAAAGATACATGTTTACTAAGAAAAAAGAGTAGAGTGCAGGGCCATATGATTGCAATATCTAGAATCAATAAGTTAAGTCGATATACCTGAATGGCAGAAAGAGCACTAGCAGATGACTGAAATGTAGTGTGAACAAGGACTTGAAAGACAATAGCCTCAAGAACAGAAGAGAATAATGCTTCAGGAGACGGGGCAAACACAATTTTCAACAGTCTCAACTGTATCTGCAACAGTAGCAAGACGAGGTGATGAACGCCACATATTTCGTTTTCCTTGAGACTCAATTTTTCCTTTGTAACTTTCGGCATCCTAGAGATACGATGACCTAGTCAATGACAGTAATGACACTTAACATTAGGTTTAGTTATAGAAGGTTGAGGAGCATATGATGAACCAGTCTAACACGAGGCAGCAAGAATCATATTAGAAGTTCAAGGAGTAGTGACATGCTTACGAGTTTCCTCAGAAAACAGTTCCCTCGAAGTAGCATCAAGTGATGAAAATGCTTTCTGATGCAAAAGAAAGGCACGAATTGGTTCAAAGACATCAAATATTGTCATAAGAAAATAAATAAGGCGGTTGGCATCATGGTAAGCAATAAACTTTTTAGCATTAGCAGAAGTGTCCCATTGAAATTCAAATTTAGCTAATTGATCCCAAATGTAACCATTTCGAAATGAAAATCCAAAACAAATTGACCAACGACTCTGTTTGCATTCATGCAATTGAAGAGATAAATGATACTAGCTTGAGAGACTTGTATCTATGTACCGAGTTGCCAAAAAATTTGATAGGTGCCGAGTCTATGCAATAATAAAATCCTACTCTAGGAAATATGAACTTTGTATATAGCAGCGAGCAGGGTCGTCTCTACAATGATTGAGGAAAAATTTGTTTCTTTTATACTAAAAACTATGGGGGGTTTGTTATGCAAAATTCAAAAAGAAATAATCAACTAATTAAAGCAAAAACGATTTAGAGAAATAAATGGGGATTAAATCAATGATAACAAAACTCTAACTAAAGGAAAAATTTTCAAATGTGGTTCACTCAACTGATCCTTGATACAAAAATAGTCCAATTTGTCGTGTCTTAAAAATCGTAAGTAAAGGAAGGGTGTGCGGTACAAGTGGGGTGGTTGACTGTCGCGTCTAGAAAAAATGGTCTGGTTCGGTGACGTCCTTTGAGAAGGTAGATTTTGGAAAAAATTGTGTGTATGTGATAAAAATTGAATTTTTAGTTAAAAAATGTATTTTTTTAGAAAAAATGATATTTTAAAAGAAAGTAAGGCAGGGACTAAAAAATGCGACAGTTTTGGCCAACTTTTTTGAAAAAGGGTTTTATTTGAAAAATGGAGTCGCCACTTGGTACTGAGTTAGGGTGTACCAAGTCACCCGAAAATCGTTTCACAAAACTAAAAATAAAAATTTATAAAATTATTTAAAACCCTTTTCCGACTCCGGTCTATGAAAAACGAGAGAAAAAGGTTCGGGAGTCACATTTGAAGAAAGGGAAGGCAAAAGCTTGCGCTTAAGGCACCCTTTTAACTTAGTCGAGACTAGTTGCGAGGTTTAATCAAATTTTTCTAAATTAACCCTAAATTCTATCACGTTTTGGATGTCTCTAAATGAATGCAAATCCTAAGTCTAAATGTGAGTATCGAGAGGGTCGAAATGTTTCGTCGAAGCTTGGTCAGAATTATCGCATTAATTGCGAAATCCGAGTTGAGACCTCGAGGGAGTCATGAGTTTTTATGCAAAATGTGATGCAAAAAGAAAAGAAAATAATTAATATATAGTAAGTGAAGAAAAAAGGTGGGTATGCAACTTGATAGGTACGGGGGACTAATAACTCGTGACTGAATGTTTCTATTCACGGAGGGGGGAACGGCTTGTACGCCATTGTTTCTCACGTGAGTGGGTGACTATTTCTAGTCAAAACACATAAATGTCTTAATTTCTAAGTGAAATGCAATCTAAATGTCATGCACTTGAAGACGTGTCAAAATAGTAATAAAAATCATGCAAAATGAAAAGAAAACTAAAAGTGTATGAAGTAGGACATAAAATGCACAAGAGTACCCCTAATACTAAAATGCCCTGAGGGTCTAGCATTGGACTAGCCCTTTCTAGGGATTCCCACTAATTTTGGACTAGCGGGGAAACGATAAGCCACAACTAGCATTGGACTAGTGTGGTGACGGAATAACAATAAAACATGAATTAAATAGTAAAGCATGAATTAAAAGCAAATTAAACATATAAAGACATATAAAATCAAGTAGGAGCACATAACACATAAGCATAATATCGAGATGCAAAATCTTAATGAAAGCGGTAAAACAAATAAGCACGTAAGCGCGCAAAAGCAAATAAACCTTAACTATTACACCGGGGGCTTAATTTACAATTTTAGGAGGGGAAAATTAAAAATGCCCTATCTATTACACTTGCTGTCTAAATATACAAATATTTGTAAACAAAAACGAAAGGAAAAATAATCTAATTATTACATTGACTATCTAAATACAAAATATAATATTTTTCAAAATAATAATAATAAAAATTCAAAATTAAATAAATTAAATACGAGAACATACAAAAATTATGTAAATTAAGAAATAAACAAATAATAATGCATAAAATCACATTGGAGTATATTGGAGCACATAAAGAGGAAAATAACAAGAAGTCGGGATACCTCTTTGGAGACCCGGTACCAAAGCTTAAAAAACGAACACACAAGTCAATGTATCACGATATAAATAAATAAAACCTAAAAAAATTCTTAAATGTTGACAAATTAGGGTAGAAATGTAAATTTAGCAAAATAGGGAGGACATTGCAACTTAACACAAGTTAGGGGGCAAAATCATAAATTCGAACAAATTCAAGTTGGAATCATGCAAATTAAAGTAAGTGGAACAATTTTACAAATTAAAGTAAACTTAAGGGGGAAAAATTAAAGATTCACATAAGTCTAAAGGGGTAGAGATGCAAACTTAAAATAAATTGAGGGGAAAACAACCAATTCCCACAAGTAATAAGATTTAATTGCCATTAATCGAGACCTAATTGAAAGAAAATAGAATCTAAGGGAATCAATCTATAATGCATAGGGATTTAAGTGCATAAATTAAAAATTTGCAAATGACACAATGACCTTACCTAGGAATTCAAGGACTAAAACTATAAATAATTATTCACTAACGAAAACCGAATCTAATAAGTTAATTAAGTAGTGATTGATTCCATTAACTAAACTTACTAATTCAGTTGATTAACAAAATTAGAAAATTTATTAAGTTAACCAAACTAACTAATCAAAATTAGGACATGAAAGAAAATAATAATTTCCCACCCCATCTTAGCTCATCTTTTCCTTTTTTTTTTATTTCTTCCTTTCTTTTTCTTTTCTTCTTTTTCTCTTCTTTTTCCGATTTTCTTCTTTCTTCTCTAGATGTTGCTTTTCTATTTTCTTCATCTTTCTCTCTCAGTTTCTTTTTCTCTCCCCTGATTCCCTCCTTCTCCAGCTTCTATCTCTCTATTTTCTTTTGACTGTCCTCTCTCTCCCGAAGCTCCCCCTCTCTTATTTCTTTCTTCTTCCTTCCTCCTCTTCTCTTTCTCAAGCTCGCCAGCTCTCTTTTCTTTCATCCCTCCCAGCTCTCTATTTTCTCTTTCTCTCAAGACCCGAATCAAATCTATCATCAATCCAATAAGACCTATGCTCAATTGAAGTGATTAAACATTAGGCCATAAGAATTTGAAAGAAAAAAATTTAGATCATTACCTTAATTCAGTAAAGGCATGTGAGGAATTTAGCGATGAGAATGTTTCTGGTGGTGGAGGAAGGAGGCGGCGCCACTACTGTGAAGTGCACAGCTGCTGGAAGGGGTCGTCTGGCTATGAGCAAGGGAGGTTTAATTTGCTGATGAGAAGGATAATTTAGTGAGGTTGGGGCTGGTTGCAGTTTTCTGGGTAGTGAAATTGTGTTGTTGGTGGTAAATTTGAATTATTGGTTGCCATTTTTGGTTGCTAATGGTGAATTTGGCATTGGGTCTCTAGTAACTGGTGATAGTGACGGTGGTTACTGACGATTTGGGGGTTAATTTGGAGCCCTATTGGCTGTGAACTGGGGAATTGGGGAGAATTGGGTGACTGATGGTAGGTTATTGGGCTTTGAGACAGGTGACTGGCGTTGTGACTCTGGCGGGTAGAGGAGGGCAATTGTTGGTGAGGTTGAGTTGCTGTTTAATTGCTATTTTTCTACAGGCTTGAAGGCAGTGGTCCGGCGGTGGTGTTGCTTACGATTGTTCTTGATGGTGTTTTGAAGCCTGTTTTGGTTTCTGATTTTTGTAGGTGGGCAAGGCTGAGTTTTTGTGTGCTGTTTGAGATGATTTTGACTGCAAGTAGCAGGGGAAATTCACAGTGATGATGGCTGGTGGTGGAACTAGAATTTGTGAGTGTGTCTATGTGTGACTCACTTTGTGTGTGACTTTGTGTTTGTGAGAGATACTGGTTCGTGAGTGCGTGTTTGGCTTGTGTGTTAAAGTGCGTGTATGGTGAGTATGTGTTTGTGTTAATGATTGACTGTGTATATTTGTGTATGTGGATGTGTGTGTGATTGTGTGTGCTGAAACATGAAGTTGTGCATGAAATGGGCTGATGTGAGTGAAAAATGGATACTGAAATGTGTGTGATGGCGTGTTGCTGGCGTGTGTGTAAATTGGTATGTGCAGTGTGTGTTTATGTGCCTGGCTATGTGTGTAAATGTGTGTGTGAGAGAGTGTTACTATGTGTGTTTGCGACTGTGTGAATGTGTGACTAGAAAGTGAAATTGTGCATGTGTATTGCTGTGTGTTTATGTGTATGTGTGAGTGTTGTTTGTGTGTGCTAGAATCTGTGAGTGTGTGTGTGTAGATAGTGTGTGCGTCTGTGTAGTATTTGTGTGTAGGGCTGGACCCTGTGGTCCACCTTGCGCCACGTTTACCAAAAGTTTTATGGGGCTCACATGGGGTCCACAAGGAACCCATAGAAGGGCCCACTTTTGGTGGATGTGGATGAAGGTGGACCACAGGGTCCACGGCCCCACCCGTGGACCCGATCCACCTAAATATTTCCCAGTAGACATTAACGAGCCCACGCCAAGCAGCACAGCTATATATATATTTTAAATCTTTAAGTTGCCTTTTCTTTCCTTTTTTTTTTTATATTCCTGCAATTAGTACAATTTATCAAATATAAGTAGAATCCATCAATTAACATAATATTTGGTAATAATAAAAAGGAAATATACACCAATTAAGCAATTAATATGCACCCTATCAAATCTCAAACATCCTTGGCAGCGACAAATCTCTTAAAAATATGATTAATAACATAAACAAATGTGTTTGTAATCCAAGAGTTAATTTTGTGATTATCACCATTCCATTAACCAAATTGAAGAAGAAATTTTTTATTAGATTTATCTGCATTCGTCACAGGACATTTAACATAGCTACTAATATATTTCCAAATTTTCCTACCACGGAGAGAACTTTCAAAAGCTTAAGCTCAGTGAGTATAATTGGTCCCGTCCAAAATAATGTTAATAGGTTGTGAAACATCAGATTAAGCCATAATAAATCAAAACCAGTTAATATAGGTAAAAATGAAAAGATCAATAAACTGAAGTAAAGTTATGGAAGCAAAATCTGACCGAAAGGATGACAAAATTGAAATCAAAAATACAAAAAACCTTATAAACCCGTTTGGTGTGAAGGAAAACTAAGTTAGAAGTAGCAAAATCGAACCAAAAGGATTAAACAAACAAGCAATTGAATCGGATGGTTGAACCACAATAGCACAAACCCAAATTTGATATATGGGTTTGAGTCGCAGGTTCCAGACTATGAGCAGTGAGTTATTTTTAGGTGGACCGTGTCCATGGGCCTTACCCGTGAATTCAACTGCAGATAAGGGGCTAAGTAGGCTCAGTACCGAATATCAAGCCTACTTGGCCCCCCCTATCTGCCGTTACCCGTGGACACAGTCCACTCAAAAAAAATTTGTAGTTACATCTGCCGTTACCCGTGGACACAGTCCACTCAAAAAAAATTTGTAAGTAACTACACGTGGACTTGGTCTACCTGATAAAAATTTGTGAGCAGCTATGAATGGCTGGACTGGAACTTGCACGTGGACTGGATTGTTGGTGAGCACCTGAGCAATATGTCGAAAGAGAACAAACAAACGGCGTGTGGGGCAGATCCTGATGAGACGGCGGTGATGGTTGGAATTCTTGACAATCGGAGAAAAATGTGGACGTAAAGTTGGGAAAAAATAATGATAAGACAGTAGGAAATCTCGGAGGAATCTTATGAAGGTTTGGAAAAAAAAAAGGGCAGAGTATTAAAACTCAGCGGATTATTGGAACAACTGCTATGATACCATGTTAGAATTGATTAAAGTCTTAAAGAACATTATTTAATTGTATTGTGTTTTACTTGTAGTAACATGTAAATATATAAGCCAAAGACACTGACCTATTCCAATTAGGATTACTATACAAAAACCTACAATCAGGAAATATACACACATAATATATATTCAATTAAGAAATTAACATATGTTAACATACTTAATCTTAAATTATTGGGCTCACTTATACCCTTTTAAGCACATATAGAGACGAGTGTACACTCTCTCTCCTACGTTTTCATAAAATCAGACAAAATTATTTTTTTTTACGAAAATAGTGTGATGATGAAAATTGTTTAAAAAAAAGTTTTTAAAGAAATGTTATAAACTTTTTCTTCTATATTATTAATTTGCTATGAAAGCTTATTATTATCTCTGTTACATGCTTTATTACGTGTGCGTATAGATCATACATCTTTCCGCTACTTAGATGGCTAGCATATTTCACTCACGTACACAAAAACACAGGCGCTCTCGTGGGCTCATTCCTTCTTTCACATGCTATCGGGCACACTATAGGCTTGTCGCAGAAATTCACTCAAACTCTCTCTCGTTGACAAGAAAAGTATTAGTGCAATCGTGATTTGGATATCAAGTTTAAGAACCAATTCTTCAGTACCAGTTGTATATGAAAAAGAAAACGGACACTTCTAAAGTGTACAATATAAATTTGCAAAGAATAAAATAGAATTTTGACAATTCATGCGAACTTGTTTATTTATGGATTAATTTAATAATTCATGTGGACCCGCATTCTTTATTCTCATTTAACTGTTAACTCTTTGTATGAGACAAAACTGAACCAAATCCAAAGAAAAACTTCCTTGAATGATGTCACATTTATCAATGATTGTGACATCATCTTAAGTTGACGTCGGAAAAGTCTAATTGGTTGGATGTGAAGTTTTAAGAATGCATAACACTTTCATAAAAAAATTTTCTACAGAAGGAGTTTACTTTAAACAATTTTTAGTATATATGGATGGTTTTTCACCATGAAAAATTTTCTACCTAAAGAGTTTATTTCAAATAATAATATATATAATATGTGTGTATAGATTGTTTTTTTCACATTACTATTCCGATTGTCCTGTATGATGTAATTGACTAAATAACAATAAACAACCTATGATGTCGTTGATTATAATAACAATAAGCCGGTCGCGACCACTAAAACTCCCAAAAGAAATAAGAAAATATATGGTGGAAGAGGAATTATAATAAATAAAAACAAAACAAATATAAACTATTTTTTATTTCCACTTCATATACAACTCAAAGAATATACTTTTGTGTGCTGTACAGTGATACAACTCAAAGAATATACTTCTGTGTGCGGTAGTGTGGCACACCACTGCATAAGCAATTATTTGTCACAATATGACATATTTTAACAAAACGAATGTGACCTAAACAACGAATAAATCAAACTTCTGACAATCCCTAATCCTTAATTTGACAATGTTATTTCAGGGAGGTGCAATGAATCATTCTATGCCACAATGCATATGAAATTGGTTTTCAGGACTTCAGAAAATTCTTGAACCAGAGAGCTGACAGTTTAGGATATCTCGTGAGTCCATTTTTGAAGTCAACAAAGACCAAACCGAATCTCTCAGTGAACCCTGAATTCCATTCCCATGTGTCCATGAACGACCAAGGAAAGAAGCCTTTTACATTCACGCCACCAATGAAAAATTATTTTTAATTAGAAAAATAATATCTTATAAATGTGCTTGAGCAATCAATAAGAAATTTTAACGTGGACTTACTCCATGGCTTCTTTGACTGCCCTCAGATGGCTTTGATAGAATCGTAATCGTTGCAAATCCTTCACCCCTTCTTCAACTTAAGTAATATTAGTTTGGCCAAATCCTGGTACCAAACATAATGGAAATTTTAATTACTGTTTTTACCACATATAAAGATACATCAACCACACTAAGCATACTCATAATTTTTACCATTCTCTGTGATATAAATGGTCGGATTGTTATAGTTCTTCTTTGTATAGACTAGAATTTCGCGCAGGCCATTCGGATACACGTTGAGTTGTACTCCTTCCTGAAAATGATTTTCTTTGAGTTAAAAATTTGCTTCTCATTAAAAATTTGAGTTTCGCATAAGAAAGACCGAAACTTTTGAAAAAAACTTACCACTGCACCAATAGGTTGTCCATTCCTCACCGCTGTAATAGGCAAAAATGTAAAAGACTTTTAGTTAATTTTTATTTAGGTACATGTTGGCACCTATCTCTGATCACATGTGAAACAACTTACTTGTCAAATTAGCATGATTATCTGTTGTGTAGCTAATGTTTGGACCATTATGGAAGTGGGCATTGGCCGCAAAGTTTGAGGTATAGTAGTTTACTCCAAGGAAATCCAGGGAACCTTTGACCATCTTTGATTGCTCGGATGTGAATTTTGGTAACCTTTTACCCACAAGACGTCGCATACTTTCCGGATAATCCCCGAAAACTAAAGGGTTTAAAAACCTATAATCATCGAAAAAGCATAAGTTTAGTTTGCTGCTACTAATTTTAGATATTAAAGAACATAAAAGAAAACAAAGCAAAGAAGAAAATTGTATTACCAGCCATACACAAAGTCAAGTGCACGTTGGGCTGCTTCCTTATCGGCTTTGTTGTTGGAATAGGGTACATACCAAATAGGATTGAGCACTATCCCTATTTCGCCGTTTTGAGTTGGCTGTATATACATGAAAGAAACCACCATAAAACATTATTGTTACAATATTATTATTCATTTTCATGCTCAAACAATTACTGTTTTGAGTTGGCTATATATATATACATGAAAAAAACCGGCATAAAACATTAAAATGTTACAAAATTATTATCCTCTTCATGCTCAAGTATTCACAGTTTTACACTTTTATTTTTGATGGTTGTAGTATTATCATTACCTTATATTTCTCCCTGTATAGATGAGATATTGCAGAATGAGAAAGGAGAATATTGTGGGCAACCAAGTACGGCTCCGTTGCGGAGCTGCCGGCAGGGCAGTCATTGTTCCTCCATGCAGAACATCTGCCTGGGGCCAAGATGCCCGAGTCATAGCCAGCGACACAAAAGGTCAGGGGCTCATTAACAGTTGTCCAATATTTAACTCTGTCACCAAATTCTTTGAAGCAAAGCTCCGCGAAATCCACAAAATCATCCCTACATCCCAACAAAATCAAGTGTCATTTTTTCCGTTAATCAAGTATAATTTAATAAAATGTAGTTCATTGCAATGTGAATTAGAACGGATGCCATTTATAAATCAAGGGATAACTTACGTAATATTAGAGCTTAGGAAACCGCCATACTCATCTTCCAAAGCTTGAGGAACATCCCAATGGAAGATTGTCACAAACGGTGTAATACCATTTGCTAGCAGCTCATCGATGAGGTGGTTGTAAAAGGCAATGCCTTCCTTGTTCACCCCTTTACTTAGCTTCCCAGCTGTATGAATTGTTAATAAACGTAAAGTCAAAATAAATATCCGCACAATAATAGTATTGAATAATGTTGGAACAATATTTTTTACACGTTTTAACACATAATTCTTAATTGCATCTTATATAAATCGATGTTTAACCTTGGAACTGTGGCCAATTTGAACGTTTAATCTTATATATGAAAAGTTGACTACTTCCTGTAAATAATATCAGAGTTTAACTTATTTAGCAAGAAAAACAGGAAGATTCCTTACAAGGTATAACTCTTGACCATGAGATGGATAGTCTGAAACCATTCAACCCCAAGGATTTCATTAGTTGTATGCATTGTTCAAAGACTCGGCCGAGTCGGAGACGACTCGGCCGAGTCGTAACCGGAATGGCATACTCCGGTCCGATACCGTTCCGATTTCACTCGGAGATGGCGGACTCGGCGAAAACTTGTGACGACTCGGTCAACTCGGACCGAGTTGCCTCCGAGTGAAGGAGGAGCGGCCGATTTCCGACCGACTCGGCCGAGTCAACTCGGTCCAGAAAACCCAAAAAAAAAAAAAAACAAAAAAAAAACCTGAACTGAAGAGGCAGCTTACCAGCAAGTTCAACAAAACACCCCAGCAACTCCACCGCTGAACACCTCTCCACTGTCACGCCACCACTAAAGCTCATCTCCGACTAAGTAAGACTCTTGGATGTTTTGTTTATTCCTTTGGTCTAGCACTTAATCCTTGAATTTTTGTGCGCATACTGATGGCCTGTGCAAAATTTGAACAAGGATGGGCAGATTTAAAATTTGGTTTAGGAAATTTTCGTCTTTTGCTCAAGAATTTTCGGGCTTAATTTCCTTGGTTTTGGGATCTTGAGTTTCGAAGTAATTTAGGACTTCTTTTGTGAAAATTGAAGACATCCGATTTGGATGCTTGAGAATTTGGTTCTTGAGTTTTTCAAAAGAAATGGTTGGTTTTGGCTTTGAAGACGCAAGAGGTTTGAAGAATTGGTGATTTAAGGCTTTAATTTGCTGGAATTTTTAGTTCAAAGGAATTCGGATTGTGGGAGGTTGAATAACACTGAGGATTTTGTTTAATTTTCCTGGTATTATTATTTTTATTTAAGCAATATCTGTCTTTTTCTTTCTTTGCATATTTATGTTTCTTTGTCCCAATTTTCCTTAATATTATTATGTCTCTAGCATTTAGAAATCTTTGCATTTAGACTTTTGACGATTACAGATTCCTCTAGGAATTTATTCTTTTTCAAATTAGTCCTAATTAATTACAATTTGAACCACATCATCAATTCTACTTGGTATTCATAGGTATGAAAATATAAAATAACATTAGATTTTTTAAATCATTGCATTTTGTTTAATGTGATTCCTTTCTATCTTTGGCAAAAGATTGATCATAAAACAAATAAGGTTTCTTCTACTTGTATAAAATACGGTAAATATTAATTCTACAATTATTACTTTTAAAATTATGTTCTGTGCTATTTGGATTTTGTTTGTGATAGCATTTTGTTGAATGCTTAAAGATATATACCGTTTTGTATATCGGATAAAAATAATACATTCTAGGAATTTTCTTTACTAATTTTTTTGGCTATTTTTGTTTAGCATATTTTTTATATTTTGAATTATTATTTATAATTTTTAGAATAAAAATTGTTTTAAAATATGCGTCTCACCGAGACCGCGACCGATATGCCGAGACCGATGTGGAACGGTACACGCCGCGACCGCGACCGCGACCGCGACTTTGAACCATGGTTGTATGTCTTCCTGCATGCCAACAATACATTTTCAACTTAGCAAAAGCTGCAGTAATCATAATATGGAAATGTCGATGGTTGGTTGGCTTCGACGCATAATTATTATTGAAGAGTTATGTCTCATACCTTGTAACGATGGTAGAAATCATCAGCTATGTCACCATTGGTATGATCTGCTATTTTATCTGCATTGCAAAAATATAATATTAGAAAACCATATTTGTTCATATATAAATTCTTTCAAAATATATAAATTTGTGAAAAAATGGTCAAATATTTACTTGGATATTTTCGGCTGAAGGTATCCCATATACTTGGTCCCCTTCCATCTTCTAATGCTGCCCCTTCATACTACAATAACATGAAAAACAAAAAAAATTTTTAAGCATTTTCATTCACGTGAAAATGCAAATGATGAGCACAAAAAGGTGATTGTTTGTAGTCGTACCTGATAAGCAGCAGAAGCTGCACCGAAGATGAAGTCTTTAGGGAAACTTTTGCGATTGAAAGTCGAAATATTTTTCGGAGCTTCGGCAAATGAAAGCTGAGTCCAAGACAAGGAGAGAGCTAAGAATAGGAGGCTAAGAAAAGAAAGGCCTCGAAATGCCATGCCTAATTGATCTGTGCCTCTTTTGGTTCTTTGGTGGGCAAATAACTTCTTACGAATATTTGATGGTTTTATTGTTCTTGTTATAGAATTGATGTGCAATATATGCCCACGAGAACCCTTTATATAGTGTGTTTCATGCAAACTGTCAACGAAGAGCCCAAATGGATAATGACATAATACTTTTCAAAATTAAATTAAAAGTTGCTGGTCGCACTAAATATTTGATTTGTCGACAAGTATTGCTGCATTATTACACACGCTGACATTTGCGTTAACAAAGGAAAAATGTTAATGGTCATTGAAAATTTCCACGTAATGTCTTGGAGGTTTGCAGCGTCAAACAGCAAGACTTATCTTTTAGAAAAATTATAAATTTCTCGCAATAGTGTTCATAAATTACACTGGTCAAAATACCGTGTCACCTCTGTTTCAAGCACCGCTTAACTTTTATGTTCTTCCCCGTAATAAAAGTGAAATGCAACCATTATACTTAATATTAATTTTCCTTACAACAAACACACATGGGGAAAACATGTCTCATAACTGCTTTCAAGTAATGAAGGCTTCCACGTGATACGCGTAATTGTTGTCTAAAATTAAAATTTGCAATGTTTCATTGTTGGATTTTGGGTAGGTACTCTTCACGAAAGTTATAACCCTTAAAGTGTAGTTTTAAACCATGTAAGTCTCAAGTCCTAATTCATATAAAGTTGAATATAGAATTCGATAAAAATGGGCTGGAACACCAACCCTGTGTAACCAAGATTTGTGATGTGCCAAATTGTGATTCAATTTTGATCCTGTTCTTATTGGAATTTAAATTTTCTTTCTTAAGAAAAATTTGTAATTCTTGAAATCTAGTTTCTAACTATGTAAATTTTAAGCAATCCGAGTTGTATACTGAATATGAATTGCTTTATGATTGGGATTGGATTAGATTATAATTGAAATTGAATTGGTTGTCCTCATAAAAATAGTTCCAAATCGATGGGTATTGAGCTTGTGAAATTTGGTTGAGTGAAAATGGAGTTAGGTTTATTTGCACAGGCTCCTATTTCGAGAAACCTCAATTTTTAGTATTTCGTTCATTCACCTTGATTTGATGATCAATTAATTTATTTTCGATTTATAGGTGATTTGGGCAATTTGAGAAGTGAGTATTTAAAAAATCCATAAATCTTGATGTTCTGGTGAATATTCTAAAATCATTTTTGTTTACTGACTTTAATTTTCACAAAATCATGTGAATTGTTATAAAAGTTTAAGTATGTGATTATGGTTACTTGACTTGAAATTGTATTCTTTCATTACGCTTGAATTGACCATGAACCCACTTGTGTACCTTATTGCATTGGGAGATACTTGCTCTTGAAAATTGTACTTGTACTTGTACTTGTGCATGTGTAATTGATTTAGGCATAGTCTTGTGTATGTCCACTTTAGTTGAGCCAGCAGCAGGTTTGGTCGCCAATTGATGGCTACATTAACATTTCGGCACCAATCGGCTTGCGAAAAGGTTTCATAGGTTAAAAAGGTGTACGAAAAATACTTGAGTAATTCTCGAGATTACCAATTGACATTTAGTGGCTACTGAAATATAAACATATTGGCATGCAAGATTGGGAAAATTATTGATAAATTTATTTTGGCATAGTATTTGACTTGCTCTAGATTAACATTGAAACCTTCTCGAGTAATATTTGACTTGATTTTCTGTATCATCTCTTGTTACCTATTCATTTTGTCATTTTTTGATCTTCAAGACAAGTGGCGGAACCAAGACCCTAAGGTAAGTGGGGTCAAACTTTAATATAATAAAATATTTACAAAATAAAAACTATGAGATAAAATGGACAAAGAAAGTGCAAAATCTTGGATCTAATGGAAGATTAGCCAAATTAATTGGAGCTCTTAATTTTTTAAAAATATTTTGCAAGCAACTGGCAAATTAATCTTCTATAGGTTTCCTTTTAAGAAAATTTTCCATAACCTAGTATAAATAAAAATCATAAAATAATCTAATTTAGTGTTATAAACATGAATTTCAGCGTTTGATAACGTATTAAGGTTGAGCACAAATATATAGCCCATTTAAAAAAGAGGGAAAAAAGAAGAAAAAAAGTATGATCAAAGCTAGTTTAAGCTGTATTTCTAAGGTCCAAGGTACACTTGCTAATACATATAATAATACTCCAAAATTTCAAATCCATAATTCAAAAGAATCTTCAATATACCATTCCACTTGAGGGAGAATATAAAGTATAATAATGGAAACTAAACTACTTCTTAATTATTTTATTATTCCTAATCATGTTCAAATTAATCAGTCTCCAATTATATTCATTTAAGGTATATTCAATGATTATTAATTAGAATTCAACCTAGCCATCCTTAAAATTGAGAAATAAATTCATAATTAATCATATAGTTTCATGATATCTAATTGACAAAGTAAATAGAAAAAAGATTCACATAAAAAGTCCAAAAATAGCATAATCAAATAGAAGAAAGTAAACAAGAGATAAACTAAACCAAAACCCCCCCAAAAAAGGAAAATAATAAGAATTATTACCAAAATTAGTGTATACTAACTTGCTAAGCCATACTTGACTTCGATAGGAGGAATAAAGAAAGATGATACAAAAAGTTTTTAACTTTAGATCGTAACAAGTTCACAACGGAAGTTTGCAACTAAAGTTTCAGCAAAAAAAGAATTAAAAAAAAAGGCTAGAATAGGACCAAAAAAAAAAAAAAAAAGTAAGACAGAGAAAGGCCTCTAATCTATTATGCTTTACTTTTGCATGGGATAAGCCATCTACTTTGAGAATGTTATTTTGACTTTTTAGTTCTCTAAATTTATTAATTAAATTTTGGACCCCAAAATCTATTCTTTATCAAGGTCAAGCAAGAATTTATTTATATAATATATATGGATTTTTAAAATTTAAGTGGGGCCATTTGACCCCACTTGGAGCCATGTGGCTCCGCCCATGTTCAAAGACCATATGCTACTCTTGTGTGTTACCTTATTTTAAATAACTGCTTTGACAATACATTTGAAACAGTTTCATAAATAGACCTCACTAGGCTTTTAACTTACCTCTGCCACATTTGTTTTCCTTATAGCTAATTAGGTACAGGGTAAAAGGGTGAGATTACGTATTTGTGACAGCATAGACTTGTTATGGTTGTGTGTATTTAAGGTCAAGATGGCTCACACTCTTGTATATTATTTTGAGTTTTGTAATTACAGGTAAGCTTATTTATTTTGAAGGCGTAATTAGTGAGTTTTGGCAAGATTTAGACAGATGTACAATCAGGATATAGTGAGTATCCTGGTTGGGGGTTCACATAGCTTCTCACAAATGAAAATTCTACAGCAATTTAGGACAACAATATGCTCAATGATCCATTAACAATCGTAGAACAAATATAATAACCATTATTTTCGAGTTAATTTTCCTTTCCTCCTTGCTTCCTCGAATTTGAATATTACTAGTTAGTAAGTTTTAACGTTTGGCAACTAAAAACAACAATATAAAATAATAGCACGAAACCGTGAAAGCATCAGAAAAAGCCATGTGCTACTTGGACCGCAAGAGAAGTAATTATTGCGCAAGAACTTTTTGCAACACGGGTATTGCATGTCTAAAAGGCGAGAAGTTTACTTTTATTGTTTTCTCCTGCCTTATATCTTGAACAGTTTGCATGAATTTTATAGTTTTCTGCTGGGTAATATTTTGAACAGTCTACATTATTATTCTTAAGCCTTAAATACGAATAACTTTACTTTGAAATTTCAAATATTAAAGGAAAATTACCCATGAAACTTCCTTTTGCTTTTTAAACCATATGAAAATGTTCGACCACGAAATTCAGCCTAACTTTCTTTTCTCCACCGAGAATCAAATGCAAAATTTCAATGGTTATAAATTTACCCGTTAACTTCTTGGGAAAATTATGAGAACAGTCAAAAACAAGAGAAAATTTTTACTTGTAGTATGAAAATGGTGGATAACCTCTTAGTTCAATTATGCAAAAGGTCAAACAATCGTAACAACAGTATTGAAAATAATCATAAATATTAGGGATAATTTTAGAAATCTCCTTTGAGATTTCTGACAATTATATCTAGTACCTCTGAGGTTTCAGAAATTACACTAACCTCTCCTATAATTACTGTTTGGGTAACAAAAATTTGGGGCTAGCAAAATTTTCAAATAAAAATCCCAGATTACCCTTTTTCTCAAAAAAAAAAAAAAAGGAAAACAAATTGCTCTTATATTCTTCTTCTAATTGATGGAACTACAACCGTCGTCATCTCTACCACAAGTATATCTTTGAACTCAGTAGCACCATCACAAACAACTGAAAAAAAAAAAAAAAAACTTCTACTAGAAAAGATAACAAAAGAATGACATGAAAACCACCTTCTCTTCACAACCAAATACTATCCCCACCAGCTATTAGCACCACCATCATAAGCAACCGAAAAATGGACATGTCATCTTTTGCCACTTGAACAACCACCACCACCCCCAACTTCAATGTCACAACATTAACTCCATTTCTGATATCATCACAATCATCACAAGCTATTGGAAGCCCAAAAAAAAAAAAAAAAAAAGCACAAATCACATCTTAGCTTTGTGACTACCACAACCACCACCATACCGCACCAACTCCATCTTGATCAATCGCCAATATCAGACCATCACCATAAATGACTAGAAAAGATCAGTCACACTATTACTGTGAACAACCAAACAATTAGGGATAAAAGGGTAAAATTTGTCGCTGTTAGATGCTACCCTAAATTCTAAATCTAATTAATATTAATCCCTCTCTATCAAATCTTAAATCCCATCCACCACTCTCAAATCCTAAATTAGATGGTGGAGAGGATTAGCATCAAGGATGTGGATGAAGATGGCAAAGAAGAGGAGGGGATCGGCTATCATTATAGTCATTTTTAACTAAAGGAGTCTAATGTAATTTTTGAAACTTCAAGAGTGCTAAGTGTAATTGTCATGAGGGCAGGTTTCTAAAATTATCCCTTAATATTATATTGGCCATATTCGACTACACGATGATAGAATATACACTACAATTGTATTGAGTATTTTATATCAATTCAACTATTATATAATAAATTTGTACCAATATATCTTAGAAATTGCTTAGTGATTGTCTTTAATTCTATATTTGTTATACTTTTCTCTAATAAATATATTTAAGTACATTGTTAGAACTCCTATATTTTTTAGCCTATAAACATAAGACTCATCAAGAATTGAAAATTATGTCCTCTAACTTCAGCTATCTTTTTATTTCTATAGCTATACTTTTGGGCAAGGGTGAAACTTCTACTTCACTTGATTGTGTAGATACAAGGAAACAACAACTATGAATTGGGTAGTTCTAACTAGTAGCAATGCACTATGACTTTCTGCATTAGAATTAATATCGGTAGGAGCACAAATCGTCTTACAGAGAGCTCGTTACACATTTCAATCTTTCTTTACTTTTTTATAGCTATCAAACTCATGGTCATAAATCTTGAATCAACTAACCTTTTTCTTCATATTTTTCCTATGATATTGAGGTAATATAATTTTTTTGTTTATGAATTGATTCAATTTCAGAAGTTAATTGTGATTATTTGAAATATTATGGTCTAGCTCCAAGTTTTGTTAAACGCAACTTTAGCTGCATTCGTTTTAGAGAATGTTGGGTGTATAATTACGTACTTTTATGAAGCACAACTTAAACACAACGTGCTTTTTGTTCTTTATTTTATATTATTACTTAAAATGCATGACTTTTTTATACTTTAATTTTTTAAAAAAAATAAATGCCAGCGACCCAGTTTGGTCAAACCAAGAAAACCAAGAAAAGTGACAACCGGCTAGAACACCAATTGGAATACCCATTTAGGGAAAAAAGCATTGAAGGAAACTAAGATACGAAAATAATAATTGAGAAATAGTAAATAGCCACACTACAAGCTTTAGGTGTTTTATAGGCCGTAAAGTTTACTTTCAAATTGTCTTGTGGGCAGTATTTTAAGAATGTATAAATTATTCATAAAACTTAAATCTTGACTACGCAAGTCCTTTACCTTTCATCGATTGGGAAGAATTGTAAGATTGCCATGGAGAATTTCGTTCATTACGAAATGGATTCGAATACTAATGGACGGTCAAAGGATTTTTTCATTCTACCACGGCAATATTCAAGAGACAAAGTAAAACTGCTAATGCATTACGAAAGCGTTGAGAAATAATCCCTTGTGCAAATATTTCTTCTGGGTGTCAAATTTTAATAATAATAATAATAATAATAACAACAACAACTATGACTTTTCTAATTTGCAGGCACTACCGAAAAGATTTAATTTTTTCAATGGATGAGTCTTGCTGAATAATCAGCAGTACTACAACGATTTCACCAAAGCTTTTCTTGTCAAGAAGAGAGTTTTTGTTCATGTGAAAAAACTGTAGCATGTACAACTGCATGTGAAAGAAGGGAAACAGCCTTTGTGCATGCATGTGCTTTTGTGTACGAGAGTGAAAGAGACTAGGTGTCTGCATAGCAGAAAGATGCTCGACGATGTATACGCATGTAGAGACAACGATACAATGACTTTTGATTTCTATAACTCTTATAAGAAATGATAGTTTTTTCATAAAAAACTAATAAGTTTCAAAAAACACATACACATTTTCATTAAAAACTTAATTTTTTAATAAATTTTCATCCCCACAATATTTTTCTTATGGAAAATTAAGTTTTTTTGTTTTTGTTTTTATGAATGTATGGAAGAGAGTGTGTGCATGTATCCGTATGTGTGTATGTGTGAAAGGATACAAGTGACCAATATTTAAGATTTAATAAACATACAGAGAATTTTTAGTAAATTAAATAATAATTTCTCACTTAAGATATGGGACACAAGTTCAATAATACATAATGTATGAAGTAGTTGAGAAATTATTATATCAAACTGAACACGAGAATCTATTGTTAAATTTTCCTATGTTCACAACTGCAACCCACTTTAAACAAATTCTATTTCCATTCTGAGAACAAGATTGGGGAATAAGACATCAAGTTGCTTTCACATTTGGGTGTAAAGATGGGCATGTAAATTGACAGATTTGGCATCTAATAGACCAGAACCAAAGCGCCAAGTCGCAAAGAAATCCTATTGAGTTTGTTTACTCAAGCCATGCGTATGTGATATCCATAAACATGAAAAGATTGTTCAATCCTTTAGAATGAACGGAAAATATAGACCACAGTAATTAGATTTATGTCATATTGTAACAACTTTTGAATCGGGCACCAAGTCATCAGTTCAATTTGGAACCATTTTATTTTGTTTTTGATTGGTTTATGTTTTGTAATATATTAAATATGTTATTTTTATTTTTTTCATTATCGCTTAAAGTATATGATTTCTACTATAAATTGATCCTTTTAAAAAATAAAAATCAATGATCCAACTCCAATTAACCAGATCAAACCTAAAAATTGAGAATCAGTTAGAACTCCGTTTCACATTGAGTTTTTTCTTTTTAACGCCGCAATGTTATTTTTGCCTCCAATGGAGTGCTAATAATGTTGGCATAATAAACTAAACTCATAAAGAATTAGAAGTTACTTATTATTAATTTTAGAAATAATATTTTAGTTGGATATTTAGAAAGTTTATTAGCTAAAGTATTGAGTATTATTTGTTAGTTTCTTATTAGGATTATATTCTTTATTCTAGTTAGATTTCTTATTGTTAGAGTGTTGAGGTAAGGTCTTGTGGTTATAAATAAGGGGTTTCATTCTTGTATTGAGTTGATAAGAGATGAGAGAGTTTAGAGTCTAGTGAAATTCTAGATGAGGTTAAGGCTATGATGCTAAGGGTTTATTCCAATCTCAATGTGAGAGTCGGAGGTGCTTTATTTTGTAACTCCTCTTCTTCCACATATTTTTATATGTGTTAAATAAAAATTTCGCTGTCTGTTTTTTTGTACTAACAAGTGATATCAAAGCAAAATTCCACTATGTGTGTTTTTGTGTTAACAAGTGGTATCAAAGCACAAGGCTTTTGATCCTAGGTTGTTTGGGTGTTTGTTAAAATTGTTTGTTGGAGTACTCATTGGTATTGAACATTAGGCCAACAAAAAAAAAAAAAAAAGGACCTAATTGGGCAGAGATTAAAAAAAAAAAAATTCCAGTTGAAAATTGTTTGGAGAGTCTAGCAAAATAAACCAAAGATCTTGTGAAAATTGCTAAAAAATATTTGGGGACCAGTGAAATCCAGACCACTAAACCTTTTCAGCTCATTCATGTAGATGTTTGGGGACCTTATAAAACTAATTCTCTCACTAGTACCCCTTACATGCTTACCATAGTAGATGACTACAGTCGTAGCACATGGACCTTTTTACTTACCCACAAAACACAGGTTGTTCTTATATTGAAAGACTTTATTGCAATGGTAGGAAATCAGTTTGAAAAGAAAGTTAAAGCCATCAGAACAGATAATGGGACTGAATTTACAGGTTTAGAGTGTCAAAATCTGTTCAGAAAGGAGGGAATTGAACATCAAAGAACATGTGTCTATACTCCACAAAAGAATGGTGTAGTTGAAAGAAAACACAAGCATTTGTTACAAGTGGCTAGATCACTTATGTTTCAAGCAAAACTGCCTACCAGATTTTGGCCTTTCTCAATTCTGATGGCTACATATATCATAAACAAGATACCTACACCAGTTTTAAAGTGGAAAACTCAATTCGAATAGTTATCAGGTAGTAAGCCAGATTACACAGTCTTCAAAATGTTTGGATGTGTTTGTTATGCCACCAATACTTTACCTCACAAAGACAAATTTAACATAAGAGCACACAAATGCATCTTTTTGGGATATAGTCCTAGACAAAAAGGATACAAAGTCTATGATTTGGATCAGAAAAAGGTTTTTGTAAATAGAGATGTATTGTTTCATGAAGACACTTTTCCTTACCATCAGATCTAAGAAACAACAATGCCTTTATCTTTACCCATGATCACCAATGATAACTTCTGTGAAGGACAAACCTTGGGAAATGAGCAAACGGAAACCACAGAGTCTGTTTTACCAGATGAACAGGTTCCTGAACCCACTATATCACTTGAAATATTGAACCCCACGACTGATATTATTGACCTACAGCCTAGAAGGGGTACCAGAACAAGAACACAGCCTATATGGATGTAGGACTATGTGGGTAGCATAGTATCTAATGTAACTCTAGAAGCTGCTAGTGTCAGTCCCAAAACAAAAAGCTCAAAACACACTCCTAACACTTTTCCATTCCAGATTTCCAAAAACTTGGATAGAACATATGTTACTTTTTTGGCAAATGTGGCTAATCTGTAGGAACCACAATCGTATAGTCAGGCATGCAAAAACAATGGATGGGTCACTGCTATGCAAAAGAAGCTAGAAGCTTTGGAAAACAACAGAACTTCGAAGCTAGCAGAATTACCAAGAGGAAAAACAGCAATAGGTTCCAAGTGGGTATACAAGACAAAATTAAGACCAAATGGTTCAGTAGATAGATTGAAAGCTAGACTGGTAGCTAAAGGTTATCATTAGACAGCAGGTGTAGATTACAAAGACAGTTTTTCTCCTGCAGCAAAGCTGGTTACAGCGAGAATCTTCTTGGCTATTGTAGCATCAAAAGGTTGGTTTCTGCACCAATTGGACATCAATAATGCTTTTCTACATGGGAATTTGAAAGAAGAAATTTAAATGAAACCACTAGAAGGCTACAAAGGAGCACTTCCTGGACAGGTCTGTAGGTTAAGAAAAAGTCTGTATGGCCTTAAACAGGCTTCCAGGGAATGGAATGAGGAGTTCAGTGGTAAGGTGAAGGTTTTTGGTTTCCAACAGTCATAATACGACAATTGTCTATTTGTAAAGCATGGAGAGACTGGTTATGGCTTTATTATTATATGTAGATGATGTACTGGTTGCTAGGGATAGTATGAAGGAAATTAAAGCATTAAAAGCCTATCTGCATCAACTCTTCACCATTAAGGATATGAGAGAGGCCAAGTATTTCCTTGGCTTAGAGATAGCCAGAACAAAGCATGGGATATATGTAAATCAAAGAAAGTATGCATTGGACATAGTCAAAGATGCTGGTTTGCTAGGAGCCAAACCATCAAAATCACCAATGATCACAAGAACCAAGCTTGCAGATGACAAGGTTGAAGAAATGGAGGATCCAAAGCCTTACAGAAGGCTAATTGGAAGACTTTTGTATTTAAATTTTACACGACCCGATATAACTTATGCAGTGCAGCAATTAAGTCAGTTCGTTCAAAATCCTACAAAGCTGCATTGGAAGACTACATTGCATCTGGTCAAGTATATAAAAGGAACTCCTTCACTTGGATTGCTACTTCCATCAGATAATGGTCTTACACTAAAGGCCTATACAGATGCTGATTGGGCATCGTGTCCAGACACCAGAAGGTCTTTGACAGGTTATTGCATTTATCTTGGAAGTGCACTTGTATCATGGAAAACCAAGAAGTAGACAACCATTTCTAAGTCCTCTGCAGAAGCTGAATATAGAAGTATGGCAGCAACAGTGTGTGAATTACAATGGATTGCTTGTATACTTGTAGATTTTCAGATTAATCCATCACTTCCTATATCCCTCTGGTGTGACAGCAAGGCTGCCATTCACACTACAGAAAATCCGGTGTTTCGTGAGAGAACAAAATACCTAGAAATCGATTGTCATTTGGTTAGAAACAAATACAAAGAAGGCTTCATAATGCCTTATCATGTTAGCTTGCAGCAACAATTGGCTGACTTATTTACAAAGGCATTGGGATCATCACAGTTCAGTAATTTGCTTGGCCAGTTAAACTTAGTAGATTTTCACCAAGTTCAACTTGAGGAGGGGATATAGAAGTATAAGAAATAAGTTAGCAATGGGCCCTAGGCTGCTGGAGAAATGCATGTGGTGCAGATATTGAACTGAAAGTCCAATCCACAGAAAGCCCATAACACTTCATCTGATGACACAAGCACATGGAATAAAGCTACGCACATGGAGTGAAGCTAATGGAAGCTGCAATGGAGCTGGGAGCTTCAACAAACGGCTTTGCATATTCCCCAAGAAAAGTAGGAATAGGATAAAGGTAGTTAGAATAGGATATACTCAATTTGTGACACTTGTCAAATTTTGATTTGATAGAATTTGTATATATATAATACTGTACAGATTTGTTCAGTTGAGTTGAATGAAAGAAATTTCCAATTCCTCCAAATTGCTTATAATTTTGTTTAGATGTGGACTTTTTAGAATGCATAATATTTTCATGAAAAATTTTCTGCACAGAGTTTTCTTTAAACAATTTTTAGTATATATGGATGAGTTTTCACCATGAAAAATTTTCTACCGAAAGAGTTTATTTCAAATAATCATATATATAATATGTGTGTATAGATTGTTTTTTTCACATTACTATTCCGATTGACCTGTATGCTGTCATTAACTATAATAACAAACAATAAGGAGCCTATGATGCCATTGATTATAACGGTTGCAAACTAAAACTCCCAAACGAAATAAGAAAGGGTATGGTGGAAAAGGAATTATAACAAATAAAAACAAATATAAACTATCTTTTATTTCCACATCATATACAACTCAAAGAATATACTTTTGTGTGCTGTAATGTGATACAACTGAAGGAATATATTTCTGTGTGCGGTAATGTGGCACACCATTGCATAAGCAATTATTTTGTCACAATATGACATATTGTTGCAAAACGAATGTGAACTAAACAATTAATAAATCAAACTTTTGACAATCCCTATTCCTTAATTTGACAAATGTTTTTTCGGAGAGGCGAAATGAATCATCCTATGCCAGAACGCAAGTGAAATTGGTATTCACGACTTCAGAAATTTCTTGAACCAGAGAGCTGAAAGTTTGGGATATCTCATGAGCCCATTTTTGTAGTCAACAAAGACCAAACCGAATCTCTCAGTGAACCCTGAATTCCATTCCCATGTGTCCATGAACGACCAAGGAAAGAAGCCCTTTACATTCACCCCACGACTGAAAAATTACATTTAATTGGAAAAAATAAAAATGAATACCTAATGAATGTGCTTTAGTAATCAACAAGAAATTTTAATTGGGACTTACTCAATGGCTTCTTTGACTGCCCTTAGATGGCCTTGATAGAAGCGTAATCGTTGCAAATCCTTCACCCCTTCTTCAACTTTAGTAATATTAGTTTGGCCATATCCTGGTACCGTACATAATGGAAATTTTAGTCACTGTGTACCATATATAAAGATACATTGACAACATTCAGAATACTTATAACTCTTACCATTCTCTGTAATATATATGGTTGGATTCTTATAATTCTTCTTTGTATAGAATAGAATTTCACGCAGGCCTTCCGGATACACATTGAGTTGTACTCCTTCCTGAAATTTTTTTTGAATTAAAAGGCAAATGAAAACTCAAAATTAAACAATGATTTGGGCACGAATATTGTCATTGGTTCTTTACTAAATTTCTGAAATGCGAAAATTTAGATCTTCAATAATGGAAAAATTAGCTTGACCAATATTTCTTCAACATTTTCTTTTAATTTTTCTTTTCATTAAAATTTGAGATTCGCATAAGAGAGACCAAAGATTCTGAAAAAAAAAGAAAAAAAAAACTTACCACTGCACCAATAGGTTGTCCATTCCTCTCCGCTGTAATAGGCAAAAATGTGAAAGATTTTCAGTTAACTTAATTGTATTAAGTACATGTTGACAGCTATCTTAAATCACATGTGAAACAACTTACTTGTCAAATTAGCATGATTATCTGTTGTGTAGCTAATGTTTGGACCATTATGAAAGTGGGCATTGGCTGCAAAGTTTGAGGTATAGTAGTTTACTCCAAGGAAATCCAGGGAACCTTTAACCATCTTTGATTGCTCGGATGTGAATTTTGGTAACCTTTTACCCACAAAACGTCGCATGATTTCAGGATAATCCCCAAAAATTAAAGGGTTTAAAAACCTATAATCATCGAAAAAGCATACGTTTAGTTTGCTGCTACCAATTTTAGATATTAAAGAGTATAAAATAAAAGAAAGCAAGGAATAAAGTTGTACTAACCAGCCATACACAAAGTCAAGTGCACGTTGGGCTGCTTCCTTATCGGCTTTGTTGTTGGAGTAGGGTACATACCAAGTAGGATTGAGCACTATCCCTATTTCGCCGTTTTGAGTTGGCTATATATACATGAAAAAAACCGTCATAAAACATTAAAATGTTACAAAATTATTATCCTTTTCATGATCAAGAATTCACTGTTTTACACTTTTATTTTTGATGGTTGTAGGATCATCATTACCTTATATTTCTCCCTGTATAGATGTGATATTGCAGCATGAGAAAGGAGAATATTGTGGGCAACCAAGTACGGCTCAGTTGCGGAGTTGCCGGCAGGGCAGTCATTGTTCCTCCATGCAGAACATCGGCCGGGGGCCAAGATGCCCGAGTCATAGCCAGCTACACAAAAGGTCAGTGGTTCATTAACGGTGGTCCAATATTTAACTCTGTCACCAAATTCTTTGAAACAAAGCTCCGCGAAATCCACAAAGTCATCCCTACAAAATCAAGAGCCAATTAAATGATTCACTTTCAATAAATCTCTTTTTTCATGTTTTCAATGAAAATTTTCGTCAATTGGAGTTCATGCAGGGATAACTTACGTAATATTAGAGCTTAGGAAGCCACCATACTCATCTTCCAAAGCTTGAGGAACATCCCAATGGAAGATTGTCACGAATGGTGTAATACCTGTTGGATTGAATAAAAGATCAATTATTGTAAGCCCAGAAAATGAGATTGACTGGCTGAAGCTTATATATATAATTATTTCGAATTCGTGGATAATTCATACCATTTGCTAGTAGCTCATCGATGAGGTTGTTGTAAAAGGTAATTCCCTCCTTGTTTACCCCTTTACTTAGCTTCCCAGCTGTAAGATGGTTAACATACTTAAACTCAAAATACATCTCAGCAAAACAATAGAATTCTGTAATCATAGAAGTAATATTGCATATAATTCAAAGGATAATAACTGAGATAATTTTTAAAATTTGCATGTATTAGAAAAACAGTATGGTATTCTTACAAGGTATAACTCTTGACCATGAGATGGATAATCTGAAACCATTCAATCCCAAGGACTTCATTAGTTGTATGTCTTCCTGCATACCAACATTGTATTTTCAACTCAGTGAAAGGTTGAACACCATAACATAGAAATATTGACCATATATTATTTTTGACACATTAATGTCGTAATCATTTTTTAGGAGTTAGGTTAGGTCTCATACCTTGTAACGGTGATAAAAATCATCGGCTACGTCACCAGTGGTATGGTCCGCTATTTTATCTGCATTGCAAGAAAAAATATGAGAAAAAATATATATGATCAAATATATTTCGTTGATCTATATAACCTTGTGAAGAAATAGCCAATATTTTACTTGGATATTTTCGGCTGAAGGTATCCCAGATACTTGGTCCCCTTCCGTCCTCATATGCTGCTCCTTCATACTGCAAGATCATTAAAAAAATATTTTTTTTGAGCATTTTGATTAAGAAAATGAAAAGATGAGCAAAAACAAAGTTGTTTTGCTTATGGTCATACCTGATAGGCAGCAGAAGCTGCACCAAATATGAAGTCTTTAGGGAAATTATGGCGATTGAAAGTGGAAATGTTTTTGGGGGCTTCAGCAAATGAAAGCTCAGTCCAAGACAAGAAGAGAGCTAAGAATAGGAGGCTAAGTAAAGAAAAGCCTCGAAATGCCATGGCTAATTGATCTTACGAATATTTGTGGGTATTTTTTTTGTTGGTAAGGAATTGATCTGCTTTTGTTTTGTTTTTCTAGGGGGAAATAGCTTCTTACGAATATTTGTGGGTATCTTTTTTCTTGGAAATGAATTGATGCGTAAGATATCCCCACAAGAACCCTTTATATATAGTGTTTGTGATGCAGATTGTCAACGAAGAGCCCTAATGGATAATGACGTTGTACTTTTCAAGTTAAATTAAAAAGTTGCTGGTCGCACTAAATATTTGATTTGTCGACCTGACATTTTGCGGTAACAAAGGCAAAATGCTAATGGTCATTGAAATATTCACAAATTAAGCTGGTCAACAATCCGGTCAAAACACTGAGTCACCCTTATTTTTGTCACCGCTTAACTTTTATGTTTTTTCCCCGAAGAAATACCTCGTGAGTAGAAACTATTTTTCTATCCTTTCTTTTCCGTTTCACTGTAATGGTAGAGATTTTATTATTTTTGTTTGAAACAGCTTCTCACGAATGAAATTCTACAGCAATTTTTGGTAATTATCCACTTAATTATCCATTAACAATCTTAGAACAAATATACACCATTATATTCTTTTACTTTTCTAGGTAATTATACTTTCCTCCTTGCTTCCTTGAGTTTCATCATTACTACATAGTAAGTTTTACGTTTAGGCAACTAACAACAGCAATATAAAATAATACCACGAGTAATTCTTGAGCAAGACTTTTTTTTAACAGCACGAGTATTGTATGTCTAAACGCGAAAAGTTTACTTTTATTGTTTTCTCCTGGCTTATATTTTGAACAGTCTGCATAGGCTTTTATTTTTTCCTCCTGGATAAATTCTTAAACTTGAATACGCATAACTTGACTTTGAAATTTTCAAATAATAAAGGGTATGAAATTATCCACGAAACCGCTTTTTTTTCCCTCCCCCCCCACAACAAAAAAAAAAAAAAAAATCAAGCAATGTTAAAACACTTCGAAGTTGTAAATTCATAAAACTTGAAAGATTATATTAGAACAAAGTGGCATTTGAGCTGTAAGATAGCATGCATAATTTCGATTCATTGTAAGATAGCATACAGAATTTCGATCATTACGAAACGGATTCAAATACTAATGGACCGTCAAAGAATTTTTTTAGTTTTCGATCTGAAAACGAAAAACTTCATGAGTAGAATCAACAGCAACAACGTTAGACCATATCTATGATTTTTCTAATTTGTAAGCACTTACGAAAAATTAAAATTTTTCAACGGACGAGGCTTTGCTGAATAGTCAGAGGTACTACAACGATTACAATAAAACTTTTCTTGTCAAGGAGAGAGAGTTTCAGTGAGTTTCTGCGACAGGCCTATAAGGTGTCCAATTGCATGTGAAAGAAGGAATGGGCCTACGAGCACGCATTTGTTTTTGCGTGCGCGAGTGAAATATACAAGGCGTCTAAGTAGCAGGGTGATGTATGATCTACACGCACATGTAATGAAGCATGTAATAGAGATAATAATAAGCTTTCCTAGAAAATTAATCATATAGAAAAAAAGTTCCTACGCCTACTGTGGAACTTTCATTATTTTGTTATTTTTATTGATGATTTTTCAGGATATACCTGAATTTATATGCTAAATCTGGTTCTAAATTCCTTTCTTTATACCATGAATTTACCACCATGGTTAAAACTCAATTCTCTAAAACAATTAAACTATTTAGGTTGGATAATGCACAAGAATACATATCTACTGATATTGAGACTGTTATTAAAACCTATGGTACTGTGCATTATTTTTTTTATGTTCAGGGTCTTATTTCTGCATCTTTTCCTAAACAATTCTAGGGGAAGCGCTCTTAATACTTTGCATACTATTAATTGTGTTCCTTCCCTTGCTCTTCATAATAAATCACCACATGAGTTATAATTTAGTATTACTCTTGATTATTCTCTACTCATCCCTTTCTCCTCACTGTACTAATCCCTCTGTTGAATTGTTTTTTTAATCTCCTTCACCATCCTGTGATTCTTCAACTCATGAACAGACGACTGCCCATCCGATTGAATCGCCTCTATTAGATGATCCTTCTCATCAATTCCATCTCGATATCTTTCTCGGATAAGACATTCACCTTTTTATCTTCATGATTATAGCAGTTTTCCTACTTTAGATACTTTACATGAACCCGTTTCATTTTGAAAATCATCGTCTAACTCTTTGTAGCAGAAAGATCTGCAAGAAGAGTTAGATACTCTATAGCACACTCATACCTGGGATTTAGTGAACTTACCATCTGGCAAAATAGCAATTGGCTAGAAATGGGTATACAAAGTTAAAGCTCACTTTGATGGGTCTGTTGAATGTTATAATGCTCGTCTTGCAACCAAAAGGTACAATCAAGAGTATAATATTGATTATGAGGAGACTTTTCCTCTTATTTCTCGTCTTACCGTAGTTCGTATTCTCCTTGTAACAACTATTTCTCCTTGTAATAGCTGTACATCAGTGGTCACTATGTCCAATAGATGTTAAAAGTGCCTTCCTCAATGGTGATGTTCTTGAGTAAGTCTATATGCATCCTCCATAGGCATTTCATCATCCTCCTCATAATGCTTGCCATCCACGACATGCTCTTTATGGACTGAAGCAAGTTCCACAAGCTTGGTTTACAAGTTTAATTTTTGCTCTTAGTGGGTTGGTTCTCTTCCAATCCTCATGACTCAACTCTTTTCATTCGTCGTACAGGCAATGGTGCCATTTTACTCCTCTATGTTGATGATAGGGTTATCAATGGTGATTTTTTTTTGTTGGTATTCAATAGCTCAAGATCTCTCTCAGTCAATAGTTTAAATGAATGATCTTGCTTCCTTGAGCTATTTTCTTGTTTTTCAAGTTTCTTCAAATTCTATTGACTATTATTTATCCCAAGCAAAATATGCATTTGATCTTCCAATTCATGTTGGTATGACTGATAGCAATACTTCCTTTACAACAATTGAACCTAATACTCATCTTACTCTTCTAGAGGGTAAACTATTGGATGATCCTATACTTTATCGCCAATTGATTGGAAGTCTTGTCAATTTAACCATCACGCATCTTGATTTTGCTTATGTTTTCCATGTAGTTAGTCAATTTATGAATGCATCTCGGTCCACGAATTATGGTGTAGTCCTTCATATTCTTCGCCATGTCAAGGATATATTGTTTCATAGACTTTATTTCTCTGCATCCTTTTCACTTGAGTTATGTGCTTACTCTGATACTGATTGGACTGGAGATCCTATTGATTGCCGTTCTGCTATTGGTTTTGGCTTCTTCTTGGGTACATCTTTAATATCTTGGTGAAGCAAGAAACAAATTGTCACTACTCGATCCAACTCTAAAATTGAATATCGTGCCTTAGTTGATAGAACTTAGGAATTAGTTTGACTTCGGTGGTTACTAGAAAACTTGGGTATTCCTCGTTCCTCCCTGAGTACACTTTATTGTAACGACAATAGTGTTATCCAAATAGTACACAGTGATGTTTTTCATGAATGCACCAAGCACATGTCATTTTGTCTGTCAATATATTGTTCTTGGCATTCTCTATCTCTCGTCTTTTCTTCTACGGACCAAACTATTGATGTTTTTACTAAAGCACCTTCTCCTAGTCGCTTTCAAGATCTCATTTTCCAACTTCAGCTGGTTTCCCTACAACCACTTTAATTTTGAAAAGGGTGTTAACATATGTTAATTTCCTAATTGAATATTGTTTTGTATGTATATTTTCTAATTATAAATTCTTGTATAGTAATCATAATTAGAATAGGTTATCGTCTAGTAATCATAATTAGAATAGCTTAGTGTCTTTGGCCTATATATAGACGTGTTTTGTACAATTATAAAACACAATATAAATGTACACTTTTTTTTCTCAAAGCTCTCTAATCAATTTTAACAGAGTACACATACTAATAATTTTTAGTAAATTATGTAATACTTTTTCACTTTAATATGGGACACAAATTCAATAGTAAATAATGTAAGAAGTGGTGGAGGAATTATTTTATCAAACAAGTTGAATACAAGAATCTATTATCAATGGTCCTATGTTCACGTTTATAACCACCCACTTAAAAGAAATTTTATTGTTCCATTCTGAGAACAAGTTTGGTGACTAAAATATTACGGGCTAAACTATCAAGTTGCTTTCACATTTTGGGGGGTAAAGATAGGCATGCTAATTGACAGAGTTTAGAATAATATTTTTTAAGCCTAGATCACAATCTAATAGACCTAAACCTAAACGCCAACCCCATACCTTAATAAATCTAAAAGAAAGTCGCAAAGAAATCCTATTGAGTTTTCTTATCCATGTTAGATGTTATATCATAAACATGAAACAAATTGTTCAATCCTTTAGAATGAACTGAAAATACAGACCATAGTAAATAGACTTTATCATATCTTAACAACTTTTTGATTCAGGCACCGATCTTCAGCTCAATTTGGGACTAGTTTATTAAGTTTTTGATTGGTTTTATATTTGGTGATATTAAGTATTTTAATATTTTATTTTTATTTTTTATTATTTCTTAAAACATATAATTTCTACTATAAAATAATTCTTTTAAAAAATAAAAATGGATGACCCAACCCAATTGAATAGATCAAACAAAAGAGTATGGGAAATCAGTTAGAACACCATTTCACTTTGAGTTTTTTTCACTTTAACGTGGCAAACTTTTTTCAGCACTTGTTTTTTCTAGTTGCATACGAAAACATGTTGTTTTTGCTCCAATAGAGTGGTAATAATAAATCAATAAAATATTTTTTCCTACAAAATTAGTAAAATGGATTGTCAACTAAGTTATTCAAGGTAATTTTAATTAATGGGATAATTATAGAAACCTCTCCTAAGATTTCTGACAATTTCACCTAGCACCTTTGAAGTTTAAAAAATTACATTAACCTCCCTTGTATTTAGTCTTGGGTAACTATCGTGTCCCAAAAATACGTTACACGGGTTGATCCATGACTGTCGCGCCCCAAAAAGGCAGTTCGGTCCAGTGACCCTTTTTGAAAATAAAGTTTTGGAAAAACCGTGCGTGTGTAAAAAAAAGTCGGGTTTTTAGTAAAAAAGTGTATTTTTGGAGAAAATGGTATTTTAAAAAACAAAAGAAGGCCAGGAATAACAAATGCAACAGTTTTGGCCTAATAGTTTGAAAAAGGGTTTTTTGTTAAAAAATGGAGTCGTCACTTGGTATTGAGTTAGGGTGTACCAAGTCACTCGAAAAATCATTTAGCAAAACAAAATAAAATTTTAGAAAAATATTTGAAAACCTTTTTTTGACTTCGGTCTACAAAAAAAAAAAAAAAAAAAGAGAAAAAGGTTTGGGAGTTACAATTGAAGAAAGGGAAGGCAAAGACTCGCGCCTAAGGCACCCTTTCAACCTAGTCGAAACTAATTGCGAGGTTTAATCAAATTTTTCTAAAATAACCCTAAATTCTATCACGTTTGGATGTATCTAAATGAATACAAATCCTAAATCCAATGTGATGTCAAGAGGGTCAAAATGTCTCATTGAGCCTTGATTGGGATTATTGTATTAATTGCGAAACCCGAAATGAGACCCAAAGGGAGTCACGAGGGTGGATGCAAAATGAAATGCAAAAGAAAAGGAAAATAGTAGCATAGATAGTAAGTGACCAAAGAAAATCGGTATGTAACATGACGGGTACGGGGGACTAACAACTCATGACTAACTGTTCCTACTGATGAAGAGGGGAATGGCATGTTACGCTACCGCTTCCCACATGATGAGGCGATTATTTCTAGTCGGATAACATAAATGACCTAATATTCTAAGTGAAATGTGATAAATAATAAATTTACCAATATTATTATATATATTATTATATGGCTTAGATGTTATTTTAGAACAATTATAGCAATTTTGGTTACAAATGATTCATTTTCCAACAAGTTATAAGAATTAGGGTTTTTATTAGAATTAGTTTTTTTCAGGCGGAATTTTTATTTGAACAAATTAATGCACAATTCTTGTGTATAATTGTAGGTTCATCACACTCAAACTCATTTTGAATCAATTGGAATAAAGAAAAATTAAATTCAAAGTTGATTCAAAGAGCTAGGATGGAAAAACAATTTAAAGAAATAATGGTGCAAAAATAATAAAAAAATCTAATTCTTCATCAAAGTGCTTGGAAATATGTGAAAAATGCTTGCACATGTGGAGTCCAGCTCAACAAAAATCATAAATCAAGTAGAGTCCACAAGGAGCGATCCGCGGGTTGCCACTTGCGGATTGTAGTCGGGCAAGTTGTTTTTAGGACTTCAACTTGTATCTTCTACTAGTTGTTTTTGCAGACATTTTTAGATAGGGATAGGGTTTTGCAAGTTGGAGTGTACATTGGAATCATCAATGAAGACTTTTGTGCACATTTGGAATCCCCAAGCAAATCTTCATCATTTCAATGCATTAATTGCTCATGCAAGTTGGAAAATGACTTGAGGAATATTTTTCTATAAATAAAAGCCTTTAATAACTTATTTGTAACAAGTTTTAGAAATAGAAAGTAGTATTAGCATAGTTTTGAACTAGTTTTGGTAGAGAATTAATAGAATTCTCTTCACCCTTCAATAGAATAGTGAGGATCATTGTAAGAGAACTTTGTAGTGCTACTTTTGAAGGTGAATAAAAAGAGAAGCTTCATCCCATTTGGTTGAGCAATTCTTAAACTTTATCTCTTTTACTTTCATTTGTTGCCATGAATTCTTGCTTTGAAATTGAACTTCTAGTTATTTCATTAATCATGTTGAACTAAAAGCATCATCTAGACCATAGATGAAGCTAATGAATCAGCAAACATAACTTAATCCATTTGCACTTGCTAAGCTTGCATTTGTTTGTTTACTTGTTCAAGCTTTGGCACTTGTTTTTGCTTGGTCAACTTAAACAAGTCATTTAGTTGTTACTTGACATTAAGAAAGACATGTAACAATGGAAAATGAACAAGTAATGCTTAAGTAGTTCATATGAGAATAATGGATACTTAAGTGAATCAAATACAATTCATGTTTTCATAAAGTTTTATCATGAGAATAGTTGACATCTTGTCATTTCATAGAGAGATCTAGTTATGACACTTATGGAATTGGATTCTAAACAAGGTAAGGTAAAACTTAGTAAGTCATTCATGCATGATTCATTAGCGGATTCTATGTTATAGGTTTATTTGTTTGGATTCTATAAAAGTTCTTAATCATTTACCTATTGTATTGAAGGGACCCTATCACTACAAAAAAATAAACTTTTCGTGACAAATTTTTCGTGACAATAAACATATTGGTCAGGAAAAATTAAATTTTTTATGACAGTCTGTCACGCAAACACTCTTCCAAATGAGCTTATGTTTTCAGCATTCCTATTTGTCAGGAAAAGTTTTCCCACCCCTCCATTTTTTCCCACCAGTTTTTTTCCCCATCTTTTGAACCACAAGAAACAAAAAAACACTGATATCAGTTTTCGTTCTCTTTCTCTCTCTCTCTCTCTCTCGCTTCCCTTCTGCTATCTCCATCCTCCAGGTACTTATACTTTCTCTTTCACTTACTCTCTATTGCTGGCATACTCCCAATTTCCCTCAATCTTAGGTGCTAATTTTGACATTTTTCCTACCCACTTGCTATAAAAAAGGTTAAGCTCTCTTCTTTTTTTTTTTTTTTTTTGCCTAACCCCTACACCAGGGGGGACGCCTCTCCCAAGCTCTCTTCTCCTGTGTACACTTTCATGCACTATCTACACGTGAGATTTGGTGAAGAGCAATTCTTCTTGTTTTTGGGACTAAAAGATTTTGGTAGCTGTTTCAGGTAAATGAGGAAAAGATTGTATTTTTTCCAATCAAACAGCATCTTTGTTGATTTTTAAGAAAAGAATAAGTTTCTTTTTCTTGTTATGAGTTGAATTTTGTAACTTGTCTTGTGGATTCATTGTTTTATTCTATTGATTTCTTCGATGGTTTTTGTCTGAATCTCTCTCCTATTTTGGGTTTTTTTTTTTAATTTTGGGGGAGGGGGCATGTTGGGTTGCGTTGGGTTGTTGGAAGAATGGTGAGTTGAAGGGGAAAATATCTTTAATAATGGAGCTATTTTGGGTTTTGAAGTTAAATGATATGAAGTTCAGATTTTGCTTGTTTGAAGTCATTTAGGAAGGTGATGATGTCTTTTTCAGGTTGACAAATTTGGAAATTTCAAAGTTGGCCTTTTTCTTTTGAATTGTGAAAAAGAAAAATCGATACAAAATCTTGTGACTGATGTTCATGGAAGAGTTGATGTTATGCAATATTTTCTTTAGCTTATTATTTTGGAGAAGTTCTGCAATCTGGTCATGGTCACTTTAGTGTTATTAGTCAAAAGTGTCTCTGTATTATACTCAGTAAAGTTCCCCATCATTTTGATTTAGGCAGATGAAGCATAATTCATAATCGAGCAATATTTTGGCGTTAATTTGCTGGTTAGGTCAATATTATATTGTCAAGTGCATCATACATGGTAATCTATAAGTTATCATCGTCCCTTGCCTTCCCACACATCAATCAATTACATAGCCATTTGTACCAAAAACTGAAAAAATTCATTGCAATAAACAGCATCTTACGGCCATCAACTCTACGTATAAAATTGAAAGGTACACAATATTGTTCATAGGTAGCTTAAGTATTTATTTTTGGAAGTGACGACATAAGAAAACACTCCAAAAGATATAGATAAAAATCTTGAGTCATATGCTCATACTGTATATAGAAAACAACTGAATAATGCCACGAGCATAAAATTAGTACAATGATGGATCAAGTGGAAAACGGTAGATCACATGGCACCAACAATATTAGCTTTTATTCTAATAACTAATGTAGTATATATATTCATGGAGCTGCAATAGTAACTCAATTGGTTGGTGGTGGCTTGTGGGGTGGATAGTAACCATGAGGTGGTAGTGGCCTGTAAACTCTTGGTGACAAAATTGGATTACGTGATACATATTTTAGGCTAATAGTAAGGGTCGCAATTTGGATTACGTGTGATGGATTGAATATTGTTTGGAGGTTTAGCTAAAGTTTAAGTTGAATGTTGGAACTGGATGTAAGATAAACATTTCCTAGTTGGATCCCTTAGTAGGAAAACTTTTGTGCCTTATAATTTTTGGTTAATCTCAAGTTCTTTGATGCTATATTTGGTCAAGTTTTAAGTCAAAGATAATTGGTACGTGAAAAATTTATTGGAAGCATGTTTTTGCACATTAAAGCTCAAGAGAGAACCGGCAACTCTCACATGAAATGGGATTTGAATTTTGTGAATGTTTCTCTTTGCAATAGACAATCTTGCTTGAAGAGCTCTTCTTCTTGTTCAATTTTCAATTTTTCCCAAATTTGCTACTAAACATAAGGTTATACACTAGTTTTTACGTACTATAGGGAGTGGGTGGCAATTGATAATAAGATTTATTGGAGTTTGTGACTTTATGATTACTAGTTACTAGCTAGGCAAGGGGTGAAAGGGCAAAAATATCTTGACAAGTTTGAAAACTTGCTATTCTTACTATTGCCATATCTTTGCTTCATTGTTAAAACTAGAAAACAATCCCAAAAACTTGCATGATTTCATATAGGAGCATAGTGACTAGAGAACAAAGTTAACTCATGCTAATTGAAAGTATCATTTTTCTTGTCTCTTTGATGTTGGCTCCTCTTACTAAGTATAGTAAATTCCTAGGTTTTGTACAACATACCACAAAATCTTCTGCTTTGGAACATATAACTTTATCTATTTCTTGCTCATATGTCACCAGAAGCACACTTTCTGCAGTTGAAGCTGCAGCATCTAGCTGCAGAAATTTTGGCAAAAACTGCAGATATATGCAGTAGAAACTGCTACAGAAATTGCAGCATATTTGCTGCAAAAACTGCATCATATTGCAACATATTTGCTGCAGAAATTGCACCATCTTGCTGCAGAAACTGCTGCATACATGCTGCAGAAATTGCAGCATCTTCCTGCAAAAACTGCAGTAAATTGCTGTAGAAACTGCAAAATATATGCTGCAGAAATTACAACATTTTGCTGCAGTAAATTGCTATAGAGACTGCAGCATATATGCTGCAAAAATTGTAGCAACAACTGCAGTAAATTGCTGCAGAAACAGCAGCATACATGCTATAGAAATTGCAACATAGTTGCTGCAGAAATTGCAACATCTTGCTGCAAAAACTGCAGTATATATGCTGCAAAAATTGCAGCAAAAACTGTAGCATACTCGCTCGCTACAAAAATTGCAATAAATTTCTAGAGAAACTGCAACATGTATGCTGTAGATATTGCAGCAAAAACTGCAGAATTGTAACACACTAGATTTTGGGCTAATTTTGTTCAAGTTTGGGGGATAAGTTGAATATTGGATTGAAATAGATATTTTCTATCCTTTTATCTAGTCAATTAATGTTTGGCATGAAAACATACAAGTTATGCTAAATATAAACTTTTGTAATTGATTGGTTGTTTTTTATCTACAACCTTAATGTCGTTGCAATCCAAGATTTTAAAGGATCTCAAGAAAAAGTTTTGTTGTAATGACAATGTGTGAAAGACAGTGCTTTTGGCACATATTGAAGAATTTCTTTATTTTGATATCATCTATCTCTATTAATTTGGCATTGTTGACTATGAAATTGAAGTCCATCTTTTGATTTTACCATATGTTATGCATATGGTAGTTGTTATCTAGGGATACCAATGTTTATATTGGAAATTGTGAAATTTGGTGATATGTAAATGTTTGACAATTGACAAGTTTAGATTATGTGGCTTGACTTGTTATGATTATCTATTAATGATAATTTTTGATATTTTGCTTGTGTAATTTTATATTTTGTTTGGATCGAATGTCTGAATAGATTATATGGTTACTTCATTATCAGGTTAGACTTATAATCGTCAAATGATTAAATTGAAAACTAATTTCTTATAGTGGTACAGCATTTGTCATTAAACTTTTGAGCAAGTTTACAATGTATTACCTTTCATGACGACTAAAATTTTAGTGACACAGTCTAGGTTCTTTTTTGGCAAAAATTTATCCGGGATACGAGGTCATTTCCTGACTAAAAAATTTGTCACTATTTGTTTATCTGACGGTGCAAAGCACTTTTAATGACGAGTATTAGGGGGACCTTTCCTGACGGTGAATTCGTCACTATTACTTTTCCTGACAGTGCGTCACCGAAAAACACTTATGCTGACGATAGTTCCAATAGCCTTGTCAGAAATATGAAGGCTTTTGCTGACGACTAGTCCATCGCTATTACTTTTCCTGACAGTGCGTCATAAAAAAAAAAGACTTTTGCTAACGACACTTCTGCAAGTTGTCAGGAAAACCTTTTGCCGACGGCGTATAGCTGACCACTTTTCTTTGACAGCAGGGCCGTCACAAAAACTTTTCCTGACGAAATTGTTAACTTTTCTTGACAAAGTTCGTTGTCACTAAAAACCTTTTTTTTTTTGTAGTGTATATCATTCTCCTCTTTTGTTTATGCTTAGATAATAAGAGTTAGTGATAAATCCTTAATTGTTGCAAATATTTGATTCCTCGTGGGATTAGACATCTAATGCTCCATGTACTACAATAGACCCGTGCACTTGTGGAATAAGTTGGGAGATTAGGCTTTTATTACTTGATTTGTGTATTTTTGTTCATAATTTCTATATCTAATCTATACCACGTCAAGTTTTTGGCATCGTTGTCAGGGAATCAAGGCAATATTAAGGCCAAAGATAACTTTATTAATCTAAAGTTTGTATTTATTAATTTGTAAATAACAAGTTTCTTTTGTTTTGTAGGTGTATGCATAAGAGCTTAAGAGTGGTGCTTCCATTTGATCCGAAAATTGAAAGAACCGCAAGGAAGGCAAGGAGACAAAGACAAGAAGAACAAGCAAAGGTGGAAGAAATCGGTGAAACTTTAAGTGCATCTCAACCACAACATCAACAGGAGGTAGCCATGGAAATGGTAAACCAAAATCCTAACCCTCAAACTCATTCTTTAAGAGATTTTGCTATATGAGATCCAACCGATTCTCGCACTAGTATAATAAGACCACTGGTAAATGCTAACAATTTTGAACTTAAGCTCGAACTAATCTAAATGGTCCAACAAAATCGGTTTGGTGGTAATGCTAATGAAGATCCACACTCTCACTTGGCTAATTTTATGAAAATTTGTGACACAATAAAATTAAATGGTGTTTCCGAAGATACCATAAGTCTTAGACTATTTCCATTCTCATTGAGAGATAATGCCAAGCAATGGTTACAAGCATACCCACAAAATACCTTTACAACTTGGACGGACATTTCCGAAGCATTCTTGAACAAATATTTTCCACCGGGAAAGATCACAAGACTAAGAATGGACATTACAAATTTTTACCAATGCGAAGGAGAGTCTCTCTATGAGGCTTGGGGCTGATACAAGGACTTAATAAGAAAGTGTCCACACCATAAACTCCCAAATTGGCTAATTATACAACTTTCTATAATGGACTTAACTATCAAACAAAAATCAATATAGATGCAGCTGCACGGGAAGCTCTCATGGCAAAGTCGGCGGAAGAAGCCCTAAGAGTTGATAAGAGAGATAGCGGCAAATCACTACCAATGGGCCAATGAAAGAGGTATTCCTAGAAGAACTACAAGGTATATATGAACTTGACACTTTAGATATGCTTAGAGTTCAAATGCAAAATATGATGAATGTTTTCAATAAGCATGTCTCTAGGTAGCTCAAATTCATCATCTAGTGTTGCATATTGTAATTTGTGTAATGATTCTCATGAATCCATCTACATGTGCACAAGTTCAATATGTCAATAATTTTAAACTTCTTTCTTCTAATAATCCTTTTTCAAATACATATAATCCCGGGTGGAGAAACCATCCAAATCTTGGGTGGAGAGAGCCTAAAATGATCACACAACCCGAATTTACACAAAACAAACCGGCTTGGGAGGTGGCTAATGAGAAAGTGATGGAAAGGGTTGAAGCAATTTGAATCTAGAATGTTAGGAATGGCTAGATCTTTAAAGAATCAAATTGTTCAATTAGCAGAGCAAATGAACCTTAGGAAACAAGGGGAGTTATCTAGTAAAACAGAAATTCAATCCTAAGGAACAAGTCCAAGCAATTGCATTGAGAAGTGGTAAAATACTTAAATGAACCAATTATTGAAGAATGTGGAAGTGAAAAAGATGAAAAAGAAGAAAAAGGAAAGAAATAGTGAAGTGATAATGAAGTTGGTGTGGAAAATATGAAATCTCAATTCACAAGCTATTCCTCTTCCAACACAAATTCCATTTCCACAAGGCTTAATAATAAAAAGCAAGAAAAAGATTAGGGAAAAATTGCACAAATGCTCAAACAATTACATGTGAATATTCCATTTTGTAGATGCAATTTTGTAGGTTCCCAAGTACAACAAGTTTTTGAAGGACCTTTTGACAAGGAGGAAAAGTCTTATGACTTTGAAACCGTAGCACTAACGGAAGAATGTAGTGCAAGGATCCAAAACAAATTGCCCCTAAACTCAAAGATCCAGAGGATTTTTCTATCCCATGCACTATTGAGTGATGTTAATTTTTCCAATGCTTTATGTGATTTAGAGTGCTAGTGTTCTCATTCTTCCGATGTCAATTAGCTAAGAAGGCTAGGATTTAAAGAAGTTCAAAGCACAAATATCACATTGCAACTAGCCAATAGGTCCATTAGGCATCCACTAGGAGTTCTTGAAAATGTTTTAATGAAAGTGGACAAATTTATCATCCCAGTAGACTTTGTTGTTTTAGATATGGAGGATGATATTAATATGCCTATTATACTTGGAAGACCTTTTCTTGCTACCTGCGGTGCAATTATTGATGTTAAAAATGGCACATTAAAGTTAAAATGTAGGAGATGAGGAAGTAGCTTTTGAATTGAATGATATGATGAAACATCCCTCTTCTACTTTTGACATGTATTTAATTGATGAATTTGATGATGATGTTACCAGTTTTTCATTGGTAGGACTTGGAAGCACAAGAAGAAGGACAATGAAGAAGAAAGGACCAACTATACTTCATTGATATATCTACATCCAAAGGAGTGAGGAATTCTTTAGGGTTATGGTCCTCAAAGAATGAAGCTCACACCTACAAAGTCTAGCTCTAGACTTCTAAATGAAGCGCTTATTGGGAAGCAACTCCAATGTTCTTACTCTTTTTGTGAAATTTTACTTTAATTTAATATGTATTATAAAGTTTAAAGTGTGTTTATTATGTTTGTCTTATAGGTTTTTCAATAAGGAACCAAAGGTGCGAGATTGATTAAGAAGATTCAAATCATGAGTTGCCTTCTATACCCTCTTTTGAATTCATTTCATACTTAGAAGCTATGTTGATCATGTTTAATGTATAGTATGAGGTGCGTTTTTGAAGTTAAAAATTCATAGGAGACACTATTCATGGTTAAGAACTTTTTGAGCATAGAAGGTCATTTGATGATTATTCAACAATATATGATGTTTGATCTTGTTTATATATTTAGTATTCTTAAAGAAACATATGTGCATAATTGGTTTGAAAGATGTCTTCAAATTTTACAAAATATGCAATTTGAGGAATCATGCTCAAATCATGCATAAAAGTTGTAAATTGGATGCAATATTTGAAGGATTTGTGTTTGCACATGTTTATTTTGATGATTCAAACATGTTCTAAGTGTTAAATGGTTCAATAACATGTTAAATTTGAGTTTGAAGTTGCTATAGAAAATCAAAATGACTAATGGAACAGTAAACTGCAGAAAAGGAAATTAACTGCTTGTTGCAAGAAGTGATCCGCGAGTCACCATCTGTGGATCCAACCCGCGCATCAACTTCATAGAGTTTTGCCAATCTGTGCACACAACGATCCATGGACTAGGGGCAGTGAACTATGGGTGACCCACTTGCGGATCATACACAGAAACTGTTTTTCAAGTTTGTTTTCAACACTTTTCATTTGGTTCTTTTGTAACTTCTTGTGCATGATTTGTGTACATGTTTTGAAACATCTTAATTAACACTTTAATCATGTTTCAATCTTGCATTTCTCAAGTTCCATTTTGTCTTTTTATATTTTTGACTTAATGGCATGAATGGTTGACTTTTGACATAGAGCAAATTTGAACAAGTTTCTTTTGTCTTTCACTTCATCCATGTATACAACATTTGCTCATATTACTTGTTTTTCAAATTTTCACCCCCTTGAGCCATATTGCATAAACTAAGTAGTGGGGGAAATCATGAAGTTCAAGCTATGCTATGTTCTTTAGTTATCTCATTTATCACTTTAACATAGCATTCAAGTGTTTTGAGCTTTGAAAGCAAAGTCAATGAGCAAGTTTGGATCAAAGAGGAACTTGATGAAGCATTGCAAAAAAGAGCTTGTCAAGGCCAATGGACTTCAAAGACACAACTAATATCAAGCTTTGGAACTTCTAAACCAAAAAGGGGAAGTTTTCTTGTTTCATATTGCTTTCTTATTTTTACCTTTGCACATTGAGGACAATGTTTCATATTAAGTGTGGGGGGAAGGTAAAAGAGCATGTTTGGTTTGGTTGTGAATATAGTGTGTCAAGATATTGTTTTGGTAAAATATGACCAAAATTTTTAAAAATTTGGTTCTTTAACATGCTTTCATGCCATAAACTTGTTGAATTTTCTTACTTTTTGAGATAAATTATGCACTTTGCTTGAATATTTTCTACAAATATATGAAGAAATAGTTATTATGTAATTAGGAGTTTTAGTTTTTAAGAAAATATATCTTGTAAAATGGTTGTAATTATATGCTGATTTGGCATGTTTAACTTTAAATTTCTTTCTTTACTTAATTTTACATTCTTAAGTGGTAGATATGAACAAAAGTAATACTTATTTGAATTAAGGGACAAGAATATTATGAAATTTAATGATGAACGTTTACTTATTACTACTCCAATAATTCAAATTGCTTAGTAACCGGGAATCTTCATCACAAAATATCAATTTTCATGTCAAACGGCAATTGAATTAAGAGTATGCATAGCAAGTTTGATTCAAAGTGAATTGTTGAGTAATAAGGGGTCTTCATCACAAAATGTCGATCCTTTCATCAAAAGACAATTTCACTTCTCAAACTAAAGGTTAAATTATGGTTAAAATGATCAAAGTGTTGAGTAACGAGGGTTTTCATCTAAAAATGTCAACCTTCGCATCAAAAGACACTTAAACATTACAACGATTCAATATGTCCCTCTTGTGTGTAAATTGAATGGTATATGATTGTCCATATTAAATACTTAGTGTGTGAAATTTTGTAAGGCATTGAAATTTTGTTGAACTAGCTTTAATCTTTATATAATTACTTCCCTTTTACTTGGTATAATTAGTATTAGAAACATTACAAGGAAATTGCATAATACCTATTTACTTTGTATTGTGGAATTATATTCAACAAAGTAGCATCTATTGTTTCAATCCTTGAATCATTATTTGATCTCTTGATTTTTCAATTGCTTGAGGACAAGCAATGATTCAAGTGTGGGGAGTTTGATAAGTAATAAATTTATCAATATTATTATATATATTATTATATGTTTTAGATGTTATTTTAGTACTAATTATAGTAATTTTGGTTACAAATGACTTCATTTTTCAACAAGTTATAAGAATTAGGGTTTTTTTCTAGAATTAGATTTTTTAGGCAGAATTTTTATTTGAACAAATTAATGCACAATTCTTGTGTATAATTGCAGGTTCATCACACTCAAACTCATTTTGAATCAATTGGAAGTAAAGTAAAATCAAATTCAAAGGTGATTCAAAGAGTTAGGGTGAAGAACAATTTGAAGAAATAATGGTGCAAAAATAATAGAAAAAATCTCAATTCTTCATCAAAGTGCTTGGAAATATGTGGAAAATGCTTGCACATGTGAGTCTAGCTCAGCAAAAGTCAGAAATCAAGTAGGGTCTACAAGGAGCGATCCGTGGGTAAGATCCGCGGGTTGGCCAAGTTGTTTCTAGAGTTTCAACTTGCATCTTCTACTAGCTATTTTTGTGGACATTTGTAGATGGGGATAGGGTTTTGCAAGTTGGAGTGTACATTGGGATCATCAGTGAAGATTTTTGTGCACATTTGGAATTCCCAAGCAAATCTTTATCATTTCAATGCATTAATTACTCATGCAAGTTAGAAAATGATTTGAGGAATATTTGTTTATAAATAGAAGCCATTTGTAACTCATTTGTAACAAGTTTTAGAAATAGAAAGTAGTATTATCTGAGTTTTGAACTAGTTTTGGTACAGAATTAATAGAATTCTCTTCACCCTTCACTAGAATAGTGAGGATCATTGTAAGAGAACTTTGTAGTGCTACTTTTGAAGGTGAATAATAAGAGAAGCTTTTTCCCATTTGGTTGAGCAATGCTTAAACTCTATCTCTTTTACTTTCATTTGTTACCATAAATTCTTTCTTTGAAGTTGAACTTCTAGTTGTTTCATTAATCACGTTGAACTAAAAGCATCATCTAGACCATAGATGAAGCTAATGAATCAGCAAACATAACTTAATCCATTTGCATTTGCTAAGCTTGCATTTGTTTATTTACTTGTTCAATCTTTAACACTTGTTTTTGTTTGGCCAACTTAAATAAGTCATTTAGTGACTATTTGACATTGAGAAATGCACGTAACAATAAAAATGAAGAAGTAATGCTTAAGTAGTTCATATGTGAATAATGGATGTTTAAGTGAATCAATACAATTCATGTTTTCATAAAGTTTTATCATGAGAATAGTTAAATTTTGTCATTTCATAGAGAGATCTAGTTATGACACTCATGGAATTGGATTCTAAATAAAACAAGGTAAAACTTAGTAAGTCATTCATGCATGATTCAGTAGCAGATTCTATGTTATAGGTTTCTTTGTTAGGATTCTACAAAAGTTCTTAATCATTTATCTATTCTATTGAAGAGACCCCATATCATTCTCTTCTTGTTTATGTTTTAAAAATAAGAGTTAGTGATAAAGCCTTAATAGTTGCAAATATTTGATTTCTCATGGGATTCGACATCTAATACTCCAAGTACTACAATAGACCTATGCACTTGCGGAATAAGTTGGGAGATTAAGTTTTTATTACTTGATTTGTGTATTTTTGTTCATAATTGCTATACCTAATATACACCACATCAAAATGCAATCTGAATATCATACACTAAATAAATGTCAAAAATAGATAACAAAAATAAGATATATACAAAAATCATATATATATATATATATGCAAAAGGCCTAGAAAAGAGAAATTGTGTGTGAAATAATATAAAATGGACACAAGATGTAAAACTAGCACTAAAATGACCTAAGGGTTTAGCGTTAGACTAGCCCTTTCTAGGAATTCCCACTAGCGTAGGACTAGCGGGGGAATAATAAGACTACAACTAACGTTGGATTAGTACGGTAACGGAATAATGATAAACTAATAAAACATGAATCAAAATAATAAACCTTGAATCAAAAGCAAAAAAAACATATAAAGACACATAAGAGCACATAGGTACACATAACATGTAGACATGATATATAGATGCAAATCCTAAGAAAAGCGGTGAAACAAATTAACACATAACCCCTAACTATCACACAAGGGGATTTAGCTTACAATTAAAGGGGGAAAAGTAAAATGACCTATTTATTACAATTGCTATCTAAATACACAATTCTTGGATAATAATATCAACTATCTATTAAATTGCCTATCTAGGTACAATTTCTCGAAAAATAAGCAAAACTAGCATATTTATACATTTTTGCAAATAATAAAATTCAAAACTAAATGGCATAAAGTAAATAAATATGCAAAAAGTATATAAAATAAGGAAACCCATTGAAGAAAATGCACATAATCACATTGGAGCACATAAAGAGAAATTAACAAGTAATGGGGGTACATTTTTGAAGACCCGATACTAATGTTTAAGAACACAAATAAACACATCAAGGTATCATAATTTAGGTAAAATAAAGCATAAAATGTAAATACTAATAAACTAGGGGATAAAACATAAATCTTAGCAAATTAGAGGCCACAACTAGCAACTTCACACAAGTTTTGGAGAAAAATCGTAAATTCAAACAAATTCAAGACATAATGGTGAAAATTAAATTAAGTTGGGGTCAAACAATACTTTTCAGCAATTATGGATTAAAATTGTAAATTATGAGACTTAATTCAAAAGAATTTAAAAATTCGGGGGGTCAATCTAAATTTCCAAAAGACTTAATTGTACAAAAGAAAAAACTTAATGGGCATATTAATAAAGCTCAAAAAGGACAGGTGCTAAAACATAATTATCTACTATATGACTAAAGTAGCCACAGATAAGGATACCTAATTAAATTTTAAAAATGACTAACTAAGTTTTGCTTAAATTAATTAACAAAATCAAATTAGCTATCCCAAAACTAAATTAAATAAAATGGAATCAATCAACAGTAACCATGTGAATGAAACTAATTAAACTAAATTCCCTATTTCATAGTCTATTTTTGTTTTCCATTAACTAAACTAAATTACAAGTAAACCAGATGCATAATTACGCCCTTTTTCCCAAATTCTCAATGCTCTGTTTCGTCTTTCTCTTTTTCATTTTTCATAACTCCATTTTTTCTTTCATTCTCTCCATTCTATCTCTGATTATCTCTGGTTTCTCTCTTTTCCCTTTCTTTGTTGTCTCACTTCTCCACCCCATCTATTTTTCTCTCTTTCACTCTTTCAGGTTTCTCTTCTTTCTCGTTCTCTTTCTATCTCCGGCTGTCTTGGCTTCTTCACCGAGATAAAGAGAGGTGCTACAATGGTGTTTTTCAGACTGTTTTTGGTGGGATTATAGTGGTGGAGATGTAGTGACTTTGTAGGTGGTGGGCTAATGGGTTTCTTGGGGTTGGCCGTGTGAATATTTATGGCGATTTGAGCAAGATTCCAGGCCAGACAGGGTGGATTATGGCTAAGATTGGGGATTTTGGTGGCTTCTTGTGATTGTTGAAGCTGTGTTTGTTTGTTTGTTTTTTTTTTTTTTTTACTTTTTTGCTGATTTGTGACTAATAGGGGAGACAATTGTGTGGCGATGACCCTAAATTATGGTGAGTGGTGGTTTTAGAGGTGGCTGAGGCCTGCTGGCAAAGGGAGGGGCGTTTGCTGGGTTTGTGGTGTGGGGTTGATTGGTTCAAGGTTGTTGGCTATTTTGTGTAATATGGTTGTCCCCTTTTTTTTTTTAACAGATTTGTGGTTTGTCACTAGCGGTGCTGGTCTGGTTGTCGATTGATTGGACTGGTTAGTTAGCGGTGACGGAGTGAGGTTGTAGGTGAGGCAATGGTGAGCAGAATGGAAGGTGGGGATGGAACAGGGCCTTTGTTTTGGTGGTAACAAGTGAGATAATGGTGATTTTTGGTGGTAGTAGAGGTTTCGGTGATTGAGTTGATGGTGGAGTCTGTGGTTTTGTGACTATTCTGATGGAGGTTTTTGGTGCGGCAGAGTTGGTAGTGTAAGCTGCTATTGGTTAATGGTTGTGATGGTGGAGTTATTGACAATTTGTGGGTGGTTTCTGGTGGTATACAGTGGCTAAGGGCTGATGGTGGTGAGGTTTTTTTCTGTGGTGATGAGTAGGTTACAGGAGGTGGGAGTTATTGGTGGAAGAGATGGTGTTTGTTTGGTTTACTGGTTTTGTTGACTGGTGGTCTTGGCTGTTGTGGTTGAATCTGGGTTGATGATGATTCTTGCTGGTGTGGTTTATGGTTCTGTTTTCTGGATTCGGTGTTGCTTGTTGTGGGAGAAGATAGAAGGGAGAGGCTTGACTATGGTTTTAGGTGGTTATTGGTGGATTTGTTAGTAGTTGGAGGAGACGCAGGGGAGATGGAGAAAGAATTTGGGAATTCTAATGACATATGGTTGGGGCTGGGTTTGATTGCTGATGATTAGGTAGATAATGGTAATTGGTTGCAAGGGAAATGGGGATTTTGTTGATTGTTGGGTTGATGAAGGTTGAGGGGCCATTTGTGATGGTAAAGTTGAAGTTAATCGGTAGGTCTTATGGTTATTGGGAAGAGGGAAGTAGAGAATTCACGGTGGTTTTGGTGGTTTTGGGTTTAATTTTGACAAACCTTGTCTAGAAATGGTGTTGCTTTGTGGGAATATTGACACAGAGAGACAGAGAGGGAGAGAAGACGATGGAGATAGGCATAAGAAGGAGATTGAAGGAGAAAACCCGGAAAACCCAAAAGAAACAAAAAAACCAAGAAAATTAGTGACAAGAAAATATAAAATAAAAATTAGATTATTCTACAACTCAATCTTATTCTTGAACAACATTTAGAAAAATGAAACAAATAAACAAAGACTTAAGACAAGAAATTACCTGGTTAATGGTGGTTTGGATGATTGTTGACTTGATAAATAAAGGCTGGAATTTTTCTTGTTCTTGAATTTTTCTCTTTTGATCTTAGTATGCGAAAGAAAGGTGTGTAAGTGTGTGTGTTAGATCCTACTATGCGCCTTTTTAGTGTGTTAGTGTGTGTGTTAGATCCTAATGTGTGAGTTTTTAGTGTGTTAGCATGTGTAGGAATTAGTGTGTAAAATTAGATGTGCTGTGTGTACAAGAATAGTAAATGTGTGTAGTATTTTTTTAATTAAATCCCCCTTTTTTAGTTTTTTCAATGGGGCATTTATAGGGTTTAGTAGTCTTGGTTTCCAAGAATGTTAAAAAATAATCAAAATGCCACTAGCAATAAAATTTTAATTTTACCCTAGAAATAATTTTTACACAAAAGACTTAAAATTAAAACTAGAAGAAATGTTCTGATTTTTCTAAAAAACAACCAAAAAGTGTAAAACTCAAAAAATGTAAATAACAAATTTTATTAAATCACAAAAAATTTCAGTCAAAATAGATTTGTATGTAAAATGATCGTTTTGCCCCTAAATATGATATTTTTAGAAAAAATAGCAGTTGACCTTAAAAATGGTCAAAAGTTAAAAATGGGTTTAAAAACTTAAAAAATGAATTTATAACCAAAAAATTGGCAAAAAATTCAAGAGGTGAAATGACCATTTTGCCCTTGTATTGACGAAATACATAGAAAAATAGCTATTGGGCTCAAAAAATTATCAAAAATTAAAAAATAAGCTTAAAACCCTAGAAAATGAATTTAAGACTCCAAAAAATTGACAAAAATTTGTGATGGGAAACGACTATTTTGCCCTTAAATGCAGTATTCATAGAAAAAATAGCAATTATTCCTGAAAAAATAAAGAAAATTTAAAAACACACTTCAAAACCTAAAAAATAAATATATGATGAAAAAAGATTGAAAATGGTGTTCGCGTGACGAAATGACTATTTTGCCCATATGCTAGTAAATTATAGAAAAAATACCAGTTGAACTCGAAAAATCACAAAAATTTAGAAACATGTATAAAAATACAAAAATGTACATTTAAAATTCCAAAACTAATGAAAAAATATTTACATGCTGAAAATTATTATTTTGCCCGTCGAAGTTGCTGAATTCATTCTTTTTTTCAAAAATCAAATTTTGACTCCGAAACTAGAAAAATGCCCCCATGTATAAAAATATAAAAATGTACGTTTAAAATTACAAAACTAATGAAAAAATATTTACGTGCTGAAAATTACTGTTTTGCCCCCTAAAGTTGTTGATTTCACCATTTTTTCCAAAAAAACAAGTTTTGACTCCAAAACTAGAAAAATGTCCCCCTTAATGTTATAAAAGTAAATGGTGTGTCAAAATTTGGTGTCTACAGTAACAATAGTGCCGATATCAACAAAAATTCTCTATTAAATGCCTAAAATATCCTTTTGGTATAAAAAAAGAAAAACAATTCTAATGGTTTTATATTTATTGTCACTATTGCTATTGGCTACACTACCACTGGCGTCGCCATTTTTGCTAGTCAACAACACCATAAGTAACCAAAAAAAAAAAAAAAAAAATTTTTTTTTTGCATTTTGCCTTTTTTTTCCAAAAAAAAAAAAAAAACATTCTTGCAATTTTTTCTAGGAATATTGCAGTTGCACCGCCACCACAACTTCATCTCAACAACACTATAAACAACCATAACTCTATACTAACAGCACCACTATCATCGCACCACCACCACAACAACTCCATCAACCAAAGAACAAAATCAAATTTGCATCTTCTTTATTACCACCTAATCTACCACCATCACCACCAACTCCATCTCTCTTAGCCATCACTATCACCAAAGAAACTAGAAAAATAAAAACCAAAAATCACATCTTTTTTTACCGCTTGAACAACCACCACAACTACAACACACTAGCTCCATTTTCATTAGTCACCACCATTACAAGTAACAGGATTATAGATGCAAATTTCATAGAGATACTCCCTAGTAAGGCTACCCAAATCAATTTGTCCAAAACCAATTCTATGTTAGTAACTTCCAAACCCTAATTTCATAAATTAATTTGCACATAATAATAAGAATAATAAGCCAAGGTTCATTATAGTCATTTTAAGTGGCCAATAGATCAGGCTATATAATTTTTTAAACAATAGGGGGTGCTAAGTGTAATTGCTAGAAATTTCAGGGAGGTTTCTGTAATTATCCCTTTAATAATTTAGTCTCATTGGCTATGTGGCAAACTGCTCATTCACTTTGACATTTAGTCAAACGGGTTAAAGTGAGCCAAAGTGCACATCACACGTAATAAAAAAAATAAATTTTAGTAAACCAAAGACGGTTGTCAAACTGCCAGCGTTATTATTGTCTCGTGGATAGCATTTTAAAGAATCTATAAACTATTCATAAAACTTGAATTCTGACCGCGCAAGTCTCTTATCTTCCGTCTATCTCATCAATTGGGAAGAATTGTAAGATAGCATGGAGTATTTGTCATTACAAAATGGATTCAGATACTAATGGACGATCAAAGAATTTTTTTCATTTACCACGGCATTAAGAGAGTGTTGATAAATAATCCCTTATACACGCATTTCTTGATCTGAGTCTTAAAATCTTCTGCTTCATGGGATGAAAACATGATGTGACTTAGACTCAAATTTACATGTCATTTAATTAAGGGCCACATAAGTTTTTTTAACCCAAATCTTAAGAGTGAAATTTGAAAATTAAAATGGAAACAGTGAAAATATTATTTCGTTGATTATTAAAGGTATATTTGGTTGAGATAGACTTAATTTTAGCAACAAATTGAAATATCTTTTCTTTGGTGTTAGAAATCGATCTTAAAAAAAAAAAAAAGGTTCATGAGTAGAATTTTACTTTCTTGGTACCGCAAGCTGCCGCCAACAAAATAACAACAACAACAACAATAATATTTGATCATATCTAGGGCTTTTCTAATTTGCAGGAATTCGATGGATAAGTCTTGCTGAACAATCAGAGGTACTAAAACGATTGCACTAGAACTTTTCTTGTCAAGGAGAGAGAGTTTTTCTTTTGTGACAAAGCTGCAGTATGTGCATGAGATTTTGTGTGCCGCAGAGTAAATGTGATCAGATCTCTACGGACGTAGAGAGATGGATGATGTATGCACGTGCAAGAGAAATAATGATGCAATGAATGAATTTTCGTTTCTGTAAGTCTTAGTGGTAAGTTTTTATAGAAAACTAATAAGTTTGAGAAAAAATTATAACTTTTTTTTTAAATTTATTTTTAGTAACTTTCGTCACTACAGTATTTTATATCCATAAACATGAAACAAATAATTCATGGCAATTAGATTTATATTATGTCTAAACAACTTTTGAATCGGATGTGTGCTATCTCAAAAGATGACGACGACAATATTTATACAAATATAGAGGAAGTCCTTCCACGAAATATATTATCTTGCACTACGTATTATTTAAATTAATTCCTTGGTTTCAGTAGTGTTTCATCCCCTTCCAATGTCGATGTTGCTGTAAAATAATAAAAAAGTACTTCTAAAATAGAAAATGTATCGGATCCTTATTACGCAAAGCACGTGCTACCCCATTTTTAATATGACATACGAAATTGATAATTAACTAAATTCCCCTACTTAATTGAAAATTAGGTATAAAGTGTCATACAAGATATCTCCTTGAAACGTTCTTCGCATGGACGAGGCAAGTAGGATTTGTGGATGATAAGGAAAATGAAAGAATCTAGCATCTCCTTTATTTCTTTTAACTTGCTGCAAAATTGAAGAAAACATTTGAAGGAAGAAACTTCTTTCTTCTTGGTTGCATTGGTTAATTTATTACCTATTGCAGCAAGCTTTCCAGGAAACATTCACATGCAACCACTGCGCGAACTTTCATGGATGAAAAGGAGGTTTGATAAGGGGATAACAAAGAATGTTATTGTGCGGTATTAAGGATTTTTACATTGAGACCTACGCGTGACAACAATAACAATCAAAAGTTTTTGGTCAAACCAGCGACTTGGACATCAAAGTTTTAGATTCGAATTCTTAAGCTCCAGTTGATTAAATGAAAAACTTACACGAATGATTTCATAATTGTCAATGATTGTGACGTTATCTTGCTTCATATTGGCGAAGTCTTAAGTAATTGGATATTGAAGTCATTACAATGCATAATATTCCCGTGAAAAATTTTCTATTGAAAGAGTTTATTCCAAACAATACTATATATAATATATGTATACATACATAAATATAAATACATATACATAGAGAGCATTTCACGATGCTATTGCAATTGACCAGTACGATATCATTGACTAAATAACAATAAGCCAGCCCAAACTCCCAAAAAACATTAGAAAAGGTAGGGTGGAAAAGGAAAGAAAAATCGAAAAAGCAAATATAAACTACCATTCACTTCCACATCACTTGCAACTAAAAGAATACACTTTTGTATGCTGTAACGTGATACAACCCAAAGAATATACTTTTGTGTGCTGTAATGTGGCACACCATTGCATAAGCAATTATTTGTCACAATATGACATATTTTGACAAAACGAATGTGACCTAAAAAATGAATAAATCAAACTTTTGACAATTACTATCCCTTGATTTGACAATATTATTACGGAGAACTGAAATGAATCATTTTGCGCCACAGTGCGTCTGAAATTGGTTTTTACGACTTCAGAAATTTCTTGAACCAGAGAGCTGAAAGTTTGGGGTATCTCATGAGTCCATTTTTGAAGTCCACAAAGACCAAACCGTATCTCGCAGTGAATCCTGAATTCCATTCCCATGTGTCCATGAACGACCAAGGAAAGAAGCCCTTCACATTCACGCCATGACTGAAAAATTGTTTTCAAATTAGAAAATAGAAATGAATATCTAATAAATGTACTTGAGTAATCAATAACAAATTTCAATGAGGGAATGGACATACTCAATGGCTTCTTTGACTGCCCTTAGATGTGCTTGATAGAAGCGTAATCGTTGCACATCCTTTACCCCTTCGTCAACTTTGGTAATATTAGTTTGGCCAAATCCTGGTAGCAAACCATAATAGACATTTCAATTATTATGTTTACCATATATTAAGATACATCAAGTACATGAAGAATACTCGTAGTTCTTACCGTTCTCTGTTACATAAATGGTTGGATTGTTATAGTTCTTCTTTGTATAGACAAGAATTTCACGCAGGCCTTCTGGATACACATTAAGTTGTACTCCTTCCTGAAATAATTTTATTTTAATTAAAAAATGAATGAAATACTCAAAATTGAGCAATGATTTGGATTTAAAAATTGTGATTTCTTCTTTACCAAGTAAGCTAAATTTTATATTTTAAATAAATACGGAAATATTAGTTTGACTAATATGTCAACAATATTTTCTTCTAAGTTTTGCCTTTCATTACAAATTTGACTTTTCCCATAAGATATAGACCAAAATATTTGGAGAAAGAAAAAAAAAAAACTTACCACTGCACCAATAGGTTGTCCATTCCTCGCCGCTGTAATAAGCAAAATGGGAAAGACTGTTAGTTAAATTATTTTTTATTAAGTACAAGTTAATAACATCGCTTGATCACATATAAAATAACTTACTTGTCAAATTAGCATGATTATCTGTTGTGTAGCTAATGTTTGGACCATTATGAAAGTGGGCATTGGCTGCAAAGTTTGAGGTATAGTAATTTACTCCAAGGAAATCCAGGGAACCTTTAACCATCTTCGATTGCTCGGATGTGAATTTTGGTAACCTTTTACCCACAAGACGTCGCATGCTTTCTGGATAATCCCCAAAAACTAATGGGTTTAAAAACCTGTAATCATCGAATAAGCATAGGTTTAGTTTGCTGCCACTAATTTTAGATATTAAAGAAAATAAAAGAAAAACAAAAAGCAAAGAAGAAAATTGTACTTACCAGCCATACACAAAGTCGAATGCACGTTGGGCTGCTTCCTTATCGGCTTTGTTGTTGGAATAGGGTACATACCAAGTAGGATTGAGCACTATCCCTATTTCGCCGTTTTGAGTTGGCTATATATACATGAAAAAAAACCACCATACAACAATAAATTGTGTATTATTCTTTTTCATGCTCAAACAATTACTGTTTTACACTATCCCAAAGTCGTGGTATTATCATTACCTTATATTTCTCCCTGTACAGATGAGATATTGCAGCATGAGAAAGGAGAATATTGTGGGCAACCAAGTACGGCTCGGTTGCGGAGTTGCCGGCAGGGCAGTCATTGTTCCTCCATGCAGAACATCTGCCTGGGGCCAAGATACCCGAGTCATAGCCAGCTACACAAAAGGTCAGTGGCTCATTAACAGTGGTCCAATATTTTACTCTGTCACCGAATTCTTTGAAACAAAGCTCCGCGAAATCCACAAAATCATCCCTACAAAATCAAGAGCCATTTCTATGAATCGCTTTCAATAATCTCTTCTGTTGTCCTATACTATTAAACGTTATTCTTCAAAATTTTTTGTCGATCGGAGTCCATGTAAGGATAACTTACGTAATCTTAGAGCTTAGGAAACCACCATACTCATCTTCCAAAGCTTGAGGAACATCCCAATGGAAGATTGTCACGAATGGTGTAATACCTGTTGGATGGAATAAATGATCAATTATTGTCAGCAAAAATGAGATTGGGTTGTTGAAGCTTATATATAATTATATGGAACTCATCGATTATTCATACCATTTGCTAGTAGCTCATCGATGAGGTTGTTGTAAAAGGTAATTCCTTCCTCGTTTACCCCTTTACTTAGCTTCCCAGCTGTAAGATTATTAACAAACTTAAACTCAAAATACATCTGAGCAAAATAATAAATTTCAATAATGGTGGAAGTTATGTTGCACATAATTCAAATGATAATAATTGAGGTAAATTTTTTTATTAGAAAAGCAGTAAGGTATTCTTACAAGGTATAACTCTTGACCAGGAGATCGATAATCTGAATCCATTCAACCCCAAGGACTTCATAAGTTGTATGTCTTCCTGCATACCAACATAGCACTTTCAACTCAGTGAAAGCTTTAACATAATACAGTAAATTATTTTTTACATTTAGTCACGTAATCATTTTTGAGGAGTTATGTTTCATACCTTGTAACGATGGTAAAAATCATCAGCTACATCACCAGTGGTATGATCCGCTATTTTATCTGCATTGCAAGGAAAAATATGAGTAAAAAACATATAGGATCAAATCTATTTCTTCGGCCTATATATCTTTATGAAGAAATTTGTAACAAATTTTTACTTGGATATTTTCGGCTGAATGTATCCCAAATACTTGGTCCCCTTCCATCTTCGGATGCTGCTCCTTCATACTGCAAGATGATTTATAAGAACAGTTGTTTTGATAATTTTCACTAAGAAAATACAGAAGATGAGCAAAGACAAGTTGTTTGTTTATAGTCATACCTGATAGGCAGCAGAAGCAGCGCCAAATATGAAGCCATTAGGGAAGTTTTTGCGATTGAAAGTGGAAATATTTTTGGGTGCTTCAGCAAATGAAAGCTCAGTCCAAGACAAGAAAATAGCTAAGAATAAAAGGCTAAGTAAAGAAAAGCCTCGAAATGCCATGGCTAATTGATATCTGCTTCTTTTGGTCTCTTGGTGGGGAAATAGATTCTTACGAATATTTGTGGGTATTTTTTTGTTGCTAAGGAATTGATATGCTTTTCTTTTGCTTTTTTGGGGGGAAATAGCTTCTTAACAAATATTTGTTGGTACCTTTTTTCTTGGAAAGGAATTGATGTGCAAGATATCCTCACAAGAACCGTTTATATAGTGTTTGTCTTGCAGATAGTCAATGAAGAGCCCTAATGGATGATGACATAATACTTTTCAATTTAAGTTAAAAGTTGCTGGTCGCACTGAATATTTGATTTGTTGACAAGTATGGTAACCTACATACATACCTGCTGACATTTACGTAACAAAGGCAAAATGTTTATGATCATTGAAATTTTCCACATAATGTCTGAGAGAATTATAGTTTATTCTTACCAATTAATCAAGCAATTATCGCACAGGTAAGAGGGAATATTAATGGAGCGTTCACACCGCGCAAGGTCAAGTGGCCAGACTTATCTATTAGAAAAGTTTTAAATTTCTGGCAACAGCATTCACAAATTAAACTGGTAAAAAATACGGCCAAAACGACAAGTCACTTTTAACTTTCATGCTTTTTTCCCCCATACGTCAATAGTATGTTTTTCCTTTACGCTGAAAATATGAAACTTGTTGCTTTAGATGAAGGTTCAATTTAAATTTTGCACTACGTATTTTCCATTCCTATATTCAAACCTTTTTCATCTAAATTATTTCTTATAATGAATTGTTGGTGATTGTTGTGTTTCTTTATTTAAATTATAATATTATCATGCTGATTACGGGGTATAAGCAGTTTGCATCCTTAATGCCAATTTTTTACTATAAAATCTAGTGTCATTCACTAGGAGTTACCATATTTTGCCTTTACAGTTATTACAGTTGAGATAAATTAGATAAGGCCTAAATCCGATTACGGGATATAAGCAATTTGGATACTTAATGCCATTTTTTCACTATAAAATCTAGTGTCATTCACTAGGAGTTTTCACCTTTTGCCTTTACAATTATTACACTTGAGATAAATTAGATAAGGCCTAAATCCACTTTGCACTCCCCAACTTATATCAGATTCTCACTTTGCACCCTAAACTTCAATTTTGGACAGATTGCACCCTAAATTGTCCAAAATATTCCATTTAAATCCAATCGTTAACGGCGTCAGCCAAACTAACGGAAGTTAAGCGCGTGTGTGAAATGATTGGACTTAAGTGGAATATTTTGAATAGTTTCGGGTGCAATATGTCCAAAATTAACGCTATCAATAATTGGATGTAAAAGAACGTTGCAAACATGCGCCTAAGTTCTATTAGTTTGGTTGACGCTGTTAACGATTGGATTTAAACGAAATGTTTTGGATAATTCAGGGTGCAATCTGTCCAAAATTGAAGTTTAGGATGCAAAGTGAGTATTGGGTATAAATTAGAGGGTGCAACTGGATTTTGGCTGTTAGATAATTATTAGAGTGTGAAGATAAGGTAGTAACTCCTTATCAATAACATTGGAATTGGTAATGAGAAAATGACACTAAGGACCCAAACTCAGGGATACAAGCTAATATTTGGAAAAAAAAAAAGTAAAGATTTAATCGATTCTTTATGCTCTTAAACCTGAAGTTTCTCAAATCTTTACATAGTTAGCTCCAAAGTATACTTGTTTTCTAACTATTAATCAGTTCTTGTGGCTCCACATTGTTATCTTCATTTGTATAGCAGTCTTCTGATGATTGCACGTGTTTTTGCATTTTAAATATTTTGGAGTTTTTATTTTGTAAAACACGAAATTTACACAAGTCTTAACTCTCTGGAATCCCAAGAAACACCTTGTTGAATAGAAATTACTTTCTGCTAGATAGCTTCTCTATCCTTTCTTTTTTGTTTTTTTGATTTTTCACTGTAAAGGCAGATATTTTATTGTTTTTGTTTGAGACAGTTCTCATAAATGAAAATTCTACAGCATTTTAGGATAATTATCCATTGAACTATCCATTAAGAATCTTAGAAACAAATATGCACCATTATGTTCTTTTACTTTTCTAGTTGATTATCCTTTCCTGCTTGTTTCCTCCAATTTCAACATTACACGTTAGTAGGTTTTTGCGTTTAGGCAACTAACATTAACAACATAAAATAATACCACGAGATCATGAAATCGTCTGAAAATGTCGTTTGCTACTTGGAACGCAAGAAAAGTAATTCTGGGCAAGACTTTTTTACAACACGATTATTGCATGTCTAAAGCGCGAAATGTTTATTTTCTCCTGGCTTATATTTTGAACAGCCTACAGGAGATTTTATTCTTTCCTTCTGGATAATATTTTGAAAAGTATTATTATTCTTAAATCGTGAATAAGAGTAACTTTACATTGAAATTTCAAATAGTAAAGGATATGAAATTATCCACGTAAGTTCTATGAAATTCATCCTAAACAGCATATTTTTCTCTGCACGAAATCAAATGCAGATTTTAATGGTTATGAATTTATCCGCTAACCTCTTAGTTCAAGTGTGAGAATAGTCAAAAAAGAGAAAATTTTTAATGGCAGTATGAAAATGGTTGATAAAAGTTTTTCGTCAAAAAGTGCCTCCATCTTGGATTTGCACTGGACAAATTGCGTGGAATGGACCTTAGTATTTCTAAAATGTCCCATTCTGTCCGAACAATTTAAGTAAAATAATTAAAAATGTAATCTTTGATATTGTCATGTTGGTACTTATGCCCCAAAAAAAGAAAAAAAAGAAGAAGAAGAAGGGGGCGTATCTAACTTCATCATATTTTATTCACATCAACCAATATGAAAAGACTTCGGATTGCCGATTTGATGCGCTGAGTAACGAGGAGGTAAATTTATGAAACTAGAACGAGTATATTCGAATGGAGTCGTATTTGAGTTCTCCAATGCGACTGATTCCACTTTCCCCGTTTAAAATTTTTACTAATTTTTATTCTGGAGAGCTAGGCCTCTTAAATTATCGGGACTTCGTAGATTACCTTAACATCTGCAAATTTCACTCTTGTAAGATCACCCAAAATACATAATTTACGTATTCAAAATTTTATCGATCCAAATGAAAATGGTTTACAATTCTCTGTAAAAGTTTGCTGCCAATACAAGAGCAAACACCCGTTATTCATCCTTGATGACGATATGAGGACAGGAATAGGCTTAATCTAGAACTATTGAACTTTTAAATTTCTTGTGAAAGAAATTGTGAACATCGAGAGTTTGAAACTTGATATTTATTTAATAGCTCTTAGAATATGACTTTTTGTTTTTTCGTATAGAAAAATGTGGCATCTTTATGCTTGTTAACCTCCCACATTGTAGAAGTCTTACTTATTGAAAGGTTTGGTGGACGTGTCCTCCTTTGAAGTGCTTGAAAGTCAATGAACGTATCCAAGGCTGGGGATATTGTTAGAGGAATTATCTTACCAGAACATATTTACTTTAAAACCCAAATATGCCTTCAAAATGAAGGGTCAATAATACCACAAATTATTATGGTCCCATCGCAAAACTCTTTTTTATCTTCTTTCTCCTCCCATTCCTCTAATTCTCTTTCGCTCCTAGCCAAATCAGCGGCACCGGCGACACACTTAAGTTTTCTCTGTTTTGACTTTGTTTTTATTCCTTTTTTCACTTCCTTTTCTTTCTTTGATACTTAGTTTCCTTTCATATCTTCTCAACCATCTTTACCAATTCAATCCACAAAAAAGCTTCACCATCTTGACAAGCCATTGCCTCTAATCATCCACCAAAATTGCAATACTAGCCATCGTTTTTAACCAACTACAGCAACTTGGTTAATTTTGGCAAAATGGAACCTCTTTGATGAGCATTGAATTAGTATTTTAAGACTGAAATTGGACAAAAATTACTAATGGATATTCAAAATCATAAACCTATTTTAAGCTTTACCACTTTACCTACCATGGATCATATCATCTTATTGCAAGCAACAAAAATCATGCACAAAAAGAAATTGATTAAAACAAGTAAATCCAAAAGTGCAGAGTCCAAGCAAAGATGAACTCCATTTCAAACTAGAGTATGGATATATCTAATTCTTCGTCGTAAGATATGGGATTCTAAGTTAAAAATATTTACACTAACCTCTAAATTTGAAATCCAAATTGTTTATATGTAATGCCTGCTATTCAATAAAAAAGATAAAAATTTTGCAGTTAAGTTGCTGTATATTGTGAGAAACAAAAAGAAAAAACAAATGTATTGATGCACAAGACAAGAAAAATATTCATAGATTCGAATAAGTAGAGGAAGAGTAATTGAGGGCTAGAGTACTGTGAATGAGAGTAAATAATTTGGATTAGGAGAGAGTAACTAGACAACATGGAGTTGAGAAGCATATGACTATGAGAAAATAGAAGATGATGTAGACCATTATAGGAGAGAGAAGAGATAAATGTTTTTTTTTTTTTGGCTTGTGATGGTATTTTGGAGTTTTCGAATAAATTTGCTCTATCTGAAAATTAAGTGCTCTAGCAATATTACTTGCCATTCTAGAAAGCTCAATTTAGCCTATAAATTATCCCTATAATTAATCAAATCGATTCTCCTAATTTTCTCAAATGATTCTTAAACAAATAGTCTGGTAAGACGAAATGTTTGGAGGGTCAAAGACCTCTTGCGGGTCAAGATATTTCGAAGATCGAGCTGCCTACAGGACCTAGTTTGTTAAAAGGATGGTCTTTAATTAATTTTACATGTTGACCATATTACTTCGGAGGGCCTTTAGCCTTGTCGGATATAAGGTTAACCAAGATCGTGCCGCATCTTCATCTTTTTATGCCTACAATTGGAACAGACTTGAAGTTGAGACGTAGATTCAGGTATCTTAAGTACTTCCACTTCATTACTACAAGAATCACTTGAAGGGCACACATTACAGACCCAATTTTATTAACAAATAGTGGATTCTGATGCTTTCTAATGGACTGCAACTTACGAAGTTTAGAGTGCATGTTGAAGTATACAAAATAGAAATTTTGCATGCAATACGGGAATTGATGTAGCAGAAAATGGCATAAATATTGACCAAAAATCAGAATATTGCTAACTGGCAGCAAGATAATTCAATCAAAACCATTATTGTCGCTAAAACCAAAAGCAGAAATAAATTTTACTTCTCAAATTTTGAAAATTTTTAATATTGGATTCGCTCGGCACAAGCTAGCAGTCACCAGAGACAAATTTTATTAAGGTACATATGTTACTAAATATGCATGCATATGTACAGAGGGACAATGAGGAGTAACAAAATATTCCAAGCAAGATTAAATGGTAACTCAATGTCACATGTACAAAGTAACGGTCTATTTTGATGGTTTTTGAAGGAACTTCTTGAACCAAAGAACGGAGAGCTTAGGATATCGTTTCATCCCATCTTTGTAATCCACATACTTGAGACCAAATCGAAGAGTAAAGCCAGCATTTCGTTCATAGTCATCAATGAATGACCACACCAAATATCCCTTTACATTTTCTCCTTCCCTATCATGATTAATGCTACCCTTGTTCAGTCAATTATATCGAACTTCAATTCAAATGGCTTTAGATCAAGATCGTATCAAAATTGGAGGGAGAGAAAATTAGATGGGTTGACTTAGTTTTAAATTCACTAATTTTGAGAGAAGAAAAACCACGACGAAAAAGTTATGGGGAGTCTACTAACTTACGTCGAAAGAAAAGTGAATGGGCTAATGTGCGCAGGGAGAAAATTCTTCCATTGTTGAGCTTCACTAGCTACAATGGGGTAATCTGGTGGAGTAATACTCCTTCTCTTGGGCAAAACTTCTTAAATCTCCCTCGATTCCTTCGTAAAATTTTTAAATCTAAACCTTGGCGGTGCAAAAAGAACGAGATAAAGTATATTTGCCGCAGTTAGGAGAAGTGTAGTAGAGAAGAATTTCTCGCAAGAATGAGCTACTTTGCTAGCTGATTCCTACACCTCCAAAACGGTTTCTCCTTTGGGGAAACTTTCACTAAATTACCCAAGCATAGAAAATTGATAGCGATGGAAGGCTCGTCTATGGCCAGGCTTGATGTGAGCCAAATTCAACCTGGGAAATTACAGTGGATAGACCTAAGTAAAGCAGGGAAACTTCTTGTGTGATGCGATAACAATCAAGACCCCATGTTAATCATCTTACGGAAACCTTCAGAAGTTTGCAATCCACAGGATCAACCCCACTCAAGGATCATCTTGTGTATCAAAGGCAAATTAACCCCAGCTCTACCCTATAATTGAAATTAATGTGATTGGAAAATCTCAAACCCTAACCCAAACTTGTTGGATAGAACTCAAGATATAAGAATAGGATCAACAAGTGTCTTGTTGAAACACACAAAGTTCTCAAAGAACCCAAGAGGAAGATCCTCACTAATGTTATTAATCATTGATCACTATCTCTACAACATGATAAAAGTCAGACTTATATAGCCAAACACCTTAAAAGACAAATATGGAAATTAAATAATCTATTATAAGTGAAATACTTAGTTAAAACTTGAAAAGCAGTAAAATTCGTTAATATTCTGTCTATATCTGCACCGTGGATAGCCCTCATACCTACCATCAGAATGTCTTGTTTGAGTGAACCGCAGGTGCCTTCCCTTGAGCTGTGGGCACGACTCGTCTCTTCCCAATCTATGGCTCGCCTCTAGTGAGCAACTTTGGCTTCTTTTGCTTTCCAACCATAGGGGTATTCTTCCAAGCCATGGATGGCCACTTCCTCCAGCCCCTCTAGTTCATCTTTGATGCCTCTAAACTTCCATTTATGGGTTGGTAATAGCCTATGCTTTGACAGTGTTCTAGAAACGATGTGAATGTCTTCAGCTACTCAAGCCTTCACCTTTAGGTCCGCATCATATTGACAGAATCTTAAAGAAATGACAGTGGAGACAAGCCAATTATTAATGTATGTAAGAAGTTAAAAAAGCTAAAGCAAGGACTGAAAGAGATAAACAAAAAATGGTATAGCAATATAACCAGAAGAGTTATGCAAAAAGAGGAATAGCTTCATGACATTCAAAAACTCTTGCAAGAGCAGCCGGATGAACTTGAACTAATCAGGTCAGACAAGGAATTAATCAAAGAATATGCTGAGTTGATTCAAGCTGAAGAAGAATTCTATAAAGCAAAAGCTAGAGTGAATTGGTTGAGGGTTGGTGACAAGAATACTACCTTTTTACATAGAAAAGTGATGACATACACAATCGAGAATAGAATATTAGCTCTGAACACTGAGGAGAATATTAAAATTACAGACTATGAAGGTGTTAAGAAGTAGCAATACAATTTTACCAGAAGCTATTTAGTAAAAAGAGAGAAATGCAAGGGAAGGACCTACAGGAAATGAGGGAATTTGTACCAAGGCAGATAATAGAAACACAATGTCAATTGTTGACTGCACCAGTGACTGAGGAAGAAGTAAGAAAAACAATGTTCAAGATAAGGGATGACAAGGCACCAGGTTCAGATGGATTTACTATGGACATCATAGAACATTGATTGTAGTTGAAAGTTTGCCTAAATAATTGTGTAAATATATTCTAAGGTATCAAATACTTCACTTTTATTCTTCAACAAATAGAACCAAGCCATTCGGGTACAATCATCCATGCAGGTTATAAACTAACAAATTCCTATAGGGTCCACAGACATCGGAATACACTAAAACAAAAAGAACATTACATCAATTTTGACTAATTGGATATGGAACTCTATGACTTTTTACTAAAACACAAGTGTTGTATCTCAAATTAGGAACTTTTACCTTTGAGAAAAATTCAGGAAATAAATGTCTCATATTACTAAATGATGTATATTCTAGCCATTTGTACCACAACTAGATTTCTCATTCTTTTGTAGTCATGGTGCTCTTTATCTGATTTGTTTTACTTGAACTGAAATCATCCATATAGTATAAATCCCCTTTTCTAGTTCCATGACTTATTATCTGCTTGGTGAGAATATCCTAAAAAGACAAAATGTTAGATACACCAGTATTATACGATTAAGATTGGCTACGATTTGACTCACAGACAACAACTTATTTGACAAAAAAGGAATTAATAAGATGTCAGGTAATGAGAGAGATGATGACAGAATAATTATTCCAACCCTAGTAACTGAATGCTTAACACTATTAGCATTAGAGATCATCGATCGTCTTGGCTGGATAACACATGAGAAATCATTTGGATCAAACGTCATATGATCAGTGGCCCTTAAAGCAAATGATCCAGTCACCATCACACTAATTAGGGCTACAATTACCAAGATGTTAGCAAGCTATTGAAGTATTAGCAGAAGGTACATGTGCTAGGGCTATTCAAAATAACCCAGAAAATCAAAAAATCAGAAAAATTGACCTGTTGAGAACTGTAAAAAAGGGTAACCAAATCGAATCTGGGTAGTGAGTCAGGTTATAAATTAACTAGATTGGGTAGCGATTCACATTTTTGTGAATCGGCAAGTACCCGATCCAGTCCATAATGAGGGTTAGTTTTGTAATTTCGCATGTTAGGGCACCCTTGGTCTCTTGCATATTGCCTCTTCTATTTTTCTGTTCAGTTTTCACAAATGATTACACGTTTTCACTCCCCCCTCTCTCCTCTTCACAGTTCACAATCTAACTCCTTTTTCAGCTACCAACCTCCAATTCTATTCATCTATTCACCATCTACCTCTTGTTTCTTCCTAATCTCTCTCTTTATACAATCACATTCCTATCAATTCTTTTCTTTTCACAGATGCAGGTCACTAAATCTCCGATGTTTTGCTCAGATCTTGATTTGCCTCTCTCAATCATCATGCCGCTTCTTCTTTTTTCTCGTCTAGTGTCAACATGGCATCCATTTGTGGTAAATCAGTTGCTTTCACGACCTCTCTCGGACAGTTTCCGCTTCGTGAATTGAACCTCACTTTCATTCGAGGTATGCTTCTTTTAGAGTTACTTCTTGTTTTTTCTCTAAGGTTCAATTTTATATTTTTATGCAAATTCAATTCAACTTGATTGTTCTTATTGACAAAAAAAGCTAAAATTTGTTCATGTGTATAGATGAATTTGGTATTGAAATATCAATTTCTAGATATATATTTTTGAAATTTTGTGCCCATAATAACATGTACTTGTACTTTTATTTTGCTCTGAGTATTCTTATTTGCGGTTTTTCTTTGATTAGAAAATCTTCACTTGTGAATCTCTCCACTGAAGGGATAAAAGAAATTTTTACTAGCTTGTATGGTCTTAAGTGGATTATTGTTTAAAATGCTTGAGTAAACATTGCGCAAAACATCCCTTTCTTCAAGTCCTTAATCTACTAACCATAAATCATAGTGTCAAATGTTACATGGCAGAAATGCTATTGGTTAATTCTATTTAGATATTTAATATTTAATTAAAAATTGAATTGACTCAAAAAATGGCTTAATTTGGCTTAATTGTCTAGGAAATTGAAAAGGTCTTTTACAAGTTGTAACAAATTTGGGTTATTTGATAAGACCAATGAATTGTTCTCAAGTTAGTAATCCTGCTTAGCAAGCTAACTACAAGTCAGTTAAGAGGAAGTTAGTTGTCATAGCAGTTAGGAAATTAGTTTGTTAGTATAGAAGCCTGAGTTGTAGTAGTTAGCTATGCACTGTACAAGTGAGCTGGAATTAGCCTCATTGTATAAATAGTAGCGTAGAAGAAGAATATTGATGTCTAGCTTGTACTCATTTGCTGTAATCTTCTCTCTACTTTAATAAAGTTCAATTCTCTCTAATCCTTGTTAAGTCCTCTCTCTGATCCTCTTTAAGTCCTCTCTCTGATCCTCTTTAAGTCCTCTTTCTTATTCTCTATTATTTCTTTCTCTTTTCCCTTCAGTCTCTTCTTTATCTTTATGATTCTCTCTTTTTATCTCATTTTACTATCAAGTTACTTTCCATTAATACAAACTTGAAGTAAGTTCATAACAAGTGATACCAGAGCCAGGTTTCGATCTTGGGACCTAGACTTGCATAGACTATAGGCAGTTGAACAGCTTAACAGTCAAAGATAAATTCCCTATCCCTATTATAGATGACCTTCTTGATGAGCTTAACGGAGCCAAGATCTTTTCAAAAATTGACCTTAGCTCTGGCTCCCATCAAATTAGAATGGACTTCCCAAATATTCCCAAAATAGCTTTTAAAACACACCTAGGATTGTATGAGCTTTTTGTGATACCATTTTGTCTTACTAATAATCCTGCCACCTTCCAATCACTCGTGAACTCAATATTTGCTCATTTCTTGAGATAATTTGTTCTAGTGTTCTTCGATGACATTTTAATATACAGTACAAGTTTAGAAACTTACCTACAACACTTAGAGTTAGTCCTTCAAAAACTCAGGCAGCACTCACTCCTAGTCAAACTCTCCAAACACAACTTTGGTAAGGATTAAGTAGAATATCTAGGATGTGGTTACAGGTGAAGGAGTTGGAGTTGATCCAGCAAAAGTAGAAGCAATGGTAGCATGGCTTGTTCCTAAATTTGTCAAGGAATTGAGGGGGTTTTTAGGGCTCACTAGCTATTACAGAAGATTTATCAAAAATTATGGATTAATTGTCAAACCATTGAATAAATTGTTAATGGATGCATTTGAGTGAAGTAAGGAGGCTAGAGAAACTTTTAATCAATTAAAGTCAGTCATAAGTTCCACTCCAGTGTTGGCCTTACCTGACTTCACTAAGTCATTTGTTCTAGAGATAGATGCCAGCTAGAAGGCCATTGGGGCAATCTTAATGCAATTGGACAGGTCCATAACCTTTATGAGCCAAACTGTGGGGTCCAAGAATTTAGGCATGTCAATTTATGTAAAAAAACTATTAATTATTATATTAGCTGTAAACAAGTGGAGGCATTGCCTTTTGGGAACTCATTTTGTCATCAAGACATATCATGAGAGTTTAAAATAAAGAAAATTACAATTTTGGTACCTACTATTTGGGGTTTTTGCAATTTAGCCCCTAAGGTTTGGTTAAAAGTAAATCTAGTATCAAATGTTTTAATTTTTAGCATATTTAGTCCTATTGAGGTATTTTTAGTCCCTAAGATTTGGATGAAAGCAAGTATAATATCAAATATTTCAATTTTTTAACATATTCAATCTTATTGACCGAATTTGCTAAAATCTTACCGAAATCTAATCGTGTGATACTCATTATCGGTTTTCAAATTTAATATATATATATATATATATATATATATATTCTTCAATTTGCTACCTATCTTGTCTCCTTTGTATCGAATAATAATTACAAACTATCAAACGGTTTTTAAATTAATTTTTCAGAGATATTACAAAGCAATATTTTGTCTTCAAAGTATGATCTTATGGTTTTCTTTTAACAAGAGAGAGAGAGAGAGAGAGAGAGAGAGAGAGAGAGAGAGAGTGAGTGAGTGAGAGTGGATAGAGAGAGAGAGAGAAGATAAAATAGTTGATTGCCTATTAGAAGATTTGAACTTTTTTCAAGTTTTCAAGTTTATTAGCTTTTTTCTATTTTTTACTTTATTTTTGAGTAAAGACTAATTACTCAAATTAGTGCCATTAATAACAAATTATGACAGTTAAGTTTTTTATTTTTTTCAAATTTTTTAAATTTGGTTATTTGTAGCCAAATTCCGATAAGATTTTGCCAAAACAAATCAATTGGACTAAATGTGCTAAAACATTGAAATATTTGATCTTAGATTTGTTTTCATCCAAACTTTAGGGATTAAAATTACCTCAATAGGACTAACTGTGCTGAAAAATTGAAACATTTGTTATTAGATTTGCTTTTGTCCAAACTTTAAGGACCAAAACTGCCAATACCTCAAACATTTGGTACCAAAACTGTAATTTTCTCTTTAAAATACTTGCTATAATAGTTGGTCTCCACTCCTTTACAGTAGGAATGGTTGACGAAATTAATGGGGCTAGATTATGAGATACAATCTAAAAGGGGAAAGGAGAACCTAGTAGCTAACGCATTGTCAAGGAGGGAAGAAGACAATGTGAGTTCATACCAACAAGCAACACTCGATGAACTTTCTATACTGGAACCAGCATAGATAAAGGAGGTATCAGACAGCTACGCTGGAGATGAAAAGTCACAGAACTATTACGAGAACTATCAGTAGGGAATTCTGAAAAGCCAAAGTATTTCTATGACAAAGGGATTATAAGGTATAAGAGAAAGATTTATATATGTGCATCTAAAAATTTGAGAAAAAAGTTGCTGAAATGCATGCATGATTATGTCATAGGAGGACACTCAGGCAACTTTGTCACTTATCACAAACTTAAGACTCATTTTTTTTTGGCTTTGAATGAAGGAAAAAAAAATAGAAGAAATGATCCAAAGCTATGATAATTGTAAGAGGAGTAACACTGAGAATTGCGAATCACCAAGTTTCCTACAACCTCTACTTGTCCCAAATCAAGTATGGCAGCATGTTTCCATTGACTTCATTAAGGCTTTGCCTAAATCAATAGGATGTGATATGATTATGGTAGTGGTTGACAGGTTCACCAAATATGGGCATTTCTTACCCACCTACTCTTATTACACAGCCAGATCAACTGCAAACCTATTTTTCGACAACATATTCAGGTTACACGATCTTTTTAAATCAATTGTGTCAAATAGGGATAGAACTTTCACTTGTCTTTTTTAGCAAGAATTGTTCTCTTAGCTGGGGACAGAGTTTCCTATGTCTTCAGCTTACCACTCAAACTGATGGCCTGACAGAGAGGGTGAACATGTGCATTAAAACACATTTGAGGTGTATATGCTGTGAGAAACCATAGAAATGAAGGTCCATGCTGCTAGCAACTGAGTAGTGGTATAATACATCCTACCACACAGCCTTACATATATCCTCCTTTTAAGCTCTTTATGGATATTCTTCCCCCACAATTAGTTGTTTCTGAAGAGAACAGAACTATAGCAGCTACATATGAATGAATGAAAGAAAAGAATAAATGGAACAGATGTTGAAATCACACTTGGAGAATGCACTGAACAGGATGCAGTAGGATACTAATAAGTTGAGGAGTGAGAGACAATTTGAAGTGGGAGATTATGTCTACCTCAAATTGCAACTATAGACATTAAATTTTGACACACAATTTATTTTTTTAACATTGGGGGCATTTTGTATATTTTTTGGGTCAAATTCTAATTTTTCAATAAAAAGAGAACAAAATTAACAATTTCAGATGGGCAAAATAGTAATTAGCATGTAAATATTTTTATCAGTTCTTGAGGGTCTAAAGGCATATTTTGAACTTCGATACATGTTTATGAATTTTTTTATAATTTTTCAGAATAATTATTATTTTTTGTAAATTTTGCCAGTTCAAAGGCAAAATAGTCATTTCATTTTGCGAATACCTTTTTGCTCATTTTGAGTTTTAAATTTATCTTTCATATTTTTCGACATGTTTCTAAATTTTTTAATTTTTTTGAGAATAATTGCTATTTTTTCTGTAAATATTGCATTCAGTGGTAAAATAATCATTTTACAACCCGAACATAATTTTCATCAATTTTTTAGTCCTAAATTCAGTTTCTATGGTTTTAAGTTTATTTTTAATTTTTGGCAATTTTTTTAAGCCAATAGCTATTTTCTGTGTATTTTGTTAATACAAAGGTAAGATAGTCATTTCACATCCAAAACACATTTTTGTCAAGTTTTGAGTTTTCTAAATTCATTTTTAGATTTTTTAACCTATTTCTAATTTTTGGTGATTTTTTAGGAACATTTTTCATTTTTTCTGTAAATACTGCATTTAGAAGGCAAAACAGTAATTTTATATAGAAATATATTTTTTCATCCAAATTTCGTTAATAAATTTATTATCTGTATTTTTTGGACTTTTTCTACTTTTGGAGTATTTTAGAAAAATCATGACATTTTGATTTTTAATTTTGATTTTAGTTTTAATTTTAATTTTACCGAAAACTATTTTTTAAGGATAAAATGATAATTTTTATTATTAGGGGTATTTTTGTCATTTTTCTTTTCTTGGAAGGTAAGACATTCTTGCACTATAAATAGACTATTTTGGAAAGACAAATTAAGAGGAAAAAATCAAAAACCCTAAAACACACTTTTATCCAAAGAAAAAAAGATCAAAACACCTATTCATTCATCAAAAAATACACAGACAACACACGTACAAGCATTTCTACATCAAAGTTCATCAAAGCTCAATCCTAATTCAAGGTTCAACTATCATCTTCAACCAAGGTAGTATTTTAAATTTATTTGTTTTTTATTCATCTTCTTTTATTTTGTTGTAGATAATTTGATAACATACAAATTTATTTTTGGAATTCTTTCTTTTTTGGATTTTTTTGGGGTTTTGTTTTCAAGGTTCCTTGATTTTTTGGATTTGGATTTCTGGATTTTATTTCTCTTCTCCTTCCACCATCTTCAAATCCACAGTGACCTTTTATCTCCTCCTCTCTCTTCTTCTCTATAGCTCCTTTTTCAGCCATAACCACTGCCTACAAACCAACCACCACCATAATCTCACCAACAACCTACAAAAAGAAAGAACATCCCAAAACAAAGCCAATTGCGCTACCTGAAATTTTCCCAAGTTAATAGAACCACTAAAACCCAAAGCCCTCCTCAATTCAATCCCGAACCACCTCTCCAAGCCAGCCCCAAACCTGCAAAAACAAAATATTCACAAATCCAGCCTAACCTCCATCACTCGCACCTTCAAACTTCCACAATCCAATCAAGCAGCCACCAAACCTACATAAACGACTAATTGAAACTCACTAATGACATCAATTTCAATAACAAAGTCACCACATCAACTCCTGTCAATTATCGTAGCCCCCCTAACCCCTTTGAAGTTAGCCTCTCATAACTACCAAATCGTTACTCCTATACCCAAAGAAACAACCAAATTGGCATTCACAACCCAATTCCTATTTCATCCACCAAAATCACCAACAATCTAATCAAAATCATTAGCTCACACCCCCAATATTCTGTCCGCCACTCAATCACCAGGCAAAGCCTCATCCACCACCAAAATTCGCCTTCCAAAAAACACTACCAACTACCATTCACGGCCGGACGAACGACCCCAAGCCGAAGCCATCATAGCAACATCAAACCATTGAAATCAATTTCCACTACCAATTCTAGCCCATTCATCTGCCAAGTCACAGCCACAAGACAATTGCCAAAACACCCCCTAATTGCAACAAATCAATCACACCAGTCCTTACAAACGATTTTCTTCGGCCTCTAACCATCTCCGCCACTTGCAAAAATCCCACAGCCCACCAAGCTTGCACCTCACACCACCATCACCACTGTCCAACCCATCAATCCATCACCTACAAGGGAAGTCAACAAAAACAATCACAAAATACAGCCCCTGCAAAACCCAAAACCACTATCAACGGACACACATAAGCCAACCGAAATAGCCCCTCAACCTCAAATTCACTACCATCAATCCCCTAACTTCAGCAGCAGCCATAATCAAATGCACCTACAATCAATTCACCTTTATTATAGTAACCCCAAATCCCATGTCACCGCTGCTAGCAGACACAAGTCCCTCCCCTATCTCCAAATTCCAAATCCTTACCACAACAACAGCAAGGAATCTACTAGTGGCGCCATCTCGCCGTGCCACCAACCACCATTATCTCTTTACCTTCCCAATTTTCGAAGGGGGAATTGATTCGAAAAAAGTTGTTTGCTGTTTCTAGGAGAGAGACGGAGAGAAATAGAAGGAGAAAAGAACTAAGAAGATAGACGAAGGGGGCATTCAGAGAATAAAGAGAGATCAAGGCAGAGAGAATAGAGTAACTAGGGAGAGAAATAGAGAGAGATGGAAAGAGTTGGAAGGAAAGGGAGAAATCAGATAGGGGGGGATTTTGATTGAAGACGAGATAGAGAAAGAAGAGAGAAAGAGACAAAGAGAGAAACCCATAAGAGAGAGACAGAATCGAAAATGGGGAGAACAGAGGGGGTAACGAAGAAGAAGGGGAGAGCAGATTTAGAGAAAGGGGGTGGGGTCTTTCTTTTTTTTATCATTTTATGTTTATGTCTTGATTTTGTTTTTAGTTAATCTGTTGGAAATTTAGTTTTAGTTTAGTTTAGTTAGTTTAATTAATTGAGTTACTCTAATTAATTTAGTTAGTTTTTGTCTAATCTAGCTTTTCAGTTTCTGGTTATTTTATTGTATAAAAGTAGAAATTTTGCATTTTAGGTCTTATTTTCTTTCAATTGCATCCTAATCAACTTACAATTTTGCTAATGATTTTTGTAATTTAGAAATTGCCCACTCGAGTTGTTGATTTTTTTTATAATATAGCCCATCAATTTGCTGAAATTTTAGTTTTTACTTCATGTTTGTTGAAATTTATAATTTAGCCCAATTGTTAGCATTTACCATTTTGTCCCCAAGTTGCCTTAATTTTGCATTTCTACCCCTGTCGACTTTGTGAACTTCTAATTTTATACTTTAAGTTTTATAGAAATTTACTTGTAATCCCCTTAGTTTCATAAAATTTATATGTTACCCTAATTTTGCCAGTTTTTCATATTTCTAGGCTTTATTTGTTTATATCGAGGTATTTTGACATGTTTTTTATGTTCTTAAGCATTTGTATCGTGTCTTCAAAGAAGTATTCTTATTTCTCGTTAATTTCGCCTTATGTGCTCCTATGTGATTTATCATGCATTTTTCTCACATGTTTCTTATTTTACATTTTTTTTGCGTATTTATTTACTTTATATTATTTGATTTCGAATTTTTATATTTAGCAAAAGTATAAAATTTTTGTATTTAGATAGTCAATGTAATAGTTTGATTATTTTTTCCTGGTATTTTACAAATATGTGTGTACTTAGTAGCAAGTGTAATAGATGAGTCATATTTTAATTTTTCCCCCTTAAATTGTAAATTAAACCCTCCGGTGTAATAGTTAGAGCTTATTTGCTTTCGCGTGCTTATGTACTTATATGTTTTACCGTTTTCCTTAGAATTTTGCATCTCAAATATCATGTTTACATGTTACGTGCTCCTACGTGCCCTTATATATCTTTATATGCTTATTTGTTTTGATTTATGTTCTCCTATTTTTTAAATCATATTTTATCAGTTTTGTTATTCCGTCACCATACTAGTCCAATGCTAGTTGCGGTCTTCTCGTTTCTTCACTAATCCAAAGCTAGTGGGGAATCCCTAGAAAGGGTTAGTTAAATACTAGACCCTTAGGGCACTTTAGTGATAGTTTCACTCATGTGCATTTCATCTCATTTCCCGCACATTTTTCTCTTTTAGAATTTCTCATATTTGCATAATTTTTGGTATATATTTTACTATTATTATCTATTTTTAGCATTTGACAGTACATGACATCTAAGTTGCATTTCACTTAGAAGTTAGGTCATTTTGTGTGCTCCGACTAAAAATAGTCGTCTACTTACGTGGGAAGCAATGGATTGATAGGTCGTTCCTCCATCTATGAGTAGAAAAATATCATTTACGAGTTATTAGTTCTCTGTACCTATTATATTGTATTTCTCACTTTCTTTGACACTTACTATCCATAATATTTTCCTTTTTCTTTTAGCATCCCATTTTTGCATCTACACTCGTGACTCTCTCGAGGCATTATTTTGAGTTTCACAATCAATGCGATAATTCTGATCAAGTCTCGACGAAACCTCTTGACCCTCTTGACACCATACTAGGCTTAAGATTTGCATTCATCTAGAGACATTCTAACGCTATATAATCTAGGATTATTTTAGAAAAATTTTTATTAAGCCTCACAACAAGTTTTGGTCAGGTTGGAAGGGTGCCTTAGGCCCAAGCCTTTGCCTTCCCTTTCTTCAAATGTGATTCTCCAACCTTTTTCTCTTATTTTTTCATAAACCGGAGTCGAAAAAGGGTTTTCAAATATTTTTTCTAAAAAATTTTATCTTGTTTTGTTTAATGATTTTTCAGGTGACTTGATACTCCCTAACTCAATATCAAGTGGCGACTCCATTTTTTTTATATAAAATATTTTTTAAAATTATTTTGGCCAAACTGTCACACTTATAGCCCTGGCTTTGTTTTGTTTATCAAAATACCATATTTTCTAAATAACACTTTTTCACTAAAAATCTGATTTTTCTCACACATGCACGATTTTTCCAGAGCTTTCTTTTAAAAAAAGGTCACTGGATTGGACTGGCTTTTCGGGGTGCAACAGTCACGGATCGAAGCCTGCTACGATTTTTTAGGATGTGACAGCAACCATATAGGCGGTCTTCAGTAATGGTCAGAAAGAATCTCAAATTGGCTTCAAAATTTTATGGACATTATAAGATACTACAGAAGATTAAAGGAGTAGCTTATAAGTTGGAACTACCTACAGGGTCCTCTATACACCCTGTATTTTATGTATGCTTACATAAAAAGTCAACCGAAGAAGCTCCCACCCAACCTGTGCGACCTAAAGTCCATAGAGAAGGAGTAGTTCAAGTAATACCTCTAAAAATATTGGATCACATAATCATTAAGAGGCATAAACAATAGGTGCTACAAGTACTGGTGCAATAGATCAACCTGTCCCTAGAGGATTTAACTTGGGAAGATTTGATAGCATTGCAGTCACAATTCCCTAATTTCAATCCTAGAGACTAGGATTGCTTGAAAGGGAGGGTATTGTTATGAAGAAATGAGAAGGAGTTAGCAAATAAGCAGCCAAATCAGCAAGACAGTTAAGAAGAATGGTGAGAAAAGACATTAGCAATTATTTAAGCATGTTAGTCATGATCAGCTTAGTTAGAACTGTAGCAATTAGTTTACTGTTGATATGTAATCAATAAAAGGAATAGATAGGAAATGGCTGTTGTTGTGCCTGCCAAAATTTCTATCTCAATAAACTCCTTCCTTTTCCTCTCAATTATCTTACCCTCAATCTTTTCTCTCTTATTCTTAATTCTTTCTACGAATTCAATACTACTAAATTCACTATAAAATTGTTTGGTTCATAAAAAATTGGTATTAGAGCCGGGTTTCGAATTTGTTATGAACCAAACAATTTTATAATGAATTTAGTGGTATGGAATTTGCAGACTACGATTAAGAATAAGAGAGAAAAGATTGAGAGTAAGAGAATTGAGAGGAAAAGGAAAAAGTTTATTGAGATAGAAATTCTGACATACACAACACCATTTTTTCATATCTATTCCTCCTTTTATTTATTACACTTCAACAATTAACTAATTTGGTTATTGTAGTTCTAACTAACTAAGTTCATCCTGACTAACAACTTGCTTAATTAACTGCTAACTTATTTTCTCACCATTCTTTTTAACTGTTTGCTGACTTGGCTGCTTGTTTGCTGACTCCTCCTCACTGCTTTTTAACAATACCCTCAAGCAATCCTAGTCTCTAGGATTGAAATCAGGAAATTGTGATTGTAATGCTGTCAAATCTTCCCAAGTTGAGTTCTCTGGGGACAGGTTGATCCATTGTACCTATACCTGTGGCAACTGTTGGTTGTGCCTTTTAATGATTCTGCGATTTAGGATTTTTAGAGGTGCTATTTGAACTACTCCTTCTTCAGTGAGCTTGAGTAGCATAAGTTGGGCGGGGACTCCTTTGGTTGATTTTTTTAAGTAAGGATATATAGAATATAAGGTGTGTAGAGGGCCCTGTAGGTAGTTCCAACTAATAAGCTATTCTTCCAATCGTCTGTATTATCTTATATGGTTCATAAAATTTTGAAGCCAATTTGAGATTCCTCTTGACAGCTACTGAAGACTGCCTATATGGTTGCAGTTTAAGGCAAACATAGTCTCCCACATTGAATTGTCTCTCACTCCTCAGCTTATTAGCATTCTGTTGCATCATATTCTATGTCTTCTCCAAGTGTGATTTCAACGCTCATAGTCTAGCCCTATTAATTTTGTCAACCATTTTTGCTGTAAAAGAGTAGAGACCTTCTATTCCAGCAAGTATTTTAAATAGCTATGATCTATTTTGATGACAAGCTGAGCTCCTAGAAAGGTAATGCCTTCACTTGTTTATAGCTGATATGAGAGCTAATAGCTCATTTTCATAAATCGACAGGCCTAAATTATTGGATTCAGAGCTTGACTCATAAAAGCTATGGGCCTACCCAATTGCATTAAGAATGCCCCAATAGCCTTTTAATCGACATCTGCCTCTAGAACAAATGACTTAGTAAAGTCAGGTAAGGCCAATATTGGAGTGGAATTCATAAGTGACTTTAATTGATTAAAAGCTTCTCCAACCTCCTTACTCCACTCAAACATATTATTTTTTAGCAATTCATTCAATAGTTTGGCAATTAATGCATAATTTTTTATAAACCTTCTGCAATAGCCAGTGAGCTCCAAAAACCCTTTCAATTTCTTGACAGATTTAAGAATAGGCCACGCCACCATTACTTCTACTTTCGCTAGATCAACCCCAATTCCTTCACTTGTAATTGTTATGAAACAATAAGGAGTTGTCAGCAAATAAGCAACCAAGTCAGCAAGACAGTTTAGAAGAATGGCGAGAAAAGAAGTTAGTAGTTAGTTAAGCAAGTTGTTAGTCAGGATCAACTTAGTTATTTAGAACTTCAACATCTAGATTAGTTAATAGCTGAAATGTAATCAATAAAAGGAGGAATAGATAGGAAATGGATGGTATTGTGTATGTCATAATTTCTATCTCAATAAACTTCTTCCTTTTCCTCTCAATTCTCTTACCCTCAAATTTTTCTCTCTTATTTTTAATTCTTCTTTGCAAATTCCATATTATTGAATTCACTATAAAATTTTTTGGTTCATAACAAATCAAAACCTGGCTTTGATATCAATTTGTTATGAACTAAACAATTTTATAGTGAATTTAGTAATATGGAATTTGCAAATAAGAATTAAGAATAAGAGAAAAAAGATTGAGAGTAAGAGAATTGAGAGGAAAAGGAAGAAGTTTATTGAGATAGAAATTCTGACATATACAATACTATCCCTTTTCTATCTATTCCTCCCTTTTCTCTAGTTCTTCTTTTCAATCCACTAACAGCATGTGAATACCTTTTTGCTTGCAATGTGGCTAGGATTAAACTTCTCATCACATTTGAAACAAAAATTGTAAGACCTCATAAACTGCAATTCTTCAGGAGTAAACTTCTTAAATTGAGAATCTGGCGTTTTGCTCTCACTGTCATTCTTTTTAGCTGTGCCATCTGTTCTTGGTTGATTGGAATATGTTTTCCCTTAACCTATAATCCAGCTTACAGTATAAGAACCATTGTTTGCTTTACTTATTTGGCTTGGAAAGCTCAGACCTCTCACTCCTATTTTGAGTGTACGTATCTATTTATTGGTTAAAGTTGAATAAGCCATTTCTTGCCACCTGGCCATTTGGAAGGCTTCCAATAAAGTAGAGGGTATTTTTATGCATTTTAAATGCAACATTGATCTCCTTATTGAGACCACTTAAGATGCTTGATATGAAAAATGACTATCAATCCAGGAGTCTGAAATTCTTCAATTTTTTTCTAGTACTGCAGTATAGTGGAGGTTTGTCTGAGTTTAGAAAATTCTTCAACTACTTCTTCTTCTCTAGAGGCGTCGAATCTTGACACTACCTCATTGAATTCTCTCTATCCAACCACTCTCTTATCATTCTTGAAGTTTTGGTACCATATATCTGCCTTGCTTTCTAAGAACATCTATGCTGTATCCACCTTCAAACTTTCTGGTGTTTGATATTTTTGGAAGAATTTCTCTCCTTTCCTTACCCATTCTCTAGGGTTGTCTCCTAAGAATGAAGAAAAATCTAATTTGGGAGTTCTTGTAGGTGAGTAGGGTCTCTCTTCCCTGCCTTCTTGTTCTTTGTTTCTATTGTCCCCTCTCTTCAAATTCCTTTCAACTAATGGTGGGAGACTTCCCAAGATTTTCCTTTCTCCATTGTTGGATTTCATGAAATTGCAAAATTGGGTGGTCATGGTTGCCATAAAAGACTGATTCGTGCAGCTACGGTCTGAGAATCTCTAATTGTAATATCAATTAATGACATACCAAAAAATTTTATAGTGAATTTAATAATATGAAATTTGCAATGAAGAATTAAGATTAAGAGAGAAAAGATTATGGTAAGATGAATAATACCAAATTTCTTTTCTTAGCTTGAATTTTCTCTTTCTATAACTGCTATCTTTTTCTCTCATTTCTCTCTCTTTTTTTTTTTTGATTTCTTGTTCTCCTACTTCAAGTCATTTTCTCTCTTAATTTCTCTTAATTTTATTCTTCTTGAATTCCTTTAGTTCCAGCCTTGATAACTTTCAGTAGAAGAAATTTTGTGAAGAAATTTCAACAATGTCTGACACCCCAGAAAAAGTGCAAAGAGAGATTCATTCTAAGCTTTCACTAGAGCAAGTTTCAAACTTGAAAAGATCATCAACAGAAATAGAAACCCCTAGGCTCATCAATATGTAGTTAGTCCACTTTGGTGAGACCACTCCAATCGCAGCCTCATCTTCCATGGAGATATCCTACATCTTGAATCAGTAGATTTTGATGCTTCAGACCTGACCAACGTTGCTGTTTTTGAAAAACTTCACTACCTATTGCAAGTGGGTCACCTGCCAAGTAGGTTCTTGGTTTCTTGCAATGCGCTTCTGTGTCTTTTAAATCATTATGAACATATTATTGTTTTTAAATCATTATGAACATATTATTGTTTGGAACTCATCGATTGATGAATTCCAGAAATTACCTCGTACACTTTCTGATAGGAAGCCAGAACACTCTTATTCTGCCATTGGATATGACTATTTGAAAGATGACTATAAGGTTGTGAGGATCTTGCAATTTGATAATGGTGATATGATAAAGAAATTATGTTATGTAGCTTGAGATACAATTGTTGGAGGGTTAGGGTTTTTCAATTTTTCCATTTTATTGTTAGGGGTAATGGTATTCTGGCTGATAGTGCATTGCATTGGGGTTTTAATGGCAATAAAATTACTGCCTAGATCTTGGAATAGAGATAATTAGTTTGGTGACTAGCCCGCCTGAGTTTTCTAACCACAGGATTTCTTTGGATTTAGGAATTTTGGATGGATGCCTCTATGCATTCTGCAAGAAGGCAACAAACAATGCTGAGATATAGATAAGGAATAATAATCAACTAAAGACTGATTATAAGACTACAAGAAATTAAGTTTTTACCCACACACATGATGTGTGGGTAAAAAATAATTATGTGTCAATAAATGTCTTTACCTATACATAAAATAAATGTTAGAATATGTCGCTATAGGATTGCGGAGAAATTGTTTTTACCCACACATATACCTATGTGTAGGTAATGATAAAACATTTACCTACATATATATGTGTTGGTAAATATTTACAATATGTGTGGGTAATTTGCTTGGCTGAATGTGTGATGATGACGTGGAAGCTGACGTGGATGCTGCCGTGGATATTGACACAGCTTCTTTGTTGGCAGATTGTGTATGACGTGTACGATGACGTGTCATGTGATGTGGCATTTAACGTGTCATGATATTTATTTTATGTGTAGATAAAAATTACTGATATGTGTAGGTAAAATAGCTCTATGTGTGGGTAAAAATAACCCTATGTGTGGATAAAAGTAGTTGTATGTGTAGGTATATCTTCGTACATAAAATGGTCAAAATTCGTATGCGTGGGATAAAAGCATCCACATGTGTAGATAAAAGTAGTTGCATTTGTAGGTAATAGATCTCTATCTGTAAGTAAAAATACTCGTATGTGTAGGTAAACCATCTGTATATGTATGTAACCTGGCTTGTATATGTGGAGAAAATTATAGTATGTGTAAATAAAAATCACCTGTATCAAATTTAAATTTCATATTACATGTATCATATTTAATAAAACATAGGAACTAAACAAAAAATAAATGAATGCCCATAATGCTATTCAAATATCAATTTCAAATCACCAAACAAATGTCCAAACATGAGTTTAAAAGTAACTTGAAAAGTTGTACATTCAAATACAAAAGTTAGCAAAAACATCATCAAACAAACATAAGTTGTAGTGCTAGTATCAGGAATACAAAAAAAAAGGGTTAGCAAATATCATCATATTTGGAAACAGAGTCAGCAAACTCATCACTGGAGTTGTACGAACGAGTGCGATCAGAGTAGCGAGAGGCTAGATCAATGTCTTTTGTGCGGGGTTGAGATAATCTTGAGCCATGATCTGATGATACATTGGGTATAGTGCATTTGATCAAAATATCATCAGGTACAAATATAACTATTATAGCTACAATCTATTTGAAGTTAAAAATCAGTTCCTCTTTCTTTTTTCAGTTTTTCTAAAATAACATCAAGGGAACATCATACTTGATCAAACTCAACTATTGATCCCAAAACAAAAGATGAATATTAAAATTTCTAAAAACATAAAAGCCTATGGCACAAGAAAAACTTCTAAATTCGATGCAATATGCAAGCCAAGGACTTAAAATGATCCTTCTTTGATCAAACTCATTCCAAATCTTTACACTTAAAAAAAAAAGTCAAGAAGATGACCTTTCTCTCCTTGCCCTTTGAAAACCCCCACCAACTTGCCGACTTCTAATATGTCCAATCACACCATTAAGGAAGCCTAACAACAATAGAACAGCCTGTCCCTTTACTTTGAGACAATTACAAATGACTCGTGTGTACAACTTCTATAGACAGTAACAGTAAAGTCACTACATTGGCTAATTAGGAAGACTAGTAATAATCTATTTGTCTTCCTTGCAGCAACTTGTGTCGGAACGTTGGCTATAAACCAAGAAATCCAACTTGAGACTTTCAAAAAACATATCTTCAAACTCTAATGCTCATGAATTATGACTAATTCACGTATGTTAATTAAGCAAACCGCATGAAAATTAGACGTAGAAGCTTTCGGAACAGAATGCAAAAATCGAGACATGATCAGGAATCACGCCAATGAAATCATAAGAAAATCTTTATTGGGTTGCTAGAAGGAGAAAAATGACTGATTGATTAAGAAATTGTAGCAAATGCGATAAGCTTTTGATGATGAGTCGAATAAAGTTTATACCCAAAACCACGGTGATAATGTTTGTTACAGACAAATGAGAAAAATTAGGAGAGCACACAATGTTGTTCTCTTACCAGAATAATGGATCACACAAATTAATATTCCCTTTCTTAAAAATGCATGCATGTTTTGTTGCTAGACATACCTCCATATAATTAACGACTCCTAAAGTTGGAGCCTACTTAAAAACACATTAAGCTCAACAAAATATATACATAAAAACATAGAAATCATTAAAATATCCATTAGATGGTTTAGAACATTTAAGTTTGCAGGAGTACTAGAACCAGAACTATCTACAACTACAAGTCTTAATCAAGAGAAAGAAGAAAAATAGTTTTTCAAGAAACAAAATAGAGATAGACAATTGAGAATTTGAATACGTAATTTATAGGCCACATGAATAAGTTCCATCGTTGTAAAATTAATCTATAGAAAGTGGAAATAGGAGAACATGTACGACAAGTACAACAAAGAGCTAGTTATATGATGCAATGGACGGGTGATATGATCAAACATTCATTCATTTGGTGACCATTAACAAAATCAAACATTTATCACCATTTAAGATACAAGTCACACCAGTTATATGTTCAACCTGAAATTGGTGCAGAAGATGTAAGATCTTTAATATCAGAAGCAGCTTCATGATCCTGCACCTAGTAAAATGGTAACCGACATTCAACTTAGATACTGTCTGTATGTATATGTGTGTGTGTGTGTGTGTCTTTAATTTTTAATATAATGGCCTTATAATCTGTATTCTCCTTTCCAAGAAGTGTGTATGTGTATGAAAGAAGAAAAATCTAATGTAAATTTAATGAAACACTGACAGAGGATAAGCTTCTATATGGCATTTAAATAGTCCAATAAATAATAGAAAATATGAAGCCTTTGCTTCTAGACCCACTTTAGAGTTCAGACCTAAAGCATACAGACAACAATGCAGGGAACTTGATTAACTTGCTCTCATCCTATAACTGGTGCTATATTCAAGAGCCAACTAATGCAGCTATGAATTACACTGTTGATGTAACAAATGACTCAGAGACAAGTTCAATTATAGCAAGGTGGACAACCTAAAAGAAACTGATTCTGCAAAAGCCGGTATATGAGCTACTTATACAAGAGTAGACATGATACAGAAAAGAAGGTGGAATAACAGGAGGACGATGGACACTCACTGAGGTTTTAGTTTCAGAAGGACTGATATGTCTTCTTGCCCTTTTCACTGGGAGACTGCAGTCAAATTATATGTCCAAAGCAATCGATAAGAAACTCACAAATGAATGGTTAAAAGAAATCCTAAAGATGAACTCAACCAAAACCTGGGCTTCAGCTTGCTGCCATGGTCTCTCACGTTCTATTTTCCTCAATTCCCTTCCTTTTATCAAGCACTCGTATTTTCAATGATGCTTTTCTTGATGACCATCTGAAAATCTAGTCTTATTGTCCTAAAAAATTACGACAATGGGCATAATCAGAGAGAACTGATACAAATGGAAGAAAAAACTACAATTTTGATAATATTACAGAAAATATTCCCAACATTGACATAACCAAGCGTACAAATTATAATATCAAATAATAGTTCAAATATGTGTTGTAGCATCTGATAACAACTTCAAAAATAGAGATGGTGATATAGAGGAATTGCAAAATCCCAAAATTCTCCTACAAGTAGTGTGGACAAAACGTAAAACAAAGAGAGATTACCTCCTCCTTCTCCTAACAACAAAAGGAAGTGCAGTAGGAAAATAACTCCAAATATCAGTCCGACTACGAGTAAATAAATAGTGACATCCAATAATAATATTCAATTTAAATATAAGTCTTAGCATCTTATTACAAGTTTAAATTGAGAGCCATGAAATAGACGAGTTGGGAATAAAATCTCTAAGAAAGACTAATTACGTCTTCCTGATAGCATTTCAAGAAAAAGATGAAAAGGATTCCGTTGAATGGGAAAAAGGATAATGTGTAGTTGAAAAGAAATGAAAGGATATATTTAGTCTCACACCATAAAATGGAGAGGCAAGCAGCACGAAAATAAATCTGAGAAAAATGATAAGATTAGTGTTCTAGCCTGATATAGAAAAGACTAAGATTTGAGCACCTGAAGTTACAGGTCATACGAAAAAGACCTACTATTTAATCATCTGAATTAAACATCCAATTAAACCAACTATTACTATCTAAAATCCTTACCCAATTAATATTGCATAAGTCGGTACCTTACCCAATATTCCTCACACCCAATTGCAAATCCCCGGTCCCAACATCACCCTTTTTCTCACTCACTAGACTTCCCAAATTAAACCCACTATTACTATCTAAAATCCCCCCATTGTCATCATTAGGCCTCTTTCTTTTCTTGCTCAAAACTAGTAACAATTCCCACATCTTCATGCAACCCCGAGTCCAATTTCGAAGCCAATCGAAGATTTCGTCTCCATTCAGGTCCACAATTCTAGCAATTGGAATTTACACTTTGGGTGAGTAAAAATTTGTCTTTGGCTGTCTATAAATATTTCTCTCCGCACTTTTTTTATCTAACAAGAAGAAATGAAAAAATAATAGAATATCTATCCATCCCTCATTTGTGACTCGCCATCATTTTGCTGCAGTCCTTTGGTTGAAAAAAAAATGACAAAAAAGAAAACAACGAAAGGAAAATAGCAATGCAAGCAAAAGTAGCTTGAGAAAGGATGAATCGCTTTAATGTCTTACTTCTTGCTCAGGACCGGACAACGTGTCCAGGATAGGTGACGCGATGCAGGATCGGTGACGCGACCGGTGAGGCGAGGCGAGGCATAGCAAGTGTCGGTGATGAGTTCCAGTAAGGGCAGAGAAGTTTTGGGGGAAGGATGCCTTTTTTTGGGGAAGGATGTTTTGGGGCTACCGAAATTAGAAATTGGGAATGCTTCTTATTGATTTTTTTTTCATTTTTTAATTAAGTTTTTATTTTGTTATCAAATTACAATATTAACCATCTTATGTTTACAATTCAAATATATAAAATTGTATTTTTCAAAAAAATTATGGATAAAAAAGTCATATCATATTACATCATGTTCAATTTTTTAAAATGATTACTACCCCATTATTACCTACACATATTTAACATCTCCAATTATGTGCGGGTAATAAGGATAACAAAAGAGGAAAAATCACATTAGCCTTCCTAAAACTTGAAAATATCATAGTTTTACTTACACATACGTGACATTTTCACCTATGCGTAGGTAATATTAGCTACAAAAAAACACATTAGCATTTCAAAAAATTTGACAATTAATCCCACCAATTTTATGTGTAACGGAACCTTTTTACCCACACTTAATTTAATTAACAAATAAGACACGTCAGCATTTCAAAAAAATTTGATAATACCGCCAATTTTTAAATTTTGGAGAAAATTCTCCCACCAATTTATGTGTAACGAAAAATCTTTACCTACACCTAATTTAAATAACAAAAAAGCCATGTCAGCATTTCACAAAAAATTGGTAATGTAGCCGATTTCAAAATTTTAGAGGAAATTCTCTCACCAATTTTATGTGTAACAGAAAACTTTTACCTACACTTAATAAAGATAACAAAAAAAATCCATGTCAACATTTCAATAAATTTGATAATACCGCCAATTTCAAAATTTTGAAAAAATTCTCCCACCAATTTTTTGTGTAACAGAAAACTTTTACCTACATTTAATCAAAATAACAAAAAAGCCATGTCAGCATTCTAAAAATTTTGAAAATGTAGCCAATCCCTAATTATGGAGGGAAGAACTCCCACCAAATTTATATGAAACTATAGATATTTACCTACACTTAATAAATGTCAAATATATAGTAATTATTCTTTTTATATTATCCACACATATAAAATAAATGTGTGGCTAAATACCCACACATATTATGTGTAACAATTTTATGTGTAGGTAAAAACTAAATTTCTTGTAGTGTAAGTAGAATCTTTTGATTTCAATTAGGCTAAGTAATCTTGATCAAGGTATTGTACATTTGAAGCTTATATCTAACTCCAAATGTGGCAAGAAAGTGTTGCTGTTTCAGGATGGGTGTACGCTACTATGGTATGATCTTGAAAAGAGATCAACTAGTTATGCTATAGTGCAGCCTGGTTGTGGACTTCCATCTTTCCAGTTGGATCTTTGTGTGCCTAGCCTTGTTCAGCCTAATAAGTGGTATCAGAGCGGGGAAATCCTTTGCCTAAATTGCAATTTAGGTATGACAGAAGATGCTCAATTCAAGTCCCTGGAAGAACATATCAAAAAGCAAGAAGTCAAGAAAATGATTGAATTAATGGAAGAAATGAAGAACCTTATGAACTCTATTACTAATCAATTTATAGGCTTCATGAGGATGTTGAACGAAAATGGGACAATCTTGGACAGTCCCACTTTTGTAGCTGAAGGAAAAATCATGAATCATGGTTATCAAGAAGTGCATAATACTTGTAGCAATTTTGATATACTTGGAAGGAAGGTTTTTGCCCAAAACTCATTAGATCAAAAAGCACTTAATCTGCTTTAATCAACCAAATGGAATGAAACAAGTCTCTCGAGAGCTATCTACTGATGTCAACTAGTCTAACATGAACCAAGATCTAGGGTTTTGTATATTTGTAAAGGACCAATCTTTTGTCCAACAAAATGTTGTTTTTGTCTCAGTAAAATACAGTAAAATAGAATCCAAAAAGCCCTAGTTTCTTCAATGCACGTTTAATATGATAATAACTTCATATCTTTGTAATTGCTTCATTTAAGATATAAAAACTTCTTCATTTGTAATAAGAGGCATTTGTAATAAGAAGTTATCTTGTTCAAATAGTTAAATTGTTAAATGGTTACCATGTATTGTACACAATACATACAATGTTAACTCATTTCTTTCACTAATTGAAATATGTCCATTCTTTCTCATATGTAAATCATGGGGGACTGTACAAATGTCATAGCTGAAAGTCTATCTACAATTCTTCAAAATCAACAGTTGTACCCACAAGCAATAATAGTATTCCAGCTAAGCCTCCACCTGTTGCAACTTTTAGTGCTACTCATTTGGGTAAACTAAAATCTTGAGTATGGAATCGCTTTAAAAAGCTAGTGTACAATGACAAAAATATAGAAAAGGCTATCTGTGGTTATTGTGATGCTCTTATTGCTTGTCCAATTAAAAGTGAAATTAGTGCTTTGATTAACCACAATAATAGGTGTAAGAAATACCCATATAACCACCAAGACAAAAGGCAAAAGACTTTAGAATTTAAAAAATCATAAGGGGGGATCGAAAAGTTATGTTAACACATATTTGATCAAGAAAGGTATAGGAAATCAAGATAATTATCATAGATGAACTAGCTTTTAGATTTGTGAAAAGAGAGGAATTTTTGCAATTCTATAGAGAATTACAGCCAAGATTTTTTCTCCCTTCATATTCAACTATAACTAGAGATTGTTATGCTCTTTTCTTGGATGTGAAAAAAATGAGAAATTTCTTTTGTAGATTGTAATCCATATTTGTCTTATTACAGATTTATGGAGATCAATTCAAAAGTTGAACTATATGCGTCTTACTACTCATTTCATTGATGACAATTGGACTTTGCATAAAAAATTTATAAATTTCTATCCTATCACTAGTCATGCTGGTGAGATAATTGGTAGGTCAGTTGAGCTATGTTTGCTACATTAAAGAATTGATAAAGTTCTTACTATAACTGTTGGTCATGCTTGTTCTAATGATATTGGGCTTTTACATATAAAACGAAGGCCTAATAGTTGAAGAGGAACTATCTTAAATAGTGATTTTTTACATATTAGATGTTCTGACTATATTTTGAGTTTGACTATTGGAGAAGGATTGAAAGATTTGAATGATATTATTGTTAGAATTAGATATGCTGTTAGATATGTGAGGTCATCTTCAGCCAAAGCTCAAAGGTTTAAGTCTTGCATTGAAAAGGAAAGAATTAAAAGTAGAAGTTTTATGTATTTAGATGTTGAAACTAGGTGGAACAAAACTTATTTGATGTTGAAATTAGCTGTTAAAATTTGAAAAGCATTTTAATTGTAGGAAATCGTTGATAACAAGTATGTAGAAGAGTTAACTCCAAAACATTGTACTTTAAAATTAGAAGAAGAAGAGGTTGGGTGCGTGTCTAACAAGAGAAGTTCTACATGTAAAGGGATGCCAATTGATAGTGATTAGGAATATGCTCGTGATTTATTGCCTTTTCTTATGATGCTTTATGAAGCTACTGATGTGACAGCCCCACCTTATTTAGAGGCGCACCAAAGGGTTTAGCGGACTGCCTACCTAGCTCTCGCCAGGACTCAAACACGCACTTGCTTAAACATCCAAGCGTACTTAGCTCAAAATAAAATGCATTCATAAAGAAATACATTCATAAAATTTACTTGAAAGTATAAATATCACAAGAGTTTTTACATCCCAAAATGTAAATAATATTTACAATAAAAACCTACACATTTAGGCTATCCAAATACATTAAACAAAACATGTACTAGGTCCAAAATCAGTTTTTCCAACTTTAGTAGTTTTGGAAACCTGGTTAAAGAAAACAAATAAATGAGATGAGCTATAATAGCCCAGTGAGTGCTCAAGTCATGCAACCATACCAGTAAAATATGATTTTTGGTTCGATAAAATATTTAACGAGTAAATAAACAATTTGTGAACAATTTAATTAACAAGTAGTTACTGGTGGATACGGGGCTTAACTACGAGAGCAAACTCAACCGCAGAAGTAGTAAGCACTGAACATGTCACCAAGATGTTTGGACCGAGATAATAGCTCAGGTCCTCACCAAGGAACATACCAGTATAAACAAACAAGTACCCTAACCGCTATTCATCTTGTAACCTCCAAACAGGCTACCACATTCAGGGAGTAATCTCAACCTTGGAAGGGCCAACAAGCAAGAAAGTTCAATCCGGAGTTGGCCTCTTAGAGGAATTCAACTCATTTGGGGAAAGAACAACACGCCCTAAAACACTCAGCATCTTATAACCTCCCAAGCACGACCGGGTTGACTAACCGTGAAGTAACGGTGAAATTAGTCACAGAAGTTTCAAGCACAATTAACACATTTAATAGTGAAAGCATGTAACACATTGTGGAATAGATGCGATAAAGTACACATCTTTCCTCAAGGAACACATTTCATTCAATAATAATGGCAAGTAAGACATGGCATTTCATGCAACATGAACACATAAGAACACTAACCTGAAACCTAAGAAAATATCTCGCGATAAAGTTGGGTCTCACTTCCGGATTCTGAAATTCACGAGAAAAAAAATAGCCGTATAAAAACCTGACTAAAATCTAAGAAATTTTATAAGAAAATTCAAGAAATACCCCAAGTCTTTCTAGGGTTTACTTTCTAGGGTTTGGAGTTTAGGGTTTTACCCTAGGGTTTAGGGTTTTCAAAATTAGGGTTTTCTAATTTTCTAGGGTTTTACTCGCAAAAGTTCAATTCACTAATAACTAATATACGAAAATTTCTGCACGTTCAAATCACTAAATTACAGCTTATAAAGCTTTAAATCATAGCCTAATCGCTTTTATTTCTTAAATTTTACCGAAATTTCGGCAGCACTTCCCCTATAATCGGACTAACCCAAAATTTTTAACGTGCAAGAAAAACATCCAAACAACCCAATCTCAAGTAGTTCTACCAATTTCACATTAAACTCACTTCAATTTTACCCAAATTCATCACAAAAACACATAAACTACTCTAAGGTTCTTCAACCAAATCATCCTTAATTCATACTATTTCAAGTTTAAATCACTATCTACAAGCATACAAGTCCATAAACCGCATATTCATGAAATAAAATTTCATATTTCATGGCTAAAATAAATTATACTTAACAATAAAGACATGACTTAAAAACTAGAAAACTATGATTTTATACTTGAGACAAGATGAGAAGTTCTTGGGAAATACCTTTAGTAAGGCAAGATCTTTGTTTAGGAGGGAGATTAACTCACTTTCTATGGATGAAAAGTGATCAAATGAAAGTAAAAGCTCCAAGAAAATGAAAGAAAATGGAGAGAAAAGAGAGAAGAGAGATCCGGCCAAGAATGAAAGAAAAAGAGAGAAATTAACTAAGTAAAGAAGAAAAGAAATAGAGAAAATTTGGGCAACACTTGGACCAATCAAAGCAAGACAAAACCAAAAATAGATCTTGACTTTCTTACCATAGTAGACTACACTTGGCTAATGGTAATTAGAAGAGATTTTTGTCATTTATCCTATACTTAATTTTGCAAGACATTCTAGGTACAAATTTTAAGGGTAATGGTACAACATATGATGCACACGGGGTTGTGAACGGCCAAGATCGCTTGATGATTCCAAGTGAAAAGTCTCGAATACTCTTCAATGAAGAACGAAGAATCCTAGGATCCTAATTTAGACCAACTTGAGCGGGTTCAATTTGCCTAAATTATTACACCAAGAACTTGATCAAACGCGAAAAAATTACTCTAAGCGGGTAATTGAGTCGCCACAAGCGTAGGCTTGATAAGACCAAGATGTTTCCAATCCAAGAACCAAGAAAGCACTTCTGAAGAGGTGCTCAAAAACACACGTTTCAATGAAAAATGATCTAAACTTCTATTATTCAATGTGTTTTACTTTTATATAAGCGTACGACATGTACCACCAATAATGAAATAACAATAGAATAGATAAAATCCTAAAACTAACGCGACTTTGCACGTTCTGGGGAAGGCCGCGGGGAAGGCCGTGGGGCGGCCTTAGGCGCGGCCTCGATCAGACCTTCTGGCTGCTCTGATTCAACTATTCTGATAAAATTCGTTCGGAAGTCTGCGGCGCGGCCTTAGGCGCGGCCTCGGCCAGAATGCTCACCAGCCTCGTCTTCTCAATCTGATGGAAGCCGTGGGCAAGGCCGTGGCGCGGCCTGGTGCGCGGCCTTGGTCAAAAGCTTCGTTTCTTCAATTTTTTGCCCGAGTTGCACACTTTGTCCATTTCTTTGTCTTGGCATTGCCTCTCCAGATGCCCCCTCTTCATGCTCAATACCATCTCTACCCCATATTAGTGTAACAAGTTTTGACGATGAGGAATTGTCCTTGGAAGCTTCTTTCCCTAACATTTCTACAATCAACACATGCATGGCTTCCTTCATTCTCCTTGTCCTCGCACGTGTCATTGGACCACCTATTCCTTGCAAAGGATCCGGGACCCTTGAATTATGCTTGGATATACCTTGATCCCTATCATTCCCTCTTCCCTCGAAAGGATTCGTTCTCGAATCAGCTACATCATAAAGAGAAATGTCAGAAACATTGAAGGTAGCACTTATACCTCCATACTCACTGGGTAAATCGATCTTGTAGGCGTTATCTCCTATCCTTTCTAACATTTGGATGGGTCCATCTCCTCGTGGGTTAAGTTTAGATTTCCGCTGAGTAGAAAATCTCTCCTTACGCATATGCACCCACACCCAATCACCGGTTTCAAATATGACTTTTACACGACCCTTGTTTGTCATTCGCGCATAATGCTCATTCTTCTTCTCAATGTTTGTTCGTACCTTGGCATGCAACTTCTTAACAAACTCTGCTTTCTTTTTTCCATCAAAATCTGCACGCTCGTTAGTAGGTAAAGGCAAAATATCCAAAGGAGTTAAAGGGTTAAGTCCATAAATAATTCAAAAGGTGAAAAAGCAGTAGTAGAATGATTCACACGATTGTATGCAAATTCAATATGAGGCAAACATCCTTCCCAATTCTTTAGATTTCTTTGTATGATTGCACGCAACAAAGTGGTGAGTGTCCTATTGACCACTTCAGTTTGGCCATCTGTTTGTGGATGTGTAACGGTAGAAAATAACAATTTGGTACCTAACCTATTCCACAAAGTGCATCAAAAATGACTAAGAAATTTCACATCACGGTCACTCACTATAGTCTTTGGCATACCATGCAAACGCACAATCTTTTTAAAGAACAGATCAGCAATATGTGTAGCATCGTTAGTTTTAGCACAGGCAATAAAGTGTACCATTTTGTTAAACCTGTCAATTACCACAAATATGCTATCCTTTCCACTAGAAGACCTAGGTAGACCTAAGACAAAATCCATGAATATGTCTACCCAAGGTTGAATAGGGACGGGCCTAGGAGAATACAATCCATATGGTCTAACTTTAGATTTTACCTGCCTACATGCAATGCATTTATCACAAATAATTTGAACATCACGTCGTATGTTTGACCAGTAAAAATGTTCACTCAACACAGATAAGGTCTTTTGAACACCAAAATGCCCCATTACTCCTCCCCCATGAGTTTCCCTCACAAGTAATTCATGAAGAGAACATTTAGGCACACAAAGTGTATCTCCCTTAAACAAACAACCCTCTTGCCTAAAGAACTCCTCATAAGCTCGTTTTTCACACAAAATCTAAATTTGACCAAAATTTGCGTCATTTTCATATAAAGACTTAACATGTTCAAATCCAAGCAATTTAGTACGCAAAGTAGTAAGAAGAGTATACATTCTTGAAAGCGCGTCAGCTACAACGTTCTCCTTACTCTGCTTGTATTTGATGATGTACGGAAATGCTTCTATGAATACCAACCACTTAGCATGCCTTTTGTTTAACTTTCCTTGCGACTTCAGCAACTTTAGGCTCTCGTGGTCTGAGTGTATAACAAACTCCCTTAGCAGCAGATAATGTTGCCAATTCTGCAGAGTTCTCACTAGTGCATAGAGTTCTTTATCGTAGGTTGGGTAATTCAAAGTGGCTCCATGCAACTTCTCACTGAAATAGGCTATCAGCTTCGACTCTTGCATAAGGACAGCCCCAATGCCCACTCCAGATGCATTGCACTCTATCTCGAACACTTTGTCAAAATCTGACAAAGACAACAAAGGAGCATGAGTTAATTTATCTTTCAATACATTAAAGGCTTCTTCATGCTTACCTTCCCATTTGAATACAACGTTCTTCTTTACAAGCTCATTAAAAGGTACAGCAATTGTACTACTAAAGTTTTGTACAAACCTCCTATAAAAACTTGCAAGACCATGAAATGACCTCATCTCGTTAGCATTCGTTGGAGTAGACCACTCACGTATGGCCTCCACCTTGGAGTCATCAACTTGAATTCCCTTTGAACTCACTACATAACCAAGAAAAAGCACAGACTCCATACAAAATGTGCATTTAGACAGGTTAGCATATAACTTATACTCTCTAAGCACAACACAAACTTCATGCAAATGATGCACATGATCTTCCAACGACCTACTATATACAAGGATGTCATCAAAGTACACTACTATAAATCTACCAATAAAAGGACGGAAGACATGATTCATAAGACGCATGAATGTCCTAAGGGCATTAGTCAACCCAAAGGGCATAACCAACCACTCATACAATCCATATTTAGTTTTAAATGCAGTTTTCCACTCATCCCCTTCTTTTATTCTTATTTGGTAGTAGCCACTTTTAAGGTCAATTTTAGAAAATATTGTAGAACCATGCAACTCATCTAACATGTCGTCTAATCTAGGAATAGGATGACGATACTTTACCGTAATCTTGTTGATGGCTCTACAGTCTACGCACATCCTTCACGTACCATCCTTCTTAGGAACAAATATCACCGGTACGAAGCATGGACTTAGGCTTTCGCGAACAAATCCTTTCTCAACGAGTTCATCCATTTGGTATTGGATCTCCTTAGTTTCTTCAGAATTAGCTCGATAAGCAGGCCGGTTCGGTATGCTGGCACCAGGTAGAAAGTCGATTTGGTGCTCAATTCCCCTTAGAGGTGGCAATCTCTGTGGTATCTCTTCAGGAAATACTTCTTTAAATTCCTGTAACAAAGACACAACTGCACTAGGAAGAGATGAATCAAGTTCATTTATAGAAAGAAATAAATCTTTATATAAAACAATAAGAACTTGTTGCTTAGCCATTATTGTCTCGTCCACCTCACTTTTGCTGGCATATGCACTTACCCTCTTTTTCTCTTCATCATTACCTTTAGCCTTAGTACCTTGTAATTCCCCTTTTTGAGAACTTGCTAACTTTAAATCCTTTGCAAGTCTCACTTGGTCCTCATGAGCCTCAAGGGGTGACAATGGGCGAAGAGAAACGGGTTTTCCCTTTCATTCAAATGAATACTTATTAAGGTATCCATCATGGTGCACTTGCTTATCGAATTGCCACGGGCGACCTAGCAGCAGATGGCATGCTTGCATGGGTACAATGTCACACCACGCCTCATCATGGTACTTATCAATGGAAAATGAAACTAGTACTCGTTTAGTCACTTTAAGATCCTCTGTGTCAGCAAGCCAATGCAACTTGTAAGGCCTTGGATGCCTCACAGTCTCCAATCTTAGCTTCTCTACAAATAAAGCAAAAGCTACATTAGTGCAACTCCCACTGTCTATGATTAAATTGCATATCTTGTCTTTAACAGTACAGCGAGTGTGGAAAAGATTTTCTCTCTGATTTTGGTCATCTTCTCCCTTTGGTTGCACACTCAAAACTCGCCTGGTAACTAAGATGTCTCCAGTATCAACACCATACTCTCCATCAGACTCACTGCCTCCCTCCAACGGTGGCATCTCTTCATCATCACTGGAAGTGACACTTGCCACTTCTCCATCATCCATCACAATCATAACTCTCTTATTTAGGCAATTAGATGCAATATGACCAAATCCCTGACATCTATAGCATTTAATCTCTCTTGTGCGTTGAGAGGCTTCATCCCTGAGTCTTTGTTGAGGCTTAGGTGTGATGGCCTCTTGCTTTCCTTTCATAGCTTCTTTTGGTTGGAAGCTGGGCGAACTTCCCTCCTCTCTAGTGGTCTGGTATCACGCCATGGTGCTCTAGTAGTGGAGCTAGTGTAGCCCCTTAACTTCTTCAATTTGAGTTGGTGTTCTACTTTGATGGCCATGTCCACCAAATCCCTCATGTCTAGGTAGTAGTGTAGCTCTACCCGTTCACTGATTTCAAGATTGAGTCCTCCCATGAAGCGAGCCATAAGAGCCTCTCCATCCTCTGCCAAGTTAGCTCGAATGATCAGCATTTTCATCTCTTTATGGTACTCATCTACTGTCATGGACCCCTGTCTCAAGATTTGAAGTTTTCGATGAATATCTCGAGTATAGTAACTGGGTACGAACCTTCTTTGTATGATTATCTTCATCTCTCTCCATGTTCACACGGGCTCCTTTCCATACCTCCTACGATTTTTAATGAGCTGATCCCACCAGATACTGGCGTAATCGGTGAATTCCACTGCTGCCATTTGCACCTTCTTCTCCTCAGTATAGTTGTGCCATTCAAAAATGTGCTCCACCTTACGCTCCCAATCTAGGTAAGCTTCAAGATCAAGTTTCCCCTGGAAGGTTAGAATTTTCATTTGAATACTTCCCAAGTTGCTATCTTGGGTCTTTGATACCCTCCTCCCTCTTCGGGTAATCACATCATCATAATCAGAGGCTTCACCTTCTTCTTCTTCAAACATGGCTTCTTTAGAGGCCCTTGATTATACAGGTCTTTCAATACTATCAATGCGTGCATGAATCCCTTCCATGGAATTATTCACAGCCTTGTTCACCTCCCTCATCAATTGCTCATACATATACTTCATGTCAAAGGGTGGTGGAGTTTGAGAGTTGTCTCCTTCTTTCGACATACCTGCAAGAAAAGATTAGTAGAACAAGAAATGATAGAAAGATGAATAACCTTACTCGCTCCCTTAGTGTGTACACTCAAATCTCTCGTGTATCACTCAAGCTTTAGGCTTTTTTCCGATGCTGTGCTCACCCTTGAGCCTTTTTCCTCTCTTAAGTGTCCTCTTATTGGCCTTTGAAAAAGAACCAATCAATCACTCCTATCAAGTACTAATGGATTCCCAATTATAAGAGCAGTGTGGAGATAAAATAAGAAAAGAAGGCTTAGAGTTTAGTTGATCAAGAAGGAATAAAAAAGGTACTACAGATGAGAAACGACTCAAAAAAACAAGATTTGAGATTCTAATGTGCGGTAGTTCTTGGAGGTTAAATCTTGATTTTCAAAATTCCCTTGAAGAATTTTCTATATTCTTGTGTAAAACTAAAGATTCAAGTCCAAAATTGATTCACACCCAAAGGACTAACCCAAACAGCAATTGAGTACTTCCACACAAAACACCAAGAAAAAAGACGATTAGAATCTAGTCAATTAAACTTCCGTACGTGACGTTGTTCTCTGTCCAACGACCTGAATGTTTTCACCAGATCTATTCGGTTGCACAAGGATAGTATTTCAGCCAAATATACTTTAGTTTAATTTGTTGAGTTCGTGTGCTTGGCTTTTACCCCTTCAAGCACGCCTATTCTCCTTTTTTTTTTTTTTTGTATCAATGGAACACCAGAACAAACCCCCCAAATCAATTCACTAGAACTAACAAATTAAGCAAAATATTCACGGTGAACAGTAAACCTGTGAACAATGACGATGAACAGTAGCGGTAAACAATATCACTATAGTACTCTTTTTTTTTTTTTGCAATTCAACAACTAACCCTGCAAGAAGTATCAATCCAAGGCTTGATGAATTTCTAAAAAAGTCTTATCACAAGAATTTTAAAGGAATAATGAAAACAGTCAAGATCCACAAGATACCACACAAACCCTAGACTAATTTCCATAGAAGTATTGCAGAAAAAATTACAGGAAATTGTAAAAAGACTAATGAATGAACAAAAGTTGAGATCTTTGGTAATAAAAAGACACAAAGCACAAAAGTTGCAGTCTAGGCATGAAACACTTGACAAAACAACAATTAAACAACAAGAATAAAGGGATATATCCGATCTTTTGAAGGAAAAATACGGATTGAAAATCTAGAAAAATCAAGAACAAGGCCCTGATACCAATTGATGCGCGCGGGGTTGTGAACGGCCAAGATCGCTTGATGATTCCAAGTGAAAAGCCTCGAATAGTCTTCAACGAAGAACGAAAAATCTAGGGTTCTAATTTATACCAACTTGAGCGGGTTCAATTTGCCTAAATTATTATACTAAGAACTTGATCAAACGCGAAAGAATTACTCTAAGCGGGTAATTGGGTCGCCACAAGGGTAGGTTTGATAAGACCAAGACGATTACAATCCAAGAACTAAGAAAGCACTTTTGAAGAGGCGCTAAAAAACACACTTTTCAATGAGAAATGATCTAAACTTCTATTATTCAATGTGTTTCACCTTTATATAAGCGTACAACATGTACTACCAATAATGAAATAACAATAGAATAGATAAAACCCTAAAACTAACGTGACTTTGCACATTCTGGGGAAGGCCGTGGGGCGGCCTTAGGCGCGGCTTCGATAAGACCCTCTGGCTGCTCTGATTCAACTATTCTGATGAAGTCCATTCGGAAGTTTGCGGGGCGGCCTTAGGCGCGGCCTCAGTCAAAATGCTCACCAGCCTCGTCTTCTCAATCTGATGGAAGCCGTGGGCAAGACCGTGGAGCAGCCTGGTGCGTGGCCTTGGTCAGAAGCTTCGTTTCTTCAATTTTTGGCCCGAGTTGCACACTTTGTCCATTTCCTTGTCTTGGCATTGCCTCTCCATATGCCTCCTCTTCATGCTCAACACCATCTCTACCCCATATTAGTGTAACAAGTCTTGACGATGAGGAATTGTCCCTGGAAGCTTCTTTCCCTAACATTTCCACGATCAACACATGCATGGCTTCCTTCATTCTCCCCGTCCTTGCACGTATCATTGGACCACCTATTCCTTGCAAAGGATCCAGGACGCTTGAATTATGCTTGGATATGCCTTGATCCCTATCAACATGCTAGTAAAACAAAAAAATCATTCCTTATTATTTTTCCACTAATTTCGGCCCTTCTTTTTTTTTTCTAATGAACATAATACAAAATAAATGGTTTTCGCATGAATTTCTAGGGTATTACAACTGAGACATTATCAGATTCTCATTATGTTAGTGGAAATCAAAATATGCTTGAAATTAATGTTATTGGGTTTCTTCTTACTTCATTGATTAACAACAGTGATGTGGGTGTGTTAGGAATGTCTTCTAAAATGAAAAAGAAGCATGACAAATATCGGGCAAATTTTGACAAGTTTAATGTTTTGTTGTTTGTTGTTGTTATTCTTAATCTTCGTTATAAATTGAAGTATGTTTTGTGGGTTATTGATCCAACGTACATTTATGAGAGTGCCCAATTTCTGAAAGAAAAGGTGAAAAGAGTCTTGAAATCCATGTTTGATTCTTGCAATTTAATATCATCTCCCAAAGTTAATACTTTTTAATCTCAAGAGGCAGTTGATTACATGAATTCTTTGTATTTTGATCATGAAGATGAATGTGAAAATACTAAAAATAAATCTGAACTGGATATTTATTTGTTGGAAATATGTGTTGATCGTAACGATCCAACATTTAATGTGCTCAAATCGTGGAAGTCGAATACTCATAGATACCGTATGCTTTTTATGATGCCATGAGATGTGCTAGCAATTCTAGTACCCACAATAACTTTAGAGTCAGATTTTAGTGAAGGAAGTCGTGTCCTTGACTTATTTTGTAGTTCTTTGACACCAAAAATGGTAGAGACTCTTATATGTTCACAAGCTTGGCTTCGTGTTCTCTATGGTCCTCTTTATTTGGAAAAACTCTTGGAAGATCTTAAGAAAATAGAACCTTGTATTATTTTACTAATTCATTGTTTCATTTTTTGATTTATTTTTATTGTCACTATTAATTTGTACTTTTATTTTCATTATTTGTAGAAATTTCATCCTTGATTGATGAGCATGTTGTGGTGAACATTGAAAAATGAAAGAGAATGAAATGAACTAGAAAAATGAATATTGAAGAGTGAAGAATGAAATTTGGGTGTTAATTTGGCTATTTATTGAGAATTTTTGTTTTTATGCTGATTAAAATGTGATAATGAAGTTTGAAAAACTAAGTAACTATCTGTTTGATTATTTACTTTTTTTTTGTTATTTTGAACACTAATATTTTGGGATGTAATTTAACTTTAAGATCATTAATGCCTATATTAGTAGTGATTTAATAATATTTTACAATTTTTCTTATTTTATTTTTTATTTTTGAATATACAGGTTAATTATGATGGATCGAGTTGAGTACTCGGCCTATCCGAATCACTTTTGCAGACAGCCAGAAGGTCGGGTACCCGCTACAAGTGGATCAATTCACTATTTAAAATTTTGCCAAACCGGTAGGACTGGTTCGGTTCACAATTTTGTGCATGGACGGGTACCCAATCTATGAATACCCCTGAGCTGTGCAACATTAAGCGCGACTGCTGATGTCATTGGATTAGCTGCTGCTATGGCTACTCTCCTACAATTCTCATTCTAATGTTTAGAAGTCGACCAATAAGCTTGCCAATTTCGTCCTTTGCACTCCTTTCACGAAGTTGGATACCTATGCAGTTTGAAACACGTGTTTTGAGTATGCCCTTTCTTGTCGTAGTGACTACAACTATTCTTTTCAATCGTTACTTTGGTCTGAGATAGCATAATAAGGCTATCTTTCACTCTTTTAGATACCATAACAGAGCTGATTCTATCTTCTACCCCTGTCAACATTATCGATTGTCTGCTGTCTGTGAATTGAACATAGGCATATGCCTCTTCCAATATTTTCATCTGTAGTATGTTATGCGAATCTTATCCAATCGGTCATCCAACCTGTCGAGGAAGATATAAACTCTCTCTTCTTATGTTAGAGAGTTATAATTGCCAATATCAGCAGCACACTCCATTGGGTTGGGCCGATGAAAATCGATCTCTTCACAAGCCTTGGAGGTTGTTTTAGTATTATTCAATCGGTACTTCGGCTTATCTATTTCTGGTCACCCCTTTTTTGGCAAATCATACAATTGGTATATATCTACCCCATGAAAGTATGTTGTAGTAACAGCATCCCAAATTGCCTTTGCATTGGGAAAACAGATGAAGTTGTTGATCAAGGATGGATCCATGTTGTTTATAAGCTATTCTTTCATAATCGAGTCTTCAGTTCACCACTGTCGATATGCAGGATTTGTCAGTGAAGGTTGAGAAACTTCACCATTGATATATCCCAGTTTGTATTTGTCTAATAAATACATCTCAACAACTTCAAACCACAAGGTATGGTTGGTGTCATCCAACTTAATGCCAATATTCACCATAGATGAATCATTGGTTGGCGTAGTTTTCTGACTCTGGTCTAAGATCTCTGTCATTTGCACAATCAAGTCTTGCAAAATAAAGGCAGTATCACTATAATTCACCACTTCAGATGATTCTGCCATAGTTCCTATGTTACTACTATATCAGAGACCCAACAATTCCTATTCTAATACCATGTAAAGAAGAAAAGATACGAGGAAATATTTTTTGTATTCCACAATTCACGAGTGATACAATAGCCTATTTATAGGCCAACACAAGGAAAAATAAAATGTATCTAGACAATTTTTAAATTTCAATATAATCTTATCCTAATATCATCTTTTATCCTAATCTTATTACTTATCCTCATCTATCCTAATCTATATTTGAATTTTAAATAAAATATTTACAACTCATCTTAACAATTCTGTCGTTAACCACTTTAGAAGTCTATTGTAGTATATTTGATAATGGTTGATGAGGTGTATCTTTTGCCTCTATTTTCAATTTAGTCCTAAAAATATATATATTGATAATTTAATGTGGCAAATGATTTACAAACAATAATTCGTCTCCATTGAATTAGGATCTCTTTTATCAACTTGTATGGTACGAGTATTACAACTATTATACAATCACTTTATTACATTATTACTCCAGGCCAGATCATGGAGTGGAAATAGTAATAGTATAATAGTGCTCGAGTTCTACTAGCTATGAAGACAAAAAAAAAAAAAAAAGCTGTGTACTATTTATTTGATAGAGAATTGGGCAATGCTTTTTGGTTTACTTTCAATTTTATTTAGTAAATATGTATTGATGATGCATGTGCTCTTTAGAAACATAGAATTGGTAAAATGGATTACCAAAAAATTGGCTTTCAATTTATGTATTCAAAGAGATAGGCAGCATTATTTTAGACATTAGCTTTCAATTTGTGTATTCAGAGAGACAGGCAGCATTTTTTTATATTATGAGAAAAACCCTAAAAAGACAGTAGGAAAATTTTTGCAACTTAACATGTAACCACGAAGAAAATAGTGTCACTAACTCTCGATCCAAAGGATTATTGCAATCCTTGTAACCCAATTGAGTAAATGGACAATCCATCCTGTTGGGATCGAAGCACGGACCACGTCCTACAATATCTTATGCGAATAACATGAAGGACAAATTGGATATGAACTTCGGTATGAATAATATTTTGATTCTGGATATATCTAGTCACAACCATAAATGCTATCAATAACTCTAAAATTTGCGAGAGAGAAGACAACCATTGAGGTGATCAAAGATAATGCTAATCAAATCATACTTGTCTATTAACTTTTGTGTGAGTTCAAAGTAGCCCAGTTGGTAAATTTGCGGGAAAGAAGACAACCATTAAGGTGATCAAAGATAATGTCATAGCCCGTGCCCTAGACGTGGCACCCGCCATGCCCTAGGTTAAGCTAAGACACAAGGCTAAACCAAAACAATCATTATCTAATTATAGTATAAGGCTCAAAGAATACTAAAGATGCCCAAAGGAATTCATTTCATTCATAACCAAAAGATATACAATAACCATTACAATCCTTTTCCCCAAAAACAAAAATATTTGGGAGAAACATGTATAACCTAATCTATACCAAAAGTATGGCTATACATCAATGCTATAAAAAATAACCTCATACATGTCTACCCTAACTATGACTATGAGGCCCAAAAGTCTCTCCAATCACCTTCTTCAAAGTCGTCACCTGCGAGGTTAAACAAAAGGGTGAATGATAAATCACCTAGTAAGTAGCAAAAGTTCTCTTTGGGGCTTTAGTTTGTTATTCATATTTATAAGTAGCTCCCAAATCAAAACAAAGTCATCGTCATTTATCACATGTGGTCAAGTTATAAACCATACAAATTCAAAGCTTCACAAAATGCGATTCAAAGTAAGAGAGCTCAAGTAGTTAGTGGACACATGACTCTGGAATTCCAGTTGTTAACTATAACCCGATTAACTTGGTCCAAAACCAACTACCACCCAGTTGGTCTGGTTCAAGACTAACTATCACCCGGTTAGTACGGTCCAAATATTTTACTACATACACCAAATTAAGGAACTAGTCCCGTCACAAATCCATTTCACATACAAGAGCTCAAACATATATTCATTCAAATGATTATTTAGACCACATACACTCATTTCATAGCAAAACCAAAGTAACCAAACGTAAGCCCATGTATATAGAAAATATTATTCAAAGCATTTATCATTGTCAAAGTACAGTTCCAAAAGCAAAGAGAATCAAATACTACTTACCTCACTCCAAAGACTAATTTAGGTAGTCCGAGTAGCGATAATCACCTTCGTCGCCTATAATACACAATAAACACCCAAATTATGCTCTAATCCTATCAGAGAAATATGACCAAACTCAATACTATACTCAACACACAAAAGAAACCAAACCCTGCAGCACATAGCTGATCCGCGGGTGGGATCCCCTGATCCACGCCCGCGGATCGATGCAACCCTACCCGCGGATCATTGGCCAGAGGCCGATTCGCGGGCTCCTCTCGCGGCTGGCTCAACTCTGCCCACGGCTCGGTGGGCAGAGAGTTGACGCGACCAAGCCTTTCCTGAGCCGAACCCTCACCCACAGCTCAAATTCCAGAGAGTTGACGTGGATGAAGGTTTCCTGAGCCGTGGCCACGGTTGGGTTCATCCCACCCACAGCTCACCTGCGATTTTCTGCAAATATCACCTCCCCTCATCCATATCTCACTTCCAACACAACCTAAATCAAAATATAGCTAACAATGGCTCAAAACAGCAAGAATAATGCATACAAAGCTCTAATTGCTCAATAATCAAGAAATTAACAATTCTCACTCAAAATCCCTCAAATCCCTAACTCAACCACTACCCAAGCAAAAGATTCAGGTTTGGAAGAACTCATATGGACTTGGAAAAGAATTACCTTGAGGGGAATTTTGGGTGAGAGCTTCAAAGTATCCTCTACTAGCTTCCCTTGTAGATGGATGCCCTTCAACTCCTCCTTAAATGAATTGAGAGAAATGGGAAGAAATTTAGTGGTAATATTTCAAAGAGAAGAGGAAGAATGAAGAGAAAATGAAGAAGGAAGTTTAGTCTTTAGGGTAAAAAAAATAAGTTTCAAGAATTGCAACCAAGGCTACTACTTCCTACAAAACACACTATGGCCCAAGAAGTTTAATTTTTCATAAAGGTCCATGAGGGCCTTAATATCACAGATAATGCCGATCAAATCATACTCGTCTATTAACTTTTGTGCGTGTTCAAAGTAGCCCAGTTGGTTGTAATTTAGATAACAGCAACTGCATGTATGTTTAGAGTATTCATAGATCTAAATTGTCTGCTGTGTTTGGTTTGCGGAGCTTGGGATGGAACTTTGTTTGAGATTCATCCACCTCATATCTAATTCATGTTTCTTGATTCTGCATGTATTTATTACCATTGATTGACTCATTTTCTTCCAGGAAATTAGAAAACAAAATTAAAAATTTTACTTTACCATGAAAGTTAGACAACAAAAATAAAATTTTTACTTCACCGTGAAGTTACAAAATTTGCACTCGTGCAATGCTACAAACGTAACTCGTCAGAGACCATACTAATAAAGGTTGGAATTGGTGGTTTCTTTACATAGCTATCTATGCAAGCTCTCAACATAAAAATCCTGAATACCTATTACATAACATTCTTTGTTGTCCCATTATCAAACCTCCTTTTCATCCATGAAAGTTCCCGCAGTGGTTGCATGTGAATGTTTCCTGGAAAGCTTGCATCAATAGTCAATAATCGCAGTGGTTACATGTGAATGTTTCCTGGAAAGATTGCATCAATAGTCAATAATTTAACTAATGCAGCTAGGGAGAGAGAAGTCCACATGATCAGCTGCTCTTTCATCCTCCAAATGTTTTCTTGGATTTTGCCTTAAGTTAAAGAAATAAAGAGATGCTAGATTCTTTCAGTTTCCTTATCATCCACGAATTCTACATGCCTCATCCTTGCGAAGAAAGTTTCGAGGAGACATCTTGTATGTCACGTTATACCTAATTTTCAATTAAGTAGGCAGATTTAGTTAATTATCAATTTCGTGTGTCATGTTAAAAATGGGGTGGCATGTGCTATGCATAATAAGGATCCGATACATTTTCTATTTTAGAAGTACTTTTTATTATTTTACAGCAACTTCGATATTGGAAAGGAAGGAAACACTAGTGAAACCAAGGAATTAATTTTAAATAATACGTGGTGCAAGATAACGTATTTCGTGGAAGGACTTCCTCTATATTTGTATAAATATTGTCGTCATCATCTTTTGAGATAGCACACGTCCAATTCAGAAGTTGTTTAGATATAATACAAATCTAATTGCCATGGTCTATATTTTCAGATGATTCTAAAGGATTGAACAATTTGTTTCATGTTTATGGATATAAAATATTGTAGTGACGAAAAGTTTCTAAAAATAAATTTGAAAAAAAAAACGTTACTCCCTCTGTCTCACTTTGTTAGGCTTACTGTTTTTTTCATATAATTTAATAAAGATTAGTTAACTTTGTTGAATAAATAAATTTAATGTATGATGTTCCTAAAATGTCCTTATATTCATTATTAAATATTTACATTAAATACAAAATAAAAAATTACACCATAAGTCAAAGTAATTTCGTTAGTCAAGCAATTATATTTGAATGGAATAATTTATGAATTTTGATATTTGAATACATAATTAGCTATGCACTTTGAAAATGTTACTATATTAATATGGTAGTTATGTCACTTGTATAATTTTTCTCACACTTATTAGTTTTCGGTAAAAACTTACCACTGAGAGTTACGGAAGCGAAAACTCATTCATTACATCATTATTTCTTCTACATGTGCACACATCATCCATCTCTCGACGTAGACGTCTGATCACATTTACTCTGCGCACACATTGATTTACTATAGGATTTGCACTAGTTTTTCATCACGTCACAAAGAGGAATATACAAAGAGTTTCGATATTATGGCAGTCACAGAAACATGAATACTACTTCGTTGTGATTTAGTAGGTAATAGAATTGTTGATCAAATCATCTTAAAGTTGTTGGTCTACACTTTAATATTTCAATAATTACAATTAGCTTCTCAAATTAAATCAACTAAAACATAAATAAATATTATATTACCTATATATCACATGAAAAATTGAAAAAAAAAATAGTAACATTCAAGATTTATGATCTTGAAGTTGATAGCAATTAAGTACGGTTGGATTGAAACAAATAATGCTCTCACTTTAAAGGGACTCACACCTCTAGGGATTCTAACGCAGAAGGTCACAACTCATTGCCTTCAAAATCAATCAGTCAAACTCATGGTTGTTATTTCACCTAGTTCTACACAATCAAGAGAAGACAGGTTTTTCATACATCTTACTTTGCCCAAAAATATAGTTATAAAAACTAGAATAAGAATTATTGTTAGAGAGTATACTTTTCAATTCTTTAAGAGCCTTATATTTATAGGCTCAATAATATCGGAGTTATAGCAGTGTCAGTAAATACAATCACTAGAGAATAAAGTAGAAAAAATATAGAAGTAAAGGTAATCATTTATCTTTTTTTAATTTAAAAATATATTTGACCCAATATGAGTTCAAGTTGATATAATTGTGGTCTGTACAGTAGTTGCAAATATTTCATCATTACGTGGTCAATATGACTATTATAATATTTATGAACCTAACACTAACAGTGTAGTCAAAATTGCAACTTACAATCATTAAGTAATTTTGATACATTTGCACTTCTTTTAAATACTCCAAAAAACATAAACAAATGAAATAGCTTTATTAGAAGTAGTGATTAATACACATCCTAAACAGACAAAAGTAATAATTGTTTGTAGAAATCAAAACTGTTACCATATTGGCGATGCTAATGAAATACGAGTACTTTAGATAATGAAGTCAGATACAACTATTTGTTTTTATTTTTTTTTCTGGCATAAGTACCAACATGGCAACTTCAAAGATTACATATTTAATTTTTCTGCCTAAACTATATAGAACGGGGCATTTTAGAAATATTAAGGACTGTTCCAGCAATTTGTGGAATGCAAATACAAGATGGAGACACTTTTTTGTGAAGGATATCTATCCACAATTTTCATATTGAAAATAAAAATTTTCTCTTGTTTGACTATTCTCATAATTGGACTAGGAGGTTAGCGGTAAATTCATAAACATTGAAATGCTGCATTGGAGAACTCAAATACGACTCCATTCGAATATACTCGTTCTAGTTTCATAAATTTACCTCCTCGTTACTCAGCGCATCAAATCGGCAATCCGAAGTCTTTTCATATTGGTTGATGCGAATAAAATATGATGAAGTTAGATACGCCCCCTTCTTCTTCTTCTTCTTTTTTTTCTTTTTTTGGGGCATAAGTACCAACATGACAATATCAAAGATTACATTTTTAATTATTTTACTTAAATTGTTCGGACAGAATGGGACATTTTAGAAATACTAAGGTCCATTCCACGCAATTTGTCCAGTGCAAATCCAAGATGGAGGCACTTTTTGACGAAAAATTTTTATCAACCATTTTCATACTGCCATTAAAAATTTTCTCTTTTTTGACTATTCTCACACTTGAACTAAGAGGTTAGCGGATAAATTCATAACCATTAAAATCTGCATTTGATTTCGTGCAGAGAAAAATAAGCTGTTTAGGATGAATTTCATAGAACTTACGTGGATAATTTCATATCCTTTACTATTTGAAATTTCAATGTAAAGTTACTCTTATTCACGATTTAAGAATAATAATACTTTTCAAAATATTATCCAGAAGGAAAGAATAAAATCTCCTGTAGGCTGTTCAAAATATAAGCCAGGAGAAAATAAACATTTCGCGCTTTAGACATGCAATAATCGTGTTGTAAAAAAGTCTTGCCCAGAATTACTTTTCTTGCGTTCCAAGTAGCAAACGACATTTTCAGACGATTTCATGATCTCGTGGTATTATTTTATGTTGTTAATGTTAGTTGCCTAAACGCAAAAACCTACTAACGTGTAATGTTGAAATTGGAGGAAACAAGCAGGAAAGGATAATCAACTAGAAAAGTAAAAGAACATAATGGTGCATATTTGTTTCTAAGATTCTTAATGGATAGTTCAATGGATAATTATCCTAAAATGCTGTAGAATTTTCATTTATGAGAACTGTCTCAAACAAAAACAATAAAATATCTGCCTTTACAGTGAAAAATCAAAAAAACAAAAAAGAAAGGATAGAGAAGCTATCTAGCAGAAAGTAATTTCTATTCAACAAGGTGTTTCTTGGGATTCCAGAGAGTTAAGACTTGTGTAAATTTCGTGTTTTACAAAATAAAAACTCCAAAATATTTAAAATGCAAAAACACGTGCAATCATCAGAAGACTGCTATACAAATGAAGATAACAATGTGGAGCCACAAGAACTGATTAATAGTTAGAAAACAAGTATACTTTGGAGCTAACTATGTAAAGATTTGAGAAACTTCAGGTTTAAGAGCATAAAGAATCGATTAAATCTTTACTTTTTTTTTTCCAAATATTAGCTTGTATCCCTGAGTTTGGGTACTTAGTGTCATTTTCTCATTACCAATTCCAATGTTATTGATGAAGAGTTACTACCTTATCTTCAAACTCTAATAATTATCTAATGGCCAAAATCCACTTGCACCCTCTAATTTATACCGAATACTCACTTTGCATCCTAAACTTCAATTTTGGACAGATTGCACCTTGAATTGTCCAAAACATTCTATTTAAATCCAATCGTTAACAGCGTCAACCAAACTAACAGAATTTAGGTGAATGTTTGCGATGTTCTTTTACATCCAATTATTGATAGCATTAATTTTGGACATATTGCGCCCTAAACTGTTCAAAATATATTCCAATTAAGTCCAATCGTTGTACTCTCGCGCTTAACTTCCCTTAATTTGGTTGACGCCGTTGACGATAGGACAATTCATGGTGTAATATGTCCAAAATTGAAGTTTAGGTTGCAAAATGAGAATCCTGTATAAGTTAGGGAATGCAAAGTGGATTTAGGCCTTATCTAATTTATCTCAAGTGTAATAACTGTAAAGGCAAAATATGGTAACTCCTAGTGAATGACACTAGATTTTATAGTGAAAAATTGACATTAAGGATGCAAACTGCTTATACCCCGTAATCAGCATGATAATATTATAATTTAAATAAAGAAACACAACAATCACCAACAATTCATTATAAGAAATAATTTAGATGAAAAAGGTGTGAATATAGGAATGGAAAATACGTAGTGCAAAATTTAAATTGAACCATCATCTAAAGGAACAAGTTTCATATTTTCAGCGTAAAGGAAAAACATACTATTGACGTATGGGAAAAAAAGCATGAAAGTTAAAAGTGACTCGGCGTTTTGACCGTATTTTTGACCAGTTTAATTTGTGAATGCTGTTGCCAGAAATTTAAAACTTTTCTAATAGATAAGTCTGGCCACTTGACCTTGCGCGGTGTGAACGCTCCATTAATATTCCCTCTTACCTGTGCGATAATTGCTTGATTAATTGGTAAGAATAAACTATAATTCTCTCAGACATTATGTGGAAAATTTCAATGATCATAAACATTTTGCCTTTGTTACGTAAATGTCAGCAGGTATGTATGTAGGTTACCATACTTGTCAACAAATCAAATATTCAGTGCGACCAGCAACTTTTAACTTAAATTGAAAAGTATTATGTCATCATCCATTAGGGCTCTTCATTGACTATCTGCAAGACAAACACTATATAAACGGTTCTTGTGAGGATATCTTGCACATCAATTCCTTTCCAAGAAAAAAGGTACCAACAAATATTTGTAAGAAGCTATTTCCCCCCAAAAAAGCAAAAGAAAAGAAGATCAATTCCTTAGCAACAAAAAAATACCCACAAATATTCGTAAGAATCTATTTCCCCACCAAGAGACCAAAAGAAGCAGATATCAATTAGCCATGGCATTTCGAGGCTTTTCTTTACTTAGCCTTTTATTCTTAGCTATTTTCTTGTCTTGGACTGAGCTTTCATTTGCTGAAGCACCCAAAAATATTTCCACTTTCAATCGCAAAAACTTCCCTAATGGCTTCATATTTGGCGCAGCTTCTGCTGCTTATCAGGTATGACTATAAACAAACAACTTGTCTTTGCTCATCTTCTGTATTTTCTTAGTGAAAATTATCAAAACAACTGTTCTTATAAATCATCTTGCAGTATGAAGGAGCAGCATCCGAAGATGGAAGGGGACCAAGTATTTGGGATACATTCAGCCGAAAATATCCAAGTAAAAATTTGTTACAAATTTCTTCGTAAAGATATATAGACCGAAGAAATAGATTTGATCATATATGTTTTTTACTCATATTTTTCCTTGCAATGCAGATAAAATAGCGGATCATACCACTGGTGACGTAGCTGATGATTTTTACCATCGTTACAAGGTATGAAACATAACTCCTCAAAAATGATTACGTGACTAAATGTAAAAAATAATTTACTGTATTATGTTAAAGCTTTCACTGAGTTGAAAGTGCTATGTTGGTATGCAGGAAGACATACAACTTATGAAGTCCTTGGGGTTGAATGGATTCAGATTATCGATCTCCTGGTCAAGAGTTATACCTTGTAAGAATACCTTACTGCTTTTCTAATAAAAAAATTTACCTCAATTATTATCATTTGAATTATGTGCAACATAACTTCCACCATTATTGAAATTTATTATTTTGCTCAGATGTATTTTGAGTTTAAGTTTGTTAATAATCTTACAGCTGGGAAGCTAAGTAAAGGGGTAAACAAGGAAGGAATTACCTTTTACAACAACCTCATCGATGAGCTACTGGCAAATGGTATGAATTATCGACGAATTCAAAATAATTATATATATAAGATTCAGCCAGCCAAACTCATTTTCTGGGCTTACAATAATTGATCATTTATTTAATCCAACAGGTATTACACCATTCGTGACAATCTTCCATTGGGATGTTCCTCAAGCTTTGGAAGATGAGTATGGCGGTTTCCTAAGCTCTAAGATTACGTAAGTTATCCTTACATGGACTCCAATTGACAAAAAAAATTTAGAATAACTTGAAATTCCGCGGATAAAAAAAAAAGAAAAAGAGATTATTGAAAGCGATTCATAGAAATGGCTGCTGATTTTGTAGGGATGACTTTGTGGATTTTGCGGAGCTTTGTTTCAAAGAATTCGGCGACAGAGTAAAATATTGGACCACTGTTAATGAGCCACTGACCTTTTGTGTAGCTGGCTATGACTCGGGTATCTTGGCCCCAGGCAGATGTTCTGCATGGAGGAACAATGACTGCCCTGCCGGCAACTCCGCAACCGAGCCGTACTTGGTTGCCCACAATATTCTCCTTTCTCATGCTGCAATATCTCATCTATACAGGGAGAAATATAAGGTAATGATAATACCACGACTTTGGGACAGTGTAAAACAGTAATTGTTTGAGCATGAAAAAGAACAATACACAATTTAATGTTGTATGGTGGTTTTTTTTCATGTATATATAGCCAACTCAAAACGGCGAAATAGGGATAGTGCTCAATCCTACTTGGTATGTACCCTATTCCAACAACAAAGCCGATAAGGAAGCAGCCCAACGTGCATTCGACTTTGTGTATGGCTGGTAAGTACAATTTTCTTCTTTGCTTTTTGTTTTTCTTTTATTTTCTTTAATATCTAAAATTAGTGGCAGCAAACTAAACCTATGCTTATTCGATGATTACAGGTTTTTAAACCCATTAGTTTTTGGGGATTATCCAGAAAGCATGCGACGTCTTGTGGGTAAAAGGTTACCAAAATTCACATCCGAGCAATCGAAGATGGTTAAAGGTTCCCTGGATTTCCTTGGAGTAAATTACTATACCTCAAACTTTGCAGCCAATGCCCACTTTCATAATGGTCCAAACATTAGCTACACAACAGATAATCATGCTAATTTGACAAGTAAGTTATTTTATATGTTATCAAGCGATGTTATTAACTTGTACTTAATAAAAAATAATTTAACTAACAGTCTTTCCCATTTTGCTTATTACAGCGGCGAGGAATGGACAACCTATTGGTGCAGTGGTAAGTTTTTGTTTTTCTTTCTCCAAATATTTTGGTCTATATCTTATGGGAAAAGTCAAATTTGTAATGAAAGGCAAAACTTGGAAGAAAATATTGTTGACATATTAGTCAAACTAATATTTCCGTATTTATTTAAAATATAAAATTTAGCTTACTTGGTAAAGAAGAAATCACAATTTTTAAATCCAAATCATTGCTCAATTTTGAGTATTTCATTCACTTTTTAATTAAAATAAAATTATTTCAGGAAGGAGTACAACTTAATGTGTATCCAGAAGGCCTGCGTGAAATTCTTGTCTATACAAAGAAGAACTATAACAATCCAACCATTTATGTAACAGAGAACGGTAAGAACTACGAGTATTCTTCATGTACTTGATTTATCTTTATATATGGTAAACATAATAATTGAAATGTCTATTATGGTTTGCTACCAGGATTTGGCCAAACTAATATTACCAAAGTTGACGAAGGGGTAAAGGATGTGCAACGATTACGCTTCTATCAAGCACATCTAAGGGCAGTCAAAGAAGCCATTGAGTATGTCCATTCCCTCATTGAAATTTGTTATTGATTACTCAAGTACATTTATTAGATATTCATTTCTATTTTCTAATTTGAAAACAATTTTTCAGTCATGGCGTGAATGTGAAGGGCTTCTTTCCTTGGTCGTTCATGGACACATGGGAATGGAATTCAGGATTCACTGCAAGATACGGTTTGGTCTTTGTGGACTTCAAAAATGGACTCACGAGATACCCCAAACTTTCAGCTCTCTGGTTCAAGAAATTTCTGAAGTCGTAAAAACCAATTTGAGACGCACTGTGGCGCAAAATGATTCATTTCAGTTCTCCGGAATAATATTGTCAAATCAAGGGATAGGAATTGTCAAAAGTTTGATTTATTCATTTTTTAGGTCACATTCGTTTTGTCAAAATATGTCATATTGTGACAAATAATTGCTTATGCAATGTTGTGCCACATTACAGCACACAAAAGTATATTCTTTGAGTTGTATCACGTAACAGGATACAAAAGTGTATTCTTTGAGTTGTATGTGTGTGGAAGTGAATGGTAGTTTATATTTGCTTTTTCGATTTATCTTTCCTTTACCACCCTACCTTTTCTAATTTTTCTGGGAGTTTGGTGGCGGCTGGCTTATTATTATTTAGTCAATGATATCGTACTGGTCAATTGCAATAGCATTGTGAAATGCTATCTATTTATATATATTTATATTTATGTATGTATACATGCATTATATATATTATTGTTTGAAATAAACTCTTTCAATAGAAAATTTTTGATGAGAATCTTATGCATTGTAATGACTTTCCAACTACTCAAATTCTACCGATATGAAGCAAGATAATGTCACAATCATTTACAAATATGAAATCATTCGTGTAAGTTTTTCTTTCAATCAGGGGCTGAAGAATTCGAATCTAAAATTTTTGATATCCAAGTCGCTGGTTTGAACAAAAACTTTTGATTGTTATTGTTGTCACGTGGGAATATAGCTCTCAACCTAAAAAATCATGAATACCTATTACATGCCAATTCTAATTTTACCATATTCCATCATTCAATACCGCACAATAACATTATTTGTTGCCCCTTTATCAAACCTCCTTTTCATCCATGAAAGTTCCCGCAGTGGTTGCATGTGATTGTTTCCTAGAAAGCTTGCATCAATAGTCAATAATTTAACTAATGCAGCTAGGAAGAGAAAAGTCCACACGATCAACCGCTCTTTCTTCCTCCAGTGGGGTTTTTCAATTCCAATGTACGAATGGGTGGTTTACTTGCACTGCATCCATGTTATAACAAAAGGCAAGCAACTAAGTTTGCACTAGCCGAGAAAATTGAAATTGAATTCGACTACTGACCATGGGCATAGGAGAGGCCAAAAGCAAATAAATCCAAACACATAGATAGAATGCCATAGTGGTAAGTGAAGTAGACAGGCGCGAGATATTAGTGGTGAGTGATTCAAAGTGCCGTTATATTGGTAGTTATATAACTAGGGAAAGGAAAGGAAGAGATGGAGCTACTTGGTAAATCATTTGGTTTAATTAAGCAAACCATAAAATTACATATCAAACTAATTGCTGCTCACATCTATGAAATAGTATAGAAAAAAATATATGATTCAACTGATTATTGCTCACAAACTTTTTTTATGAAATTTTTTGGTAATATTCATTTTGTTTCATGTCATAATAATAACACTACAAGAAAAATGGTTAACAGTGACAATTAGAAGTTGTCACTAAAAATTCTAAAGTCGTCACTAATTCCTTTCACTGACAACATATGCGTCGTCACTAAGGCGTCGCTAAATGTCCGTCACTAAATGTGACCAGTGACAATATCGAAAGTCGTCACTGATTGGGAGACTATTTATGACAACAATAGTCGTCACTAATGGATTGTTATTAGTGACGACCATGTCGTCACTGATGCATCAACATTCACTGACAACAACATGTTGTCACAGATGCATTAGCATTCACTAACAATGATCTATTGTCACAGATACATTACCATGCATAAATAATCAATATTCAATGATGATAGTATGTCGTCACTGACGCATTACCTTTTAGTGACAACTCCTACTGTCATTGATACATTACCATTAGTGACAACAAAATCTCATCACTGATGCATTACCATTCAACTAAAACTATTACTAAATAGTTTTGATTCAATGACAACACCTCATGTTGTCACTAAATAATTACATTTTAGTTATAATATCTTAGTATGTTCACTGTTGTCACAAAATATTTATTATCAAATGAACAATATTACATTCAGTGATGACAATTTAAGTTGTTACTAAATAATTTCACTTCAGCAACAACATCTTAGGTTGTCACTAGATAGTTTCATTTCAATGACAAGATATTGTCACTACATAGCAAACAACTGCTCCATGAGTGACATTTGTTGTCACTTAACAATTTCTTAAAAGCATTATTTATTTGTATTTTTTTTCAAGATTAGTCCTGGTAAAATTAATATTTTTATCCAATAACCAATCAAACCTTAATGAAAACAATCATTCATAGGAGAACCAATATTTACATTGCAAAGTTACAAAGAATAAAATAGAATTAAGCCATTAGATATACGTTATACTAATGACCTGAATATCCAACGAAATGATACTACCTGAATATCCAACTAAATGATACTAACATTAACATAGAAATATTCATATTAGTATCTATAATAGAGTTTATAGAAAAATAAATGCAACTATCCACAACAATCTATTCCAAAACTATCACGATCAAAGAGGCTGCAACTCCATTGCACTTCACATCTAGTAACCGCTTTTCTACCAACCTACCAAGCTTGAATTGGCAAGATATATCTGCATCAAAGTAAACAAAAAAAATAAATATTAGAAGACAATTAAATATCATACTAACATTAATGACAAAGTAGTTTTATATTTTATAAAATGATGATGTGGAACACCCAAAAAACAAAAAGATGATGCAAGAAAGGAAAGGCAATTGAAACAAATTGACTCAAGACACAATATGCTAAGGGACACTACTGTAAAGCAAAAAAGGACAGGAGGAAGTGGAAGCATAGATCGAGGTAGAGGGATAAGAGACGGAAAGGATAATTGAGAATGTATTATGATATGTGATTTAAGGTTTGATAACAATAAGATTTAAACTATGAAATTCATTAAAGAGTATAATTCATCTATCTGACAAGTACTAGAAACCTTCAACTAAGTCAAGAAACAAAGAGCTGTTTCTTAAAAACTAGTAACTTGTTACAGAATATCATTTTTAGAAAAACCTAAAAATCAGTCAAAAACTGTCTCTTATTTTGTTTTTGAATATCAAAGTACAACAGGAAGAACAACAAGCAAAAAAGGCAAAAAAATAAAAAATAAAAAAAGAAAACTCGCAAGCTTAAAGTTTTGGTCCAGCCATAGACGAACCATGGCTTAGAAAACTTTCTTTGCAAGACATATTATGTTCTAACAAGTTAGTAGATCAATCTTTTTTGGTCCTCAGCAAAGAGAGCGTCAAAACATCAATATCTACTATCATCTGTGTCTATATAAATAGGCATGTTTTGCTCTCATAAGCCAGTCTGTAGGTTAAAAAGCAAGATCATGAAACAAGCAAAGCATCAGGGCGAATGGTCTAATATAATCTATCTAAAGTAAAAGATGGCCACTAAGAAGAGACAAACAACAATAAATCCTTCGAAAACATGCTTAAATCGTATGAAAAAGCTTTAAAAGGCAAATTCCAGTTCTAATGAGAAAAAAAAATGACAAGTAGAAGAAGCATGATAGACTCCCAAAAATTATCTAAAAATCCATTCTGTTAAATCTCCATGCCTTTTAAGCACATTTGCGATTGCAAGAAGAACCACCCACACCCATTCCAGAAATATGTCATAGAAACTACTACTCAGAAAATCCACAAAAAAAAAAAAGAACTGCAATATGAGACATTTTCATGGAAATGAGATATACCAAGCCATAGTAAGCTCTTCCAAAGCTACAGGTGTCATATCCTTTACACAATGTACAACCAATGACAAGAAAAATGAATCAACCATGAAAAGTAAAAAAGGACATGATTTACCCAGACTTAGAATTTTAGTCTTCTTATGCCCCAGAAAAGATTGGGCACGAAATGATAGTGTTAGATTAAAGGAGGCTGATACTATTAGTCTAACTAAAAATTCAATAAATTTACAATCATATGTTGAAACTGTAATTCAAATATACTAATCCGCAGTTATATGTTGAGACTGTAATTCAAATATACAAATTCATCCATTTAATGAAATTCATAAAAGCGAGTTTAGTTTACTAATGGAAGAAAAACCTACCTGCGAGAAATGATATTCAGGGCCATTAGTCAAGGAGAACGTAACAAACACTTTTGATTGCTCTACTTCCTCTGTTCAGGAATCAGAGAGACATACACAAGAGATAGGAAAGAGGGAAGTGGGAGAAGGAATCAGAAGAAAATGTACTACAATAGTAACAAAGATCTTTAAGGATCTGAAAATAGAAAAATGGAAACTTTGAGGTCATCATCTTTGTTTGTATTAAGAATAAAGTGTACAATTTACTGACCCAAAACAGGCTTAGTCCAGCAAGGCTTGAGAGTTGAGCCATCATTCTTCCAAGGTCCATTACCACCCCCACCAGAAAGAATAACAAGGCTTTGCTCAGAAGCCTTGGTGGTGTCATGGAGAGAGGAGATTTCAGAATCATTCACCTTTATTCAACAACAAAAAAAAAGAAAAAAAAGATTATCAACAACAAATAAAATGAACTTGACTAACTACTACTAAAAAAAGAAAGAAAATGTGATAAATGAGTCTCTCTTTCAGTAAAGAAATGATGAAACTTGAGATGAAAGCCACATTTATCTGCACATTACTACCAATATACTAACAAAATTTGCACATTACTACCAGTGTACAACCAAAATCTGTCTCTCTTTCTCTATCTCTCTCCCAATGACAAGAGAGTTTAAAAAGAGATAAGCAAAGAGATGTTGAGAAATCAAGGGGTAAGTGACAAGATTTGATCTTTATAGTGATGGATATGAAAAGAGGAGGGTGATGAATCATTAATAAGTCCCTAATAATAATTGGGATAAAAAGCAGCAATTTATTGATAAAACATGGACAATAATTCATAAACATGGACATGTAACTTCTGTAATTTTACTACGACAATTATAATGTTTATCAAATAAGGATGCAATTATTACCATTTACCAACCTCAAACATTTTTAATCATTGGAAGGAGAATAGCTGGAATTCTTTAGGTAACTTCCTAGGTAACTTTATGTGACGACATGAGTACAATATATGATGCAAAATTACTTGCATCAATTCTTATATTTGGCTAATGAAAAAGAAAGGACAATCAATTGACCGAGATGCACAGAAGACATTGATGAATAATAAAATTTTTAAGATGTGAACTACTAATAATTTCAAGTTGACATTGTTTGTTGACACCTTCACATTAGTATTCTCCATTGGGAATAATGGAGAATATTGTTTCAAATCGTGACTTTTGCTTGATTGGAGCTGTGGTTTAAGTTGTCACTATGTATTGATATCCTTCACAACATGAAAACAAACTTACACAGTTTGGTCTAGTGACATTGGCTTAGAACGTAAAATGTGTAATGGGTAATTGGGCAAATGTAAACATTTGGCTCATAAAGGACTGAGTACATTTCAAAAATAGTTGGGAGTCTTATGTGACTTTCACTACTATGGGGCTCGAAAATGAGGTGATGAAAGTGAGCAAGAAAGTAGAAGAAAAAGGACCGACACTACAGCCACCCTAGGAATGTTTGTGACCCTTTTCCATAAAAATCAATAGAAAATAAATTATTGAAACTGATTTCTTAATTAAACAGCTATTGCTGCCTGTCTTGCAGCCTGGAAAGGTTAATCAGTGGCTGATATGTTTTTCTTCTATTTTCTTACAGGAACTTAGATTCTTAACAAGAGAAGTTTGTAAAGAAAGCAGCAGCTGGTAGTATACTACGTAGGACTACTTTGCGTGTAAATGAAATGAAATTACAGCAATATAACTAATCACTCCTAGTATACTACGTAGGACTACTATAGAAATAGTTTGAGACTTTCCACCACTACTACTAGTCTTTTAACCACTCCATTTTCCACTTACGGCTTCTTTAAGATTTTGTGGTCTACTTTTAACTACCAATAATTTACAACTAAATAAAGAATTATCCTCCATATCCTCCAATCCAAGTTCAAGTCCAAGATTTAGAGTCTAAAATCCAATGGAATTTGTATTGAAAGAGTTTTAAGAATTTTAACTTGTTGTTACTTTACCTTGTTGTTACTAGTAGTATCTTTAGATTTGTAAAAAGGATTGGGCAAAAAAGTAGAAAGGAAAAGCCTACCTTAATTTGTAAGGCCTCTTGTGCAATTCCTGACATATCAACCTTCAACCTTCAAAAAACTCTGCTTAAATAATTAAGAAAGAAAGAAATAAGAAGGACAGAGGACTGTTGTTTTGGCTTCTAGCAAATCATCCGCAAACTATTTCTTCCCATCAAAGTCATGTACTCAAAGAAAACGATTGAAGTGATTGTGAAAAAGACCAAAAAATACCAATCAAGCATTATTTGATTAATCGAAATCCTCAAAATACTAAAGGCAACAAACAAAATAACA